>CM050167.1:303299470-304499470 GCA_027410445.1 Discoglossus pictus
CATTTGAGGCACCAAAATGTGTGTTGCCCTGTGAAATCATTGTCAATACATTTTACATTGTGCTGGACAATGCATCCACAATATTTTATAATTTCCTTTAATAAATAAAATACTTATTAATGAAAGTAGAACATGAAGACATTTGCCATAATTGGCAGACAATCTTCAAATACAAAATTTATGGACAAATATCACATTAACTAAGAAAATTACAGAATCTTTTTTCCAAACATGGGTTTGTATTTACTACCCTGAACCCTCAGAACAAAAAAAATCCTATCCCATCTACCCAGCTAGAGTTGAATAACACTATTGTCAGCGTATTTAGGTTTTATGCTGCTGTAAGCCATTCAGATTTTTGTGACCCCTTTCCCCCATTTGCAGCTCCACCTTTGCACTTTCTATATCTCAGACTATACACGTATGTGTGTTTATGTATATATATGTATGTCAGAAAGTGTTAAGTACATTTGCAGACAGAGATATCACTGCACATAGACATTTATGTGCATATACTAACATATGTCAATGTACTTTACTGCTTCCATAGGCCTGGGCCTTATGGTCCTAGGCAGAAACACACCCCTGCTGTATATAGTTATTCTTCATGAAGACAAATACAATTATATTTCTGTACATTTTTTATAGCCATAAAGTTTTTCTCACACTAAACAGCGTCTTGACAAGAAATATGTTTACAGAAAGGAGAAAAAATTAAAAGAAATTATGCAGATGGTCAACAGATCTGCATTTAATAGACAAAAATGTAATTTTTTTTTAACTTTCCAAGAAAGTTTTGCATATTTTATAATTCTTTAAAATAGTATACTGAATATATTAGACTACTGTGTCGCTACAACTGCTTGATCATTGGCTTATGTTTAGACTACTATTGTGTGTCCCCTTAATGAGTATTTTAATTATATGAACACCGCCTTTGAAGCAGATGTACCCAGTTGAAATCATATCCGTTGGGAGCAAAGTTCCCCTCGAGACTGTGGGCAAGTAGCTTTATCTTCAAGTGCCTTAAGCACCAAAACTCCATCTACAGCTGGGCCCCTTTGAACATACAGAATAAATAGTTTAATTAATTATTTTTTTATGTTAATTGGTATTATTTTTTTAATTATGTATATCTTTATTTTTTTGTAATTTCTAAAATCATTGGTAATAACCACAAAATGTTGTCCATTTCCATGTAGTTATTTGTCCTGCACATACTGGGCTAATAGATGGACATTTGTATTCACATAGTTTACAATCATATGATTATATCCCTTGTGTAAATTGGCCTAAGTCATGGCCCTGTCATTGTTCTGAAGCCACATCACTTCTATTCCTGGACTAAACTCTCTGATATTTATCCTTTTTCTTATTATATTTAAATATTGAAGGTTAAAATAATTATTAATGTCTTAGATCAGGTTATTTCTATAACAAAACATTAGCAACACTTATGCTTAGGCAAAAGAAGGGCAAATCAATAAAATACAGTATAAGGATGTGATAGAAGGCCCTGAATTGTATAATGCTGCTTCAGACAGAATATTGTTTTGTAAGCAATTAGAGTACCTGCTGACCTTGAAATTGGTACTTGTTTAAGATTGCATAGTGTTCTGCATTATCACCTACAGGAATCTATACCTAAATAATTAAAGGGTCACTTAACTCAGCACAATTTGGACCACATCACTGTGAAGATCTCATATAGGCATGTTGAAATACTATTTGAATTTTTTAAATATAGGCATTTTTCACTGAGAAATCAAATTAAATAAAATCTCTGTTTTCCAAAGTAACGGACTGCCCACATGCTCCTGCATTACTATAACCAATCACATTGCAGGGGCGTGTCAGCCATTCAAGTCAATGGTAAGGCTTTGTCAGACTGCTAATATTTCATGTTGGAAGGGAACAAATTCTATTTTTCAATACCGGCAGAAAATTAATGTTTAGTGGTTACACTTTTAACCAATCAGAAATGGGGTGGAGTAATTGCAATACTCAATTGTAATTGGCTGAGATCTGACGCATATTTCAGCCAAACGGAATCCACCAAAATAGTATATAAGGAGAGCCTACGGTCTAATAAATGATACTTGGCATGGGAGCTCTTTGGAGGAGGAGCTCCATTAAAGTAACATTTTATATTTAGGGCAGGGGATTTTTTTTTATAGATAGTGGCCTGCAGATATTGTGGGGGAATCTCAAGAGATACCAGGGCTTATAGGGGAAGCGGATAATGAAGGGACATTCTTGGATATACTGGAGCTCATAGGGGATAGCATGTTTTGAAGGGGAATCCCAGAGGATACCTGGGATCACAGGGGATAGCGGGGATAAAATGTGAATGTTGTATTTTAATATCACAGTCGAACAATAAGAACCTCAGATAACAGCTGCTTTTAAGGTATATGAAAATTTCATGGATTAAAACAATTCTGCACTCCTTTTGCAAAAAGCAGCCTATATGTATGAAGCAATTCTCATAAAATATTTTATTTTTATTAATATCTAAAAGTCCTTCTAATGATTATGTTGACACCTCCAGGTGGTCATCTGATCCCCCCAATCAGCATGCAGTATCAGGGGAGAAATATGAGTTTGCTTGCTCAGCCAATCTCCTTGCAGCTTCTTTTCTGTATGCCAGCAATACATAGCACATATCAGTTATACACCACATATCCCAGGCTGCTTTGCTGCATATCCCGGGCTGCTTTTCAACACAAAACTTTCAGCTAATGTGATTGGCCAAAACAAATCATTTTAAATTTGTTGCTAATTTAGCCTGGGTTTGGAGGATGTTAACCCTAATGTTCAAATGTCAGAAATGAAAACATGGTGATCCTGCTAATATATAACCCTTTGTTGAAATTGAAAGGATTGCACTTAGTGTAAACTTACTACACCATAACAGCTAGATGATGGAACCTCAAAGACTAAGGACATCTCCTGAGACACATTAAAGATGGAGCTTCATTCCCTCATTTCAACACCTCTTTCGTAACCTTTCCAGTCCTGGACATCCCTACTACACCTATGGGCACCTACAGTATATAATGCTTCCAGAGGCTATTTTATCTCTTTGTTTGCTGTCGACCCATTTTCCCAATAGTTTTTATTGAATGATAATGCGTTCTTAAATGACGACATTTGCGTAGTATAATCACATTACATTTCATATAACTTTTTACTGGGTGTCAATCAGTACATTTCATTTTTCTTTTTTTTCTCCTCTCCCTCTTTCACACCTTTCATTAAGAGTTTTTTACTTATTCATAAATGATATTTTCCATCATAATCAAAATGAGCAATGTGAAATTTAGGAACAGGGTAGAGTGTATTTTTACGAACAGCATCTAACCTGTGCCAAAAAACATTAATAAATTGGACCTTCTTATTTCATCTCAAAACATGGGACATCTTTTCCAGAGCAAACAAAATGTTCTTCTTAGGAATCAATGCAAATGATTTTAACTTGGTGAACATTTAAATTAAACTATTAAATTACCTTTAAGATAGGTCAAACCTTTATATAAAACGTTCTCTTAAATCTTAGTTTTCTCTGTAGGCTAAATGTCAGGGATTTTTGTCTCAACCATGATGTAATATAACAGTCTTGGCAACATAAGAAGAGATAGGTTAACAGTCTTTTGTTTCATTCATTGATTTCATTCTGGCTTCCAGCAGACTGCGTCTGCTACTTAGGAATGACATCATACGCCTGTAATCCATGAATGCACTAACAGTTTTATATATCAATCTAATGACAACATCTAACTCTTTCCTTCTCACTGTAACAAAAGTCTTGCTAATGAATAACACAGAATGAATACAGGTAAATATCAGTGCAATATGATTATAGGGACACTGATTGTTGCAATCCGTAATATTTGAGAAACTTTAACACTTGTAAATTTCCATAATTGAAATAAGCAAAGTATTACATCTTGTAAATGCTGTTTTCTTTCTATACTTGTCCTTTACGCCATGATTGCTGCATGTGTTGACCTTTTGGGGCATGACCTTGGCTATTTTTACTTGTTTAGGATTTGAAATTATTGCACTGGACATGTTCTGAATGCATACTGACTCAAGATGGCTTTATTTTATTATTTTTAATTAATTCTGAAATTGTGTATATCTATATTGATTTATAAGAGAATACAATTATTATATGTTGTATATTTATAAATATTAGCATTGTGGGAATTGTCTTTCCTTGTTTAATTATATTTTTGGAATTTTATCTGAATAGTTGGCCTTTCTTTTTGCCATTCTCTATGGCCATCATTCTATTATCGGCCGTAAATCGGCAGCAAAGCTGCGATTCCTTGCGGGGCTCCCGTTACCTTGCAATTCAAATAGACGGCGCTGCAAAGATATCCCCTTACGGCCGGCCGCATATCTTGCATCCGACCGTAAGCTCAGAAATCTTTAAAAGCAAATATAAATTCAAGACGGCACTGTAAAGCTCTGTAAATGCTAGGGATCATAATGGGGGACATGAGGATTCATAGCAACCCCCTCTCAAGCTTGCACATCAGCCCAAATCCGAGATTACATTAACTGTTTATTTTCCGGCCACAGCGTGGGCGGGTCTGAGGTGCTCCAAGCCCTCTGGACTTTTTCCACGGATATTTGACATAAATTAAAATAAAAATTATTTACGGATTTGAGTATAGGGGAATGTTGTGCTATGAATGCTAACACCTACAATCACTTTATAGTCTCCTCAGAGTGCAGGATGGCTTTATTATGGCTTTATTATGTGCTTAATTGTGTGCCTGCGGGAGCTTTTTGCTGCAAGTAAGCTGCGGCTCGGTTTTAGCCTTGCAGAGAGGGTTCCCGGAGCAATTGAATAGCAACCGGGATTTGCTTGCAAGGGATAACAAGGCGCCGGCCGCAAGCCTGCCGGAGCCCCCGGCCGGAAGGGAATAGAATAGGCAAATAGCCTGTGGCCGGTCCTTGCGGCCCAGCATCTCCTACGGCCGATAATAGAATGAGGCCCTATGTCTTTTTATATATGTAAAGACCTTAATGGAAGTTAAATTATAAGAATTGAATGTGTTAAAGGAAATTTTAGAGGGAAGAATATGAAGGGTAAGGTTTAGGAAATTAAAGGACACTTCACTTATCCTCATATACCTTGAATAGGAACCTTGAGTCTGTAGAAGTAGAGAAGCATGCTGTACTTTTTTTTGCAGCATAATGTACAATCTGAAGGAATTCAGTGTAAAAATAGTGAGAGGATCCCACAGAAAATTTCAGTAAGAATTTTTTTTTTTTAAATAGGTGCATTGCTTTATTAAAATGACAATATTACGCCATGTGTCCGTTTGTGACATTATATTTTTATTGTTACATGTGCATCTTTAATTTCCTCACAGGTTAACATTCGGACACTGGCACCAGGTAACAATAGGACACAATAAGGACTTGGGCAAGAGGAAGGGTGTGATACGAGTAGCCATGGATGATTCAAGGCTGGCATGAGCACCAACATTATTCATCAGCACCAGAAGTGGCATCAAATAGGAATAGTAGGATTTTCTAAAGTATGACTCTGAGACATATTTAGTGTTTTGACTGCTCTAGGCACATCCAGATATGTGCACAGTCACACACATACACACAATTATACATTTTACATTACAATGCATTACGTATATTTAAATATAGAATTGTCAATTCTTATAGACAATTCTATGTATTCTGTGTATGAGCATGGGACTTTGTGGCATTACAGAAATGAATGCTATGACTTCTAAATGTGTTGATTACAATGTGTGTATTAATACTCTACACTATTTAAATAATATCCATTTTTTTATACCAATTAATTGTGTCGGATTGTGATATCAATATTTCTAGATATGCAGCCACATTAAATTCCCCCAACGTGTAAAATCATAGCCCTGTAACATAGCCTGCAAGACTTACAGGTATTAAATTGGCCTTGTAATGCTACCCGCAAATGATTTGGATATTGGATGTTGAAATCTGACCTACGTTGCATCAAATCCTTTGATCTGACAAGCCCGTAACTGTTACGGTCGGAAATCTCTATTATATTGCTACAAATCCACTGGCATGCAAATGGAGCCAAAAAGCCTAGGGGTACTAGAGAGGACCCGCAAGGGGGTTAAAGTCTAACCTGTAGCACTGTAAATGCAAATATCCACACACTGCAGTATTTAAAATGAAAGTGAAAGTGATGTTCGGTATTAATATTAACAGCACAACATGCCCGCAAATCTGCAATATAATTTTTTATTTTTGTTTATGTTTAATAAGCGCTATGCTCGGAGAGGGGTCAACAAGGCCTATAGTGAAAAGAATACCATTCCCACTGTGAAGCATGGTGGTGGCTCACTGATGTTTTGGGTGGTGTGAGCTCTAAAGGCACCAGACAATTTGCATTTTCCTGCACAAAGGCTGCGCATGGGACGCTTTTGGACTTTCCAGCATGACAATGACCCTAAGCACAAGGCCAAGTTGACCATCCACTGGTTACAGCAGAAAATGATGAAGGTTGTGGAATGCCCATCACAGTCTCCTGACCTTAATATCATTGAGCCACTCTGGGGAGATCTCAAACGTGTTGGTTCATGCAAGACGACCAAAGACTTTGCATGACCTGGAGGCATTTTGCCAAGACGAATGGGCAGATATACCACCTGCAAGAATTAGGGGCCTCATAGACAACTATTACAAAATACTGCACGCTGTCATTGATGCTAAAGGGGGTAATACACAGTAATAAGAACTAAGGGTATGTAATCTTTTGAACAAGGTAATTTCATTTTTTTCTTTGTTGCCATGTTTTGTTTTAGGATTGTGCCATTCTGTTATAACCTACAGTTGAATATGAATCCCATAAGAAATATAGGAAATGTGTTTCTCTTGCTCACTCATGTTTACTTTAAAAATGGTATATATATTACCAATTCGCCAAGGATATGCGAGCCTTGCAAAGTGAGGCGAAGCAGCCGAGCAGCACTTTGCTCAATGCAGCTAGCGGAGCCATCACACATGCGAGCCTTCCAAAGCGAGGCGATGCTGCAATGAGCGCCAAAGAAGAGCAGGACTTAGAAAAAATAAATACGGCCCGCGGCACATAGAATTTTTTTTTTTATGAGGTCCAAAAAATACAAAGAACCATACAAAAACAACAATAACACAAAGAAAATACAAAAAAATACAAAACAAACATCACACACACAGCACGGGGGGACAGCCAGGACGTCTGGAAGTGAAGTTGCACGACAATTTACGCACTCGTTTACGCAGAGTTTCGGCACTCGAAAATCGACTAAGCAACAAAAAAAATTACGGACGAAAAAAACGAAAACAAGGCTACATGACCCCTAAACACGCTAAACACCGCCAAGCACATAACACTTTTAAACAGGAAAGTACAAGGCATTAAATACACTATTTGCCCTTGCGCACGCAGCCTATTTACACTGCACACTTGCCACATTGCTGTCACTTTCTCCTGACATCACCAACAGTGCAAATGCACATTGTATGCTGCTGGAAAATCAAAACAGGTTGTTAGCTCTTCAGGACATTGCTTGCTGCATATATTAATTACAAATAGGTAAAGTATATAAATGTATTATTTTATTAATTAATTATCATTAAAAAATATATCTATATAAAAAAAAAAGGACCAGGGGAAAGGATTGCAATGAGCTCCAAAGGCGTTCAGAGCGGGACTCACAATGAGCACCGAGGATGCTCAGAGGAGCAAAAGTACACCAGGGGAGAGGCTCTCAATGAGCGCCAAAGGTGATCAGCACGGCCCTTGCAATGAGCGCCAAAGGTGCTTAGACCCCCAAAAGTACACGAGCGAAGAGGATCACATGAGCACCTAAAGCGCTCAGCACGGGGCTCACAATGAGCGCAGAGGGTGCCTAGAAAAGCAAAAGTACACCAGGGGAGAGGTTCGCAATGAGCACCAAAGGTCTTATATTGTGTGGCAAACAGCATTCCCAGCCTTCATCATTCATTAATGTATTAAACCATAAGCTATTCTATGATGTGTAAGGTTGTGCATCATTTATTTGGCATAGCTGAAGGCCTTTACATTTTCACTCCCCCATTGCCGGTTGTATGAAAACCTTGGATGGGGTATACAGTGTGTGTGTGTATATATATATATATATATATATATATATATATATACACATCACATATAATAGTTGTCAAACTGCGAGACGTTGTCACGCTTTGCGTGGTGTGGACGAGTTAGGCGATGAGCGTCGCACTTTCACACAGGAACGAACAAACTACAAAATACACTATTACAAATGACGGAAAATGCGTGCGCGCCAAGTAACACATTAATAACATTACAAATCTACAATGGCGCATCACACAACTAAACCAACGGTTTGCCCTCGCGCACGCAGCTTATTTCTAATGCACAGTTGGGACATTCATTCCACTTTATCAGCAGGGCACCAACACTCAAACTGTACATTGTATGATGACGGAAAATATAAACAGATTGTTAGCTCTTCAGGCTATTGCTTGCTGGATATATTAATTACAAATAGGTAAAGTATATTAATTTATTCAAGAACTAATTCATTCATTATCGCTTAACTAAATATATATAAATATATAACAAGCGACAAAGGTGCTCAGAAGAGCAAAAGACGAGAGGAGAGGCTCGCCATGAGAATATAAAATAATAAACAGTAGAATGCATATTTAAATGCAAAGTTTTTATTTGCAAATAGTACTTTCTGGTACCTATGTCTATTTCACCACAGCCATCATCTTATTCCAAGCTGCCTTATCAAGCTCCGCTCGTGTGCTGCACAGCTGATAAGAAATTAGAAATATCACCCAGGGGATGACCATGGATTAGTTTTAAGCGTTGTTTTTCAGGAGCAGCCAATCGAAGAGGACTGGGAAGTGGCTCTATTGTTCATGCTGGGCAGTTGCAATTCTTCCTTCATTGCATGGCCAGAAAGGATGTCTATACCATTGTGAGGAGATTGAAATTTTATTATTCACAGCTGAAAGTTCAAGTAGTATTGATTTCCAAAGGAGCACAATTTCATGGAGGCCTTTTCAAGCAAACAGAGAAAAGGAGGAAATTTGAAAGAGAGGATTAAAACAGCGAAAGCCCTAAGGAAAATCTGTATCAGTGTTTGGATTCCTGTCATTTATACTCTGACAGTTTTCAATAGCAGCCTGTGCAAAGAGCTCTTCCTTCAGTAGTGAAGCAGCAATACGCCATTAATACCGCTCACAATTTATTTATTTTAAAATGACCTGTCATTCAGGTTCTTAGTAATGCTGGAGATTGGTAGTACCCAAATAATAAGCTGTAGCTTTCATTGGAAGGTTCCCGAGCAACTTTAGAGGCCCTTTTTAATCCAATATCTTATGAAGAACTACATGTTTTAATATGATTTTGGGGGGTTTATTAGCTTCTACAAGTAGTAGGGGATTTGCAATGTACATGGTTCAGCTACTTCTGTTAAAAATATAATTCTAGTCCCAAACATTAAGTTGCAAATTTGCATTTTTTGTTTTAATCAGACTAGTCATCCTCCCTCATCTAGGGCCTCATTCTAATGCGATATGACCAATTGAATAGGGCTCTATATAAACACAGAGCATATATTTTTTACAGAAGTTTTTAGTTAGTGAAGACCTTGCTTTTGGATAGAAGTTCACTAACTAAAAACTTCTGTAGAAAATATATGCTCTGTGCTTAATTGGCCAAATTGCAATTGAATGAGGCTCTTATCAGTCACATGCAACTGAATTAGGTAGCCCCAAGTGTAGTAAATATTGATGAATGGCCCTGACATGAGCTTGTTAGTATAATCAGTTCATCAGAGCCAATAAAAATCTGTGGAGGGGTCCCATATACCACAATTAAGTTGCAAATAACTAACCATGGAGGGGGGATCTCTAGGTTTGATTACAATTAGGAATCTACAGAAACCCATTTGATTTCCTTTTTCGCTTATAATAAAAAGCAAATTACTTAATTTAGAGAACTGGAATATTTATGTGTCCCTTAAATAATTGCTACCCCGGTATATCTTAAACTCTTACTAAAATAATAATCAATGCAATGTATATTTGTTGTTCTTGTTCTAACCCATCAGTGTTTTTTTCTGTGGCCCATCCAAGTATTAGCAGCTTGCCCTCTGCGCACAGGACATTACCTTTCCTTCAATTAGAGCTTGATTAAATACAGAAGCTGGAATTGACAGCGCAGCTGAGAGTGTTTAGTGCAGATATATCATCAGATTGCACAAATGCAACAGATGTGCCACAAAAGCTCCAATTGAACTGGATGTCTTCCAGAAACTCTACTTACTCCTGAGCAGAGTCAGAATTAAATCTTCAGGATTATGCACTGCGGCTGTATTGTGATAGAAGCTGCTTTTCCAATTAGTATTAAACTGCAAACCATCCTCAGATGCACTTGCTTTTGAAGCAGCCTGCATTTGTTCATTAGCAACGTGTCTGTATCTCACTAAGAATATCACCCTATTAATCAACTTGACCTAGAAGAGACAGAGATTTGCCGTCTTTGCATTTTCAATTTTAGTTTCCAAACTATTTCATGTACTTTATGCAGTGATCCTATAGAATAGGATGGAATCATATTTTAAAGGGATATGGAAATATGTTTATTTCTTTGTTGCATCAGATAGAAGGTATTTGTTAATGTCACAGTGTGCTTTCTGTTTTTCAAATGAACGACTTCTAGCATACTAAACTGATTAAAATGTTTAACTCTTGCCCGCCATGAGCACTAATCTAGCTGCACGGTACATATGTGTCTGGTAATACAGTATGCTCTCTGCACTTATTTTTAGTTTCAAATAATTGAAAAAGGTTTTGCTTAATAGATTTTCACGTAAAAACAACACTGTAATATTTATAGTAAGTGCTTTTAAATCCATGAAAAAGTAATTGTGTTCCATGTCCGTTACTCTTTGTTAGTTTTCAATGTTGTTGTCTAAATACTTATATTGACTAATGAGAGTCGAATATAAATAATGCATAAAAGAAATCCAGAGCTCTCTTAAAGATTTTTTTGTTGTTGTTGGATCAATTCAAAGATTTTTTGATAATGTGCCACAGTGTTCTTTTTTTTTTTTTTTTTTAAATATATGTCTCAGAGCACAAAATATTAATCAGAAGTTTGAGATCTACAGACTAAAGCATGCTCTCTGCATTTCCTGTTAGTTTCAATTGAGTTTAAACAGGTTTAAAAGTATATCTATGTTTCCCTGTTTTTACCTTTCCTAATGCTGCTTATATCAGACACACACATTACATCGAGTCATTCTATACACATACAGATTTATTTTATTTATATAAAACTTGTTTTCCACACCCGGCAGAGCTACTTATATAGGCACAGTGTACCTACCAATAGGAACACTGCATTTGGGTATGGATTTTAACTCTTTACTGAGTTTCAAGCCAGCAACAGCATAATGCAGAAATCTACAGAGCAGTGTCTGACTCCTCTGCTTCCTGTTCTCAGGTGAATACAGGACTAGACATCACATGATTCTTTGGTGCATGATTCTTGGGCATTACAGATTGTTACAATATATTAGCTGCAAATGATTAATTTTATGCTAATTTTAGCTTGGATATGCAGGGGTGTTAACTGTGAAAAACAACCTTTAGCAGACTAAAGAGGTTTAGCTAAATTTGGGGTGAAGCATTCACAATCCAGGAAACTTAAATATGCCTTTAACTTAACAGGCAAAAAAAAAAAATACTTTTAAATGTTAAAAAAAAAAAACAATTGTGTTTCAGGTTCCTTTAACAAATTTTGTATTTTCATTTTAATATCACATATATAGTTGTGAGCATACGAGTTGTTGCTAACTACGCGAGCCTGTGGGCCTCGCTTTGCGAGGGCCGCAGTTGCTGGCATGGAGCGCCGAAGGCGCTCCTTGCCAGCAACTGCGACCCTCGCAAACTTTACGTCGTAACAACAAACAACATAGGAGACACGTTACCACCCATTACGACCTCGCAAAAATCGTTCGCAACCCGCGGACCGGAAAAAAGGAAAAACACAATAAATACACACAACACGTACATAAAAAGCTTACCTACAGCAAGAGGGAGCATCCAGGACCTCAAAAAATGAGGTTACACCTTAATTTAACTCAAAATAAAAGAGTTTAGACACTAAAAAATTCTCTAAGCGAGAGAAAAAATGGCCACTGAACAAAACCAAAACGAGGCTACAGCACTCTAAACACGCAAAACACCACAAGAAACTCGCAAAACACCACAAAACACCTACGGATATTCCGCTACAGACGCATACCACACATTAGCCGCCATTTTAGAACAATGCAGAAGTACACAGCTACGCTAACGGTTTTGCCTCACGCACGCACACTATTACACTGCACACATTCATCACGCTTACACAGCAGCTCCACACCACTAATTCTCCAGCAACATCAAAACAGATTGCCAGCTCTTCAACAGAATGCTTCCTGCATATATTACTTATTACTTTATTAATGTATTATTTATTTGATTATTATACACCAAACAGCATTAGCTCACTTACAATTTCATTGCCGTCATTTTTTGACGGGCAATTCGCTAGTGTGCATATATTGACCAGACCGCCATTTTTAATGTAGTGCAGTTATGATAAATGCACGCTGTCAGACCATAGATGTGTATCAGATGGATGCTTTGGCCACTTTATGTATGATAAGCAATATATACCAATCACTCAAGTATGAAATGCAAGCATAAATTATTAGAAAATAGATTACTTAAATCCTATATTGCATACACTATTTTGAAGAACTAAACTTAACAATGTGCAACATGTTTTTTTTATAATTTAAAACAAAAAATAATCCAGAATTTTAGGTTGTTATATATTCTATAATTAAATTCATTTATGCTGCAGTGGAATCAACCATTTTGGTTTCTTATAATCATTTTCCTGAGATGGGAGAAGACTTTGAAGGCAGCGGATACCTGGGAATGTGGCATGGAAACGGCCAGTGCTTTCAAAAGAACCAATTGAAATCTCATTTTGATACAAGGACACATCCTCCTGAAAAAGCAACAGAACCAGTGTAGAAAATACGAACAAATGTAAAAGTTTTGTTAAATATTATAATTTGTTTTGTAAAAACATATTGCCAATCACATTTAGTTATTTCAATCATATGGAAATAATGGCTTCCGGAAGAATGCTTTATGTTATACACCTACTTCACTGAGAAGCAGAATAAAATGTAGACAATGGATCATTTTTCAATTATTAAAGCCATCAAGTGGTTGTTTTGCTACTGAATAAATGTTATATAGCTTGGAGGTCCCAGCTGGGAGGAGTTGGGTTGAATTAGTTGCTTGAGCATTTCTGTGGCAGTTTTGCTCCACCATCTGCAAGGACAGTCATGTGTATAAAATAAAATACTGAGCTATATATAGTACACAATATTATGTTGTTTGAAAAAAATGGTATTAATTCTCACCACATATGTTTTTAATCACCTCACTTATTCTCGAAAACGTATCATAAATAGTAGCAAAGCAGAACCACATGCGCCCAAAATCAGAAGACAGACCAATAATAGATACAAACTTGCTTAGTTATCATGGTCAAGAAATTATTTATATATGTAACAAAAGTAAGTGCTCTACATTATACACAGAGTTGTTGAAAAAATGCAGAATGGAGTAAATATTCCAATGCTCCAAACAGCTAAACTGCACCAAAAGTTTTGAAATGCCCTAATCAAATAGGATATTCAATCCACCATCTTTGTTTCTGTTTACGGACTCTACTTTTCATAGTTGAGCTATATATGACATCAATGTTCTTTCCTATTATATAGTTTAACAAATAAAGAGAGCAAGTATTGATCCAGAGAGGATTTCGATCTCCAGGATCTGGGGTCAGGAAGGATTTTTTAATTATTTTTCCTTTTGAGATGATTGGCTGAGCTTCACGTGGTTTATTTTTCTGTTTGCCTTCCTCTGAATCAATTAACAACTAATCCGCATATTGCAGATCAGAGGAGATCTTAACACATTGAACTTGATGGACTGAAAGTCTTTTTTCAACCAAACACGCTGCGCAAAATATATTTAGGTAGAACCTAATGATTGTTCAAATTATAGGTCCCAGGGCCCTTCTAAATTTAACCCCCAAAAGATGTAAACACCCATATTCATGACACCATGGCTCTTTTGTGAATTCAAAGCTATAGTGACCGCAAAGAGATCTTTAGGCCTTTTGTAAAGGTCAGCTAAAGCTTACTTGGGAAATATAAATTAAACTCCTGAGGCATCCCTAGGTAAAGTCCTCCCACGTGTCACACACAAACGTAGTCCAGAAAAGTGAGGATAAAATCGATACATCATTTTATTTCTCCTATCTATGTATCTATGTATGCATCTATCTATCTATCTACACAGTAGGACAACGACTATCTCAAGTTATGGAGCCAGGAAGATTTTACAGGAGACTCATAGGATGTTCCTATGAGACTTGACCAACACTGAGCATTATTTGGGGTGCTATATTATGTACCATATCTTTGAAATCTTAAGGGTTATGATCTGGTATTCAGAATGTGAGAAATAGTAAAAATAACACTGACATGAAACAAGAAACATCATTATGTAACTATTCTTGTATGACACATATATGCAACTATTGTTAACCATAATAAGTAAAACAGGACATAAAAGTTTGTAAAAGGACAGACATATTATAAATATGTATTTTTGAACTATAGTGGAATATTTCACCCTACTAAGTCTCTTCTGTTCAATCCAGCTTTTCAAGAATAGAACTGCTCTGTGTCTTGCCCTGTAATTACCTTACTGGAAGTCATTATCTCCCCTAGGGCCTCATTCAATTTCCGATTTGGCCAATTGAATAGGGCTCTAAATAAGCACATCGCATATTTTTTTAAAGAAGTTTTTAGTTAGTGAAAATCTTCCTTTTGGATAGATGTTTACTAACTAAAAACTTCTTTAAAAAATATCTTATGTGCTTATTTGGAGCCCTATTCAATTGGCCAAATCGCAATTGAATGAGGGCCCTAGAAATTATCAGCTCTGTGAACTCTTTATAACACTGGATGGATTTCTAGGTGAAAGGGTTAACCACAACACAGTTTATTAAAGTTACTAGTCACCTACAATGAATGTAAAAAAAACTTTAACTGCCACCTACACTCCAAAATCAATAATATAAAGATAGCATCAACAAGGCAATTAAAGATGTAGCAATCTATTGGTGGCTTTAACTGCCCCAAATTTGGTCACAAGGGAAACTTAACACCCTCTATGCAATAAAAAATCTCTACAGTAGCCTGAGGTTTTTAAGAGGGTAAAGACAGAACTACATCAATATATTATTAGGAAACTGCAAAATGAAAAATAATTATAGAATATTCACAGGGAATATTATTTATTTGTTTGGTCTGATGAGTCTTTTCGACCAGTTTAATTCTGAACTTTGCAAAAAGAAGCTCATGATCTGAGCCTCACTCAGCTCCAGTTCTTGTTCTTTCTGACCGTATAGAGCTCCTTCATCTTTGGCTACAAAGGTATAATTAATCTGATTTCTTTATTGTCCATTTGGTGATGTCCATATGTAGATTCGCCTCCAAGACTGTTGGAAGAGGGTGTTTACTACGACCATTTTTTACTCCAAGGCCAAATGTGTCTGTTATTCCAGGTATCGGGTGGTTCCCTACTTTAGAATTCCAATCTCCCATAATGAGAGCAACATCCTATAGTTAGTAGGTGTTAAACATCCTCCATTGTTATATTCTGTATTGAATAAAGTTGATGTTTCATTTATTTGCTATGAACATCTAGAATAGCAAGGGGTTTTATTTTGACAGAATCACATTATAAAAAATTATGCATTCTTAAGGATGCTACACATAAAATATCTACCATCATTTCCTTTAAGTACCCTTAAAAATGCCCAATTTATTATAATGTTACACTCTCTATTGTGGCTGGTACATATGTGACTATATTCATTCATTGTTAGTTTGTTTTTGCATTTATAGATGTGGTGTTTGCTCAGTAAGACACAGCTGTGTTACAATAATGTCCTATTCTAAATACTTTATATATTTATATGATGTAAGTGGATAGTCACCATATGTACTAGCCTGTACTTCATTGCTATGAAACATACATTCTCCATTATGAAGCATTCTGTCTATTAAAGAAAATACAAGAAATTACCATACACTGTAAAAATATCCACTTTTCTCTTTCACTTTTGAAGTTGAAGACGTATTCGTATAGTTATAGGAAGAAAAAGTAAATGCAAGGAATCTAATTTTGAAAGCAGCAAAGACCTTTCTCAGCACTTTGAGAAGATATTAGATCTATCCCTGTAAAACACTTGAGAGATGATATTTCAGAGCTGCCTCTCACAATGAGTAATCTTCATGAAACCAACGTACCATGAAAAGAGATACTAAGCTATTACACACTACCTTTTAAGCTGTAAGCAGCACTGGCCAATACAGATTACAATTTTCGCATATTGCTTGGATTTGAACATATATACAGAATGTTATTACCACATTATCATAAAAAAGTGTATTTCTTTGACTGCACAATACCTGAGTTGTATATATGGTCAGACTCCACTAGTTATCTTGATAAACACCCTGATATATATATATATATATATATATATATATATATATAAAAATACATATATGCTAGCGACTTGCCTGTCAAAAATGACAGCAATAAAATTTAAAGCCTGGCAATGTTGTTTGTCACACAATGCGAGGCTCTCCCCCCTCTAACTTGCATTCCTTGCGATGATGGCCTTCGGCGCTCATTGCAAGCCTCTCCCACTGCTTGCAATGAGCAAATTCGGCACCTCTCCCCCCCTCTACTTTACGGTCCTCGCGATGAGTGCCTTAGGCTCATCGCCGCTAATTGCAGGCGTCGTCCAACCTGCAACTTTCTGGCCTTGTGATGGACGCCTTTGGCGCTCAACACGAGGTTAGCAAAGTGTGCCTTTGGCGCTCAATGCAAGCCTCTCCCCACTCTCTCACCCCTGTGTCTGTTCCCCCCCTCCTTTCCATGTGTCTGTTTCCCCCGTTCTCCATCCCGCTGTCTCTTTGCCCCCTCTCCCTGCCCTTTGCTTTTTATCCCCTTATTTCCCTCCCCTGTGTCTCTCTCCCCCCCATCACCCCTGTGTCTTTCTCCTCCCTCTCCCTCCTCTGTGCTCTACATGTCTGAAACCATTTTGGGGCTTGGGAAATAGATCAATTTCCCCAAGGCCGAAATGTGTTTCAGATTTACTGGCTTGAAAAAATATTACGTCTTTACAGTCTTTACAGAGACCACCATTTTAGTCATTTGGATTTTGTGAAAGGCTACTAACCAAATATACATAATCATAAAAACATAGGAATATCATATATATAGTTGTCATACTGCGAGTTGTCGACCGCGAGGTGAGCAGTTGAGGCACGCGGGACTTAGGCTGCAATGAGTAGCCGAAGGCGCTCATTGCACTGCTCGCCTCGCAAAGCTAGGCGAGCAGTTGAAGCATGCAGGACTTAGGCTGCAATGAGCGCTGAAGACGCTCATTGCAGGGGTGGACACGCGGACTTAGCTGGCGCAAAAAAATTATTGTGGACGAAAAAAACTTAAAAAATCTGAAACAGGATGAAATCGAGGCTCAGCAAGGCCAGGCACGCAGAACTTATACACAATGCAAAAGACAGTAACACTTACACCAACAACGACAGACACGCGGGACACAGACGAACAACGCTAGGCACGAGGGACTTTGAAAATAAAACCAACAGCAGTCAACGCGCGACATGCAAAGATTCAGCACAAAGAGGAGAAAGGGAGAGGGAGGAGATGGTGTAAAGAGACCCATGGCATTTCCATCACAAAATTTGCAGGTTGCCGAGGCCTGTAATGAGTGGTGAAGTAGCTCATTGTTGGGCTTGTGATGAGCGCCAAAGGCGCTCATCGTGAGGACCATAAAGTAGATGGGAGGAGAGGCTAGTAATGAGCGCCAAATGAGGGCATTGCAAGCCACGACATGAGCACCAAAGGCACTCAGAGTGGGGCTCGCACTGAGTGCCGAAAGTGCTCAGAGGGGGCAGATCATCGCATGGTGTGGCAAACAGCATTGCCAGGCTTCAAATTTTATTGCCGTCATTTTTGACAGGCAATTTCCTAGTTCACTTATAATTATGATGGTTGCTCAACAAGAGACCTGTGGGGCTGAGGTTGAGCTAGTAGATTGACACATGAAATAAGTCGTAGGGCACACTAGTAGAGATTAATGCTTCAAAGGTCCTGGTCAGGCAAGCTAGATCATCTGGATCTGCAATAACTTAGGATCACATAAAGAAGGTCGAGTCATGTAGCAGGGAATACAGAAGGGGTCAAAGGACTCAAAAAAAGGTGGGAAAGAAATAATTAGAGGCAGGCCAAATGATCAAAAGTGGTAACAACAGATACAAATCACACCTACAATTGAACAAATGTGCACATGCCTTTAGATTGTACGTTTGTGAGTTTTCAATCTTTTAAGGTGCTTTGGAAAAAGCAGTATGTACACTTGATTTTAAGCTCAAAGACCGGGCCCCCCATTCTTTTGTGTTAATATTGTTTTTTTAATAAAATGCACATAAACTTGAAGAATGGATCTGTGCGACTTTATTCCAGATAAATCTTCAATGAGATGTGTGCCCTCGGATGACTTCCTTCTGGTTTGATGTACAAGGTATATTTCGAGTAAAAACCCTGAGATGAAACTGGCAGGTACATCCCTAATCCATGAAATGACAGGGGACCTCATCAAACACTCACACTAAGTTATTAAACAAGGAGTTCTAATGCTTATTTACTGGGTTCATGCATTATTAGACCTGTAAGTTATATTATAATATAATTTTCTATTTGTCATATATATATGTACTGCATTATATGTAAAACTAGACAGCAATATGGGGCAAATATTATAAGTCAACTTGTTGCTTCTAATTGTGAACATCTGAAAATAAGAACATACAGTAAATCTGTTTGTAATTCCCAAAGGCTTCTTTAAGATAAAAAAAAAAAGATAACAAACCTGGGAAGTTATTTTCATTGAGCTGAGCTAGGCAATAGCTTAGCAATAAAATGATGAACAGTTCACCAGGTATCAGCAAATATAATGCATACTGATAAAAACATTTCTAAATAGCTGGTAATGCCATTATCACCAACCTTCTGTTGAACAGACTGTATAATATTATCTTATAGATTAACAGAGTGTCTAAGATACTTTGCATATGTGTGTCATTAAATGTCACTAAGAATTTTCATATTTTCCACCTCTTAACTTGGTATCTTTATATCTCAGCTTGTACCTTCCTCATGTATCTATTTATGTCTTTCCCTTTGTATACCTCTTTCTATTTTTTTAAATCATTTGTATTAATATTTGCCCCACAATATAACAGAAGTATACACATTAGCAGTTATATACTATTAGAACTTAAAGGGACACTGAATGCTTTTTTTGTGTTTGCTGCACCTGGATGAGGGTATTTGATAATATACCACTTATATTTTCTTATTTCTTTTTTCAAATAATGACCGAAAGTAGAAACAAATGGATTCAAATATTTAGCTGTGTCTTACTACTGCCAACCAATGAACAGAAATATAGAGGTAACAGTCATACTGGTCTACAGACGTACGTATGATCTGTGCATTTCCTTTTAGTTTCAATATAGTTTCAAACAGGTTTTACTTAATATTTTTTTATGCAAAACACAACCTTGATAACGTTTAAAGCATGCTCTTTTAAATGCACGAAAAAATAACTGTGTTCCATGCTCCTTTAAAAAAATAAGAGGAAGAAAAAAATAAACAAGGAAAATATATAACAGTTAAACATTAACAAAAATATTAACTATTTTGCCTGTAAATACTTTATAATAACATGTCCTTGCTTCTAGGAACTCCAAAATAAGTTGTATATTATTAACTACTGACTATGGTTAATGAACTACAAACCACTAGTTTTAAATTATAGGTTACAGATCAACAGTCTCCATTCTCCTTCTTTATTTAATCCTCAAAGTGACGTTAGTGATGATGTAATGAGGAACAGCCATGGACAGACCGGATCCCCATATTAGACCACCATTAGTTCCTTACCACAGAGCTGTATTTTGAAATAACTGTTTAAGAGATTGTCTTGTATTAGTCCTGAAAGTAGCCTGTCTCCATATTTATCTGTGTACCTGTCTGGATTTCCGTCTGCCTGCCATTTTGTACGGCAACACTCCTGTGGTCCCTGTACCACAAACATCTACTCCATGAATTATGCACTAGCCTCACCAGATGCATACTTTGATGTACTGCATTAGGAGTTACCAAACAAGCCCACAATTTAACCCCATGGACGGCATGGGATGAAGAGGCTATGGCATACATCTGTGCAAAAGCCACAGCTTGACCTAAACACCTGCCTCTGTGATATATCAGGTGCCCCACATCAACTTTCCTACTACTTCTATTAGCTATCTCTCCATCATGCAACCACTGAATAAGGAGACCTACCTGGTGAGAGACTGGTTGCCCAACACCTCACTTCTAATGGTACTGGCACTATTGCGATACGCCATTGAGAGCTCTACCCCATGGACTGAGTGCTGGTGGTTCAAGTTGCTAAAGTCATTCTGATTTGTCTCTTACCTATGTTCACCCTTGAGTTACAAGCAGCCATTGACCTCCCTGATCTCACTGAGGAGGTGCCATGTATGCAGTGTCCCCTAAATTATGGAGCTCAGACCCTGGGAAACAATTTAGAAAAATAAATATCACTGCAAATGGTCCTTCATCCTCTTATACAGGTAATGCTTAGAACTGCTCTTGTCCATATGGGGCACACTGAGATCAGTACCCCAAACACTGGCCTGAGGACACAGAGTACAAGAATCCCATACAGTAGTGTGAATGGATGACACTGGTTATGCCTGTTGAAACATATACCCAAAATTAGCAGCGGACACTAAAACTAGTATTATATGACCAAGATCTAGAAATTAACCCAGTATAAAAACTGATGATGTTCATGTGGTTGCCTTGGATACTAATCATGCTATTTCAGCAATCCATCAGATATGCTGACATTAAAAGAGGTATTAATTTATTTAAACTAAAGTTGCATACCGGCTCCTTCACCTGACCGTTCAGTCTAATGGACTCTATAATGACAACTGACCCGACTTTATTGCAAGCATGGCTACACAGGAGATATGAATATAGTGTTAGTGCACATAATTAACATGCAACATGACTAGGAGGTGTGGGTAAGAGAACACTGCATTTCCCATAAATAATTATTCTAAGTACATTGATGTCACTAAGGCCCACATACAAATGTGATTTCTTACAGTTACAGGATCACCTTCAGGAGCTAGTAAGAATGACATAGCATCCTTACATCTCCTGACACTCCATTCTTGCTGGATCTTGTAATCTGCCATGCCCATATATCAGCATCAGCATTTGACTGGTGACAGTACTACCCCTCTGAGACACAGGAGCACCATTCTCTATGCGAGTCAGCAAGTATATGTAAAATGATGCTTCTCCACTAAGAACAAAAAAGCCAAAGCTAGCCTAAGAGAGGATAGATGCACAACTGCACGAGCTGTACCTATTGGCTTGCTACACATGGTAGATGACTAACAGCTAAAGAACACTTTACACACACCCACGCAATAGTGTAAAACCTTAGTACAAAATATAGATACCACTGGCACCCATCATATTATTGGAAAGCCCCAAGTTCCAATCTGAGAAACAATATGTTAATCTTTTCCTTGTGGCTTATTAATATTGATGTTGTGTTATGTATTAGGCTGCCTGCAGTTTTAATTACAGGCATATGTGTATATCTATCTAGCAATGTATATTTCTACTTTATACCTATATATCTGAGTAACTAATTTTAAAATGAAGCTTAATCGTTCTGGTTTCTGTCCTACTTACCTGCATGTCATAAACCTATTAAACCAATTAAAGCAAAATAATGACACTATAAGATTTTTGGTACCAAACTAATTATTAGAAATCTTCATGTGCTCAGTATAGATTTGGGCCTTAATTTAATAGAGATCAAATTCATTTTTTCTTCATGCTATATTATTATTAAAGTAAATTTTGTATATTGTCTTCCATTGACCTCAGTTTGAGTTATAGATACCTATGGTTGTTTATATCTACTATTTCAAGGCACAATATATCGGGGCAGCTAAGTTTAAAAAAAGAGATTCACTCCCGCATCTTGCTCTAATAGTCATCTACATGTCTTACTAATATTGAACCCATTACGGTATATTCCCAACAATACAACACTACATGAATGTAATTACCAGGGTATCATACTGATTCTATTCATCTGATAACTTGAAACCATCTCAACTCCTATGTGATACTCTTAAGAGGTATTCCTTGATAATCCTGCAATATTCATGCTCTAGTTTTTTATTCGTGCATACTCAACATGACTAGGTCCAAACACCCAGGACAATGGAGAGCCCATTGTTGACCAAATTGTCAACCTAGTCAATACAGCAGGACCTTCCCACATAGAGTAGACCATTTATGTACAGCCTGCTTTGAGAAAACACTGACGAGGTCTGATACATCAGCCTTTTATAGATCATGTAAAGCTCTAAGGTGTCACAAATCAGTGGCCACAATCTCTTCTACACTTGAAAAAGAGTTGAGTTTACGGATAGCTTTAATTTGCTTTTGTACTTTGAAAACCTGGATCATTTGATTCAAATTGATCAACCATTATGGTTATCATCATCAAACTTTTACTAATGAAATCTGTAGCAAGTTCTTTGGGTTCTTCTTTTTCACAATCACGCCTCAATATCTTGCGCATCTGCATCTCCTAGTCCTGCCGTATTGACTAGGTTGACAATTTGGTCAACAATGGTCTCTTCTTGTTGAAAATCATTTGATATCTCCTTCCATGCATTTATCAATCACTTCTCCAAGCGAGTTTTACGTTGCCTACAGTGTCTTTGATGTTATATTTCATTCAAAACTGCATCATTAACTTTTTAATTTTCCTGTCAGTTTTATCAATAAGTTGCTGAAATATGCGACGAAGATAAAAAAATGCTCTAAAAGTTTTTATGACTCCACAATCGGTTTGCTGGATTAAAGACGTAGGGTTGGGTGGTAGGAAATCTACTTCAACTGGAATTTAACAGTTTAGGCTATGTGAGATAGGATGGCTTGGAGCATTAGCGATGCTTTTGATTAAATTTTTTTACATTTGCAGTAGCATTGTACAGATGAAAAAAATGTGTGGTAAACAAATTTTGAAAAATGTCCATAGTAATCCAACATTTCCGATTAAATTCACACCTGATAGGTAAACTCAATTTTGGAACTCCTTTCATGGCTCTTGGTGTTTTGGAATGATACACAAGCATTGAATCAGTGTTAATCTGGGATGTGTCAGCAAAAATTGTATTATATCCAATGGGTGATATATCAGGCATTACAGCTTTGTATCAAATCAATGTTAAACAAGGTATTGTTATTGTAGAATTCAATAAAATTACATAAAGAAGTGTGCTATACTTTCTCATCTGAAACAAATCATGGAAATACAACATTAGACCACTACTTTCAATAACATATATGTAAAGGTTGTAAATCTTCTATGTTAAAGGCAGAACTAAAACAATGCTGGTGCCTCTTTATGTCTGAGGCTCCAAATGCAAAATTAAAAACTCATATAGTGTCCATGCTGAAAATAACTATGGTGTAGTATACATATACCCCATAAAATGTATGTAATATATATAATAATTATGGTTAATTTATCTAATACAAAACATACTCAGAAATAGCTCAGATATAAAAAAGGGGTACTTTTATTAAGTGATAAGCCCACAAAGTCTAGTCTACTCATTATTTTTAAATATAAATTAAGATAAAGATGATTTGAGATTCAATACTACACTGTAGTTTTGGACTTTATCTGCTCAACTCTACTTAATTAATGATGAGAAACTGCATTTTAACCTCACAGGCTGAAGTTATTTAATAAATGTACTAACTCCCAGATTATAAATATGTTATTAGTAATACATTTGAACTAGTTACATTTGCAAATGCAACAAATAGTGGAACCTGTCCTGTGAAATCCAGGACATTGATCAGCACTCTTATAAGTGCCCCAAACACTACATAAGAGGGTAAAGGCACTTTAATCAAAAACCCTACTAAGCCACAGAGGGTAACACAATGCAATGCTTGATGTTGTGGCTAAATTGTATGACCTGTGAATGTGATGGACAAAATATATGGAGCACATTAGGGCATTTATCATATTATTATTATTATTACTAGGAAAATGACGAGAATGAAATTGTAAGGCTGGCAATGCTGGTTGGCATACAATGTTAGGTGCTCGGTTTTATATTCAAAGTCCCACATACCTGGCATTGTTAGTGTAAGTGTTACTGTTTTCGCCGTTGTGTATTTTCTAAGTTCTGCGTGCCTGGCGTTGCTGCAGTTAGGAAGTCATAGCATAGGAAAAGGCTCAAGGATGTACTCTTCGCATAGTGATCAGATAATGTAACCTGCAAATGGGAATGTCAGGCGATGATATACATTAGACTTAATTGCACAACAGTCTCACACATTGTCAGGAAATAAAGTTTATTTTTATATCGGGGTTAAATAGATCTCGGGTATCAATGAGTTAATACTTATCCGGCCACCCATATGGACTAGAACAGTATTGGCATTCATATTCATAATTCTTTATTTTGAGGGTTTGCGAGTCTGATCGCAAATTGGACCCCTGAACCTAATTGATTGACATGTAGCCTCCATGTTTTACTGACGTAATTATGACAGTCTTATTTTCTATTAACTCATTCGAAATGGGAGGTTACGGGCTTGCTTAATTGATCATGTTTCCGCCGTGAACTGCTACGAACCAGTGCATGGTTTACGGTTTAGGCTTTGGGAGAGTAACTTGCGGCCTTGATCAATTGAATAGCATCGCAATCGGAGAAGAACGGGAGCCCGAAACACACCTGCAGACGTACAGCTTACTACGATCCAGTTGCGGGATTGGAATTGAATGTGGCTCATGGTTTTTACACAGGTTGAGTAAATTGCAGAAAAAGAACAGCAGAGTATTCATGGTGATTGTAGCAATATACCTTGGTCAGATGGTCAGGGTATTAGGTGATCCACAGGCCTTGGTCAGATGGTGGTGTATCTGGGACCAGCAGGGTATTAGGTGATCCACAGGCCTTGGTCAGATGATGGTGTATCTGGGATCAGCAGGGAATTAGGTGATCCACAGGCCTTGGTCAGATGATGGTGTATCTGGGATCAGCAGGGAATTAGGTGATCCACAGGCCTTGGTCAGATGGTGGTGTATCTGGGACCAGCAGGCTATTAGGCGATCCACAGGCCTTGGTCAAATGGTGGTGTATCTTGGACCAGCAGGGTATTAGGTGATCCACAGGCCTTGGTCAGATGGTGGTGTATCTGGGAACCGCAGGGTATTAGGTGATCCACAGGCCTTGGTCAGATGGTGGTGTATTTGGGACCAGCGGGATATTAGGTGATCCACAGGCCTTGGTCAGATGGTGGTGTACTTGGGACCAGCAGGGTATTAGGTGATCCACAGGCCTCCAATATCTCTGCATGTATTGTATCAATTCTAAAGAACAGTTTATACAATGTAGAACATACATCTCACCAGTGGCGGCTGGTGACTTTTCAAGTTGGAGGGGCGACAGGGCGAAACATAGCCACTCCCCCTTTTCCAAACCACACCCATTTTATAACTCCTCCCCCTGACGTCATGATGACCTTTATAAGCCCCGCCCAATGACCTTATACTTGTGAAGCCCATTGAAATACATGATCACCAATGCAGAAATGTCAAGAAGTAAAGTAACAATGTGTTAAATTCATTGGTATACAATATAGATTGAAAAAACTCATGTGACAAGACTACAGCAATATCATAATTGCACCTATACGTATTAACAGAAAAATTAAAGGAGTGACACCTACCATTTGTCGGGTCTTCTTCTCAGGGTATTCACGTTCAGTAAGTTGACCAACGAGTAGAAACAAATCTGCAGCCACATAGGGTTTGCACCTGGGGTTGAAAGAAAACAAGCAAATCAATCAGACCATTCAAGAACAAAACCATACTTAAAAAACATTAAACGACCAAGTGGAACATATAGGCCCCAAACATACCTTAGAAGACCAAGTGGAACCATATAGGCCTCAAACATACCTTAGAAGACCAAGTGTGACCATAGGCCCCAAACATACCTTAGAAGACCAAGTGGAACTATATAGGCCCCAAACATACCTTAGAAGACCAAGTGTGACCATATAGGCCTCAAACATACCTTAGAAGACCAAGTGTGACCATAGGCCCCAAACATACCTTAGAAGACCAAGTGGAACTATATAGGCCCCAAACATACCTTAGAAGACCAAGTGGAACCATATAGGCCTCAAACATACCTTAGAAGACCAAGTGTGACCATAGGCCCCAAACATACCTTAGAAGACCAAGTGTGACCATGGGCCCCAAACATACATTAGAAGACCAAGTGTGACCATATAGGCCTCAAACATACCTTAGAAGACCAAGTGTGACCATAGGCCCCAAACATACCTTAGAAGACCAAGTGGAACTATATAGGCCCCAAACATACCTTAGAAGACCAAGTGTGACCATATAGGCCTCAAACATACCTTAGAAGACCAAGTGTGACCATAGGCCCCAAACATACATTAGAAGACCAAGTGATCAAATCTTTCCACCACTTGATGCTTCTTGTCAATGTAGCGATAGACTACAACGCACTGTGTCCTAGCGGAAATATCGGTTGTTTCATCCGCTTGGATTGCCACAAACTGGGCTTCCTTAAGCTCTTGGTGAATCACTTCCTTAATAACTTCATGCATGCAGTCCAGTAGCTCATTCTGCACGGTTTTGGACGTGCCCTTAAACACAGTTGCAGTCTTCAAATGCTGTTCCATTGCACTATCGATACTGCCAACCAAATCCACCAGGCCTCGAAACACTCCTGGATTTAATGCCAGTTCAAAAGCGCCACAAAAGCAAACACAATCAATTATCTTGGAAAGGATGTACCTGTTCTTAGCCACTTCTTGATTGTGTTTTTGAATACTGACTTGGTATCCTTGGTCCAGTTGAACTGCAATGTTCGCCTGTCCAAGCATCTCAAACTTGATCCTGTTATCCAAGTGAGCTTTAGAACTTTTGTGTTTCGCCAATTTGTCAGCTAGATGTTTTACGTCAGTCACTCCAGTTTTGGTCCAAGCAGCGTCACCACCAAATAGGATGCATGGGAAACAATATAAGGCCTTCCTAGAAACTCTTCCACAAAGCCAGTCGTTCTTCTTGTACCATTCAGTATTGAAAGTACGGATATATTGCTTCCCTCTATCTCTTGCGATTTGCTGCAGATTTATCTCTGGTTGGTCAGGTCCTAACCGTTTTACTTCCACCTTCTCCTCATAGGTTAGGGTGCCGAAAGGCTTCACAAGTAGAGAATCAATAGTATTCATTTCTGATACCAATAGAAGAAAGAGATCACGGTATATTAATTTATATTATGTCACAAAATTACTTTAAAATAACAGTGTGTTGAATTCATTGGTATACATTACCGATTGCAAACCCTCATGTGACAAGAGTACATAAACATCAAATTTGCACCTATACGCATGGACAGAAAATGCAATGATACTCACCAACAGTTGACTCTCCTTCTCGGGGTGTTCACGTCCAGTAAGTCAACCAACGAGTCCAAACAAATCTGCTTCCACAGATAGTTTGCACCTGGGGGGTTATAGAAAACAACAAAAAAAAACATTAGAACGTTCAAGACCCAAACCTTAACTTTTAAAACCTTAAAAGACCAAGTGTGACCATATAGGCCCCAACCGCACCTTAAAAACCTTCAAATTCCAAGTGTGACCATATACTCACCTACAGTTGACTCTCCTTCTCGGGGTATTCACGTCCAGTAAGTCAACCAACGAGTCCAAACAAATCTGCTTCCACAGATAATTTGCACCTGGGGGGTGATAGAAAACAACAAAAAAACCATTAGAACGTTCAAGACCCAAACCTTAACTTTTAAAACCTTAAAAGACCAAGTGTGACCATATAGGCCCCAACCGCACCTTAAAACTCCTTCAAATTCCAAGTGTGACCATATACTCACCTACAGTTGACTCTCCTTCTCGGGGTATTCACGTCCAGTAAGTCAACCAACGAGTCCAAACAAATCTGTTTCCACAGATAGTTTGCACCTGGGAAGTGATAGAAAACAACAAAAAAAACATTAGAACGTTCAAGACCCAAACCTTAACTTTTAAAAGCTTGAAAGACCAAGTGTGACCATATAGGCCCCAACCGCACCTTAAAAACCCTAAATAACAAATTGGGATCATATAGGCCCCAACTGCACCTTAAAAACCCTAAATAACAAATTGGGACCATGTAGGCCCCAACCGCACCTTAAAAACCTTAAATAACAAATTGGGACCATATAGGCCCCAACCGCACCTTAAAAACCCTAAATAACAAATTGGGACCATATAGGCCCCAACCGCACCTTAAAAAACCTAAATAACAAATTGGGACCATATAGGCCCCAACCGCACCTTAAAAACCCTAAATAACAAATTGGGACCATATAAGCCCCAACCGCACCTTAAAAACCCTAAATAACAAATTGGGACCATGTAGGCCCCAACCGCACCTTAAAAACCTTAAATAACAAATTGAGACCATATAGGCCCCAACCGCACCTTAAAAACCCTAAATAACAAATTGGGACCATGTAGGCCCCAACGGCACCTTAAAAACCTTAAATAACAAATTGGGACCATATAGGCCCAAACCGCACCTTAAAAACCCTAAATAACAAATTGGGACCATGTAGGCCCCAACCGCACCTTAAAAACCTTAAATAACAAATTGGGACCATATAGGCCCCAACCGCACCTTAAAACCCCTAAATAACAAATTGGGACCATGTAGGCCCCAACCGCACCTTAAAAACCTTAAATAACAAATTGGGACTATATAGGCCCCAACCGCACCTTAAAAACCCTAAATAAGAAATTGGGACCATATAAGCCCAAATTCTAAAAAATATATATATATATATATATATATATATATATATATATATATATATATATATTTATATATATATATATATATATCTCAATTGATATCAATATATCTCAATAAATAAATATATATATATAAATAAATAATCAATATATAAATCAATCAATATATATATATATATATATATATATATATATATATAACTCAATATATATATATATCAATATATATATATCAATATATATATATATATATATATATATATATATATATAAATATATATATAAATATATATATATAAATATATATATATATATATATATATATATATATATATCACACACACACACATAAAAAATACACATAAATATACATAAACATATACATAAAACAATATATATTAATTGCTATTTATTATTTGATTAATTGATGTACTTTATTACTTATTTTATTATATTGTTCATGTATTTCTATTACACATTATTTTTTATACATATTACAGTGCTATTTTTTGGCTATACATGTTACAGGATATTATCCTGTAACATGTATATCACATAAAATAGCCCTGTAATATGTATAATACATACAGGGTCAAACAAGTTCACACTAACCTTTTTTTCCCTTACAGGCTTCCATACCTGCTTGCTGATTTGCTAATTTTTTAAAGACTCTCATTGGTTGAAATCGATGTCAATCAAAAATTTCAGCCAATCAGAGTCCTTCAAAAATTAGTATATAAAGCAGACCGTGGGAAAAAATCAATTAATCGCGGGTGGGGCTCCTTGTAGGAGGAGCTCTGTTAGTTTTTTTTTTTTTTTTTTTTAGAGCGTCGGGTTTTTTTTGGTGGAGGCCTCTTTCAATGGGCCAGAATGGATGGATGGACAATGGCTTCAATCAAGATTGGATTATTTTTGGACAATGGCTTCAATCAAGATTGGATTATTTATTTGACCAGTGGCTTCAATCAACATTGGATTATTTGACCAGTGGCTTCAATCAACATTGGATTATTTATTTGACCAGTGGCTTCAATCAACATTGGATTATTTATTTGACCAGTGGCTTCAATCAACATTGGATTATTTGACATGGGCTTCAATCAACATTGGATTATTTTTATGACTATCCAGGTCATAGAGGACAGAAGGCCAACGCTGGAGGGGTCAATTTGACAGGTAAGTATGTGCTGTTGTTTATTTTATTTTTATTATTGTTTGTTTAAAGCTGTTTACTTTATTTGTATAATTGTAATAATGTTTTTACTGCATTGTTTTTCCCTTACCTTATTTTTATTTTATCTTTAAAAGTGACAGGCACATGCACATGCCTGTTACTTCTAAAAATGGAATAAAAATAGGGGGGGGGGGGGCTAGGTACTGGTAGGTAGTTGGATCAGGGTGGGGTCGGTCAAGCTCAGGCGCCCATCGGTCGGTCAGTGGCCGCGTAGGCCACGATCAGGGGTGGCACACGCCTCATGGGGGTGAACATCCACCCCCATGTGGCCTGTGCAACCCCGCTCACCGCCCGAATACCCTGATCACCGTGATCAGGGTAATCGGGCGGTGGGATAGCATAGGCCACATCGGGGTGGTGGTGATCGGGCCTCGGGGGTGGCACAGGACGGCGACATGGAGGTGATCAGGGGTGGCAAAGGCCTCATCAAGGGGGTGATCCGATCACCCCCATGTGGGCCTGTGTCACCCCGCTCACCACCCGACTACCCCGATCCCGTGATCGGGGTAATCGGGCGGTGGCATCGCATAGGGCAGTCCTGATCTGGGGTGGCACAGGCCACATGGGGGTGATGGCTGGGGGTGGCACCAGGCATTGCAGGCCTAGGGTCGTCGGTGGTAGGTAAGTTGGTGGGTGGCTGGGTAGGTGGCAGGCCAGGCAGGCATAGTGGGGTAACTGGTCACCCCTACCTTTTATTAGGGGCTACTAGGGGTTTGGTTTGGCCAGGGGCAGGGCAGGTGCCAGGTAGACTTACTGTTAGGCAGGCAGCAGAGCAGATGTGAGTAGTTTAAGCCAGGGAGGTCTCTCAGTCTCAGCGTGACCAGGGTCAGGAAACAGAAAGGGGGAAGGGACAGGCAACTGGTGGTTTTATTGACTGTATCAGTCAATCAAAAAGTAAACTCGAGGCCCTATTAGCTGGCGGGCGCTCAGGGCTAACGGTCTGGGTGGGTTTACAATGTTCTCTTAGCAACTGTACAACCTTCCATCATTGATTGGTCAATGATGGAAGACTGTCAGTCATTAAATTGATACATTTATGACCGCCCATGCATATCGTCATTGTGATGGTGGGCGGCATGCATTAACGGTCAGGGGGCCAGGCCAGGACTCATTGAAGAGAAGAGTCTAAAGGTTAGTGTACTTTACTAGTGTAATATGATCACACAGGGTGCAGGGGGCTACAATAGATACACAGCAGCATTAGTTAATGTAGCGCAAGGGGTTATCTTAAAGTGACAGTGTCCCTGGGAATAGTTTACTAACTTTACTTCATTTTATTACTGTTTTAAGACTTGAATGATGATGTACACCTTATATTTAATTGTTTTGGGGTTATTACTAATACATTGTTGTGTTTTTTTATTGCAGGGTCACGAAAATATTTGGGGGGGGCGTTTGCCCTGACGCCCCAATGGACGGGCCGCCCCTGCATCTCACTATGGACTACTGTGGATCCTAGACCTGACAGCAATTGTCAAATATAAACTATAAACCTAACCTACTGTAAAGCAAATGTGCTTGTTAAATACAGCATTTTCTGTGAGGGAGACAGCTTGGTGTGTACAACTACACCGTTTACAACAATGATGGGAAACTTTTTTTTTCAAAGGACCACTAAAAAACCTTGGCTTTATATTTGAAATTTTCATGAACCTTTTTTTTCTGTCTTTTGTTTTGTAAGTGTAATGTGTTGTACTACTTATATAAGCCATTTCATTAATTAACTGTTTCTTAACTTTTTTTATCTGAGTTTTTCCATGAGCCATTAGTAACTAAGCACCACTGAAGGTCCACTCACCACAGTTTGGGAATCAACATCATAAGTATTGTTGTCCACACATTCACCAATGAGGGTTTATTATTAAAATAACTATTTTTTGCATATTTCACAATTGACACATGCATTTCTGTACAGCTCTGAAAATAACTTGAAAGAAAGAAAAAATATAAAATAAGTAAAATTTAATTCAATAGTGTCTGCCCAAAGGTAATCATAAAGAAGTATTTTTTCATTGTTAAACATAATGTTAGGGGTACTTGGTACATGCCTCCCAGCGGAATCCTCTGTTTTGCCCAAACATGAACTGATACTTTAATCAAACATGGCAATTATATTTTGCCGCTCTATATTACTCCCAAGGCTATGTGCCTCTTTTGAGGCCTCCATCCAGACCCGCTACTGGAGGGGAGCTCCTATGACTTCGAACTTCCCCAGTCACTTAGTGCCAGCTGATCTGCAGAACTGGAGGGGGAGAGGGACCATCCATATGGGAGATTGATGTGCTAGCAAGCACAGAGCGACGAGTAGCAGCCTCTCTGCCGATCAACGTAGATCACCAGCACCAGCACTGCTTCCTTCTAAGGGAGGACTACACATCTCATGATTCCTCCTTGCACAAACTTCCATCACTGATTGTTTCAATGTATTAAAATGTATTAGCTGCTTGTGATTGGACAAAACAAATTATGAATTTTATTCTAATTTCTTCATTCAGTTTCTTCATTAATTTTTATTATTTTGTACATTGCCAGATTTCGAGCCAGATCGCATATCGGACGTCTAAACACTAATTAATTGATATTTAAACGACATGTTTTACTGATGTTGTGATGACAGTCTCATTTACTATTGGCTGTTTCTAAATCATTACTTACGGGCTTGTTTAAATGATCATCATGCCCCAAATTACGGATTTGGCTTTCAGCCATGTAATTGCGGGCTTGTTCAATTAAATCGATCTGTAACTGTTGCAATTTGGAACTTTTGGAATTTGATTGAGCCCATTGTATTTAATACCTTTTTAGTAGATTTTATTAAAAACAGTTGTAATTTTGGTGTAAATTGTTCAATAAACAATGGCATCTGCTTGGGTTTCTTCATTGGGGACAGGAAATGTTTTAGCTGTTTAAACTTTTTTTCCAGCAAGAAAATTATTATTTAGCATTTTACCTTCATGTAAAATGTGTGTGAACGACAGTGCCTAACGGAGTACCATGTGATGATTCATCAAATAAATGTAACCGCCACTGATAGATTCAGTCTTAGAAGCATGAGTATAAGGAAAATGCTATTTTTGTACAATGCAGATGTTTCATGATAACATAAGTTTCAGGTGAAAAACACTTGTTTTACATACTGTATGTCACAATGCTGTTCAGATCATCTATCAAGAGGTGACAAATGAGGTACATCTGATGATTTGAAATAAGTGCCTAGATAAGCAGACCTGAATAAAGTAACCTCAGAACATGACGATTTCATAGTACTCTGCATTTTATTAATAAAGAACATATTACAAAACTAATTCAGAAGAAGAAATTTAGATAGCCCTCCAACTGAATCAGGAGGTAGCTATACATTCTCCTGGAGTGGCGGCAGGGGCAATGATAAACAAGAATTTGGAGTTGGCTTGGCAATCAATAATTTTTTGGTTGAAACTCGTCAGCCTCCCTAAGGGTGTGAGTGACGAACTCATCACAATGCAGCTCCTGCTTCAAAATGGAAGACAAGCTAATTCTGCTTGGTGATATCAACACAAGAATCAGATGCGATGATGCAGCTTGGGAAGGAGTCATCAGGAGAAAAGGAGTAGGCAAGTATAACAGCAATGACCTGCTACTCCTGAAAACCCATGCAGTACATGACCTTCTGATCACCAACACAATATTTTGTCTCCCTGCTTGCACCAGGACTGTGTGGATGCATTCCTGCTTCTAGCACTGGTATCTAATTGACAATAGAGTCAGGAGAAGGGCCAAATGACAGGGATGTCAGGGTGATAAAGGCTATGTGCGTCGCTAAATGTTGGACGAATCACAGGCTCATAGTATCCAAAATGAAGCTCTGTATCATGCAAAAGACACAACCACAAGTCTATAAGATCCATTTCACAGGAACCGAGAGATGCATCCATCATACATCTCTATAAGAGGAAGGGCAATCGCAACAACCACCAGGGCAGGAGGGTCACAGTGGGCAAAGTTCTTGCACAAGTTCTGCTTGACTGTCTGATCACTCACCTGCAGCAGGGCTTACTGACAGAAATACAGTGTGGCTTTCACGAGGGACGTGGAACCACTGACATGATCTTCACTGGGCATCAACTACAGGAAAAATTTCAAGAGCAGAATTGTGAATTCTACACAACTTTTGTGGTTGTCACAAAAGTATTTGACTTTCGCCATGGACTGTGGTGGATCTTGAAGTTTGGCTGTCCTGACAGATTTAATGTACCACAACATTATGACGGTATGATGACTAGTGTCTTCGATGATAATGAAACATCTTTTGCCTTCCCAGGCACCAACGTTGGCAAATTATTCACCAACATTTGGGTATGTGGAGGAATAGGCCTCCCAACAAAGCTGAAAGTATACAGAGCAGCAGTGCTTCCAACTCTGCTATACACTTGCGAGATGTGGACTACTACCAGAGTTACGCATGATTGCTCAATCACTCCCTAATGTCTGAGCAAACTTCTTAGAATCTAAAGAAGTTAATTCCAGAACCTGTCTGCCATCAGTTGATACACTGCTGATGTAAACCCAGACAAGATGGGCTGGGCGTTTTGTCATCATGTGAGATGAGTACTATCCCAAAAAGCTCTATGCAGAATTCACTCAGGGAAAGCACTCCCATGGAGGACAAAATAAACAGTTCAAGGACATGTGGAAGGCCTACTTGAAGTCCTGGATCAACACTGCCACCTGAGAAACCCTTGCACTGAATCATCCAGCATAGTGAAGTCTCATTCACAATGGCTGTCAAAACTTCAAGGTGAGGCGTACTGCTGAGGCTGAAAGAAAGCATGAGCCGCGCAAGTTCAGACCTGCGACAGTGTCATCTAATGTCTGCCCGATGTGTGACAAGACGTTCCACATCAGAAGAAGACCACTAAGTAATTTTTGGACACTCAATGAGATGTCGAGGTCCTCGTCCAGAACATTGGATGGAAACACAAACATACCTCTACATACACTAAGAAAATAATGTTATAGTGGTATGAGTGTCCCCTAGGCATCTGGCTGTACTGTTTCCAGTCTAAAGTCATATGGAACCGACAAGACTGACTGCGGGTACATCGAGGGATTAATATGTCTAATCAACCTTAGTTTTCGCTGGGATTGTGCTCATTCTTGATTGATAGATAAAATGCCAAACTTCAATATAAGTTTCCTGTAAGAAAATGCATTTTGTAATAGCAAGCAGATCATATACAAAAAAAAACCTGATGTTCAATGATTTGGCAATCTTCTCCTATTATCTCCTATGTAGTATTTTCAGATACGCCAGACCTTTCTTCACTTTACAAAGTAGGCTCTATGGAATACAATGGGAACTGGAGATGTTTCAACCCCCTAAATAGAATTCACCTCACTGAATATAATAATAAAATCTCTCACAGGTCAAGAAAGGAAGAGACAAGGAATCTGAGTAACACCAATGGGGTTGTAGTGTGAAAACCTCTTATACATCTACAACACCTGACATTTTGAAGAAAATTGTCAAAGTATGTTTAATTTATTTTGTGTAGTAGTCAGATAACAAGGTTTGCAAGTAAATAGAAACATTTATTTCAAGCCTCATATTATATACAGAGCAAAAACTGCTAATTTTTCATTTCTGTGTTCATGTACCACAGAATGGAAGCTATCGCTCTATTATATTAATATACCGTAGAAAACCAGTAGAGTGATTTGACTGTAATTACATAATTAGAAGAATATCCTCGCTATGTAAGTAATCATATCCTACCCTGCATTGGGGTCATTCACTATATAACCTCACTCTTCCTGGAACCATTTCGTTAGTCTTGTGTTTATTCCTTAATAACAGATTCACATTTAGCCATGTTTTAAATTACAAATTTGAGAGTAATTTACAGAACCAGTTTATGCAACACAAAATATTAAGAAAAAGAATGGTAAATGAATAAAGAAGTAGCCTTGTGGACACAAATTATTTCTAAACTAATGAGAATGGCTCATGTTATGACTCACAGCCTCTAGGTCAAAATAAGAACATCTGCTAAAAGGATTAGATAATAGTTTTAAAGTAATTGAAAAAGAGACCGAGCTTTACAAAGCTGGCACAGTTTAAGACTCTATGCACAGTAGAAATATGTCAAGACTAAAAATGATCCTGCACCACAGAAACATGCATGATGGGTGTGAGTCACATGCTTTCCAACTTGGCAACGTGACTATGGATAAAAGCAATACAATAATACATATTTTTAAACCCAAATGGAAAAAAGTTGAAATTAGCTGTATTCACTATATTGAGAAGTTTTTTCACTACTGTGAAGTTTTCTCTTCAATTCCTAAAGACTAGATATACTAAAGTGGGATGTGATGGCGATTAGTTACTAATTGGGAAGTTGAGCTTAGCCGTAGATATAACACACCAAAAACAGAGAATCTCCTGTTCTTAATATTTCCAGAACCAAACAGGCTAGGATACACCAGTTTCTACTTAAGATGCTAATTTCAGGTAAGCCGAAACTGCATCTTGTTTAAGTGTTAATTCTTTTTATTGCTTATACAATTCTTAAATTACATTAAGATCTTCAAATACCTGTGTGCCACCACTGAACCATACATAAAACTTGTATTACAAATTAAAGCATAATGATACACTATACAGTATACTATACAAATGAATGTTTAATATACACGTAAACAAGAGTGATATAATAATATTAATAGTGGGTGTATCAGTTTTTCGCAATGGAAAGATATTCCACCAAACCAAGTATGTGAATACAAAGTCTCAGTGGTAGTCCACTGGTCATTTTCCCCCACTGAAGACTGCAGTCTCCTACTGGAGAAGTCATATGTGGGGCTCAATGCTGAACTTTCCAATTCCTTTGTGATTGAGAAACAACCAGCTGGACATATAACTTTACAGTGGTATTCCTTGGAATCTTCTCCAGCTCTCTTTACTCCAGACCTTCATGCTTGATTCACCCATAGAGTCATTTGGGCAGCAAAGTGTTATGCCAATAAACAAATGGCTGCCCTGTTATTATTTGGCACTACAATTAATGGTGATCAGTTATTAATGACTGATTTTAGTGAACCCATGGAGAAGGGAGTCTCTGTGTCCACTGCATTTAAAATCTCCTTAATTTTAATGATCCATAGCTTTCTTAGAGGCATGTTTGTAAGTAAAATCGCCCCCCATCACTGTAGTCATTCACTACTAAAGTGACAGTGAGCGTTACCAAAATTATTTGCTATTCTATTGATGATTAATCTATTAATAGCCTGTTCCCTGAATAACAACTAACAAAATATTTGTATACAGGGAACCCCTGCTTAATGCTACCTCAATGAGCACTGATTCACAATAGTACTCTTTCTCCTTCTAATTCCCTGCATAGTGCTAAATCTAACAATAGCGCCAAATATGAGTTAAAGCCCTTTAAATCCCTGCTTAGCACGCTCAGATTTGCCATAGAGCTCCATTTAGCGCTGATTCACATAGTGCTCCTGCATGCAATTCGTTTTAATTAAATCACATAAGAAATGCTTATTTCCTAAATATATAAGACATTTTCCCATGAGGAACAGCATATATTTGTATTATAATATAAAACAAGAGTTAACTAAGAATATTTCGTCTAAATTGGTTATCATTCTACATTAACTCTCAGATTCTATGATAATTAGTATGAAGTTAGGAAAGAGTATCAACTTAGGAAATAAGTGCTCCTTCTGTCATCTCTGAAATATATTGCTTAAATAAATATATATATATATATATATATATATATATATATATATATATATATATACATATATATATATATATATACCGTTTATACTCGAGTATAAGCCAAGTTTTTCAGCCCTTTTTTTAAGGCTAAAAAGGACCCCCTCGGCTTATACTCGAGTCACTCCCCCCCGTGTCTCTCTTACCCCCCGTGTCTCTCTAACCACCCCCCTGTCTCTCTAACCCCCCCGTCTCTCTAGCCCCCTGTGTCTCTCTATCACCCCCGTGTCTCTCTACCCCCCCTGTGTCTCTCTACCCCCCCTGTGTCTCTCTAACCCCCGTGTCTCTTTCCCTCCTCCCTCCTCATCCTCAACCCCCCCCTCCTCATCCTCAACCCCCCTCCTCACTTTCTCCCCTCAAAATACCTCTCCCTCACTTACCTGCTTCTTCTCCGGCCTCTGCTCCATCCGTCTTGAACCCGGCGCGCATGTGCGGTATATGCTAATGACGCAGCGCGCATGTGACGTCACGTCATTAGCATATACCGGGTGCCGGCACCCAGTATATGCTAATGACGTGGTGCGCATGTGACGTCACATGCGCGCGGGGTCAAGACGGAAGGAGCAGAGGCCGGAGAAGAAGCAGGTAAGTGAGGGGAAAGGTAGATGGGGATGTATTTAGGGGGGTTTAGAATGAGGAGGGGTTGAGGATGAGGGGTTGAGGAGGGGGGTTGAGGATTGGGGGTTGAGGATGGGGGGTTGAGGAGGGAGTTGATGAGGAGGAGGGAGGTTGAGGAGGGGGGTTGAGGTTGAGGGGGTGAGGAGGGGGTTGATGAGGAGGAGGGAGGTTGAGGTTGAGGAGGGGGGTTGAGGTTGAGGGGGGTGAGGAGAGGGTTGAGGATGAGGATGGGGGGTTGAGGATGAGGATGGGGGGTTGAGAGGGGAGGATGAGGATGAAGGGGTTGAGGAGTAAGGTTGAGGGGGGAGGTTGAGGAGGGGGTTGAAGATGGGGGGTTGAGGAGGGAGGATGAGGAGGGAGGTTGAGGAGGGGGGTGAGGATGGGGGGTGAGGAGGGGGTTGAGGATGAGGATGCAGGGGTTGAGGATGAGGATGGGGGTTAAGGGGGGAGGTGAGGATGGGGGGGTTGAGGAGTGAGGTTGAGGGGGGGTTGAGGATGAGGGGGTTGAGGATGGGGGGGTTGAGGAGGGGGTTGATGAGGAGGAAGGCGGTTGAGGGGGGTTGAGGAGGGTTTTGAGGATGGGGGGACTGAGGAGGGGGTTGATGAGGAGGAGGAGGGAGGTTGAGGTTGAGGAGGGGGGTTGAGGTTAAGGGGGGGTGAGGAGGGGGTTGAGGATGGGGGGGTTGAGGATGAGGATGGGGGGTTGAGGATGAGGATGGGGGGGTTGAGAGGGGAGGATGAGGATGAAGGGGTTGAGGAGTGAGGTTGAGGGGGGAGGTTGAGGAGGGGGTTGAAGATGGGGGTTGAGGAGGGAGGGTGAGGAGGGAGGTTGAGGAGGAGGGTGAGGATGGGGGGGTGAGGAGGGGGTTGAGGATGAGGATGCAGGGGTTGAGGATGAGGATGGGGGTTGAGGGGGGAGGTGAGGATGGGGGGGTTGAGGAGTGAGGTTGAGGGGGGGTTGAGGATGGGGGGTTGAGGATGGGGGGGTTGAGGATGGGGTTGATGAGGAGGAAGGCGGTTGAGGGGGGGTTGAGGAGGGGGTTGAGGATGGGGGGACTGAGGAGGGGGTTGATGAGGAGGAGGGAGGTTGAGGTTGAGGAGGGGGTTGAGGATGGGGGGGTTAAGGATGAGGATGGGGGGTTGAGGATGAGGATGAGGGGTTTGAGAGGGGAGGATGAGCATGAAGGGGTTGAGGACTGAGGTTGAGGGGGGAGTTTGAGGAGGGGGTTGAGGATGGGGGGTTGAGGAGGGAGGATGAGGAGGGGGGGGAGGATGAGGAGGGAGGTTGAGGATGAGGAGGGAGGTTGAGGTTATGGAGGGGGTTGAGGAGGGGGTTGAGGATGGGGGGTTGAGGAGGGGGTTGAGGATGAGGGGGTTGAGGAGGGAGGTTAAGGAGGGAGGTTGAGGATGAGGAGTGGGGTTGAGGAGGGAGGTTGAGAAGGAGGAGGGGGGTCGAAGAGGGTGATAAGGGAGGAGGAAGAGACACAGGGAAGGGAGAGGGGAGAAGAGACACGGGAGAGAGAGGGGGGACACAGAGGGCACAAGAGGGACGGCACATTTCCCACCCTCGGCTTATACTCGAGTCACTCATTTTACCCAGTATTTTGTGGTAAAATAGGTGCCTCGGCTTATACTCTGGTCGGCTTATACTCGAGTATATATATATATTATATACATATATATATAAATATATTGCTTATTCTTTACATATTAGTTTTAATGGACACATCTATACTTATGGGGACATATTAAATTATTGAAATCTGGCAGAGTTACAGAGCGATTAAATTAGACAAGCTCGCAACATACGTGGCCGACATCCAAATCCGTAAACCATGCTGCTGCACATCCCATTTGCAGCCGTGAACATGATCAATTAGTCAAACCTGTGATTACAGGTTTAGATGTAGCCAATGGTAAAAGAGATCGTCATCATTAAGTCACTAAAACATGGAGGTCAAATTTCAATCACCTACTGTTTTGAAATCAAAGTTGCGATCGGACCGCATTCCAGAAATAACGCAATATGAAACAATCAATAAATATAATATTCTGGTCAATGCGAGTTTTAGTATATGTATTAACGCATTGATTGCCAGGATCGAAATAACACCGAAATTAAACATAAAATAAATTATAAATACTTTTTTATTGCCGATTTGCGGGCTTGAGAATAATCTGCTACTAATATTAATAATTTACATTAATTTCCCTTTAATTTAAAATACAGTATTGTGTTTATATTTGCTTTTACAGTGCTACGGACAGGACTTTAACCTCTTTGCGGGTCCTCTCTAATTTATTAGCGAAACTGGAAAGTAGCAGTTACAGGCTTGAGAGAACAAAGGATTTGCAAGCACGCGGTTCAAATTTTCATGTCTCGTAGCGTTTTTTCACCCTTAAGCCGCAAGTCGTTGGCGGGGTTCTTTTTCACGGCCCTTTTAATAGCCTCAAGTCTTGCGGGCAACATTACGGGCTAAGGTTTTACACATTCAAGGAATTTAGGACAATATTAAATTCAAGCACTTTAAGTCCAACTGGAAGCACGTAATAGCTGCGGGCTTGAAATTTAGCCGAGTTAAGCTGCTATTAAATTAGAAGGGTCTGCGAGCTACGGGTTTGAGACGCAAATCGTAACTCGTTCGTAGAATGTTGGATTTGAGGCCTTTGTGGACAATCAATTGGTGTAGACCATAGTTACCGGTTTAGACGGAGCCAATCGAAAGAGAGATCATTAGCGTTACGTCACTGAAAAGGGGGAGGGTAGATTTCAAAGTCTTACGGGCTTCAATTACAAGTTAAAATCGGACACACGTTACACAATAATGCAATATTAATAAAGCCGTAAATATGATATTCTATTACATGCGTTACAGTATATGTATTAACACATTGATTGCGGGGATCGGTATAACACGGAATATAAACATGAAATAAAGTATTTTTCGGGGCCGATTTGCAGGCTTGAGAATGTTGTGCTAAGACCTAACATCACTTTCACTTTTAATAAATGTACAGTAGTAAGGTTTTATTAGCATTACAATTGCTACGTATTGGACATTATCCCTCTTGCTGGTCCTCTCCAGCACACGTTGGGCTCCATTTGCGTGTTACGGTCTGGCTCGCGAGTGACTTTGTTGCAATTTAATAGCATAATTTGAAATGTTGCAGTTACGGGCTTGACAGATCAAAGGATTTACGGGCGCAAAGTTCAACGTAGCTCAAATCGTAGGCGATTTTTGTCTTAACCCGCAAGTCCTCTGCGTTACGGGGCTAATTTAAGAGCCGTAACACGTAAAATTTGAGTTTTAACATGTAAAATTCGAGTTTTACATTTTAAAATGTAGCCCCAATTTAAGAATTCTCTTAATGTGGCTGTTGGGTTATCAAGTCACTGTTATCCCATGTAGCCATTGTTTTCATTTTCAAGAGGCCTCAGCATCAGACAAAGCCAATTTCTAGCCCAGGAGTTTGGGCAGAGGAACCAGCATACAGTAAAGGAAACTTCCTGTAAAACATTAACTCCAGCTGAAAATAATTTTAGAGCTTTTATTTTCTGTTTTTAAGAAAAAAACACTAATAAAAATAGATTGAAGCTAACTGGCCAATTATAATGTGGGGGTTATGTGCCTGTTTCATATATATATATTTAAAATTCCCCATGATTGTAGCCAATTTTGTTTAATGCACTGAGCAGTATCCACATCAAGAAGTTTCTCCAGCGAAATTAAAAGCATGCTATGATCTGCTGATCTGCAATTTCACTGCGTACCATAAAATTCATAAAATGTTAGCATTGCCTTCCACAACAAGTCTGCACATTCACAAGGCTGAACCACAGATATCCCTCTTTGTAGAGGCATCTATCAATGTCATGCTTGTATGTGCCTATGCCAGAAGCCACCTTTATCAAAAACATCTGCTTGAATGTACTCACCCATCAGACCACTTGAAATGAAAGCAGTTTTCCAAGCCAATGTTACATACCAAGATTTGGTTTTAAATTCCCCACATATGTCCATAGAATAATCACAATAATAAGCAGTGTTCAGTCTGACAGATTGGATCAACGTCTACAGAAATGTCTTTATTCAAAGGAATAATGTTCCTATTGAAAGGGATTTCACGTAAAGATTATTCTATATACGGCCAAGACTGGTATATATATTGCTTGCGTGCATACAAAGGTACCATCTTCTTTATTTACACATTATCATACAATCAGACAGCCAAACAGTTAATGTTTTCTCTTTATATATATTTGGCTAATTTTAGCCAAATTTACTATCTCCCATACCCCAACCCCAGAGTTATTTAAAAGATCACTGTAAAGTGTGGAAAACGTCATAAAAAAATTATTTTAAAACATACTACTTGTGCCTGAAGGATGCCATGTTTGTGCCTCCCACACTACCTGTTATACTCAATAGTGGAAGGAGTTGGGAAGGATGAGGTAGGCGGTAGGGGAATTTGATAATTTGTTGGTGGATTAAGATAAGATTTAAGCATAGGACATCTCCCCCTAACTCCCATAGGCTCAGTAGAGTCAGCTTGTAAGTGTAGTTACAAGTTTTGCTTGCCCTGCTCTGTAATAACCCACGTGATCCTCGAAAAGGAAGCAAAACTATTATGGCACTAGCCAAACCTGCTAAAATGAATATTTCTTCTGGAAATTATATTATGTCCATGATTTACATAGCTATTCATGTTGTTAGTTTGTTACATACTTCAAAAACATTACGTTTTTCTATAGACCTGGGATAACAACACTTGATGATGGGAACATAATTTTAGAAAGCAAAATAAATAATGCTGACTTCACATTTTAAATTATACATGCAATTGTTTCTTTAATGCTGGAATCCGTTTTCAGCTGATTCTGCTGCTACATTCTCAAAAGGGTGTGTCCCTGTAAACTAATTTGTTTCCCATAATTATGTTGGTAGCACTGGCCATTGTAGCTGCCACATTTCTATTCTGCAGATTGAAAATTCTCATGCATTCAAAGCCTCCTCCCACCTCAGGAAGACCAGAAACCAAAATGGTAGACTGCACTGCAGCCTAAATCCCATATTATAATTGTCAAACTGTGAGTCGTCGTCACGCTTTGCAATCTCGCATCGCGAGCTTGCATGAACTGCGTAACCTTACAAAGGGAGGGACGCAGTTCTGCCCGTAAATGTGGACCTCGCGAAGCGACGGCCAAACTTGCGGAGGTGGAGGCTCCGATGTCAGTTTCAAATGTGGACCCTCGTGAATTGATGGGCTGCATTTGCCGGAGGGGGACATAAACTGCAATGAGCCAAAGGCTCATTTCAGGGGGCAAATGCTTACCTTGCGCAGCGAGTGTCCGCTTTTGCAGAGGTGGAGGCTCTACAGCGCCTCACTTGGAGTTAAAACCAACCCAGAAAAGCGGGACTTTAAAAAAAACAACTGCTGATTGCTGCATATTAAATATAAATAGGTAAAGTATATTCATTTATTAATTAATATTACTTTATTAATTCACTGTATATCACTGTAGTTATATATCTGTCTTCGCGATGACTGCCAAAGGTGATCGTTGCAAAGCCAGACAATTGAAGTACACGAGGGGATAGGCTCACAATGAGCGCCAAAGGTGCTCAGTGCTGGGCTCTCCATGAGCGCCGAAGGTCCACAGAGGAGCAAAAGCCTTACATTGTGTGGCAAACGGCACTGCCATGGCTTAAAATGTTATTGTCCCATCATTTTTGACGGGAAAGTAGCTAGTTAATTATAAAAGGTAATAAATCAGAATATTTCCTTTTTTTTTATACATTCTAAAAACATTTTCCCTATTTGCAAGTGTAGGTCTTCAAAATAGTTCATTTTAAATAAATGACTACCCACACACCCACCAATCTGTAATAAAACTACTCACGACAATAATGTATTTATTTATGGGAGGCTTTCATTGAAGAAAACACACTTTGGTCACAATGGGAACATTTAACCCCTTCTGCATAATTCCAATCATTTCAAATCACTAGACGAGACTCATATAATATTAAAATGTCTACACTATATGGTAGTATTATTTCTATCATGTACAAGATGGTTCCCTGGTGGTCCAGTGCTTTCACAACTGCGACCTAGATTTGATTCCAAGTCAGGGAGCCAAGAGGACACACCACCCTAAAGCCGAGCAGTGTTGGGCCTGGTCGGTACTTGGATAGGAGACCACCTAGGAAAACCAGGAGCTGTATGCTGTGGCCACCTGGATAAGGAATTGGTAACCCACTCCAGTATCTCTGCCATGAATACCAAGTGGATCAGCATGACCATGGACATCAAGATGTTCTGGTGTGTTATGGTCCATGAGTTCACAGAGGGTCAGAAACATGGCAGAGATACTAGAGTGGGTTGCCAATTCCTTTTCCAGTGGGCGACAGCATACAGTTCCTGGTATTCCTACATGGTCTCCCATTTACGTACTGACAAGGCCAAACCCCTCATGTATTCAGGGTGGTGTCACCTCTTGGTTCCCCGAATGGAATCAAACCCAGGTCGCCGTGGTGAATGCACCGAATCCTAACCACCAGGGATCAAAAAGTTAACAAAATATTAACAAATTTGCTGTTAAACCAGGATCACATTGTTATTTCACACAACTCTAAATAGGACACGATTTTCCAGTGTTTTTGTTCATATCCACAATAATTTGTCAGAATTTAGTTTCAACATAAATGTAATTAGATGGGTAAATCTATAGTTAAATATTTGATTAAAATAATATCAAATGATTAAATATTAAAATGATTAAAAACTCATCTATTTAAAGAAGTGTATCACCTTCAGCATTAATATATAGCACCTAAACCATACCCTATAGACTGTAAGATTGCAAGTTTACAATCTTATTGGGTGCTTTAGAGAAGGCTCTTTGTTATTAAACTCAATAACAGGACCTTCTATTCTATCGTAATTTGTTAAAATAGTTTTTGTCTTGTGTCTACCCTGTATAGCGCTATGGAATATGTTAGTGTGTTACAAATAATGGTAATAATAATAATACAAATAATAATAATTAAGTTTTCAAAATTAAGTCTAAAAAGAGTTAATAATCATTAAAATAGTTTTAAAAAAAAGTATTTTTTTTCAGATCCAAAATGGATGTCATGAAGAAAACAACATGGTTTGGAAATCATTTACAACAAAGTCCAGAGCAGTTATATCCACAGGGTAAACAGCTGCTGTGTGTGTTAATGAGAATGATCTACTGCCTTCTGGTTTCCAGGATAAATTGAGTCTATTTGCCAAATTTAATACAACAAAAAACGTTTTCTAATGATTAATTTAAAAAATGACTTGGAATTATTTGTACCTCCATGTGGTACTCAAGTAATTTTGTCTACTTTTTTCTAAAGCAATATTGGGAGTAAACTATTCAGTAAACATAATATTAATATTGTTTTCCTGTCTTTTACTTAGGGATAAAAATAGATAACATTTCATCCACATTTCTTTATGTAATCTGTTTTATTGCTGTATAAAGTGTTCTACTAAATGCTCTTATTTACAGACAAAACATAGATATATTTTTTAAATGAAAAAGAAGTCTCAAAATAAATACAATAAAATTAGACAATTTGTACCTATTTGAGTCTGCCCTCTATTGTTCATGCAGATCATGAATATAGAGACTGTGAAGCCTTGCTCAAGCAGCATGTTGCAGAATGTTGCCACTGATTGGTTACTATGAGACACTGCACGCCCTGTACTTAGGTGTACTCTGTGTTCATGAGCTGCAGAGTGTAGAAACTAACCGGGATGGATTTGTAAGATTCTTGGCAAAAAACAGGAATTCTAAGCTCTTCTTAATAAAATAAAGTACACAAAAGTAAATAGATACATAGTTATATTATATTCCTAGTGAAATCCAGAAACCTTCCATGTCCCTTAAATATATAAATCCCACCTATGCCCTAACATTTCTATTACATGCTGCCTGTAACCTACCTTATCGTGTAACCCATATTCCCTACTCTATGTGTAAAAATATTCTTCAAAAACTTACAATCCCCTGCAAGATAATTGAGTGCGCTTGCAAATATCTGCATGCATTCACTAGGGTGAAAAACCCTACATGTGTTTGAAACACCCTCAAAGACTGGAAGAACCTTTACAAGTGCATGTAAGGCCCTAAAATATCACTAAAAATGAATGCCAGGGGTTTATGACCTCCTCCTCCGATGTCCTGTAACCGCCTAAAAAGCTATGAGCCTGGTGTTCCCTGTGACTCGGTCTACACTCATTTGCCCCCATCCCCCGTTTTTATTAGGTGTAACGGGGCATAGGCAGTCGTAAACCCTCCATTCATTTTTGTTAACTCCTTCCCTACCATGGGAGGGGATTTATACATAGATAGATAGATAGATAGATAGATAGATAGATAGATAGATAGATAGATAGATAGATAGATAGATAGATGATGTTTGAAGATGAGGAGATAGAGGGATAAAAAGTTAGGGCTACTGCATTGAATTGCTATGGAGACTAGTAGTCTCCTAAGTCATATTAGGCAGGTTATAAGTACACATTTTAGCTAGTTAGCTGTAGACAATAACCCTACCTACAGCCTTATTAAATTGCGATTCGGCCAATTGAATAGGGCTCTATATAAGCACATAGCATATTTTTTTACAGAAGTTTTTAGTTAGTGAAGACCTTGCTTTTGGATAGAAGTTCACTAACTAAAAAATTCTGTAACAAAAATATGCTCTTTGCTTACAGTATATAGAACCCTATTCAATTGGCCGAATTGCAATTTAATAAGGCTGTTAGGCGGCAAGTGTGACATTTTATGGGTATTGTTTTGCAGGAGCAATATAATAGTTCCACAAACTTGATTGTAAAAGCTCACATTGCAGAGATAATATTGTGGGTGTTTCTACGGGCGCCATGTTAGCTTGCCCTAAAAAAGTGGTTTGGGTTGTTGACGGGAAAAAGTGTAAGGGACCACCTTAGAAACTTCAAGAACAGTTGCCCTGAAACTTAACAAATTATATTATTATATGGAAAAAAACATTAGGGGAGGTCTACAAAATAGCTAATTATATATTATTATTATTATTATTATTATTATTATTATTATTATATAATCTATTAATTATTTTGGCATTGGATATCATATCACTGGAGTTTCGGAAAAGACATATTAACCATATTTTGTAACTTTTATTTCTGTTATCTCATGGAATTAATGGCATGACTAGCAATGAATGTTTGATGTGCCTGATACAGTAAAAATGAAACAGCTGTCTTATGTAATTTTTTTACGTAAGCCAGATGTGCAATATGAGCAGATTATATACTGTGAGTAGCAGCTGAACAGTATATACTACTTTTACAAAACTGAGGTAAACATACATGGATGTCACATTCAGTAAACAGTAATACATATATAAACAGAGTATACCCAGAGCTAACAGTACCAAGCACATTACATATGGTTTTACAATTTTAAGCTGCAGTTTTAAAGACAATAATCCCAAAATAGCATCTTGCCTCTGGCATGGTTTTGTCTTTTATATGTATGCATATGTGTGACGTGATCCATGACATCTGTAAATGTAGAGAAATGTTTAAGATTATGTTTGGGTCCTAACTTAATGTAGAAAAAAAACTAAAAACCAACATTGGAAACAGTCACTGTCTCAATTGGTTTATGCATTATGCATATGGGATATAGGTATGATGCTTAAAACATAATAAAAATAATAATAATAATAATAATAATAATAAAGTTATGTTTTATGTGCATCATACACCATTCAATGTTGTCAGTTTAATGTACCCAATTTAATAGTGGACAGTAGACGAGTAACTGGAGAGGTATGGATAATATTTTCCGGTGTCCTTAGCCAGCTTAGCATCCAAGTTAAGTAGTTTTGAGATCCAGGCAAGATGCTATCCTCACAAGTTTCCACTAAATCCTTACTGAAATATATAATAACCTTCAAATATATCAACAGATTTAATGAAACTCAAGAGGGAACTGCAATCCAGAAAAAGAGGAATACAAGAACAAGAGGTTAGAAAGTAGATAGGTAGAACAGTCTTCTAGTGGGAGTATTAGGGTCAAACACAGTTAAGGAATTTAAGTGTGCTTGGGATAAGCATAAAGCCATACTAAAGGCCAAACTTTTATGCCAAACGTTTTTTCAGTAGATACAATGGGAAGGTCAGATGGGCCACTTTAGTTCTTTCCTGCCATCAACATTTATTTTTCTATTTTTCTTAACTGTACATAGTACATCACTTTTCTCTCTCCCTCTTTCTACATTTGGCATATAGCTGTCTCTTTAACTTGCTGAGCACCTCCCATCCCCTCACTGACTATACTTGTTTTGTTTCTCCACAATGTGCCCTCGCTCTGTCTCCTCCATCTCTCTCTGTGCCCTCTGTCTCTCTCTCTGCCCTCACTGTGCCCTCAAACACACTGTCTCTCTGTGCCTTCTTTCTGTGTCCTCTGTCCTCTCTCTCTCTCTCTGTGTCCTGTCTCTGTGCCCTCTGTGTCTGCTCTCTATCTCCCTCTCTCTGTGCCCTCTGTATCCTCTCTCCCCTCTTGCTGTCTATTCTGTCTCTCTCTCTCTGCCCTCTGACTCTCTCTGTGACCTCTCGTGCCTTCTGTCTCTGCCCCCTCTCTCTCTGTGCCCTGTCTCTGTGCCCTCTGTCTCTCTCTGTGACCTCTCGGGCCTTCTGTCTCTGCCCCCTCTTTCACTCAGTGCCATCTCTCTCTGCCCTCTGTCTCTGCCCTCTCTCTCCCTGTGTGTCCTCTCTTGTGCTTTCTGTCTGCCTCTGTGTCCTCTGTCTCTCTGTGCTCCCTTTCTGTGTCCTCTGTCTCTGTCCTCTCTCTCTCTGTGCCCAGTCTCTGTGCCCTCTGTATCTGCTCTGTCTCTCCCTCTCTCTGTACCCTCTGTATCCTCTCTCCCCTCTCTCTCTGTGTATTCTGTCTTTCTCTGTGCCCTCTGTCTGCCTCTGTGCCCTTTTCTGTGCCCTCTGTCTCCTCTCTCCCCTCTCTCTGTGTATTCTGTCTCTCTCTCTGTGCCCTCTGTCTGCCTCTGTGCCCCCTGTCTCTGTGCTCTCTGTCTCTCTCTGTGCCCTCTCTATGTTCTCTGTCCCTCCCTTTATTGGCCCACCCACATCGCTCATGTGCGTGTTCCAGCTGGCAAGTGCACGTTACGGCCGGAATGCAACAGTACTGACAATGTGTGAGTGTGACACTTGTTATTTTTGTACTAGCTGGGAAATTGGAACTTTTGTGCTGTTTTTTGTTGAGTAGTGGAGAGAAAATGGAGGTGGAAGGAGAAAGAGAGGTGAGGGATTTACGTTATTATTCAAGCTTTTAACAACAGCATTAATATCCTTCGCTTGCACAAGCTCAAAAGTAGGCAGATGCAAGATAAACTGCACACCCTGCTCCGGCAGATATGTAAACACCCCTCTCAAATGTAGCCTTCACCAAACTATCATGGATGCCTCAAAGGACAACATACATGTATTTTTCTAACTAAAAACTAGCTTTGTCAGCTTTGTCATATCTAATTTTGCTATTAGTCAGACCAGATAGATTATTATTATTATTATTAACTTTTATTTGTAACGCAGCATATTCCGTATCACTGTACAGGGGAAGAGAACAGGGAAAAATACAATATTAACAACTGAAGAATATGGTGGGCCCTGTTTTGAGCTTAAAATATTTGTAGATAGGATATATATATATTTTCATCAAACAGTGATCCATTAAGTTTTTATCGAATATAGTTGCTCACAATCTCAAAAATATCCCTCAATCTGTAGAGAAACTCCATCTATATGTTAAACAACATTCTAGCGCACACAATACATACTAAAATAAAATTGTTTTACTTTATCTTGTAGCTATTCCAATCTGTTGGTCATATGCTGGCAGTTCAATTTAACTGAATCAAAACCAAATATATCTTATGTGTTTATTGTAAATCTAGCCTATTGTACATATCATGTCATGACTGTCACCTGTCAGGTTTAAGTATATTCTTGACATGCAAAACAATACATTGTGGTTTCTCGTATGATACCCAGACCTCTTGAAATAATGGTGTGATCTAGATTACAAATGCAGAATGCACATCTGGAAGTGATTCATCTTGTTTAGGAATATAAAGGACAAATGGGTTAGACACACACGGGAGCAGTGACGGTGTTTGGTGAATAAATTTATGGTGTTTCATTATTCATCCCAATGAACAAAATGTATCCTCCAACGCAACATTTACAAAACGAATATTCCTGCACAAGCTTCTATTATTGACATTTATGGCCTGACGTATGAGGATGCTGTTTTACATAGTTTTGCCACATATGCTAGGATATAAAACACGCTTATATGCATATAGTATAAACATCAATTTAATGTGATTTGACTTTAATGTAAAGAAGCATCAGCATGAAACAGGTCTTAAATATATTTGCACAAAGCATATATATTTTTCTTGCACGGCACATAAATGTATTAGAATTTGGTGTCAGTAAGTACCTTGTTACATATATGTAGTTTGTCAATGACAGTTGTATCTGAAATAGGAAAAAATTACAGAAAAAGTCAATGTGTATAACTATTCACCCCCTAAAGTCAATACTTTTTAGAGCCACCTTTTGCAGTAATCACTCTCTATGAGCTTGCAACATCTTACCGCTGGGATTTTTGCCCCTTCCTCCTTGCAAAACTGCTCCAGCTCCTTCAAGTTGGATGGTTTGCGCTTGTGAACAGCAATCTTTAAGTCTGACCACAGATTTCCTTTTGGATTGAGGTCTGGGCTTTGACTAGGCCATTCCAACACATTTACATGTTTCTCCTTAAACCACTCAAGTGTTGCTTTCGCTGTGTTTGGGGTCATTGTCCTAGCCTCAAATCACACACAGAGTGGTACAGGTTTTGCTCAAGAATATCCCTGTATTTAGCACCATCCATCTTTCCCTCAACTCTGACCAGTTTCCCAGTCCCGACTGCTGAAAAACATCCCCACAGCATGATGCTGCCACCACCATGTTTCACTGTGGGGATGGTGTTCTTTGCGTGATGTGATATGTTAGGTTTGCGTCAGACATAGCATTTTCTTTGATGGCCGAAAAGTTAAATTTTAGTCTCATCAGACCAGAGCACTTTCCCCCATACATTTTGGGAGTCTCCCACATGCCTTTTCGCAAACTCAAAACATGCCATTTTTATTTTTTGCTGAAAGTAATGGCTTTCTTCTGGCCACTCTGCCATAAAGCCCAACTCTATGGAGCGTACGGCTTATTGTCGTCCTATGTACAGATACTCCAGTCGCTGCTGTGGAACTCTGCAGCTCCTCCAGGGTTACCTTAGGTCTCTGTGCTGCCTCTCTGATTAATGCCCTCCTTGCCTGGTCCATGAGTTTTGGTGGGTGTTCATTCCATTTGGTTATGATAGAGTTGATGGTGCTCCTGGGGACCATCAAAGATTTGGATATTTTTTTATAACCTAATCATGACTTGTACTTCTCAACAACATTGTCCCTTACTTGTTTGGAGAGTTCCTTGGTCTTCATGGCAGTGCTTTGTTAGTGGTGCCTCTTGCTTATGTGTTACAGCCTCTGGGCCCTTATAAAAAAGTTTACTAATTATTTGACTTTTTAAAGTAATTTGTTGCACCAGAGCTTTTCATGGGCTTCATAACAAAGGGGGTGAATACATATGCACATGCCAATTTTCTGTTTTCTGTTTCTTAAAAATAGTTTTATGTATATATTTTTCTCATTTTACTTCACCAACTTAGACTGGTGAAGTAAAATGAGATCCCTCACATGAAATTCAGATTAACAAAACATTGAATTTAAGGCTGTAATGTAACAAAATAGGTAAAAAGTCAAGGGGGGGTGAATACTTTTGCAAGGCACTGTAAGTGCATTTCTGCAACACCTATATGGAAGTGTCAGTTGCAACCAATAAGTCTAGAGTAGACATGTCATACTAGTGACTCTAGAGCAGGGGCAGATCTACCAGTGGTACAGGTGGTGGAGTGCACCAGGGCCCTCCTTTGTGGGGGGCCCAATGCTGTGTAATAAAAAAAAAAAAGCAGCCCAATCTGCTACAGTCCCCCCTGGGCTCCCGGTGCCTTTTTGGCTACACCCCCCGATGTGAAATTGGTGTGTGTCTGTTTAAAATAAGAGCATTCTACTGAATCTCCAAGAGGTAGCAGTGTGGAACAGTTCAGTTTGCTGGGCATGTGTAACAGGAAAAAAGGTAAGGAAGCAAGAATTGCAAAGTACAGGGGTGGGGGTGGTTGGGTTCTGTGAGGGAGGAAGAAAGGAGATAGGGTTGGGTGCTATGTGAGGTGGGTGCTGAGAGGGGTTGTCTGCTGTGTGGGGATGGATGCTGAGAAGGGTGTTGCTGTGTGGGGGGTGATGTTTATGGATACAGTATATCTTTTCTTCGGTATACACAAGGGAGGTACCAGTGGTTGGGACACTGCAACATAATGGGGCTACACTACTTTTGCCAAATAATTGGTTAACGCAGGAAGTAATCCAAAAGAGGTTGGATAAAGTAAATGTTAATAAAGCCCCGGGTCCTGATGGAATACTGTACATCCAAGGGTACTGAGGGAACTGGATTCTGTTATAGCCAAACCATTATATTTAATTTTTCAAGATTCACTCAACACAGAGTCTCTACCAGATGACTGGAGAAAAGCAGATGTGACACCTATATTTAAAAAGGTAACAAGAGCAAATCCGGGTAAGTATAGACCAGTGGGCCTCACTTCTGTAGTGGTGAAGCTTTTAGAAGGGTTAATAAGGGATAATATACAAGAATATGTCTATTTGATTGAACAGGATTATATGTAGGAGTCAACATGTTTTTTTGAGTGCTAGGTCAAACAAATGTAATTAGTTTCTATGAGTAGGTTAGTAGGAACCTGGATCAAGGCAACTCAGTCGATGTAGTCTGTTTGGATTTTGCAAAGACTTTTAATAAAGTGCCACATGGGAGACTATTTTGCAAACTAAGAGATACAGGAATTGCAGTAAATATCTGCTCATGGATTGAGAGCTGGCTAAAAGACAGGAAGCAAACGGTTGTTGTAAATGGAACATAATCCAATTGGATTAATGTGGTAAGTGAGGTTCCTCAGGGTTCAGTATTAGGTCCTCTCCTTTTTAACATATTTATTAATGACTTAGAGGTAGGATTGGAGTGTGATGTCTCCATTTTCGCTGATGACACGAAGTTGTGCAAGGTAATTAAATCAGATAGTGATGTGCTTTCCCTCCAAAGGGATTTACATAAAATTGAGGAATGGGCATCTAAACAGCAGATGAGATTTAATGCGAATAAATGTAAATGTATGCATCTGGGAAGGGAAAAATAGCTATGCAATTTATAATCTTATTGGAGCAAATCTAGGGCTATCAGATATTGAAAGGGATTTGGGAGTGCTTGTGGACAACCACCTAGGTAACAGTGCTCAAAGCCAAACAGCAGCTACAAAGGCAAATAAAATATTAGCATGTATTAAGAAGGGTATAGAAGCCAGGGAAGCAAATATAATTCTGCCACTATACAAATCTCTAGTACGCCCTCATTTGGAATATGGAGTACAATTTTGGGCACCACTTCATCAAAAGGACATTTTAGAGCTGGAAAAGGTACAGAGGAGGGCAACAAAACCAATAAGGGGAATGGAGGGGCTACGTTATGAAGTAAAACTAACAAAATTAAACGTATTTTCTCTAGAAAAAAGGCGTCTAAGAGGAGATATGATTACCTTATATAAATACATCCAGGGTCAGTATAAAGATTTGTCAAGGAAGCTTTTTGTGCCAAGAGGTTTTCAACTGACAAGAGGACATCCCTTGAGGTTAGAAGTAAAAAGATTCCACCTTAAAGAAAGAAAAGGGTTCTTCACAGTAAGGGTGGTTAATCTGTGGAATTCTCTACCAGAGGAGGTGGTGACAGCAGATTCGATAGATAACTTTAAAAGGGGACTGGATTTATTTCTAATTAAAAAGGGCATTCAGGGTTATCCTAGATAATTAGAGAGAGATGATTGATCCAGGGAGAAATCCAATCACCAGTATTTGGGGTCAGGAAGGAATTATTTTTTTCCCTTTGAGACGATAAGTTTCACTTGCTTTTTTTTTTTACTGTTTGCCTTCCTCTGGATTCATTAATGATTAAAAAATAAAAATAAAATTAAAAATAAATAATTAAATAATTGATTAATAATTAATTAACAACTAATTAATTAATAACTAATCCACATATTACAGATCAGAGGAGATCTTAAAAGGTTGAACTTGATTGACAGAAAGTCATTTTTCAACCTTAATTACTATGAAAGTATGTATGTAACTATATTGGAAAGGGGTGTTGGGGTAGAGCAGCAATGGATAAGGATCTTGGGAGGATTACTGTTATGATGAGGGGTCTTTGGAAGGAGAGTAGTTGTGGGTCTGGGGGAGTGATTTGGATCCGGCAGGGCCATGCGCAATACATTTTTTACATTCCCCGGGAGGGGGGGGGCGCAAAACTTTTTTTGCACCAGGGCCCTCCATTCTCTAGCTCCACCACTGCCCACTTTCACTTAAAAATACCCCTTGCTTCCTCTTAAAGAAAATGCAGCCTCTTTACACACCTTAGTGTGGCTTAATCTGCCTCAGCTGTGTTTGAATACCCCCTACCCGAATACCCAACTTTGCTCCTGAGTTTTCCAGAACATTTGAGATCTTATGAACATGTGGAAACTATAAATGAAAAAAACAACGAAAATAAACAAAATTTAACGAAACATTTATAAAATTTTCCATGGAAAATGCCTTTCATTTTATTAAATTATTTGAATAGATTTGGAAATATTACAATAATTGCCTGGTAATTGCATTTCATTAAAGAGTTAGGATATGATATTACAGAATGTATTTGTTTGTTATTAAGTACAATTAAACAATGAACTAACAGGTTTAATAGGATAGTTTAGACATAGGCCCTCTGGGTTGATTTGAGGAGGATATGTCAGAAAAAGGGGAATAATGAAGGTACGGTACTATAGTACAACAATAAAATTGTTCTGAGCTGTAGAAGTGGTTTAAGGGAAGAGCTAAGGTAGCTGTACAAACAGGACGTGACTAATGCAAAGTGCTGATGTGTGCAACTGAAACAGCTGTGTGCCAGCTTCAGCCTAATTTCACACAAAAGCAGCTGAATATGAACCGCAGTGAGCTAGAAAAAGGGATGTGTATCGACAGCTGCTCCCTGTTAAGCAGGATTCATGCCCCAAAATGACATTAATCAGACTAGCTGAAAAATATTGGTCTGCCAATGAATGTAACTACACAAAACTAGAGCACTTTGTAGCATTACCAGCATTATCAAGTGGAATTATGTGCTTTTTTGTTGTTGCATGTATTTGCAGTTGCAATAATGATACAATAGTCACTTTTAATTTACATCTAAATAATATTGAGGACACTGGCCACATTTCATATAAAAAAATTAATTAAAGCTGAGTGTGAAATAGCAAAATGGTAATCTGGGCACCCTGCCCTAATGGGTCTTCCACTTTCTGCGTGGTGCATCCCACTACCCATCTTGAATGTATGGATGATATGTTGTATTTGGAGTTTATCATTTTGAATTTAACAACACACTGATTTTCTTTACTATTTAAAATATTTTACATCAAACTAGTCATTTATTTTCAAAAAGCAGTTTGCAAGTCTATAATGCTGGTAGGCAACTATATTATAGCACAAGTATAGTGTCAGTATTATCAATTGGAAACAACTCTCCCAATTAACAATACAATATCCAACCTGCCGAAATCCTCACACATAGAAATATATTCCTTGCGTTATACGAAGTTCATAACAGATTAATCCTCTCAATAGTTTACCCATCGAATTACACTTGTACTCAATTGGAATTGGTAGGGTAAATAAAGTAAATTATTTCACGCCTTTATTGTATTTACATCTTGAATATGAATTAGGTCACTCTGAAGATTATTAATCCAATGTGGTTTTTAGATATATAGAACTAAAGCCCTCCCGCAGATAGCTGCATAGACAGTGATGTTGTAAGCTTCACCTGGTCAACCACTCAAGTAAATGGAGCTTGGTGGTGTCAGTCATAGGGAAGTCGAAATTAAATGTCTACCTGCTTCTCTCTATCTACAATATGTCAAGTTTGTTTAAACACTGGATGCCAGACTTGGTATCATCTGAACAATAGTGAAATCTTATTCCAACAGGAGGACAGAGTCTTTCAATCTTTTCTTATTAATTGGATATCACTGTCAGTCACTCCATCAAACTACCAAGCTATGACTTTAAATGTATCTGCCCCAAGTGTCACAGCGGCGGGTGGTGAGGGGAGTCGCCGGGTCAGTGGTAAAATGGGTGAAATCCTGCCCTACGGTGGTACGGATGTTCCAACGCGGTAGGCCCTGGACAAGGGTTCAGGGTGTAGGGTGTACTATATTTGACCAGGCTCCGCCCCTTGTGTGGTTATGTTGTTTTATTTATTGTTATGGTTATTACATCATGTTGTGTTTACAAATAAACGCTGTGGACAGTTATCTCCCAATAAGTGGTCTATGTCTAATCTTTTTATTTAATAAGTGATTGGGTATAAATTCTTATGTGCACATACCAACCGGGCCTTGCTTAGGTCATGTGATTTGTGAGCTGAGTTTATCTAGGTTCTCAGGTTAAATCTGAGAGTTTGAGTTTTGATCCAGATATTTTATTTACATGGGGCCTCATTCTATTATCGGCCGCAGCCGTTGCGGGGCCGCAAGGACCGGCCGCAAGCTATTCGGCTATTCTATTCCCCTCCGGCCAGGGCTTCCGGCAGGCTTGCGGCCGGTGCCTTGCTATCTCTTGCGGCCGCTCGCGCCGGAGGAAATCCTTTGATCTAAAACGGCCGCAAGGAAATCGGCCGTAAGAAAATCCTATTTGCAATTCAATTGCTCCGGAAAGCCTCTCTGCAAGGCTAAAATCGAGCCGCAGCTTACTTGCAGGAAAGAGGTCCCGCTAGCACCAATTAAGCACGAAATATAGCCCAAATAAAGCCATCCTGCACTTTGAGAAGACTATAAAGTGATTTTAGCTGTTAGCAAAAATAGCACAAATTTCCCCTATACTCAAATCCGTAAAAAAAATTTTTTTTATATATGTCAAATATCCATGTAAAAAGTCCAGAGGGCTTGGAGCACCTCAGACTCGCCCACGCTGCGGCTGGAAAATAAACAGTTAATTTAAACTCGGGTTTGGGCTGATGTGCAAGCTTGAGAGTGGGTTACTATTAATCCTCATGTCCCCCAATATGATCCCTAGCATTTACAGAGCTGTACAGTGCAGGCTTGAATTTATTTTTGAGTTTTAAGTTTTCAGAGCTTACGGCCGGTAGCAAGATTTACGGCCGGCCGTAAGAGGAGATCCTTACGGCCGGTTTACGGCCGATAATAGAATGAGGCCCTTATAGTGGGATGAACAATTGCTAGTATACATAGCTTAGCGACTATGGTAAGGGCTGCAGCTCCTATTGTTACTGTGTTGTGGCCTTGGTGGCCCATACAATTTTTAGTGAATCTAGGCCATTGTATACACATTCTTTCACCACATATTTCTTTATAATACATAATTAATATAACATTAAAATAGCATATTTATGTGATAGACTTCTTAAGCCTTTGGTAATAAATTATTTTCACATATTTACTTTTATATTTCACTGTGAGCTTGAGTTGCCTTGGAGCATAACTAATGGCCAGATTAACTTATGCATGATGAAGCATGCAGACTAACTCTTCCAAGATAGAGGAGAGAGAATCTCATCAAGTGTAGTGAAATTGTCTTGTAAAATTAAAGAAGCACTCAGAGACATTCCTTCAAAAAGTTATAATTTGCATGTAATTAAAATGTTAATGTGAAGTCACAATGAAAGTTAAATATGCTATTTAGAGTAAAAACAATCAAAAGCTACTTTTCAATTTTAAATTATTAATTACTGGGACACCTGAATATTATAAGAATGAGTTGTGTTTATTTATTTTAATGGTTTAGGAAGTATTTGATTTATATCTCATTTCACTTGGCTGACAATAGAATAATGTATGTCTATAATAAACCCCAACAAAAATGTACAGTAATTAAAATTAAAATAGAAATAGTATGCATTAGTATTTTCAGACAAAACTTTAAATTGTCAAAGTTTACAGCAAATATTTTTGCCAGTTTAATAGCAATACTTGGATTGTACTTCTGGTAATGCCAAAAGAATTATAAGTATGGTGTTCCCCTATCAAAGATTGGAGATCTGAGAAGAAAAAGGTTTACAAAAAACTGATGGCTTCAAGCAAATACCCGAGCATAAAAAAGGTCTACAAAATACCAACTTATTTCCATAAAGATCCCTTAGAAAAAATGGAGGAATCTTTAACATTTAATCATGCTCTTCTGGTAACTCACAATACAGAGATGAGAATAAGTGGAACAATAAGAGTTCTATACAGTATATGTTAAGGAGAGAATCATTGAAGTGTGCAGACCTATAAGCCGGATATTGGACTATAAGCCGGGTGTGGACTGATTCACTGAAGACAAAAGAAATGTGAAGAATTAGTTAAATCTAAAAGCTGATTTAGAAAAACAAATGACCTAATTATCAGAATATTTGAATTCTCAGGAGGGCAGACCAGAAAGGAATAATGTACAACTGAGAGGTATCCCAGAGACAGGTAATGATGAAGACATGCCAAATATATTCTTGGGAATTTCTGAGAAATATTTTGGTCCTTCTCAGCTATAAAAACAACTTTATTAGACCAGCCACTTAGGATACCCAGGGCTCTATTAAATTTGCCTTTTTGTAATTCCAGAACCCCGTAAATGAGCCCGCAAGAGTTACAGCTATTAAATTGGCCTCTTTTAGCTAACCGCAAACAATCTGTGGGATACAGGCTGAAAAACACACAGTGTGCCAAAATATTAACTCTGACCCAGCTAAGCCTTTGATCTTTCAATCCTGCAAATGTTACAACCGCAAATCGCTATTAAATTGCTGCAAGACCTCAAGCCTGCAATTGTTTTCATACCCGTAAATGGCAAATGTAGCCAAAAATCCTATGGGTACCAGATATTACTCACAAGGGGGTTAAACACCTGTCCATAGCACTGTAAATGCAAATATACACACACTACTTTATTTTAAATTATAGGGAAAGTGATGAAAGCTATTAAATTTAATACCACAACATTCTCAAGCTCGCAAATCTGCAATGAAAATGTTATTTTGTTTAATTTCCATTTTATATTGATCCCGGCATTTAATGTGTTAATACTAATAATAGAAACTTGCATGGACTAGAATATCATATTTATTGATTATTTCATATTACATTATTTCTGGAATGCGGGTCCGATCGCAACTCAGACTTTAAAACCGTAAGTGATTGAAATTGAACCTCTATGTTTTAGTGACGTAATGATGAAGTGATGATGTCTCTTTTACTATTGTCTCTCTAAACCGGTAACTATGGGTTTGAATAATTTATCATGTTCACGCGGGAAATGCTTTGTGCGGAAGCATGGTTTACGGATTTGGATTTCCGACCATGTCGTTGCGGCCTTTTTTAATTTAATCTCTCTGTAACTCCAGCAAATTTAATAGGGCCCCAAGTCCAAAAACTCTGTCTAGAGAGTTTACTAGGGATACATTAATTAGCACATATTTTTGAATAAAGAAAAAAATCCTGGTTGATATCAGAGAGGAAAACCTAAAAAAAGAGCAAAATGTTTAGTAAGAATCCAGTGGGTACAGTACTAACACAAATATGCAGCAAAGTTGAAGAATATCTCAGCCTTTGGGGAACCTTATGGGAATGGTGGGATTTCTAAAGAGATTTTAGAATGAAATTACTGATTACCAGTATAGAAGATGTCCTCAGCTCATTCCCTCACAATGGACTGAAAAACATTGGGCTAAATACACTCTTCCTGATTTTTCTTACTTACCTTGATAAAATGATTGAAATGATAGACCAGTTTGATCTTATTGTATAAGATTTAAAACTCACTTTGTCACCTTTGTAAATTTATCACAAGAAGTCAAAATCATATATTAAGGACTAGCAATTTCTCTGTAGATACTGTTCATATAATTGTAATATGCACTTTAATAACATTGTGTTTTTCAATATTTTACCATTTAATGACTTATATGATTTCAGTGACAGATATACAAACGTGTGGTAATTTAGAAGACTGGGACATACAGAATTCGTAAAAATTTGTTGTATCTCTATGTTTCTTAGGTGATGGGTGATAATCTTGACTAATTGGATACACACACAAACCCCTTCAATTAGATTGGTCATCAGATTCTCTATAGCCTATACCAGTGGTCTTCAGCCTTTTTTGGTCCATGGAACAAACCTTCCAGTGCTCATGGGGGCGGCTGTGAGATCTGGAATATTTTTGATAGAGTGATACTTCATGTGACTGGATTTTAATATAGATTTGAATAGAATACAGTTTTACTGCTTATAGGAACCTTTTTAATATGTCTATAATTGTAACTAATGATGTATGTATAAATGATTTTTAGGCAAAATCTTTAATTCTAGTAGACACCGCTCATACTTAAGGATGCAATGTTTTTTTCTTCAAAACTTCCTGCTGGCTTGGAAACTGGAGACTGAGTGGGTCTGCTAAATTGTATTATCTATTCAAGAGAAAAAGGATGAGGAAGGAAGGAGGGAGGCACAATTGTGGTTTCAGATAAGAATTTAGTCCTGTACACCTCCCCCTCCCATAAGCTCAGCAGAGACTTGTCATGCTTGCTCTGCAACCACCCCTCATAATTTGAAGAATAATTATGACATGGCAGCTTCAATACATTATCAGCCTGCTAAAATAAACATTCTGAAAATGCTTTTATACCCATATTGTTAGTGTGTTGCATACTTCACAAGCATGTGAACTTTTTGCTAATCTATAGCGTCTGATAAACATTACATTACTGACTAGATTCACAGGTTTATTAAACTAAAGATGATCCTAAAAAAAGAAAGAAAAAAAAACAGTCTCTGACAAGCTGTCTCCAAACAACACTGGAATAACAATAATGATTATTAGCATGAACACACCAGTTGGGACATTTCAGTAGTACTGTGAAGTCAGTAGTTGTCAATGGGTGTTTATTTAACTGGTTCTAATGTGATTGACCTATTGTCGTTCATTACTTATTGTCTATTTGTTGTTATTTAGCTTTAAATCAAATACTGTGCAATATGATTAATATGGTGTATACCATCATTGTGTAAATATCATTTAATCAAATGGCAGATGTTAAATATCTCTGCATTTGGGTGAGTTTATCTTTTACCTTTTTACTGGCAATTTCCTGTTTTGTTAGCACAATCTGTTTTCCTAAAACATCATATGATTGTCGACTATCATTTTTATAGCCAATGCTCATGAACAAGATTTGAAGATATTCAGAAATAAGAAAATTGCAATTTTATGTTGTATGAATAAAGTCATTACTTCAAATAAAGACTTCCAGATCATAGGATAGAAATCTATGTTTATAGAGTTTTCTAAAATGTGTGCATTATATAAAAAAACAATCTTGACTGTATACATTTAATATAAAACAGTAGACTTCATGAAGCCACATTTTAATAACTCATTTCTTTACAAAGCTCCATAAACTCTTAGTGGAGGATCACTCAAATTATAGATCAGTGAAAAATGCAGCTGTCAGCATTTATTTAGAATAATTTACAGAGGCTCCTGTTACTCTTTAAGGGCCATTGTAGTTTGTGGAAAAGGATACATGTTGATGAAGTCTGTAAATAGCATAACCTAAAATTTCAATTTTAGCTGACACTGCTGGTGCCATGTTGTCTGTTTTTAGAACTGCATGCTAAGGCCCTCATTCAATTGCGATTTGGCCAATTGAATAGGGCCCTAAATAAGCACATAGCATATTTTTTTTAAAGAAGTTTTTAGTTAGTGAAAACCTTTCTTTTGGATAGATGCCTGCTAACAAAAAACTTCTTTAAAAAATATGTGTTATGTGCTTATTTAGGGCCCTATTCAATTGGGCAAATTGCAATTGAATGAGGGCCTAAGTCTTTAGCTATTCAAGAGTGGGGTGGGGTAGGGAGTACAAGTTCTTGTCTCACTACATAGTTACATAGGGCCTCATTCTATTAACGGTCGTAGGAGATGTGTGGCCGCAAGGACCGGCCGCAGGCTACGTGCCTATTCTATTCCCTTGTGGCCGAGGGCTCCGGCAGGCTTGCGGCCGGCGCCCTATTATGCCTTGCGGCCGCACGCACAGCAGTAAAGCCTTTGATATTACACGGCTGCAAGAGTTTCGGACGCAAGAAAGCCACGGTTGCTATTCAAATGCTACGTAAACCCTCTCATCAAGGCAGTAATTAGCTAAAACCGAGTAGCAGCTTACTTGCACCAAAAAGGTCCTGCGAGCACCAATTAAGCACATAATAAAGCCATCCTGCACTTTGATGAGACGTTAAAGTTATTGGAGGTGTTAGTATTTATAGCACAACATTCCCCTACACTCAAATCTGAAAATCATTTTTAGTTTAATTCATGTAAAATGTCCATGTACAAAGTCCCACGGGAGCACCTCAGACCCGCAAAGGCTGCGGGATTAGCCTCCGTCAAGTTCGTAAATGGGTAAAACAGACCCACGGGTCATAAAGGGCTTACTTACAAGTCGTAGCATAGAAAAGCCATCCTGTATTTTTATTAAAAGTGAAAGTGAAGTTTGGTCTTAGAATTATTAGGTCAACATTCCCCTACTCTCAAATCCGCAAATAAAGAAATGCAACTTCATGTTCAATCTTCGTGTTTTATCTATCATGCAAGCCCGCACAGGCTTGAATAACGTGCTACGGGCTTGATCATTAAAGTCCGTGGGACTTGGACGGATTTTAAAATCAAAGTACAATTTCGCGAAGGTACAAGCTTGAGAATATTTTGCTATTAATCCTCATACCCCCCATTATGTTCCCCAACATTTACAGTGCTTTGCAGTGCTGGATTGAATATATATATTGGCTTCTACTTTACTTTGATTTTGCGGCCCTCAACCTCCGAACCCGTACAGGTTTTAACAAGGACGAGCCCGTGGGACTTTGGGACGGAAAATAAACTGTAAATGAAATATCGGATTTGGGCGATGTGCAAGCTTGAGAGGGTGTTGCTATTAATCCTCATGTCCCCCATTATGATGCCTAGCATTTACAGAGCTTTACAGTGCCATCTTGAATTTATATTTGTATTTACAGTTTTCTGATTTTGCGGCCGGAAAACAAGATTTACGGGCGCGGGAGAAACGCTTGCGGCCGTTTGCATGATGTGCGGCCGGCCGTAAGGGGAATATCCTTGCGGCGCCATCCATTTGAATAGCAGGGTAGCAGTAGCTCTACACGCGGCCGTAAGATGGCCTCAAGGAATCGCAATTTTGCGGCCATTTTACGGCCGTTAATAAAATGAGGCCCATAGTAATTAAGGTTGGAAAAAGACTTTCAGTCCATCAAGTTTAACCTTTTAAGATCTCCTCTGATCTGCAATATGCGGATTAAATATTAATTAATTAGTTGTTAATTAATTTTTAATCAATTATATAATTATTTTTTTTTTATTTTTTTTTTAATTATTAATTAATCCAGAGGAAGGCAAACAGAAAAAAATCCCAAGTGAGAGAGGAAAAAAAAAAAATGAATTCCTTCCTGACCACAGACACCGGCGACTGGATTTCTCCCTGGTTCAATACTGTCTCTCTAATTATCCATGATAACCCTGAATTCCCTTTTTAATTATAAATAAACCCAGTCCCCTTTTAAAGTTATAAATCAAATCCACTGTCACCACCTCCTCTGGTAGAGAATTACACAGACTAACCACCCTTACTGTGAAGAAAGTTTTTGAGGTTGAAAAAAGACTTATAGTCCATCAAGTTCAACCTTTTATCTCCTCTGATTGCAATATGTGGATTAGTTGTTAAATGATCCAGAGGAAGGCAAACAGAAAAAAAAACACATTGAGACATTGGCAACTGTCTTAAAAGGGAAAATAATTAATTCCTTCCTGACCCCAGAAACTGGCGTTGGATTCCTCCCTAGATCAATACTCCCCCTAATTATCCAGGATAACCCTAAATGCCTATTTTTTTATTTTAAAAATATATCCAGTCCCTTTTTAAAGTTTTCTATGAAATCCACTGTCACCACCTCCATTAGTAGAGAATTCCACAGATTAACCACACTTACTGTGAAGAAGCCTTTTCTTTCTTTAAGGTGGAATCTTTTTACTTTTAACCTCAAGGGATGTCCTCTTGTGAGTTGAAAACCTCTTAGCACAAAAAGCTCCCTTGACAAATATTTATACTGACCCTGGATGTATTTATATAAGGTAATCATATCTCCTCTTAGACGCCTTTTTTCTAGAGAAAATAAGTTTAATTTGGTTAGTCTTTCTTCATAACTTAGCCCCTCCATTCCCCTTATTGGTTTTGCTGCCCTCCTCTGTTACTTTTTCAGCCCAAAATTGTACTCCATATTCCAAATGAGGGTGTACTAGAGATTTGTATAGTGGCAGAATTATATTTGCTTCCCTTGCTTCTACACATTTCTTAATACATGCTAATATTTGATATGCCTTTTAAGCTGCTGCTTGGCTTTGAGCACTGTTTAACTAGATGGTTGTCCACAAGCACTCCCAAATCCCTTTCAATATCTGATACCCCAAGATTTGCTCCATTAAGATTATAAATTGCATGGCTATTTTTCCTTCCCAGATGCATAACTTTACATTTATCCATATTAAATCTCATCTGCCATTTAGATGCCCATTCCTCAATTTTATATAAATCCCTTTGGAGGGAAAGCACATAATTATGTGATTTAATTACCTTGCACAACTTTGTGTCATCAGCGAAAATGGAGACACCACACTCCAATCCCACCTCTAAGTCATTATTAAAAATGTTAAAAAGGAGAGGACCTAATACTGAACTCTGAGGAACCCCACTTACCACATTAATCCAATTGGATTATGTTCCATTTACAACCCTTTGCTTCCTGTCTTTTAGCCAGCTCTCAATCCATGAGCAGATATTTACTGCAATTCCTGTATCTCTTAGTTTGCACAATAGTCTCCCATGTGGCACTGTATCAAAAGCCTTTCCAAAATCCAAAAAGACTACATTCACTGAGTTGCCTTGATCCAGGTTCCTACTAACCTCCTCAAAGAAACTAATTAGATTTGTTTGACAAGAGCTATCCCTCAAAAATCCATGTTGACTCCTACTTATAATCCAGTTCAAATAGACATAATCTTGTAAATTATCTCTTATTAACCCTTCTAAAAGCTTCCGCACTACAGAAGTGAGGCTCACTGGTCTATAATTCCCTGGATTTGCTCTTGCTCCCTTTTTAAATATTGGTATCACATCTGCTTTTCTCCAGTCATCTTGTAGAGACCATGTTGAGTGAATCTTGAAAAATTAAATATAATGGTTTGGCTATTACAGAACCCAGTTCCCTCAGTACCTGTGGATATATTCCATCAGGACCCGTGGTTTTATTAACATTTCTTTTTTTCAACCTCTTTTGGATTACTTCCCGTGTTAAGCAATTATTTGGCAAATGTAGTGTAGCCCCATTATGTTGCAGTGTCCCAACCACTTGTACCTCCCTTGTGTATACCGAAGAAAAGAACCTATTTAGCTCATCTGCCTTTTCCTGGTCACTAATTTTCAGATTGGATGATTAAGACCAGCTTTTAGTATTTGAAACCTTTTCCCCTTTCCAGCACTTTCTGAGAAACATTTAATGTAAAATCCAGATTGTTCTGCTCTGTACCTGTGCCTCGTGCCAGTATCAGTAAGGATTAGTATAATGGCAATCTCAACATATTTACAGAGCCATCTAAAATTAAGATTTTCTCTAAAAGTGCATTTATGTTTATGGCTTACATAGCTGCTAATGTTGTTAGTTGGTCAACCTAGTCTTATCAATAGTGTTCATTTAAAGAGCAACTAAAGTCACCATTTGTGCTCCATACTATTTGACCAACAATTTAAAAGTCTGCAAGTTTTCAATCTTGTGTCGGTATGTTGGATACAAACACTTTGTACATTTGATTCTAAGCTGAAAAACAGGGGTTCATTTTATTTTTGCCATGTACTCAACCCCTGTACAGCTCTATGGAATATGTTGGCCGTTATAAAGATAATAATAATAATAATAATCTGACAAAAAGTGTTTCTTTTTTAGCTTAAGGTTGAATATGTTTAAATCCCTCCCTTAGCTGCTGTATATATAATGAGGCTACATCCTAAGGATCATCACATATATAGTTGTGAGCGGGCTCGCCGAAGGCGCTCCTTGCCAGCAACTGCGACCCTTGCAAACTTTACGTCGCAACGCAAACAACACGACACACCAACTACGACCCTCGCAAACTTTACCTCACAATGCAAACAACATACGAAACACGTTACCACACATTACGACCTCGCAACAATCGGACGCATCTCGCGAACATTACAAAATTCAAAACACAATAAATACACACACCACATACATAAAAAACTTACACCTTCATTTAACTAAAAATAAAAGAGTTTGAACACTAAAAAATTCGCTAAGCGAGAGAAAAAATGGTTGCCGAACAAAACGAAAACAAGGCTACAGCACTCTAAACACGCAAAACACCACAAGGAACTCACAAAATACCACAAACGACCTACGGATATTCCGTTAACACGCATACCACACATTACCCGCCATTTTACGCCAATGCGGAAGTACACAACTACGCTAACGGTTTCGTCTTGCGCATGCACACTATTACACTGCACACATTCATCAAGCTTACACAGCAGCTCCACAGCACTGATGCTGCAGCAACATTGTCACAACCTACTATGATGATGGGATCTAGAGTATCCTAGTACTCTTATTCCCAGTAGGTTTTAGACCTAAGATTTGGGTGACTCAGACCAATGGACAGTCCTTGCGGATGCAAGAGCATAAGTCCCAGCTCATTGGTAGCGTGCCTGGGAAATCTGGAAGGGAGTCAGAACGATCTCCTCTACCAGCATATGCCCCTGGGTCAATAATGCATCTGTACTCAAAGTTATGATGAAATTAAGAACAACTTCTTTATTTTTACACAAGTATTTAAACAACTCACAAAACCAGTACAGGGAGTGGCTACCCCCTTATCCAACCCTCATCTTCCTCTTGGCCCATGGGGTAATCTCCAGAGTAACTTGATTACCTCTGGCCAATGGACTAGAGGTAAGCTCTGGGAACTTCCAGACCCCTCCCCTGGGCCGCCCACTAGGTGTGGCTACCTAATTTAGTTGGTCTCTGGCTCTCAAGGGAGAAACATCTATGTGCTACTGTACTATGACCCTGATATTGGCTGAAGACCCCATGGGGTTAAGGTGCCTCAATGTCTGTACAGACTCCTTTGTTCTGGCCTTGCTATCACTTCAGGTGTTTACTTTAGGTGATAGCTGGAAGGCAGATGGGTGATCTACTCAGGTTACTATCTGTATCCAATATGGATGACTGCACACAACATGGCTCCCACATTACAATACAATATATTTACAGATAATACCACTACAACATTTTATAACCCACATGTTATGAGTTGAGGCAGTACTTCCCACGTCAATCCACTTAATGCGTTATGACGACTTTATTAGTGGTGACGTGGTAAACTGCCTCTTCTCTGAATGCATAACAATAACAGTGGGACTCTGCCCTGAATATATAACATTATAACAGTGGCTCTGGGAGCCCAAAACCTTCTGTTCAATAACATGTGGCAGATAACAGTTCCAATCCAAGATGGCCCCTGGCTGATTCATGACAAACATCAAAACAGATTGCCAGCTTTTCAACACAATGCTTCAAAATAGGTAAAGTATATTCATTTATTAATGTATTATATATTTCAGTAGTACACACAAAACACCATTAGCTACCTTACAATTTCATTGCCGTTATTTTTTGACGGGCAATTCGCTAGTTGTAATATACTATCCAGGGTTTAGGGATTCATTTGTTGCTAGTAGAGAGTATATCATGCAGCAATGTCGCATTTACAGGGTTCAGAAACCTGGGGAAAGATTTGCATTTTTTAAATCATTTTTATTAAGTTCACAGGATAAAGCAAACAAAGAACCGTTATAAACTGAATAAGACAACTGTGGGGTCTGCAGTGCAGAGAGTGACGCATTCCAAACACATTTTTATACTTTCCATCACTTCTATCCTGTATTTTTAAATGTAATTTAGAAACTAATTCATGTGTACTTGTCCCTGATAATTAGCTGCAATAGACTATACAATAGATTGCACATAACATGTAAGACCAATATTTATTCAGATTTTTTGTCAAAGATAGCACTTGGGACTAAATCTTATTCATAAATTTAGTTTAAGCATTAAAAAATGATCATTATATATTCCTGTATATACAGAGGTTTGCAAGAATTTTTATTTCTAACGGCTGAAATTCTGCACACATAGCAAGATCTAAAAATAATGTAAAGTATTTTCAAAAAAGTAAAAATAAGCTCTATTTGTGAATCGACTCGTGTTTCATTACCACACGTTACTGCTCCATAAACAGTTCACACAGTAAGAAAGTGACGCACAAGGACATCATTTGAATTGGTAAAAGAACAGAACATACCAGAAGGTGATGATGATGTATGCACATCAAGTACACTAAAGGAAGCACAAGTCAACTTTGTGAGAAGACATCACATATCTGACATCAGTGTCTAACGAAGTAAGAATGTGGTAACAGCAGTGTTCAGTGGTAATTAATTTTAGCCCCACCCAGTCTAAAATCATGTTAGGTAAATTAATATTAAAGGAAGCTAGCACTGTTTTTATTAAAACAGTATTCAGCTTAAATATTTCCAACTTTAATATTTTCTGACTCTTAAAAATAAATGTTATCTTATAATGATGAAGTCTATATGCATAGATAATTATAATATGGGATAGTGCATAAAATCAAGTTTTTTTTGCCCGACCATAGAAACTTTATTTTACTCCTCAGCCCAAAATATGGTTCAGGTGGTTCAGAATATAAATGATGGGGGACACATTGGGGGGACATGAGGATGACATGTACTACATTGGCTAGCTGGCACATCGCCGCTAGCCAATACTGTCATTTGTGGCCACAGTCCGTCGTGCTTGAAGATCGAGTTGCTGCCTTGGAGGTCAACGAAGCCTGGGACTCCGGGCCTGAATGACCCCCAAGGCAGTAACCCGTTCTCCAAGCCCGGTGGATTTGTCTGTGATATATGGAGAGGGGTGTTCAGTTTGTGAGTTCCTTTTGTCTTTTTAATATGAGTTTAATGGAGAAGTGGACAACATGATGTGAAAAAAAAAAACGATATATACACAAATTGTTAAATTATCTGTTTCCAAAGATCTACATTTTCCACAATATAGAGAATATACACTTTCAAATTCTACTGAACAAGGCTTTATATTAGGATTCAAGAGAATATTCAGTGAGATATTGCCACATTTTCTTCTGCATTGTGTTTAGCTTTTTATCACAAGAAGTTTTCATTGTGATTTATAGACATTCCATGACTTTTGTTTTGATTAATATCATTTGACTCAATGATCCCTAATTTCACAGTCTGATAGAACTCTGATGAGGATGACACAATTGTAATAAATTATATAAACTGTGTATAGAAAATAATTAGTGCAGCAAAATGAACTGCGGTTAGACAGACAACTAAAGTGTTTGTTTCATTCTGACACCATCCTGTGTGACGCACATCTTGGTCCCTTTAGTAAAACTCTTATTAAGAGCTATTTTTATGTAACAATTACAAATAGAGGATCAATTAATTGGGTTAACACTGTATCAGTGTCATTTACCAGGTTTTGCTCCTTATGAATGGATTTGTTAGGAAATATTTGATTGGTGACAAACTGGCAATAGCCAACCAATGACTTTTCTCATAGACATGCTTTGATATTTTATTAGATGATCTGTTAATATGTTACTAATTACGAAGCGATAGTATACAGTTAAATATATACCGTTATCCTGAATCAAAGTCAATAACTAAATGGTTAGCTGGTCATTAGTGAGAGTGAAAGCGATACCCTTGCTGTGAGGATACTCTCCAGGTTTTATGTTTTTCAAACTAGGTGAAGTAAACCACCTGTTATCTTCTTTTCAGTCAAGTCAGTTGAGTTATCTGTCACATCAAGAAAACATTGACAGGGTGACATAAAACTCTTCTCCCATGAAACTCACAATAACCCACTTTAAAGGTGATATGGCTGGCTAAAACCCACAGAACCTTAAGTGGTGGACTTCCTGTACAGACTACATGGATGAGACCATTTCTGCCAAATGGCATTCCTCCAGTTGCACATGTAAAGTTTCAAGGTAAATCCTACTTGTGATAAACTATCCACAGCTATTTTTACTCTTTTGAGGTGATCCACTTGATTTTCATCAATATTATATCTCCCACATAATCAAAACAATTTAGAATCACCATACTGCAAAAATATAGCTGAAATGTATTTAGGTTTTGTAAGTGTTGTGACCAGATTTGTTAATATAGTAAGTTTATCTTTATTTTGCAGAAGAGAACTTGATAAATGACCCCATTATAACTCATGGTACGAAACCAAGTAAGGATGTAATATTGTGGTTATTTGTCAGAGTGTCCAAGCTGCAGAACTAGGATAGAACAATTACTCTAGATTTACTAAGACAAATGTGCCCCTACGTTTTTATATCAATACTGTCTTATAGGAGACTACCATAGATGGCAATCTAAGTGTTCACCAAATGTAAGTATTGTAATGAATAAAATGTTACAAGCAGATATGCCAACACAGAGTAAAACTATCTACGTTTAAAAAACATGGGATCTTTAATGTGCTGTTGAAACCAAAAAAGAATATTCGCTCTTAAAGTACAGATCATAAAATACTTTCATATTTAAAAAAAACAAAAAAAAACAGGTAATAAAGGTGAGATATAATTAGCTAGAATATAGTGACAGCAGAACTCTCACTGGGTTACCCAAACCCTAAAAAATACACAATACATAAAGAAGTGATGCTAAAATCAGATGTGTTTAGATTCCATGCATGAGGCATCAAGGTCACTATAATATAACATTAGCACCACACACTAATCAATTTTGTTTATTATGCCAGTTTGTCAGCCATATCCTGATATTCTTAAAAAGTAAAATTATATGTATATATTATTATTAATATAAATTAATATCTAAATAAATGAACATTAAAAATAGAAAATTATTATTAATATCAATATTTTATATTTCCATAAACCGGCATTAGTTTATATTACTGTAAGTGTCAGTAATTTTCATGTGATATTTAGCTGCTTATGGTGTATGTTTATGGCTAAATATTGGCAATATAAATTTTGTTTAAATATAAAATATACTATTATCATGGAGTTGTCAGCATCATAGGTAGTTAATAGCTATATTTGTGTTTAGTACATTTGGAGAACTTGTATTTTCATGGTATGCCACATATAACATGCCCATGGCATGCCTTAACATGCCCAATAAACAACCCATTCATGTTAACTTGTGATGATCTGCATACCACTGCAGTTACCACTGAACAAAACTTTAGTAAATCTCATGATCACTGATATGCTGGGTCATAAGTTGCCTCAGGCTATAGTGCCCATATACACACCTGCTGTTTTTAGTAAATTCCCCCAATTGTTTTTTCTTATCTGCCTATCTGTAGTTTTTGTGTTCATTTTCTTCAATTAATATAATTTATTTTCTACAGGGAAAATGTTTTTTTGGAATTTGTCAAACATTCTCTTTTTAATGCATAACAGAAAGGTGTGGACTACAAACTCACCCTGATGTTTGCTAAATCTTTTCAGTTTGCAAGTTGAGGCTTTTGTCAGTTGACTCCCCTGAAAATCCCTTCTAAGATTAGCATAAAATTCATTATTTGTTTTGACCAATCAGGAGAAAGCAGATACATTTGCATCATACTCTGGGGTTCCTGTGTTGCAAAGCATCCTGGGATATGTAGTCTCTTTCTCACTATATCCTTGCGCTCTGATTCAATTGTAAGCTCATGTCCCATCCAATCATGTGATTCCATTCTGCAGCAAGTACTGCTTTTGAAAGGTCAAACTCTATACCTAGCTGCCTTCCTATGCATGCTTGGTTATGTAACCTCCCTGTGGGTGTGCAAAGCTGGAATCTACTTTACTGCCTATACATTTGTAAGTACACTGAACTTATCTATATAACACATCTTTTTCTGATAATCTCTGCCTGCTTCTTACCAAACATATATATACTTTTAAGGAAACTTCTAGCACATTTTACACCCTCCTAAGTACTAACAAATAAAGTAAATCACCTATGTAATCACAATCTGATTAATTGAAATTAATTGAAATACACATACTACAATAAGCAATACAATGAGCTTGATTTCATTGTGTAAGTCTTTACAATGAGATATGTAGTTACCAGTTATTTTGATATTTTTTTCCTTGTTTTATTTAAAATATATTTTTTTCTCTCTTCTGCACATCTTTGAACAAAACTGAAAAAAAATAAGTTTAATTTTCAAAGGTAAAGACTTTACTGAATACTATTTCACAATTGCTAATCATGCGTGAACGGTTCATATATCTGATTGTAAAAAACAGAGCCAGAACTCATTACTTTTTTATACCAACGTTGTTTGGATTTACATGAAAGGCAGCCCAGGTAGAGATAGCTGAGGAGATCATTAACTTGCCAAATGCTTTTGACCATACACAGAAATACACAGGTGGCTTTATTTGTAAAAGATTGTTGCTATAACAGCAGCTGCCTGCAAGATGTGCAGGCCCAAATACATTTGTCAAGAGACCTTATCAATGTTGGTATAAAATGTCTCTGATAAAACAGCTCGTCTGCTCAGGGCATGTTGTAAACCGAGCCAAATCCGTCAGTGAGATATATAATCATTGTATTTTTCCATTCTGGTGGCCAGTGTTTTCATAGTCATAATTTCCATTTATTTTTGAATGAGCTATGAAAAGAGAGCGCATATAATAAGTAATTGATGCTGTATTTATCAAAATGCCCAAATAGCATGAATTACATTTGATACAGCTATATTCATATTTGCATCTACAATAAAGGTCTTCTTTTTATGTTTTCTTTCATATTACTTAATTCGTTCTTTTTTCTACATATATTTGTTTTTCTTTCTATCCTCCTTTATTTCTCTTTTTATTATTCCTTATTTATTTTTCTTTTTTATTATGTTTCACAATGTGAAACAAAAAATAAAATGAGAGAAAATAAAATAACACTTAATTTATAGATTTTACTCATTCCTATTTCCATATACAGTATATATATATATATATATATATATATATATATATATATATATATATATTTATATATATATCTCCAAACAAATGTAGTTTTTCTTATAAACATTTGACACTTAAAAAGAGAATGTCAAGATTTTAGGTAACCTACTCATAAAGATAGTGAAGCCTGGAAGGAAGATGATTTCACATACTGTATCATAGGAAAGACATATAAAAGCACTTTAAGGTATATCCAAGTCTGCCTGTTTTTCCCTTTTTCTAATCTAACACATGCCGCTTTTATCAGACACACACATTACATTGACTCATTATATACACATACAGATTGATTTTATTTAAAAATAAAACTTGTTTCACACACCCCAGACACACTGACCCTCCCAATAGAAACGCTGCATTGGGGTACATATTTTAACTCTTTACTAACCTTCAAGCCAGCAGCAGCTCAATGCAGAGATCTGCAGATCAGTGTCTGACTCCTCCTAATTCTTTCTACAGGGAGAATACACATCCCATGATTCCTTCCTGCACAAACTGCCATCATTAATTGTTACATTGTATTAAACTGTATTAGCTGCCTTAGATTGGCGAAAACAAATTATGAATTTTATGCTAATTTTAGCAGGGATTTTCAGAGGTGTCAGCTGAAAAAAGCCACTGCTTGCAAAATCAAGAGATTTAGAAAACATCAGAGTGAGTTTGTAAATGTTTATTTTGGGATTCTTTCATACAAGAAAATGTTTTCATACACTACTGATTCTCCTCTATCAGATGCATTAATAATCCAGGAAATTTAGATATGCCGTTAAGTATTTTCGCAAGCAATGTATACTATGGGCCTCATTCAATTGCGATTTGGCCAATTGAATAGGGCTCTAAATAAGCACATAGCATATTTTTTTTAAAGAAGTTTTTAGTTAGTAAAAACCTTAATTTTGGATAGATGTCTACTTACTAAAAACTTCTTTAAAAAAAATATGTTATGTGCTTATTTAGACCCCTATTCAATTGGCTAAATTGCAATTGAATGAGGGCCCCATGAGTTTTGCAAACACACATAAGTTGCCATTATTGTTTCAGAGACTGCATCCTGAATTGTAGAACAACAGTATCCCAAGCTCTCACAGTCTTAAATGGAAACAAGAAAAATATATGGGAAAGCGACAAATCTAATAATATCACAGAACTGCTTTTATTTGCTTATTGGAATTGCTGACAGCACATAAACAATATGCCCACATTGACACAGCTGGTTTCTCATTAAACAGCATAGATTTCATTAGATGATACCAGGCCTGTGTTGTACATTTCCATGGAGAGAAAGAAGCATACACGTATATAGCTATTATATTATTCCCAACTTCTTCACCTCAAGTTATTACATAATGAATTTTACAGTTTGGGCCAATATTATCATTATCTTTCATCTTATTTTCACCTACAGTTCACTATATTCTTGACTATTCTAGAATTCCTGTCCAAATTCCCTTCTTCTTGAGACCCTTGACTGCCTTGCCAAGTGCTAGCCTGGGCCTGTTTTTCCACCAGCCTGTCCTTAAGCTGCCAAAATCTTGCTAACATTGCCATTATAATATGTGTCAGTGCCAGTTACAGTTACCTCCTATGAGTATCTTTATACCAACTGCCAGTGCCTCATCTGCTGTATACTCAAATCTTTGCCTATTTACCAGCCCTTCTCATCTTTTCAAAAGGACCTCCCCATTGACAAACCTTCTGCCTATATGAATGTGAGCTTCACTGTCTGCCCCAACCAAGTATGCCTGGCCATTTTTTTTTCTCTGGCATCTATGGATTCTGCTCTTCAGAAACTACCAATATTTTGTCCTTGGACTGCGAACCTTACACTATTCAACAAATGAGTTCATTGTTTTAGCCTTTGAGTGAATGGTGTTCCATATCAGAGCGCTAGAATATGTTGAGTATCTTAAAAGGGACATCATAATTCCAAGCTTTGTCACATTATATTTATTTTAGACTAACAAAATATTTAGTTCAGTTTTCTACTTTCTACTATCTGGGTAGATATTACATTATGTTCATCCACCCTATACTCACTCTTGGGCCTACTCGGGTTTAAAATAATATTCTTGAGTTGATTAAGACATTGATTTTCCTACACTGTGGAATATATCCTAGCTCTTATTCTGAAATAGGATCGCAATATGAAGATAATTCTCCTGATAAAGCACATTTTTGCAGAAATTTTCAAAATAGGTCGCTGACTATTACAGTGTATTTTTCTCATGGAGACAATTGCTGCGTCCGTGAAGCACAGCCCTTGCAATGTTTAGTGAATCTGAGGAGGCAAGATCCACTAAGCTGCTGTTAATAAAAGAGGACGAATAGCATCTGCCCTAAATGAAAGAGAATACTAGAAAATACCAGACTACAATATTTGCAAATTAAGTACTAATAGTGTAATTAACCTGACATTTCTTACAATTTCACGTTATAATTGGTTAAGAAGGCCCTCAAAAAAGGAATTAAGGGTATATATATATTCTCTTAACTCCTCTCAGCACAAATTAACCAAATTTTCTGCGATTTGATAAATATATCTCAACTAGCGATTTGCCTGGCAATAAAATTTGAAGCCTGGCAATGTTGTTTGCCACACAATGCAAGGCTCTACCCCCTCTAACTTGCGGGCCCCGCGGTTAGGACCTTCAGCGTTCATTGTGAGCCCTCCCACCGTATACTTTATGGGCTTCGCGATGAGTGCCTTCGGTGCTCATTGCAGGCCTCGGCCAACCTGCCATTTTCATGCCTCGCAATGAGCACCTTCGGCGCTCATTGCGAGCCTAACAATGAGCGCTCATTGCAGGTGTTGTCCAACCCGCCACTTTTGAGCCTTGCACTGCACTTTCGGTGCTCATTGCAAGCCTCCCCCCCCCGTGATGAGCCCCACAATGAGCGCTCATTGCAGGTGTTGTCCAACCCCGCCACTTTTGAGCCTTGCACCGCACTTTCGGTGCTCATTGTTAGCCTCTCCCCACTCTCTGACTCATGTGTCTGGTTCCCCCTCTCTCCCTCCAGCTTTCTCTTTGCCCCCTGTCCCTGCTTTCCCCCCCCCTTTATTTCCCTCCCCTGTATCTCTCCCCTCTCACTCACCCCTGTGTCTCATTGCACCCCCTCTCCCTCCCCTGTCTCATTCTCCTCTCTCTCCCTCTTCAAGTTTTGCGGGCCTCGCAATGAGCTCATAAGACCTACGAGCTTCGGCCTCATTGTGAGCCTTTTTTTTCCTTGCTTAGCCGATTTCAAACCTCCCAAAAACACCAATTAAACATCAAATTAGCTTGCAAACTCACTTACAGGCACCCTCCTTCTCTCTCCACTGTGTGTGAGGTTGTAAGTTAATCTTTTAATAAATTGGCATCTTTTGGCAGTTTTCCGACGGCTTCCGAGTTACGTAATTTTTTCAAAGTCTTGTGTGCCTTGGGCTCTGCTCACGGGCATCACCATGAGCGGCAAAGGCGCTAATGTCGAGTCTTGTGGGACTCGCGATGCGCTCATTGCAGCCCTCATCAAACCCGTAACTTTCGTGCCTCACACCGGTAACTTTTAACACAGCGTTACCGACAAACACGCAAATACGACAACTATTATATGTGATATTATTTTCGTAATAGAGGTGTATTATACATTCACAAATATTGTGTGAAAATCTCAATTGAAATTGTTTCCAAAAAAAATGATGCAAGGTCTGTGCCATTAAGGTGGAATTAGTGTTTATTTCAGTCACATCCAATTATCTTTACAAAAGCTCTCTGTTATCTGATTTCCTACCCCTCTCTATATTGATAGCCAAAACACCCCTTATGATTCAGTTCTAAACACAAAATGGATTCCTGTACAGAGTTCTCAAAAGTTCAAATTTTCCCAAAAATGCTTTATGTCCACACAGCTGCTAATATTGTTAGTTTAGTAGTGACTTTTTTCTTGAAATGGTCCCTTAAATCTTTATACTTTGGTCTATGGTCTTATACCCATAGGCTTTTGTGTCACTATATCACTATTACTACTATTTGTTTATTCTTTTATCTTATAGTTGACTTTGGTATCACCTACAAAATAATAATTAAATAAAATATATTATATTATTTTTCAGTGGGATATAAAGTATGGTAAATGATAACACTTGTATCACAGTAGCAATGCTTCCTACAGATCTCATAATGGCAAATCATTCATTACTGTTGACGTATTGCAAACTGCTATGAGAACCTAAAACTTTTGTATTTATAAAGACAAGAACCAACCAGCTAACAATGACCCTTGATGCTGACACCTGACACACATTGTAGAAGAAAGTGTCAGGTATGTATAGGATATATCTGCAGCCACACACTGGCTTAAGTTACACTTGCCCCAAGGGTTGATCACCCAGGGATCATCACAAGCGCCTTTTAATTTACAACTTTCTTACTATATCTTGCTATAACAGTCACACATGTCCCATTGCTTCAGTAACTGCATGTTGACTTAGTAGTTTTTATCTCAGAAAAAAATTATTTATAGCTTCATAGTCGTAGGTTGGTGATAACTTTAACAGACAAGCATAATATTACTTCTTGACAGTGTGATTAACAGATTCTCCAGTCTTCAATGTGTTTAAACACCATGCCAGAACAAAGGGGGCAAGTACGAGTAAGTGACACACTTCCCTTTTCAGTAGGGAGCTACGTGACAAGGCTAATTAACTGGTTTAGTTTTGTGACTGAGATAACTGTACAAGATGTATGACCCTCTTATTATTATCATACTATACTTGTTTCTTACAGTTGCTTATATGGTGCACACTAGTTTCTCCCAAAATGATCCACTTATGTCTTTTTAAATATACAGTACATTCAGTATATTTTTAGATATACAGGTCACAATTGTATCGATTGATATTAAATGTAAGATAAAACATTACATCGGGTCTAATTGGGTCTAGTTAATCAATAGGTGAAATGAGATAACAATAGAGTAAGAGAGTTAAGAGTAGGGAGGAGATGAAGTGGATGAGAAGTATGAAATGAATATAAATTACAAAGTTTGCAATTTACATAGTTACAAAGAGAGAAAACCCCCTTCTGGATGGCTACCTTGTCGCGGTGAAGGTGCTTGTATACTTTGATGAAACTATGAGTTATACCATGTAGGGTCAGCCAAGATGGGCAGGTCATGGCAGAGAGGTCAGACAAATCGTGGTCCACTGGAGAAGGAACTGGCAACCCACTCCACTATCTTTGCTAAGAAAACTTAGTCATAACAATATGGCACCGGAAGATGAGCCCCTCAGGTCAGAAGGTGCCTACCACATTACTGAGGAAAAACAGAGGACAAGTACAAGAAACACCAGATCTAAAGAAGTGGTTGGGCCAAAGCCGAAAGGACACCCAGCTGCGGATGTGTCTGGAAGGGAAAGGAAAGTCTGCTGCTGCAAAGACCAATTCAGAATAGGAACCTGGAATGTTAGTACTATGAACCAAGGCAAACTAGATGTTGTCAAGAATGAAATGCCAAGGTTAAACATTGATATCCTGAGAATTGGTAAACTTAAATGGATTGGAATGGGACATTTCACATCAGACAACCACCGGGTCTTCTACTGTGGTCAATAATTCTGCAGAGGAAACAGAGTAGCGATCCTAGTCAATCAAAGAGTGGACAAAGCAGTGCTCGACTACAAGCCAATAAATGACAGAATGATTTCAATTTGAATTCAAGACAAGCCATTTAATATCACAGTGATCCAAGTCTATGCTCCAACTATGGATGCTGAAGTTGTCCAGTTCTACAAAGACATTCAAGACATTATAGATATAACACCAAGAAAATATGTTACTATTATCATAGGAGATTGGAATGCTAAAGTAGGGAACCAAAGGACGCGTGGAATAACTGGCAAATTTGGCCTTGGAGTACAAAATGAAGCAGGTCAGAGATTAGTAGAATTCTATCAAGATAATTGTCTGGTTGTAGCAAACACCCTCTTCCAACAGCCTCTGAGACGACTCTACACATGGACATCACCAGATGGACAACAAATAAATCAGATTGACTATATACTTTGCAGCCAAAGATGGAGGAGCTTTTTTACAGTCAGCAAAAACAAGACCTGGAGCTGACTGCAACTCAGACCATGAATTTCTTATTGTAAAGTTGAAAATTAAACTGAAGAAAAGAGGAAAAAACATCAGACCAAGTAGATACAAAATAAATAATATCCCTTGTGAATATGCAGTGGAAGTAAAGCATAGATTTAAGGAACTAGACATGGAAGATAGAATGCCTGAAGAACTTTGGACCGAAGTATGTAACATAATCCAGGAAACAGCAACAAAGAATATCCATACATGAAAGAAAAGTAAGAAGTCAAACTTGCTGTCTGATGAGGCTTTGAAAGTAGCCCAGGAAAGAAGGAAAGCAAAAAGTAGTGGAGATAAGAAAAGATTTGTCCAACTGAATGCAGAATTCCAGAGGCAAGAAGAGACAAGGAGACATTCTGCAATGAACGATGTAAAGAAATTGAAGAAGATAACCGAATGGGTAAATCAAAAGATCTCTTCAAGAAAATTGGGAATCTAAAAGGCACCTTTCATGCAAAAGTGGTAGTGATAAAATACAAAAATGGTAGGGACTTAACAGAAGAAGATCAGATAAAGAAGAGGTGGCAGGAATACACTGAAGATCTATACAGGAAAAATATTAACAGCAGCAATGGCTCAGTAGTTTGTCCAATGAGTTGGGGCCAGGCATCTTGGAGAGTGAAGTGCGATGGGCCCTAGGATGCCTTGCTGATAATAATCCCAATTAAACTATTCAAAATCCTACACATTTGGAAAACTCAACAATGGCCAATAAACTGGAAAAGGTCAGTCTACATCCCAATCCCCAAAAAAGACAGTGCTCCAATTATCGAACAATTGCATTCATTTCACATGCCAGCAAGGTAATGCTTAAGATTCTACAAGATCGACTCCAACAATATAAGGACCAGGAAATACCAGATGTGCAAGCCGGGTTCCACAGAGGAAGAGGCACAAGAGATCAAATTGCCAATGTCCGCTGGATAATAGAGAAAGCAAGAGCGTTCCAAAAAAACATTTACTTCTGCTTCATAGACTATTCTAAAGCCTTTGACTGTGTGGATCACAACGACATGTGGCATGTCCTTAAAGAGATGGGAGTACCAGATCATCTAATCCTCCTCCTAAAGAATCTGTATGTCGACCAAGAAGCCATGGTTAGAACCGAACATGGGACAACAGAATGGTTCAAGAACGGAAACGGAGTGCGACAAGGTTGTATATTGTCATCTTATTTATTCAACTTACAGGCAGAATACATCATGCGTGAGGCTAGACTGGATGAATCCAAAGCCGGGATCAATATTGCTGGAAGGAATATCAACAACCTCAGATACGCAGATGGCTGAAAGTGAGGAGGAACTAAAGGACTTATTGATAAGGGTAAAAGAAGAGAGTGCAAAAGTTGGCCTGCTGCTCAACGTTAAAAATAAGAAGATCATGGCAAACGGCAATCTCACTTTCTGGCAAATAGTGTATATATATATATTGTATTTTTAATGTGTCATTTCAGGGTTATATCAATGTTGGGAATCAATGAGTTAATACATCTAAGGCTCCCACATGGACTATAACATGGGCTTCATTCATTTTTATTAATTTGTTCATTGCGAGTTTGGCATATCGGACCCGGAATTGCTAGTTGTTTGACATATCCTCTCCATGTTTTACTGACGTAATGATGACAGGCTCCTTTTCTTTTGGCTGTTTCTAAATCGGGAGTTACAGTCTTGCTTAATTGATCATGTTCATGCTCGAAAATGCTACATACAATGGCATGGTTTACGATTTACGCTATCAGGCCGGGACTTGCGGTCTTGTCCAATTGAATAGCACCATAAGTCTAGATCACTGTGGGCCCGCAGCAGGCCCGCAGACTTACAGCCTACATCCTACAAATTACGGCCTCCGAATTGAATGAGGCTCTATGAATGCATCTGATAGAGGATAATTAGTAGTGTATGGAAACATTTGTTTGCATGAAAAAATCCCCAAATAAACATTAATTAGCTTACCATGAAGTTAGCAAAATTTCTTATGGTTATTGGCAGCATTAGTAGCAACAGGAAGAAGCCAGGCAGGTCACATCTCAGGAGTGACTTTGGGGCTGACATCAGTGCTCTCCTATTGGCAGAGGAAGCCAGAGCAGGTTAGTAAATAGTTAAAACTGGCTCCCAAATGCTCCATACTGATTGGGGGTATCAGGTGCCTTTGTCGGCTCCCCTGGGGGCATGAACATAATCATTAGAGGTTTTTTTTTAGATATTAATAAAAAATAAAATGTATAATAAGGAGTAATGAGATCGTTTTTGCCTAAGGATTGTACAAATGTAAAATAACTGTAAATTTTGATATGCCTTTAAGGTCCTGTAAATTTTTACATGGTCTACGGGGGGGGGGAAATCATGAACTATTGACCTATATAATACAAAAATTAGTTAGTAATGTCAATAAACTGCTTAGCTGTAAAACTTTTCCTATTAAGATTATTTAACTAGTTACCTTTCAAAAAATACCCATTTTGGCAAAGCTTTTATAACTAATAAAAATCCAGTGCTTATATTTTTAATAATATAAATATACACAATTGTACTATTTAATAGGGCATTTTCCATTAACAGGAAGAAAGAAAACAGATACATTTATCATTTTATAACATGTTGATTAAATGGATTTTCTGATTTACTTTTGATAAGCTTTTTTTTTATCTGTTTTGATGTCTCTTAAGCTTCAAATCGATTCCTAAAGCAGGATGTTATATAAAAGTACCTAGCGTTCTAGGTCATGTTCCTTTCCTTGAAATATGTTTTTACATTACAAGCTTTTGGTAATGGAAAAGTAAATTAAAAGTGGTGTCAGGAAATAGGTATTACTTGCAGTTTTGGGTTTCACAGTTTGAGTCATCTATTGAGTGGCTTCTTCACTTTTTGTTATGTAAAGTTGGAGCTCCATTTTGTATTAATTAAATTATGTATTATGTGAAGTAGAGCTCTAGTTTGTATCAAGTAAATTAGTTGGGCAAAAAATGTTCTCCGCACAGAAACACTATCTCTATTTAAAAAGAGGGACCAGTGTTTCTCACAGGTGTCACAAGTTTTGCTAGGTGTGTCTTGAAACTTTGGATGTTAGAACAGATAAAATAATATTTATACCCACCATAACTAGATGGTGAAGTAAACCATGAATTAGAAAATAACTCAACTGCTATTCTTATTGAGGGTAAACTAAGCATTCTTATATAGTAACAAATAAATCAGGTTGTAAAATTAAAAAAAAGACATTTAGCCTGTCAAGTTCAACTTTTTTAGATTTCCTCTGATCCTTGTATAATGTGAATTGTTAATTCATTATCCAGAGAAAAGCAAACAAAAACCCAATTGAAACATTGTCAATTGTCACATATAGGAGAAAAATTCCCAATTCCAAATAGTGACAATTGGAGTTCTCTCTGGATAAATATCTCTTCTTTCTAGAAAGTGAGGAAAAGGAAAAATATTTACAAAAAAAGATAAATTGATCCTTATTTTCCACTTAAAGGCATATCTAAGTTTAATGGATTATGAATGCATTTGATAGAGGAGACTCGGTACCGTATGCATGAAAAAATACCAAAATAAACATTAACAAACTCACCCTGATGATTGCTAAATCTCTTGAATTTGCAAGCAGTTGATTTTGTCAGTGTACAACCCTTGAAAACTCTATTACAATTAACATAACATTAATAATTAATGTTGTTCAATCACTGACAGCTAATATATTTTAATACATTGTAACAATCAATGATGTCAGTTTGTGTGGGAAGGAATCATAGGATGTGTAGTCCCCCTGGAAAAAGAAACAGGAGGAGCCAGACATTGATCTGTAAATCTCTGCATTGAGTTGCTGCCGGCTTGAGGTTAGTAAAATGCAGTGGCGGCTGGTGACTTTCCAAATTGGTGGGGCGGAAGACAGAGACCTGACCCCCTACATTGACTCCACCCAACAGTATAAACCCCTCCCTGTCACATGTTACCTGTAAAGTCCCTGTCCAGTGAAACAGACTCCACCCACAAAAGTGATCCCATAGAGACAGACAGGGATAGAGATGGGGAGTGAGGGGCGTAGTGAGAGAGGTCAGATAGAGAGATAATGATAGAGAGGAAAAGATAGGGAGAGAGAGAAAGAGAGATTGGGATAGAGAGAGAGGGATAGTGGAAGTGAGAGAGGGATAGAGAGAGAGGGAGATAGAAAGTTAGAGAGATATATTCTATGCCTCTTCTTCTATCCTTCTCTCTCCCTTGATATCCATCTCTCCTTCTACTCCTCTCCCTCAATACCCCCTCTATCCCCACACTTCTCTAACCCTCCCTCTATCTATCCATCTGATCCTAAGTCAGGTATTCTACGACTTAGCTAATAATGATACAAGCAGATACTATGATAGAAGGAAATATACGGAAAAAGAGTAAATAAATAATAGCAAATAGCAAATATATTAATTAAACAGAGACTAAACAACATGTGGGAGAAACATGATGGACAGGGTGATAGTTCACCAACTACAGACCACAATCATAAAGTTGCACCCCGAGTTGGTTCTGCATGACTCAGTACTGTTTTGTTTCTCCCTCCATTTTAAACATTATTATCTTTAAAAAATACATTTGAATGAATCTATGTGTGTTTTTAAATATTTATTCAGTTTATATGCTGCCTAAACATAATTAATATTAAGTTGCAAATAACATATTTGAGTTGTTAGTTAAGCATGTATTTCTAATTCTGCTCCTTCACACACACACACACATATATATACACATACAAAACACATTATATATATCTTACACATGCAATAAGAGATCTCCCCCAAAAGTAAGCATTTCCTCTCCATATAAATACATATGGACATAGAAAGAGACTAAGACACAGGATCGCTACCTTATCATGGTAAAGGAGCTTGTTACCTCAATTAAGCTGTGAGCTATATCATGAAGTGTCACTCAAGAGCCAATAAAAAAACATAATATTGAACATGACAAAATAATGTTTTCTTTTTTTATTATATAAATTATGCAAGTCAGTGCATTCATTTTGGGAGGGCGGTTGCCCATTTGCCCCTATGCACCAGCCGCTCCTGGTAAAATGTTACAAAAAAAAATGTACCCAAATGTAGTGTTTCTATTGGTAGGTACACTGTGGCTATATAAGCACCTCGGGATGTGAAAAACAAGTTTTATTTTTAAATAGAATATATCTGTGTATAGAATGACTCAATGCAATGTGTGTGTCTGATATAAGCAGCAGGTGTTAGATTAGAAAAAGGTAAAAACAGGGAAAATTACATATAACTTCAAATGGGGGAACTGCACTGGCAGAGAAAACGCTGCATGTGGTTCTTTTTTTCTTTTTTTTAAGTTGTTTTGTTTATATATTTGATAAACTTTGCTTCTCTTCATGCTGCTTTTAATCCACTTGGGGTCTACTGGCAAAAGGTTGAGTTCCAGATAACTATGCATGTAAACCTTTCAGAGATATTTATAATTGATGTGCTTTCGTAGCTGTTTCTTTCCAAAGAACAATTCACAATCTAAAATATTTACTAGCCACTTTGTCATTCATGTAGTGCTGTTTTTCTTTGTCACAAAAGTTCTGGAATTTGAGTCACTTTTTCCTTATGGTAAAACTGTGAATGATGTGGCATTGTACAAAGGGGCGCCAAGGTGGCAGCAAGGGCATTGACGTAAGTTAAGAAACCACAGGAGACAAGTGAAAGGAGTAGAAATATGAGGTGAGTGGGGATATGGGGTGACAATGAGGACACATAAACTATGAGGACATGTTTTTATTAGACAAGTAAGGCACAAGTTAAATATTAAAGTGCTAAACAAAGTCTGTTTTTTTAACAAAGGGTGCATGTGATTTGCTGAAAATACAGACACAAAATGATACAGATGTGAGTTCACAGCTACTTTACTTTCTGATGGGCTCAGATGAAAAGTGTGTGGTCTTGTTGTGGATTTTGTGAAATATATAGGACTAGAACTAAAAGTGCAACGTTAAGGAATATCAAAAATAGGCATAAATGTTGCATTACCATTTTCATCCTTGCAAATAGTACAAAGGGTGTTTTGTCACTATTTTTCCAGACATTTTCATTTGGTTTTACAGATATTTGTAACTAACGCACTAATATGTCCTCAATGTGCATGTGAATCTTGGAGCAGAGCATGGATTAATGATGAGTACCATGATTTATATTATACTAGAACCTCTCTGCTCATATAGGTGACAGCCTCAACAAAACTGTTCCATTCTGCTCCACTTATTAAATCTGAAGAAGAAAACAACACAAGCAAACAAATGCTGTTAAGTTCATATTTATACAAAAAAAAAAAAGTATATGCTGACATTCCTTGGGCAAAAAAAGAGCATCTGACAATCCTATAATCTCTACTCCAAATAATATATTGTGTCTCTCTTAGAACCTGGTATGGAAGAAAAATTTCAATGTAAACAAAAAAAGAGAAGAAACAAGTCTCCCATTTAATCCAGTATGCCCTATTACATTACCCTTATTAATTATAAATAAACAATATAAAAGTGTAGAATCAAATATTTAGAATTTATTAGCAAGTATAACACTATTGAAAAACAACGATTAAAATACAAATGGTTGCCCTTGCAGCCAATAACACCCTCACATATAAATTACATCAATGTATAAAGTCTATGTGCAAAGTATTGCTGCTGGTAATCTCCAAACCACCTAGGAAATAAAGTGCTTAAGTGCAATATTATATACCTATATACAACTTAATAAGAGTGGCATAGGAGGAGCCCGCCACTTACTCCCTAAATGTGCATAAAGGTGAAGGCTAATCTAACCCTTCTAAAAACTCATTCTACTATAAAAGGAAAACCCTATTAGGATGTGGCAGAATGGGGATTATCACTTGTCCCCCTATCTTCATGTGAAATAGACCTGTACTATATTATACAATACTAATTCCCTAAGTGGGATGTGTATACCACTTGTTATACCTAAACACAAATATATATTGTAACATTGCTTAAATAGCTAGTATATCAGACAATATCTGTATCCACAAGAAATAATGTATATAATGTTCATCCAAAGTATTGATTTAAGATCAGTCTGATTACTTAGCTTTGTATATATCATACTGATGGATGTTAAAACATTAAGTGAGTCCAATTCATCATGCCTCTAGTGAAGTTGCTTCTCCGGTATGCATCATGTCTCACAATCTCCTATACACATCGTGCAGATCCAATCCCTCATGCATTACTTCCGGGTTGACGCGATGACATCACTTCCAGGGCATCAAGGGCAACGTAGCCGATGCGTGCGTTTCGCCATGGGCTTCTACCAGGGCCTCTTTATATTGTTTATTTATAATAATAAGGGTAATGTAATAGGGCATACTGGATTAAATGGGAGACTTTTTTCTTCTCTTTTTTTGTTTTCTTTGAGTTCTTACTTAGTACACCGTCTGTTCAGTACCATTTAACTTAGTTAAGACAATTGGATTAAAACAAATTTTTATCGAATTGCTATTCACTGACCTTTGTCGCTCTTACATAACAATGTATTATTTTGCAAGCCAGAGCATATCTCTAAAAGGCAGAGGTCATATTGCTTTAAAAAATGTATCTACAGGGTTAACAGAAGGATTTGTTATTTAGAGATAAATTGGAAAATATGCTGGTGGTGTGCCGGTGGACAGCGATTAATTGTTTTCTTTTATCAGAAGTATTTTTTTGATGATTAACTCCCTACTGCACACAGTGATGATACTTAAGAGTGGATAAGGCCTCTCTTTAAAAATAAATCCCATGTCTCATAAATTATGAAGTAGGGTCATTTAAAAAGTGGATGTTCCCTCTTTAAGGTAAGTCTTACTTTATAACAAGCATATGAAAGGCCCCTTGTAACTAAATAAGGGCTCTGTGTGGCCTACATGTGGAATTTTATGTGTAAAGTTTATTTGAAAATCACTACCAAGCTATTATTTCATACCACCCAAATAAATCTACGAGAAATGGCCGTTAAATACCATCAAATTTCCAAAAATTGCAACCCACTGTAGCTGTCCCATTGTTTTTTTTAATAAGCCCATCACAGTGATTCACATTAGCTTGCAAGTGCTTGTAAGTCTTCAGATTGTGACAATAATCCCACGCATATCTTTACCCATCTATAGAGGCAAAATAATTACCTCTGAGAAGAATACAATCATCAAATCTGTCTGATTACCTTTATTATAATGGAAATGGGGCTTGATTCCTTAAATCAACACCATTATTAGCTCATTACTACCACCCCCAAGAGCTCCTCCAGTATTCTATGAGCCCAGGGATCTCCATTTTCCCCCAATAAACCTATCTAGATGCCACTGATGTACTTTAGTGACCCCTGTGGTAAGGGGGGATAACTTTAGGTGCCATGGGTGTCTGCAGATAAACCATCTGCATCAGGAGCATCTCACATAATACAAGAAGAAAACATACAGTACACCATTAATTAGTGACAGACAGAAACAGACTTTATTTTTCACAAACATAGCTTTTTAAACAGTACAATACCCCAACCCAAACTAGGCCCTCTTACCTGGATTAGGGGTCTGGTTTCTCGCTGTGACCTCCCCACCCTGTGACCGGGGCTATCAACCCCGCTCCATGGTTTCCAGATACACCAGGTTATCTTGTTAGGTCACTTCAAACTTTATGACTATGCTTTGATCACACATGGGAGTTCAGGAAAGGGGTAGAGTAACACCTGTGAAGTTACCTGGCCTGGATTCCACATAAGACGGGGGGGGGGATTCCATTTAGGGACCTAGTACATCAGTATATCATATAGTATAAACCATTTCTGCCCCCAATAAGCAACACGTGATAATTATCATATTGCATAGTAACCCAAACATTCATTATTGTGGCCAACAATATATTACACATAAAAAACAATATGTCTCAGTCCTTAAAAAAACTCTCATGTCTATTGCAATAGCCTTTGATATTAGCAACTCTAAGTGTTAGGGTCCGAAATAACAGGGTTGCTTGTGGGGTTCAGGGGAGTTCCACCCCTTGCCCACAAATCAGTTATGACGGAGCACATGTATCATTGTAAATTTTGCAATGGCAAGATGAACAAGAGGTGCCAAGTAACATTGCAGATAAATCCAAAACAACTTACACAGAAGCTGACATATCGTTGAATAAATATCATTCACCAAGCCAAAGCAATAAATACAGTTTCATAAAGTAAAGCATTGTGTATATCTAATTTACAATCATTTAATCCAAAATTGCTTTTTCTGAATATTTTAATCTTCTTTTTTATTTCTGTCCTATGAATGACTTTCTTTCTAAAATGCAAATGACATGTACTTTAGACAGCCAACACATCTGACAATACACTGAGTGAGCCACAGAACTTTGTGATTTGTACCCTTCCAAAAGAATATAATTGATATATTGGAGGCGATGAGCTAAAGTTAACAGAATTCAAAACAGTTTAAAATATCTCAGAATTTTGGCTTTATTCTAGTTTGCAATTAGTGAATGACTCAATGTACAAAGTACCATCTACTATGAATATACTTCAACGTATGAGTTACGCAGATTCACTCTAAGCAACGTGTGGGGATGTGAAAAGATAGATGCTCCCAAGGGTGAAAAAATGAGAAAACTGAGAAAAGTTGACAGAATATGCGGAGTAGAAGGCTAAACACCATGAGTCACTATTAAATTGCCTATTTACTCATACAGTACATTATAGAAAAACAATATTATGAACAGAATCCATGCAGCTTATATTTTGTGTATATTTTTATTTGTGCGGCATTTTTCATAAATCGACCTAAGGGGGGAGAATGGGAGTAAGAAAATCCTGAACCAATTAATATGAGTAAAGGGAATTTTCCTGCCACGGATGCTTGCAGAGTGGGATTCAACCTTCATTGGTTACGCATCTTTAAAATACGCTAACATTTTGAGGAATGGTGCTTTATTTTTGTCTTTGCTCTCTAATGTGGAATTGTTAATATGACAAAACAATGAGTCTGAGATCAGAAACATTGGGAATAATTTACCATACAGTAGAGAGGTAGAAGGTGGAGCTGATAGAAGCATAGACCTGACAGCATATAAGAACTTAAATGACAACTTATAAAGAGGTCTCTTAAGAAGAGTTAAATATGGTTTCATAAAAAAAAAATTTTATAAGTTTTTATGTGCATTTAAACAATTATTTCGAGTTTTTTTTTCAGTGATCCTCTTGGTTATATAAGCTCTTTATCTTGCTAAGCCTATTTGTCAAAAGCATGTGTCTAAAATATTAAATTGTTTAACAAGACTGATTTATAAATAACAACCTTAAGGAAACAGAGGATACATATAAATAAATAATCAGAATGTACTGTTTAGGAAGAGGTTGCCGGTGTTTGGGAAGAGATGGAATAGATTAGCCAGAGTTTGGATAAGTCTGATAGAGGGAGAATGGATTAACTGTGATGAAATAGGATAAAGTTGGCAAGTTATAAGGCAAGAGTTTGATAGAAGACAAGAGACCTCAGTTACAGGGTCAAAGGATCCCATTGTAGATGTGGGCTTGGTGAAGGATGAGACATCCGTCCCCTGCTTTGACTGTGCTGCATCCCAGTCTTCTTCTCCCAAAATGGCTGGTGGCGTTCTTGCGTAGAGCACAGCAGATGGGCTGTGTTCTTACGCGCTGCGCACAGTGCCAGATTTACATACTAAAAAAGAAGCATATATAACACACTCGGCCTGGCACACACTCATCCTGTCATATGACACACACACAGTCAGCCTGTAACACACATAGTCAGCCTGTCACACACACTCATCCAGTTACACACATACTCAGCATGTCATATCACACACAGTGAGCCTGTCACACACATACTCAGCATGTCATATCACACACACACACTCATCCTGTCATATCACACACACTCACCCTGTTACACACATACTCAGCATGTCATATCACACACAGTGAGCCTGTCACACACATACTCAGGCTGTCATATCACACACACACACTCATCCTGTCATATCACACACACTCACCCTGTTACACACATACTCAGCATGTCATATCACACACAGTGAGCCTGTCACACACATACTCAGGCTGTCATATCACACACACACACTCATCCTGTCATATCACACACACTCACCCTGTTACACACATACTCAGCATGTCATATCACACACAGTGAGCCTGTCACACACATACTCAGGCTGTCATATCACACACACACACTCATCCTGTCATATCACACACACTCACCCTGTTACACACATACTCAGCATGTCATATCACAGACAGTGAGCCTGTCACACACATACTCAGCATGTCATATCACACACACTCACCCTGTCACACACACACTCAGCCTGTCACACACATACACTTAGCCTGGCACACACACACTCATCCTGTCATATGACACACACAGACAGCATGTCACACACACACTCAGCCTGTCATATCACACACACACACTCAGCCTGTCACACACATACACTCAGCCTGGCACACACACTCATCCTGTCATATGACACACACAGTCACCCTGTTACACACATACTCAGCCTGTCATATCACACACACACACTCAGCCTTTCACACACATACACTGAGCCTGTCACACACACTCATCCTGGGCTGATGTGTGCTGCGCTTAGGATGGACAGCCTTTGAGCAGATTAGATCAGCTCTCTCCCTGGCTCCTCCATGTGCTTAGCAGTAGGAGGCGCAGGCTTGTTCCGACACTGCCCTGATCTTAGGTGTATAGGGCTGTCAACGGTGATAAGTTTGAACTAATTTCCAACTTACATACAATAAACACTGTCTTCTACTCTTACATACAGTCACAGTCATACACCCACACAGTCATGCTCAGACACATTGGGTTGTCTATTCACACAAAACAGGTTCAGATTCTAAGGAAAGAATAGCTCAAAGGGTTGTATGATAATAAAAAAAAATCAATCATATTAAAACATTTAATAAAGTTCAACTGGGAAATGCCTTCCAAAAACTGAGGGATGCAAGAACAAATTGCCATGATCTAGAGGAGAAAGCCTGGGATAAGGCTATGCTGAGGGTTAATTAAACCAAACTAGACTGGACAGAGTAGATTGACCTTTTGGTACGGACTTGTCATCAACTCTATTTTCTATGTTTAAATATAAGCACTAAATAAGACCAAAATGTGTTCGCTTGATGCAAATGTATGTATTTTTTTAGATTAAGATGATTAAAATGTATTCATTATTGCATGTGCTAAAATATAAATGCCTGTAGCTTATGCATTATGAATACGTAAAATTAAAAAATGTGGAAAAAAGTAACAAAAAACATTACATGAGTAGGCTCTTTTGCACAAATGCATAAATATATTATGAGATACAGATGAACAAAAAACACCTGCATATATTAGTAATTTTATTCAGATTCTTTGTTTCTAAAAGGGTGCCAAGATTGTGATGGTCAACATTTTGGAAGGACAATACAGAAACTATATTTAGACAATGATTTTATCAGACTAATATATGCCAACCTGTTTAACACAAAGCCAGTTCACATAGTTAAATAGTGACCTCACATTGTTGTTACATCTGGAGAAGCCACCGAGCACTGCAGACAATGCTGAAAATAGCTTTCCTACAAGCCTATAAAATGAATTATGCAAACAAGCACTGACATGTAGTAAAGGCAGCTGCGTGTTTCTGTTCCTAATGCTTTGCTTACTTTTTCATTATGAACATTTCTGTAAGCCAAGAACATGACATATACATAATGTATAAGGCAGATATTAATGAAACAAAGCAACTTATATATCAAATTGCAAAGTTAATGGATTTTTAATTATGATGTTTTGGTGACAAATGATTAAGTGATCTACATTATCAGTGACCTACTTTTCTTTCAATATTTTGGAAAAATGGGCAAACTTCACCAAAATGTCTATGCTCTTCCAACTTGGTCTCCAATCATTTTAAACAGTTAGTTTGAGGTGCTAATTCTGGAACGCTCGGAGGCTGTGATGTTTGCTTTATATGGAAAAACTGCCTGGGAAGATTAATGAATTTTTGTAAAAATGAGAAATGTAATGTTGCCCCTCATAGGTCTTTGTGTTGTGTAGTAGATCTTCATCTGTATTTACTCAGAATATGCACATGGAATTCAAAGCTAACGTAACATGCAAATCAGTAAACAAATCAATTATTTTTATGTGTATAACAAACCAACAACTTTAGCAGCTGTATAAATCATGAACATAAAAAACACATTATTAGAGAAAACTCAATTATGAATAGAGGAATCAATTTTGTCTTGGATACATCATTTCATGAGATCTGACCTGTGATGAGTGTGTTATAGGTGGGAGAAGAGGAAACAGGAAGAGGTAATTAGGAATTATTAGCTGACTGTATCAGCTTGGAATTGACACCACACCCTTTCCCCTCACGCGCAGAAGCAGGCAGCTTCCATCAGCAGATGCAAGCACAGTGCTCCAGCCTCCAAGGCATGGGAACCAAAAAAAATCTGGGGCCAACGGAAAAACAAATAATCTCTCTCTCTCTCTCTCTCTCTCTCTCTCTCTCTCTCTATATATATATATATATATACATATATATATATATATAGTAATAATCCTGTTATCCGGCACCCACGGGGGCTCCCTGATGCCGGATAAGTGTAGCTGCTGATTAATCGTGAGTCCCCTAATTTACGGTTTAAGGGTATTGACTCTGACTCGACGAAGAGAGGAACACTCTCGAAAGCTTGTCATGAAACCTATGAATATGTTTGTCCAATAAAAAAGGTATCACTATATACTGCAATACTCTGAATATTCATATATATATATATATATATATATATATATATATATATATATACACATACATCTAGAAGTATTTTATATATATATATATATATATATATATATATATTTACATATACACATCGATATATCTGTACATACATTTATATATAATACTATATATATACAGATCCCTATCCCTAGTCTTCATTTAGCTGTTCAGATACTCGGGTTTCATGAGTTCTCACGAGATCTTGCAAGATTATCTTGTGTGATTTTGTGAGACCAAGTAGATAGAAGGAGCAGGAGATGGGAAGCTAATAGGGACCTATATAATCTGGGGGGAGGGGATTTGTCCCCTCTGCCCTCCCCCCCTCCGGTTCCTACACCCCTGGATGTCTCTCTCACATAAACAATTATCATGGATGCCTCCACTGTCCAGCAGGCTAATATCTTTTTTTTTTATTTATTAAAGACTACCTTTTTTTATCTTTTCCATGTCTATTTATGCTCTTAGTAAATGTGCTCCTTAAGAACCACTGAAGGGTCATATGTACACTATACTCTTTCAAAGATCCTTGCCTTACAGTGGACAACATTTTTTCGAAAGTAAAAAAAAATATAACCCTAAATTCAATGTTGCTTTTCTGAGTTGTGACGTTTTTTTCCCCCTAACCTGATTAGTCATTTGTGAGGGATCTCAGATGTATAAAAGATCACTGTTCAGTTCTGTTGAAAGGCTGCTACAATGTTGTGGAACTTTACCATAGTATTAACAGACCACTGTAGCGCATGTGCAAGTAAAGCTCATATAATTTCTTGTTGGACATAGACTATTAAAACAGTCTGCTGTTTAAAATAAATAAAAGTAAAATTTTGTTTTTACCTTTGAATATGTCAGTTTCTCATCAAGCAGAGCTTCTTATCTCCTCTTACTTAGGGAGTGGCCAGCCTTGTTTGGTACCTGGACTAAAAAAAGTTTGACAAGTCAGACTTCGGTTCAGACTTAGCATGATCAGTAAAGGGGGCAGGAATATGATGGCACATGCACTGGCTCAGGATGGTGCCTATGAGTGAGCTGCAAGCTGTTTACAATACAGCTGTTACCAGTGTGTATATAGTGGGAGTGTAGCTAATAACATCATGGGATGATGGGAACAATAACATCATAGCCCAGCTTATGGTAACTTTTATTAATTTCAAACTGCATACTGTCCTTCATAGCGTCTACCCAGCAAACATACACATGGGGCCTCATTCAATTGCGATTTGGCCAATTGAATACGGCTCGATATAAGCACGTGGCATATTTTTTGACAGAAGTTTTTAGTTAGTGAGGACCTTGCTTTTGGATAGAAGTTCACTAACTAAAAGCTTCTGTAAAAAAAAAAAAATGCTCTGTGCTTATATAGTGCCCTATTCAATTGGCCAAATAGCAATTGAATGAGGCCCATGATCTTTACTATAAATACATTACAATGGTCCTTTAAGTGAATAACAAAGTGATATCACCCTCTCAAGTGATATCTGAGAAAAGCACATAAAACAATATGACAGTTAAGAAATTAAATCAGTGTTTTCTTTTTTACATTCTAACAGCCTTATTAAATTGCGATTTGGACAATTGAATAGGGCTCTATATAAGCACATAGCATACTTTTTTTACAGAAGTTTTTAGTTAGTGATCTTCTATCCAAAAGCAAGGTCTTCACTAACTAAAAACTTCTGTAAAAAAATATGCTATGTGCTTATATAGAGCCCTATTCAAATGGCCAAATCGCAATTTAATAAGGCTGTAAATATTTCTCTCATTGTCAAGACTAGTTTTTTAAAACAACGTACTATTGGATTTAGTGGCCTTTTAAAAAACATATTACTTTTGAGTTAAACGCCTCAAAGCACAACCTTATATTATTCCCAGGCTAGATTTTTTTATATTCCGCTTTATAACATTTTCAGTATAAAGAATAAGGAAGGCATTAACATGAAATGAGTTTAGCAATCAGGTTTATTGTAATAATATCACTGAAAGATGCGGTTATAAAATAGCCATGGGGCCTCTGTTTCATGTTTTATCTTAGGATGATTAGTTGAATCCTGCAGTCTAATTGCTTCATTTCCAATGCAGAATCATTTGTATGTATTTCTATCCACTTTACCTGAATTCAGCGTCATTTTCAGCCACCTAATAGTTATTTTTATTTGTAAGAAAATATACAACTCCGCAAGGATCTATGGGGATCAAAACCTTGTTGTTGCTTCTTAGATTTTCTTGTGAGAAGTTACTTTGATCAGGCCTGAAACCATAAAAACATTTACCTTCATTTATTTTGATTAACTTAAAGAGACTCTGTCCCACCAACTAGAAGTTGTTTCTTTTTTTAAAGCATAAAAAATAGCTATATTATTATACTAGCAATTTTTGTTCTAGAGTAAATAATTTCTGAAATATTTTAAAATTAATCTGCCGCTCCTGTATCCTAATTTGCAGTTTAGAGTGCTTGATAAGGGTGAGAGAGGGGCCTGACTGCCAGATAGCACTGCAGGTCCTTATTTTGGCCACTACAGAGACAAGACAAGCAAAGTGTAATTCTAATTAGCAGATCAAACAGCCAATTAATATGTGTGAGCTGCTCATTTGCATATACATGCTGAAACAACAACATGGAAATTCCCAGGATTGATTCACTTTAATAAAAAAAACTATGCAACATGCTCCAGATTTTCGTGCTCTTTAAAATAACCCAAAAACCAAATTGGTTTTGGGGTGAGTCCCTTTATAAAACACTTTATTCATTTATTCTTTTGAAGAACAACACTTAAAAACAGGAAAACTGTTTTTAGAATGAAAAAATGTAATTAGGCAGTTTTTAATTTCTTATCTGTTATATGCTGTACGGTGGCCCATTGAAGTTCTGGACCAGCACCCAGGATCTGTTAACCAGGTTTATCTTGAGAGCCATCTCTTCTGGACTTTATATACAATGTATTCCAATATAAATGCTGCAACACACTGACTGTTTTTAATGGTTTATTTTCATGCAGCGACTCACAAAGAAAAACAGACTAACAGCCTTATTACATTGCGATTCGGCCAATTGAATAGGGCTCTATTTAAGCACATAGCATATTTTTTTTTACAGAAGTTTTTAGTTAGTGAACTTCTATCCAAAAGCAAGGTCTTCACTAACTAAAAACTTCTGTAAAAAAAACATATGCTATGTGCTTATATAGAGCCCTATTCAATTGGCCGAATCGCAATTTAATAAGGCTGTAAATGTCTAGGCTTAATGACACTGGGATTTTTTTACGTTGTTACATTGATATTCAATTGGCGTCTTTTACAGACTGAAAATCCCTGCGGTTATCAAAATCGTAACTCCAACGCATCTAAGCCTTTGATCTTTTAAGCCCATAAATGTTAAAATCGTAAATCTCTATCCAACTGCTACAATTCCTCAAGCCTGCAAATGTTTTCACACCCGTAAATGGCAAATATAGAAGAAAATCCTACGAGTACCAGATAGGACTCGCAAGGGGGTTAAACACCTGATCGTATCACTGTAAATGCAAATAAAAAATCAATACTACACCTTAAAAGTCGGGGAAAACGATGAAAGACATTAGAATTAATTATATAAGTCTCAAGCTCGCAAATCTGCAATCAAGATTTTTTTTTAAATTTCCGTGTTATATTAATCTCAGTAATCAAGGAGTTAATACATATCAGGCCACCAACATGAACTAGAACAGTATCGTCATTTATTTTTATTATTTTCTACATTGCCGGATTGCGAGTCTGATCGCATATCTGACTTCTAAACGCTTATTGATTGACATTTAACCTCCATGTTTTACTGACGTCATGATGACGGTCTCTTACTATTGGCTGTTTCTAAATCAGTAGTTATGGCTTTGCTTAATTGATCATGATCATGCCCTGAAATGCTACTTACTCGTGTATGTTTTCCGGTTTAAGCTTTTGGCCAGGTAGCTGCGGGCTTGTTCAATTCAATCGCTTAGTAACAGTTGCAATTGAATGGGGGCCTATGTTTTCTTTTGTCAGATGAAAGTGTCAGGGCTCAAAAACGTATTCAGGTTTTTAACTGCTTTTGGCGGCCCTGGCAGCCATTGAGATCTACTAAAGTATGTCCTCTGCAATTCCTGTTAGTTTCAATGAAATTTAAACAGGTTTTGCTTAATATTTTTTATTCAAAAAAATGTTTGTAATGTTTAAAACAATCTCTTTTAAATAAAAAACAATTGTGTTCCTTTAAGGCTAATGACCTTTCATAAGCCAGCATTCAGTGTGATGTTGCAGCAGTTGTATTGGACCATATATATGTATTGGACTCAAATATACGGAACTTAGAGTTATTATTATATTTCTAAAAACATAGTTCATTTTATGGAGTATATTAGTTTTCTTTCCGCATATTTGTAATTATATCCTAATAAACCTGCACAAATACAGTATAATGCACATAATTACTTAGACTATCCTGCAATTCGCATAATTTTGTTTTCACATTTTATTCCCCAAATTGATACTGAAATAAACTAATATAATATTTCACGGCTTCTCTGGGATCTGGCATCTTAATGAAATCCATTAACTGGACTGACAGCTGTGTCAGCCGCTAAGATGCAGGTGAATACAGAGAAGACTTTCACATTAATAGAAGTGTCAATTATATTCAGAAGTAGCAGAATATGACCCTGCGAAGAAGCCCAAGCCAAACAAAAGAGGTGTTTTTTTTTCTCCAATCATAATACCTTTTATACCAAAGGTGTCCAGGGCAGATTATTCTATGATATGATGCTGCAGACCCTTCAGGCATGAAGCGATTCACGTGGAGAAAATATGCTAATCTGGAGATAACTCATCAATTTCAGGCTCAACGTGTATGACCATGTCAAGGTTTACACCTCTGGTAAGCAGACTGTAATTAGATACAGATTTGCATATCTTGATTACTTTTTAATGCCTTGGTTGTCACTTTCTTGTCCCTCGGTACCTTATAATAATGTAGAGAAAAATGATTTATAGTGTGCTTTAATGGGAGGATACATAAAATACACTATACTGTTTATCTTTTGGGTGTTTCTCCGGTTATGCATCTACTACCACGTATAGAGAGCACTTACATATAATAGTGAGTTATAAATAGCTCATTGGACACCAGATTATATAATCAATAAAAACATATGCGTATATTTATAACAAATTTATGTCTAGTGCAGTTCACAACATAAATGAAGATTCAACAGAAGAACATTTTGTAGTTAAACGGTCATTTACCTCACTATAGAGCACAAGATTGCACCCCCTTATATATTTGCTCTTGTTTCAAAATACTCTCCCAACCGCCCCCTTCGTTCTGCTAACGACCTTCTTCTTTCCTCTTCTCTCATCGCCTCCTCTCACTCCCGTCTTCAAGACTTTTCTTGTGCTTCCCCTACTATTTGGAACTCCTTGCCTTGCTCCATTAGATCTATCTATCAGATATGTTCCTGCCTCAAAACCTTAAAAAAATTACTAAAAACACACCTGTTTAAAAAATCTTATCACCTTCAGCCTTATTAATTACAACTGCACACTCCACAGCTTAATAACACCTACACCCACAATCTACAGTACAACACACAGACACCTCCAATCGACTAAACAAATTGCTTTCATGTTGCCATTTTGCATTTGTCACCCTCTTGTATCACACCTAAACCCTTAGATTGTAAGTTTACGAGTTATCAATTGTATGTCCATGCCTTGGAAACAAGCATTATGTACATTTGATTATAAGCTCAAACACAAGGCCCTCTATTCTTTATAAGGTGTTAAGTTTGTTTTTCGCCATTTACTAAACCCCTGTACAGAATATGTTGGCGCAATATAAATAAAGATAATAATAATAATTTTAAAATTATCGATTTTTTTAAATTACATTATTACCAGCTAACAAATCTAAGGTCTTAGGTCTGTTTACAAACACACTGACAGTTCCATGGTTAATAACATATGCCGACACAATGCGGTGAAGGCATCGCGAAGGCAAAGATTTATAAAACAAATTCTGCATTCAGGAACGCGGCAGCAAGCCGTTTACCCCCAATAACCTTTTTTAGATGTTTCCAGCATTCCTTTGTCTTCACAGGTGAATTTGTGAAAGGTTAACTCTTTTTTACCTTATGCTCACCACACAGAGCTGCAGCTGTGGGTCTGTCTCGGGGCTTGCCAGTGACACATATAAACAGAGATTTAATTAATCTCATCTCGGTGAAATATGCATGTATTTAAAAAATTCTAAAAGTATTTAAACATGGTTTTAGTAGATCTTTACAGTGGTGTGCTCCAAGTTGTGCTGAATTAAGTGTCCCTTTAATCTGATCTGTTCAAATCAGCAATGTAGCTCAGTTTACTTGCTATGGTGGTTGCGCTGATATGTTGGACTAAATGCCCCTGTGCTGGACATAAAGTGTATCAAAAAGTGCGTACCGAGGAGCTCACTTCTTCAAAGAAAGCAGACACTGATTTCCCAGTTGCGGCATCTGTGAACATTGTGAATTAGATAACATGGAGCATGCATACTTTGGAGAGGCACGGTTATGTGACTGCCTCCATAACCTCCCTTTCCCCTCGCCCTCCTTCTATAGAGCGCGCTCCACGTTATCTGCCTGCATAATGAATTCAATCTGAATTGCTTGTGTTTGGCTATTATGCCGATGATAATGATGGAAGCAGGGGAGGAGTACCGCAGCGACCATGATAAATTATTTCTTGCTAAAGCCTTTCTTTGCTGCTGTTTGAAGATGTATTAAGTTGTGTTAACGGTGAAATAAAAAATAGATTTACATTAAAAAACACTTAAACTGGTCCTCTAATATATAAACCTAAATTTGCATATGTTGCAGCAATGATCATTCAAATATACATGGCACATTATATGACTGGTAAAAAAAACAGTTGCAAATGTCATAAATAGCCAAGCAAAATTGCAAGTTGAATTCTTAGAGTGCTCAAATTTTGAAAAGAAAAAGTATACACTACTATACAATGGCAAAAAATAAATGAAAATGTTGCGGTTGACAAAGAGTCATAATGAGAACTTTTATTTCGAAAAAAATACATTTCCTTGTTGGTCCCTATAGACATCTGTGATACTTTAAAGATTATTATCAGCCTTATTAAATTATGATTCAGCAAATTTAAACGGGCTCTATTTAAGCACATAGCATATTTTTTTCCAGAAGTTTTTAGTTAGTGAAGACCTTGCTTTTGGATAGAAGTTCACTAACTAAAAACTTCTGTAAAAAAATATGCTATGTGCTTATATAGAGCCCTATTCAATTGGCTGAATCACAATTTAATAAGGCTGTATATGTGTGTGTGTTATGATCTCTGTAGGAGCAGGGATTGCAGTGTACCTTGTAGCTTCGGGCTTATGAGTATATGCTAGAGATGGTGGTAGGTGTTAAATAATAAAAGCCGAACACACAGAACATGGGTAGTTTTGTTAGATTACAGTGACAATAATTACTATTAGCACTTGCCATTAAATAAATAATGGTGATGTAAGGCCTCATTAAAGGGCCATTTACCTAACTATAAGTACTTTTCATTGTGTGAAAGAGCACAAAATTCTATGTTAAAGTGATCTAATGTTTTTTTTTTTTTTTATTAAACTAAGAATAGTTACAATTTTGCAGTCTTAGGATTGTTTACAGACACATTGCAGACTGCCCCAGGATTTACAAAAAAATAAAAATAAAATAACAGAGCTCCACGTTTTTTGTTTTTTACCAGAAGAAGGCCTAGAAACCTCATTAGCGTCGAGGAGCTCCGCCAGTTCGGAGCTCTGTTATTTTTTTATTTTATTTATTTTTGTGTGTGTGTGGGGGGATGGTTGTAATGTCCTTTCTTTATTTTTTGTTTTGGGGTGGGGTTTGTAATGTCCTTTTTTTATTTTTTGTAGTGGGGGTTTGTAATGTACTTTTTTATTTTTGGTGACATAGTTTTTTTTTTATTTTTTGTAATTAGTAGGGTGGGGGTTTAATAGGGGGTAGGCAGCTAGTGTTAGATAGGTAAGGGTTAATAGGTTAGGGTAGAGTTTGGTAGTTTAGCTTTAAATGTTTATTGGGGAAATAGTATAGTGTAGTGTTTGTACTTAGTGTCATGAGAGTCCTGGAGAACCCTCATGGCACTTATAGGGGTTAATTATAGGGTTCTCATTGTCCTATGAGGGTCTTCATAGACCCTTATGGGACTGATTTAGTTAAATAGCGGATTACGGGGGTCTGTATAGACCCTTATAAGTGATGGGTTAGATGGCGGCTTATGGGGGTCTGGATAGACTGCCATAAGTGATGGGGTTAGATGGAGGCTCATGGGGGGTCTTTATAGACCCCCATATGTGATGGTTTATATGGAGCTTCATGGGGGTCTGTATAGACCCCTATAAGCGATGGGGTTAGATGGAGGCTTATAGGGGTCTGTATAGACCTCCATAAGTGATGGGTTAGATGGAGGCTTATGGGGGTCTGTATAGACCCCCATTGGGATGGGGTTAAATAGTGCTAGAAGGGGTTAAATGTGCCCAGTTGTGGTTAGATAGGCCCAGTTAGGTTTAAATAGGGTTTAGTATGGGTTAATAGGGTATAGTTAGTGTTAAGGGGTTAATGGAGTATAGTTAGGGTTAATAGTGTAGTGTAGTGCTTAGACTTTGTCATCAGTGTCCTGGACCATGGTACCATGATCTGAAAGAAATAATAACTACAAATCATGTTTTTTATGGAAGATAATTGTGTATGAAGAATAATTCTTAGTGAGATATGGGTTACAGAGTTACACAACTGTGAAAAGGTTTGATGGTCATTAAGAGAAATATAGAATCAGAAAACAAAAACGCAGTGATGCATGATTTTAATGTCTCATATGATTCTAGCAAAAAAAACATTGAGTTTGATGTGCCTGTACTGTACCAGGGAGTAGGAAATTCAAAGCTGGCTTTGGGCTGGGGCATGTCTACATGGTGACCCAAAATAGGCTCAGAGGCTATGGAGACCCAGCTGGGGAAGATGCTTGGTATCATAAGAACATTCCTGCAGAAAAAAAGGGTCCCTCTAGGTGGAATGAAACCAGAATAAAAGGATATCGATACCTGTATAAAAAGTAAGGTAAGAAGAGATTATACCATGACAGCAATATACAAAGCGAGTGCTTATGTCAAGACTGATGTTTGTATACATTAGAGGAATTATCACATATTATAATTGTCTAACTACGATTCGTCGTCACGCTGCGTTGCGTAGTGCGTACGACTTAGCGCGCTCATTGCGAGCCGTTAAACCGTAGCACTTAGAAAAAAAATATGAGATGAAAAAAATGACGAGATAAGCGGCAGAACAAAAACAGTAAAAATAAACACTAAAAAATAAAACAAAGGTCACTTACAGCATGGGGAACCAGGCAGGACGTCTGGAAGTGAGTTGGAACTGCAATTTAGATCGATTTAGCCGAGTTACAAAGATCGAAAATCGGCTAAGAGAGAAAAAAATGCCCGCCGAAAAAAATGAAAACGAGGCTATACTACTACGAACTGCGTAAAACACAGTCACAGACGTATGTCTTTGAAAAACAACGAGATAAAGGATGCGGATTAACAGCGCAATGAGTAAAAAGACAGTAACGAGTACATTTTACGAAACACAATTACAGATTTACGCATTAACACAGATTTAACGACTTTGTCTCGCGCAACATCGGATTTCCCGCCTAAACCAACGCATTTGATGTGAAATATGTTGCAAGTAAAAAAATAAAAAATAAATTGTATTTATTTTAAGAAAAAAAAAAAGGGACAAATGTAGCGTCATGTTGTGTGGCAAACACATTTCACTACATTTAATTTTTAGTGACCGTCATTTGACCGTTTGACCATATTTACTGTTAAACCGTAGTACTTTAGCGGGCTGAGCGATGAGCGCCGCAGGCGATTATTTCCCCGCGAGCCTCGCACAGCGAGGCGAGCCGTTAAACCGTAGTACTTTGGCAATGAGCGCCGCAGAAAAAATGCTGCACGAACAAAACTCAAACCAGGCGACAGCACTATAACCACGGAAAACACGTACCGATAATCCGCTAAGACGCATACCACACATTATCCGCCATTTTAGGATAATGCGGAAGTACACAGCTACGTTAACGGCTCGCGCACGCACAGTATTACACTGCACACATTCATCACGCTTACACAGCACCTCCACACCACTAATGCTGCAGCAACATCAACACAGATTGCAGCTCTTCAACACAATGCTTCAAAATATGTAAATTCATTTATTACTTTGATTTCTATATTTCAGTAGTACACAGAAAACAACATTAGCTACCTTACAATTCCATATGTATATTAATAACGAAACAACTTTGAAAACATACACATATGATTGCCGTAATTTTTTGACGGGCAATACGCTAGTTTTATATAATACTTGAAACAAGAGCCTTCTGGAGCAAGTTCTTGATGACAAGAAAAGGTAGGGTTTTATAAATCTTTAGGCCCGTCCACAAATTTAGGCTTATTATGGAATATATACAGTATATCCTCATATGCAAACTAGTTTCCAGCCACAAAATAAGAAAAAAGATATATAACCAGAAGTGCAAACTCCTACCTGGACAGCCAAATTTTGCAGCACACAGAAAAAGTGAGATGTGTGTGAACAAATAGAAAAGCATCAACTGAGTAGCCGAGCTCACAAAATTAGGAATTAAAAAGAATAAAGGTGTTTGAAGGAAAGCATAAAATATTACAAGGAGTACCTAGCTTTCTCCCCTTCTGGATTGCTACCTTGCCAAGGTGAAGGGGCTTGGGTACTTCAATGAAGCTGTGAGCTATATCATGTAGGTGCCAAGATGGGCAGGTCATAACAGAGGGGGTCAGACAAATCGTGGTCCACTGGAGAAGGAACTGGCAACCCACTCCAGTATATATGCTATGAAAACCTTATGGACAAACACAACAAGACACAATATGAGCCTGGGGTGTTGCAGTCCATAAGGTCACAGAGAGTTGGATATGACTTAACAACAACAACAACCTAGCTTTCTGTTGTACATTTATGTATATTTTATTCTATCATCTAATAAAATTCTGAAGTAAAGCTGACATGGCATATTTGTTTAGCATCAAACTCTATTTTGCATGTATTTAGTTATTAATATTATTATTTTATTTATGAAATGCCAACATATTATGCAATGGGACTGGAAACAAACTGACATACGTCAAGTAGAACAAGAGTTGCTTGGGGCTTTTATATGGTATCTTGCAATCACAGACTTCATGACATTTGGAATGTTTGATTTATGTCCAAATTCATTTTATATTTTCTAATCCCCAACACTTCAATTTCTTTTTCAACCATGGGAACAAAATCACCTGGGCTGGAAGCCAAAAATATACAAATAACCAGATTGTGTCTCCAAGTATTGTTATAAATATGAATTTTAGATAACTGTACACTAGTGTGTTAATGCATCTCTCAATTCAGGGTTATGTTTTAAACATATCGACTTCAGCAGCTGCTTCACCAGTTTATCACATATTTATTTTTCCATATTGGCATTGAACACAACTGGGAATAATGTAGATAAGCCAGTCAACAAGCTTCTTAAAGCGAAACTCTGTTGCCTGAAAGAAGTTTTCATTTAGTGCAGTGAATGTTGTGCCTTGTCCAACAAGCCCACAATGGGCAGTATTCAATCTGTGTGTATATGATACAACAAGAAGATCATTTCTAAATAGGAAGATAAAGAGCAACTGCACAACCAAGAACAAAATATATGTTTGAAAACTTTGAGTCTGACTAAAAGCATAACTGGGCAGAAAAAAGTCATACATCTAGTTGTTAATTAGAAAGAAATGTGATGCCAACATGGAGGAATCCATGATATACTGGTGGAAAATGTGTGTTTGTGAGAGGAAAGTTTCTTTAGAGCTGTTGTTGCATTTCCTGAAGCAAGGAGTCTTCTCCTGGACCAGTAAGGGGTACGGAGCATGGGGTCAATTTTAATATTATCCTGTTATCAAACAAAGTCTCCATCTGTAAGGGCAACTGGATCATTGGTCTGGTCCCCAGCCTCTAATAGCAACATCTACTCAAACATTGAGTGACACATGAAGTTCAAACCTAGAACAAAAACTAATATTATTAGAAATAAAAGTATTTTTTAGCTTTAATTATCATTGAGCACTAAGGAGACTTTTAGCTTTCATAATGCAAACTTCACAGGTTACTCCCATTTCCTCTAAAGTGTTTTTCCGAGCAGCTAAATCGATTACTTATCAATTATAAGGATATAATCTTATATACACATGCTTAGCAGTGCAATCTGGAGCATGATGGGTACATGCACGTCTGGATTACAGGCAGGTGTGGAAGATTTATACACTCAGGTTTTTGTTTGGATAATGATACTTCAGTTTCTTGGCTACTAGCAGGGTTTTGCAGGTATTGTAGATCAGATGGTAGGTAAAGCACATTCTGTATGTGAATCTTGTATAATGCACCTTAGCTGCTCAATGTTTTGGGACATTAATGTTGCTGTATCAGGAAGTTTTATTAGGGTTCCTAAATGCATAAAATGTGTCCATAAGTACAGCTTTTGCCGGTTTCAATTTGAAACTTGTATACAGTTTTAATCTGGTAAAATACCATTGTATCTTTCATTTTGATTATAAAGGATCCCCTACAACAAATACAACTTGCACATAAAGTTCTAAATAAAATTATAATGCACCCATTGAAATTACTACATTATAAATGCAATTTTGAATCAAGTAATTGTCCAGTAACCATCATTTGACCTTGATGTAATATATGCAAATGCTACCAAACACAAAAAAGTATTTGTTCAATACAACCAGTATCTAAGAACCAATTACAAAGCATAACAATCTCTCCTTTCTTCCAATTACTACCGATGAGAGAGGACACATACAGACATTTACGACTAATAAAATATGAAGCACTGTTTGAGTAACACTTTCTATTTTGTCTGAATTGCAGTTGATAATTTCATATAAAAATTGTGTTATATATAATTAGTGGTTCATATTATTAGTCAGAAAAATTTATAATTTGCTGCAATGTAACACAGCAAAGAGCATAAATATTGGATACCTTGCATTGATGGAAAACAAACCATATGTAAAATTGTATACACACTGATAAATGAGTGCAGCAGCATACATGCTTGGAGCCAAAAATAATATATTTCTGTGGATTCTCATGTCACTGCACGTAACTGAAAATAAAAACTATCTCTCCAATAGATCAAATTGGGTGTCACTATAGCAGTACCTGTACCTGTAATCGTGCAACATTGACGTTCTTCTAAGTGTGGCTATTGGTCGCACAAGAACATCTCAAATTCCTCATTGTGGAAGTGATGTATTGGAGCAGGAAAGTTATGGGCTCCGGGCAAGGTGATCCTGGAGATGGAATTATGGATTATAGGGTCCTGAGGAGGCAGTTTTAAGTCTTCATAGCATTCAAGGGGTTTCATTTTATGTGACTCTGTGGAAAGCTTTCTGGTCACCTTCAAATGCTGTAGAGAGAGAATATGATGTCCTTGTAGGGGGGGGGGGTAATGTCTTTGAGACATTTTGGAGTGCTGGGGAGTAGCTTTGAATTTTATGAAGTCATATGGAGGTATACAGTAGGGATGTGGGGTTCCAAAGGGACAATTTTGCAGACATTGGCTTCATTCATTACTTGTGGAGCCCAAACAGTGTTCCATGAATAAATGTATTTGGATAATCAGGAGTTAGGTGGGAAAATAGCTTATCATGTAAGATTTAAATAATTTTCTATCAAGCATTTAAACAATCATTTTATAAATGAACATAATTTACTTTTCATTTAGTTATTAATCTGAAATGTAAGTAAATAGAAAAATTGAAGCCATTTCCCTCTTTTACTGGCTCACAGATGAATTTCAAACATGGGTGCTTCAGGCATTTACCGATCACATAAGATGAGAAAAAAAATCCTTAATGCAATACTGTGTATATGTAATGCTTAATATTCACTAATATATTGTCATTAACATGATGCATGGATTACGATTTTGAGGTTTTGTGTACCTGTGCTGCGATCACTTTGGTGATCGGAAATGACAGCATCTGACATGTAACATCCCTGTTTTTGCACCAACTCAAGGTCCTTCTGGACACACACTGGCTTTTACTTTTTCTTCCTTAGTGCATTATCGTTAGGTGCACCCACGCTGAACTTGTTGTTTGCATCATCGTATAGGCTTACAGCAGGTGACAAGTGCATTCTGGCACGGGAAATACTGTTTGGGTAAAGTAAGTACTGTGATCTGGCCCTTATTTTACATTCACGACTCCATGTATTTGTTGAACTGGGCCATTCCGGTAATTGGTTCTTGATGGAACGAGGAAGTACAACACGGCCTACTTAAGCCTGCGGCAACTGAGCAGCATTGCTCAGTTGTTTTGGCTTGTACTAGCAACTTGGCATGCTTTTGTATTCTACTTGATTTCCTTATTCTTACTACTTATTACTTTGACTGTGTTAATTGTCCATTATTACTTCATGATCTTCAAAAGAGCAAATAATAAATATTACACTGGGGTGGTCCTTTAAGCTGAGCTTTTAGATAGATAGAATGGAAAAACTACACATGCCTTTGTCCTATCCATCAAATATATGTTTCAATTTTTATATTTAAGGGACTGTTGACCTACTGAGAGGGGTCACATGTGTCCTTTTCATTGTCAAATTTGTCTTTTTCTCATGAAGTCATGATTTTCAACTAACTCAACTTTTTAACAACTCATTATCAGCCTTATTAAATTGTGATTCGTCATATTTAAAAGGGCTCTATTTAAGCATATAGGATATTTTTTTACAGAAGTTTATAGTTAGTAAAGACCTTGCTTTTGTATACAAGTTCACTAACTAAAAACTTCTGTAAAAAAAAAAAAATAGAGCCGTTTTCAATTTACCTATTTGCAATTTAATAAGGCTGTAAGTTTTTAAAGTTTTATATACCCCATATAATAGTTTTATATTTTATAAAATGTATATGTTGACTTAAATATTATTGATGTATTCTTAGGAAATAACACTTTATGCATACAATGCACTTTTATAAATATTCCAATTTGAGTTAAAACATAACACATATCTTTGCATATTTGGCTATTTTATGTGAAATATATTAACAATAATAATAATATATTTTTATGGTAATCTCCTCTCCAGACCTATCCCAATCCCTACTAACTCGTATCTAAATAACTCCTCCTGGATGGTTTTGCACCATCTCTAAGAAAGAGTTACTGATTATTTCTCCATTCTTGTCTCAAATTTCCCTTTCTGTAGACAACTACACAATCACCCCAGCATTTTAGGTCTGCTGTCTTGGTATCACAGTTGACCCAAACTTCTTGTTTATCATCCACATCTCATCACTCACCAAATCCTGCTATCTCCACCTCCGAAACATCTTCAAAATGTGTCCATTCCTGATGCACAACTCAACATAGACCCTAAGCCATGCCCGAATCATTTCCCAGGTTGACTATTGCAACTTAATTTTAATTGGCTTCCCACTCAACTGCCTCTCCCCATCTATCATCATCTGCTGCCCCCTTGTAACACTAACTTTTAAAGCCCTAAACTGCACAGCACCTTCGTAATCTTGCCTCCAAATACACCCCAACTCCACCTAAATAGCAGCCGCCACTCTTTGAAACCCCCTAACTCACTCCATTCATCTCTTCCCTACTTATTCAAGTATTCTCTAAAAAAAAAAAAACACGTCTTCAGAGAAGCAAACTACTTATTAACTTAACTCCACTATTAAATTAGAACAGGGTTGTCTATGCTGGCTCTCTCACCTCTTTCCCTTAGAAACAATTATTAAGCAGTCCCCTCACTTAATGATTCTACCGTCCCTACTACTTTTCAGGCTGTAAGCTCTCACAAGTGCATTTATACATATATATTGTACTAATGTATATGTACAAATATGCCACGTTGCCTTATTTTATACTTCAAATGTATGTAAAAGATTATGCATATGTTTATTGTACTCCTAATGCTACAGAATTAGCTTTCTCTAAGCAAAAAAATAAAAATACTAATAATTCAGCTGATACTGCCCCAGAAATAGTTTCTTACCGTTTGAGAAAAAATAAACTTAACAACAAACAATTGTGGCAGATTATTAATTTACTTATTGATCTTCTGTGACTTTTTGCCACATGAGCCATGTGATAATGTTGCATTTATTAAAATTCCTACAATTGTTATACAATGGATTCATAAATGGGTAAAAGAAAAAAATCTGATTATAGAAGCTATTGAGGTAATGATAAAATTATCTTTCAGATCTATTTTACTAAGGGGCATTGCTGCCTCTGAAGTCAAGGCGCTACAAATGCTCTAGGCATTTTATGTTCAATTTAAAATAAAAAATATGATAATGTCCAGAGCTCAGGGGAACAGATTACTTGCTCCATTAAATTGTCAGTGGAGCATAGTGAATACTCTAGATAATGTCTAATCATATATACTGAAACAATTAGAGATACAATTGGCAGCATTTGTATGCATGATATCACGAGCTTCAGCACATAAACATTACTGTTTAACATAAACCTAATTCTGGGGTGATTAATGCTTCTTCTATAAATTTAGCATACAAAATGCCAAATAAACCAGATACACATTAATCTAAATAAATCCCTCATGAATCTCCTAAAATGATTTTTATGCATTAGATTGTAGGTAGGTAATTATACAAGTGGAAACAAGGTTGGAAATGTTCAGTGTATTTTGTATCATGTTGTGTTCAATTATCACACAATGCTGACCTCTAACTTTAGCTACCAGTTTATCTCTATTTAACTCTATATTGAATACATTGCACATACTTGAAAGCATAGTAGCAGCATAGAACACATCATATTAGAGAAAAGCTGAGGAACTTATTATAATTAGTGTAATAAACAAATAGACGTTTTCTCTAAATGAATATCTGGTTTGTATAAAAGCTAATCTCCCTTTCCCCCCAGTTGGTAAATATGTTGTTTTCCACTATGGCTAGCTTCTATTGCAGAAGCAACAAGGCAGGTTACAACCAGTGACAGGATACATTATATGAGGAAGATCCTCTAATTTACATGTTATTTTGTAATAGTGGTTATTTGTCAGGAACTGATTTTCCACTAACGTAGATGTCATATGACATTAAATATGGAGTAGAAAATAGTTACATTTCTAAAAACCACTTGTTCATTATAAGGATTATTTAGTGTTTTCTTTATATAAATGCTTTAACTAGATGAATCAATTAATATTATCCTCAATGTAATTATGAGGTAAATTTACATTTCATTTAATACTAATAGGCTATCTCATTTTTAAATTCTGGAGCCTTTCTTCCTGTTCTCTCTCATGTAGGGTGCTGGGTTTCATAACTGAACCTAAGGCTACACCCACAAGGGGGAGCTACACACTACCTGTGTCTCATGGTGTTTAGATACACAACATGTCACTGTCTGCTTGTTGGCCGCATAAAATACTAGTAGATATTCATATAAATCCTTTAGATTGCAAGTCTGTGAGTTTTCAATCATGCACGGCGCTTTGGGGAAAGCTTCTTTAGCCTTATTCAATTAGCTACTTGCAAATGCCTTGAACTCATAAATTTGGCTTTGGTGTTTTTTTTATAAATGTTTATATGCATTCTATTGACTTAAGAATTTATTAGTGCCAATAAGTAATATTTGCCAAATATGTAGCAATATTAGGAGTGATTTTAAGTGTGTATAAATTTACGAATTGGGCAATTGAATCTGGCTCTTTGTCTGTTCCTGGAACTTAACCCTTATATAGCGCTATGAAATATGTTGGTACATTACAAATACATGATAATAATAATAATAATAATAATAATATGAAACCAAAAAATGCTGAAACAGTCCCTTTAAAAAAGATAAACTATATACCAAATCCCCTAGAGTAGCCCAGTTTTTAAATTGTCACTCACATTGCAGAATAGAAGTGATGAAATAATTAAGTAATGCTAGTTTAATATTTTTGTCTGCGGCCACATAGTTTTTCAGGCCTGCTGTATATATTTTGTATCTTGACATGCAATGTATTTAAAGGAGATGATGCCCTAGATCTTTTATACAATATCTATTTCAATACTGAAATATGAAGCAGGTAAAAAAGATCGGAAGACGTTCAAGTCAGGTTTATGAACTACTTGAAATGCCAGAGTTGGCAAATCTTTTATTTTTAGGCAGCCTCGCCACTTCGGTTGGACACTAGCAGGTATGCAGTCAGAAGAAAATGTAATAGGACTCTTTGAAATAATCTCGATATAGCTAGGTAATGGCTTAATTGAATGATATATTAGCCTATTTAGTTTACAAATCATAATGAGGTAAGCACTACATATACAATATGTTTCACAAACTCCCAGCATCCAAGAGATATTTCATACAAAGTTGAGTCGCAATAATTAGCAATAACACCATCTGTAATGTATCTTAACTGGTGTAATTAAAGAAATCAAAATCCATTTTGCAAAATGTTTTATTGACTTCATTACTTGGAAATCAGCCACTTAATAGAATAACGAAATGAATCATGCCATGGCCATATGCTTATTAGATAACCTTTTTTTGTAAATAATTTTATATGTTAAATGATATAACAAGAAATGTACTAGAGCAGATGTTCCCCAAATGTGGTCCTTGGTTGACATGAGATACTTGAGTTTTATTCAGATAGCCTGCAAAACAACTTTTAATGCAAACAATGTGAAGCAAAATTAATATTAATACATAAACAAGTAACACATCACCAGTCACCAACTTTTTATAATTATATAGTCAAAGAAGTGTATTTATTGGGTAAAACTGGGCATAAGTGTGGATAGTATATTTGGATAGTAATATTTGCAAGAATGTAAATCTATTTATCAAGCTAGAGCTAATATCTTTATAGTTTTGTGTCATTCTAAAAATATGTTGTATATTTTCAAGTGTGGTCAAAATAGTACATTTTAAAAATATGACCCCAGTGGTAACTCTGTTTGATAAATGGCTCCTATAGAAAATATAGGACATGGAGCATGCAAAGTATTCTTTTTCACATACAGTGCCTTGCAAAAGTATTCACCCCCTTGGCATTTTTTGTGTTTTGTTGCCTCACAACCTGGAATTAAAATGGACTGTTTGAGGATTTGCATCATTTAATTTACAGAACATGCCCACAACTTTGAAGATGTTTTTTTTTTATTGTGAAGCAAACAAATAGGAGAAAATAACAGAAAAAGTCAATGTGCATAACTATTTACCCACCCAAAGTCAATACTTTGTAGAGCCACCTATTGTGGCAATCACAGCTCCAAGTCGCTTTGGATAAGTCTCTATGAGCTTGCCACGTCTTACCACTGCAATTTTCGCCCATTCCTCCTACAAAACTGCTCCAGCTCCTTCAAGTTGGATGGTTTGCGCTCGTGAACAGCAATCTTTAAGTCTGACCACATATTTTCTATTGGATTGAGATTGGGGCTTTGACTAGGCCATTCCAACACATTTACAGGTTTCACCTCAAACTACCCAAGTGTTGCTTTAGCAGTGTGTTTGGGATCATTGTCCTGCTGAAAGGTGAACCTCCGTCCTAGTCTCAAATCACGCACTGGTACAGGTTTTGCTCAATAATATACCTGTATTTAGCACCATCCATCTTTCCCTCAACTCTGACCAGTTTCCCAGTCCCGGCTGCTGAAAAACATCCCCACAGCATGATGCTGCCACCTCCATGTTTCACTGGGATGGTGTTCTTTGGGTGATGTAATGTGTTGGGTTTGCAGCAGACATAGTGTTTTCTTTGATGGCCGAAAAGTTCAATTTTAGTCTCATCAGACCAGAGCACCTTCCTCCAAACATTTTGGGAGTCTCCCACATGCCTTTTCGCAAACTCCAAACGTGCCATTTAGTTTTTTGCTGAAAGTAATGGTTTTCTTCTGGCCACTCTGCCATAAAGCCCAACTCGATGGAGCGTACAGCTTATTGTCGTCCTATGTCCAGATACTCCAGTCTCTGCTGTGGGACTCTGCAGCTCCTCCAGGGTTACCTTAGATCTCTGTGCTGCCTCTCTGATTAATGCCCTCCTTGCCTGGTCCGTGAGTTTTGGTGGGCGGCCGTCTCTTGGCAGGTTTGCTGTTGTGCCATGATCTTTGCATTTGGTTATGATAGATTTGATGGTGCTCCTGGGGATCATCAAAGATTTGGATATTTTTTTTATAACCTAACCCTGACTTGTACTTCTCAACAACATTGTCCCTTACTTGTTTGGAGAGTTCCTTGGTCTTCATGATAGTGTTTGGTCAGTGGTGCCTCTAGCTTTGGTGTTGCAACCTCTGGGGCCTTTCAAAAAAGGTGTGTATATGTAATGATAGATCAGGTGACACTTAGGTTGCACACAGGTGGACATCATTTCACTAATTATGTGACTTCTGAAGGTAATTGGTTGCACCAGAGCTTTTTATGGGCTTCATAAGAAAGGGGGTGAATACATATGCACATTCCAATTTTCAGTTTTCTATTTCAAAAAAATAGTTTTATGTATATATTTTTCTCATTTCACTTCACCAACTTAGACTATTGTGTTCTGAACTATCACATAAGATTCAGATTAACAAAACATTGAACTTAAGGCTGTAATGTAACAAAATAGGTAAAAAGTCAAGAGGGGTGAATACTTTTGCAAGGCACTGTACATTACACTGAAGATAATGGACTCAGTAATTACTGAGAATGATCTCCCATTAACAAAAGATACGACTGTTGTGTGCAAATTCGAATCCCGACTAATAGCAACATATTGAAAACTTCAGTATTAGTTTACTGTAGAAAAACAACATTGAATTGATAAAGTATATTTTATAACCTATAGTTTTAAGTTATACCATATTTGTAAGTTCATAGATGTCAGTGGAGAGTATGAGAAAGCATCTCATACATAATTATATTACACAAAATCTTATGGACTACCATAAAGGTGGCAACTATCAAGAGGAAAGATAGGCAGTGATCACAAACCTTCCTGGTAAACTTGAGTGAATCTAGTCCACTGTAAATCTGCACCTGTACTAATCATTGCTATGTAGTTTCCATTTGTGGCGACCTACTGCTTCAGTTGGGATTGATAAGAACCTACTTCAAACCTACCCAGTAGGACTGTCTGGTTCTTTGTGAATCCCTGATCGCAGGTACAGAACCATCTCAGCTTACTGAAACCAAAGCACCCAGCAAACCACAGGAACCAAAAGCCACCCTGCAGATGTTACCAGCTGTAAAAGGGTCCAATGCAGATCTAGCAGCAATAATCCCAGAAATAAGGATTATTATATCCCTCTGAATGAAACACACACCTTAAATTATTTATGTTTAAACTAACCACTCTTTATTGATGCATAGCACATTTATACACAACCCAGTCCTATCATGTGACGAGGCCTGTCCATCAGTTATGTCACCCCCTCCTACTCACCCCCCGGTTTGGAAAATTACCATCCAGGTCAATTGGCCCTCTGATCCTGGCCTCACAGGGAGTGCAGACACTCAGTCTCTGATGTATGGGACCCTTCATATGTCCAGCAGATTTCCCCAATCACACCTAAGTGTCCACTTTCCCCTGGTTGCAGCTAGCCTTTTCCCCACTACACTGGATCCCTTACAACCTGGTGATCCCTCTGCCCAGGGACCCTGGTAATACACTTTATTGAACTCCCTGGGACAAATGCAGAATCCAATATCAAATCTGCCTGGGTTTCCTTCTTACATCAATAAATGAACATTCCACTACAATAAATCCAGCCTGTTAAGGCCACACTGCCCTATATAATACACACACATGCATTGCCCTGTGTATAACACACACACACATGCAATAACTCTGATCACCCTAATCCCACAGGGTACCCAATAAGAATGTAGCTGTCAAAGTTTAAGTTTTCAGGCTGGGAGGAAATTGTCAGAAGAGAGAAGGAAGAAAGAATAGCAAAAGTCCATGTTAATCCAACCATAGTCCAATAGTCCCACAAATGATTGCCCCCTCCCCTGTGGACATCACAACATTATAAATGCATACTGAGACTAAGGGGGTTCATTAGTGCACTGTTAGGCCCTATAACACTGCACCTCCCACTAAATGGAATCATATTCCTATATATAGCTATGAAAGTCTCAGATATATCATACAAAACAATAATAAATGTTAAATACCCATCATTTATTTTACTCACGTGTTACCTGATGCATGGATATGGTACATTCTTTACTTTCATTCAGCAGCTTTGATGCACCTAGCACACAGTGTTTTTTTCTGAAAAAGCAATTATCTAATTTTGGCACAGGGGCTAGAAGTTCATAAGTTGTTGACATTGATATTTAAGGTAAGAGTCACCACTTCAAAGATAGTGCTGACAGTTCCTTCCTGTTAATGTCTAATCCTTTTCTGATATGGCCTTTGCCATTAATATTTATAGTACAGTATGAAGAGAAGTCAGTCTAGCAGAACTCAATCATAAACCGACTTGTAATCAAGGAATTCTTATACTGCAGGGCACTGACAGATAACACAATGTGACACATCTGAAAGATCCATTTTCCACTGACTGACTTCATCAAAAGTAGGATGTGTATCTTACAAAATAATGAATGATGGGAAGTGAGATTGTGAACTAGAGGATTTTGGTCTTTGTTCCTAAGATTTAAGGTATTTGTTATAATGGCCATTGTGTCAAAAACTCTCACAACATACGATCATCTTCAAGAAGCATACACACACAAGACCCTGGCTGTTTCAGTTGCTGCATTTCACAATGCCGAGCTTTCATGGGAAATATGTCATGATTTGAGAGGATGTCTGAGAAAAAAATGATGTTTCCTCATATAAAAACATTGTAGTTAGAAATAAAGTTTGGGTATGTCTTGTATGCTTTATAAAACATAATATTAAATAGACAATAAAATATTTTCCTAATAGATTACAAATCTAACTAACCACCATATGACAAACTGCTCCACAACAACTTCTGCAAGCTGATATTTCAGAACGTGTTATAAATTTGAACCGTTACTCATATTATGGTTTGTTTGATCTCCATGTTTCTCTTACCCTACTCTCTACCCCATGCCTCCTTAAGATTTTCATCCCCTCTTTGTTTTGATCTCTGTGTTTCTCTTACACTACTCTCTTGCTTATGACTCCTTAAGATTTCCATCCCCTCTTTTTTTTGATCTCCATGTTTCTCTTACCCTTCTCTCTACCCCATGCCTCCTTAAGAGTTTCATCCCCTCTTTGTTTTGATCTCCATGTTTTTCTTACCCTACTCTCTAGCCTAGAAAATAAATATGGCGCAATCTTAGAGCTGGCTTGGTGTATAGTGCTGTCTTTTGTACAGTTAGTATATGACTGTCACAGCGTGGGCCCGCCAATGTGGCCTACAAGTGACACAAACTAAGCAATACAGCAATGCAGTTTGTAATTTTTATTAGCTTAAAAGGTGAAAATTATCTTGTTGACACATTTTAGATCATCAGTTTTCCTTCCAAACACTCTTTTTTAAATATTTTAAATATTATTTTTTAAATATAGAAAATGTGGACTGAAGTGCAAAGACTGCGATGTTATGGTTTAGAAGTGTACGATATGTTCTCTTTCTGTTTGTTATTTGCTTTTTATCACTGGAACAGTTCCAATGTCATGTCCATAAATAGGCATTCATTAAAAGGGCAACCATCTGGTCAAATGCTTCTTTTTCAATGATAACAGCCTGCAAGCTTTCTCTGAGGGTTGGGTTGCAATGACCATACTGCATCGAAACTCAATATGCTGAAGCAGCAGGTGGCATTGGCAGAACAATCCACAGATCTTTTCAGTATTTTTATCTTATGTGAAATGTGCAGCCTGCTTTCTTAAATGGAAAACATGACTACAGATAGTATTTTTCTGTTCTGCAAATCTCTAGAGGTGATATAAGGAAAATTGACCATGAAGGCTAAAAGTGCATATGAATGAGGTACATATATAACTTAATGGGTTAGTTAGTACGTTAGTACATGGTTTTGGAATATATTTAGTATTGATCAGATATCAGTATTTGTATATAATAAATCAAATATCAGATATCTGTCTGTGCAATGCACTCTCTATCCTTATAGAAGTAAAATAAAATATGCTGATGTGTACTCTGTGAAAACCACTAATACGTGAATAATTAAATTATAAAAACAAAAAGTTTACATTTTTTGCAGCTAAAAACATAGTACATTTGTGAGTATATTTTCATATCTAAAAATAAGTAAACAGACTTATTTTCTGCGGTGAATTCCAAGAAATTCTTTTGGGTTGTTTATAATATCAACAATATTCAAAATTTAGAAGTAAGTAACTGTCACTTTTTGCAGCACTTTGTATGTGAGTTCATAAACTTGTATACATATGATCCCAAACAAACCTTTACAAAACAAACTATATAAAATTAATTTAAAATACATAGGATATATGTTTATTTTTAGCCACTTTTAGGGAACATACTGATTACTTGCCAAATGCCCTCTATCCACAAAATGTAAATTGCCAGGTTTGCATTGTCTATAAAAAGGAGCTTGCTCTATATTCTTGTGTAATATAGCGGGACTGACTGCTTAAACACTGGGCTTACTCTGACTATAACTTTTTCTGTCCAGCACAGTGCTACAAACATAAAAACCCATTGTTGTAGAGTACAAAAAAGGTAAAATATAAATATTTTGAATCAAGGGAAATTAACAAAATTATATGAGTTAAAAAAGTGCTTTTGATGTAGGAAACTACTCTGCTAGGGTCAAGCCCTCCCACACCATGGACCTTGAAATGTATTTTTCATCATCTGTAACAGTAAACATTTTGTTATGCAGTGTCATTGTTATATTTGTATGTAGTCTGTTTATCACCTAACTTCAACCATAATAATTCAAGTATGCAATTGTACCAACTTTGCATATTCCGTTAGTATTATGAAACATAGTAACAAAGATACTTATAGTTGATTATATCTAACTGAATTTGTTACCATCAAACTAATGCTTTTATAGCTACAGTGTCTTGTAAGGAAATTAGTCACTCAAAGGATTTCTAATCATTAATAAATAAACAGATTACCGTGTCTGCAATAACTAACCTTTGAACAACTCCAATGTTAGATTATTTTAAGTTTTAAATTGCCGTTTTCTGTTTTATGTGTTGGAAATATATATATATATATATATATATAAAAATCTAGCTATCTAGTGGTATGCAGTATATCAGTCTGAAGTTTAGTAGTCTCCATATAGTCTGTCTGGAGAATTCTCTCCGCACTGGTCCTCTAAGCTAAGGAATTCACTGAACTGCTGGTACCATCTTCAGCGCTGAGGATATTTACTGTACTATAGAGGTGGTTTCTTCACTGCACTGCAATACAGGTGCATTGTATTGTGGGTAACAACTTACAATAATGAGGATATTCATGTTAAACATGTCTGACATTTGTATGTATGTTTTATCTGCAGTTTTGTTGTAATCAAAGAATGCTGTGTGACCTGGTCCATTGAGGTGTAATCAAATTATTGTTTGTAAAGGAAGATATAAGAGGTCCTTTGTGGAGCTGCCACATTGTTTCCGATGGGACAGTTCATCATAGAAGGCCTGCTGTGGAGAGATGCAAACAACCAGATTAAGGCATAGATGGTAGAACTATGTTCTTATCCTGGATGCTAGACTTTCCATGTTCTGTTTGTGGCTATTTGATCTACAGAAAGGCTACTGAAATTATGCTGTCTGCTCCAGCTAGCGAGGTGTGGAAAGGAATCCTGTGCATGGATGGAGTCAACCTTGTTTCATCACAGGCAGTATTCCTTAATTTTAAACTTATAATAACATTGTAATATCATTAAAAAGACATACTATAAATATGACTCCATAGTGGTCCTTTAACGTCATCTGTAATAGTTATGGGTGGGTGGAGTTTATACTGGTGGGTGGGCATGACTTATACTTGACTGCTATATGCCTCAAGTCAACAGGAAGGCCATTTATAAATCCCTTAAGAAATACACTAAGCTCACTCTATTTATTTATTTTATTTCAGTCCATATACATTTTATAGTAATTGTTTTACTATTGTTATTATTTTTATACATTGATTTTATATACCGTCACCTATTACTTGTGACATGTTGTGACATGTTGGATCTATTTGTATTCTGTGTACATACCTCTGGACATGTTATTATTATTATTATTATTATTAATATAAATTTATTATATTATAATAAACTTTATCAATATGCTCTTGGAAATGGTGGTGCGCTCCCCCCCCCCCCCCCCCCCCCTATATCCTTTTGTCTATTTTAGCCTAGTGACCAGTGTTTTATAAAGAAGCTGAACACCATGCATAGAGAGATCTTTTGGGGAAGAGTTTAGACACACAGCCTCTTACCTCACAGCGTGATGCTTCGGTGACAAAAGTTACCCTTACTTGTTACCTCCTATGCCCTATTGAATACTGGTGAACGAGGACCCTATTCGGACAAATGTACCCAACAGAGGTAACAGGTTGGACTTCTCTATCCTTTGTCACTTATATAGGATTAATATTACTCTATTTTGATTGGCTTTTATGAGGTACTCTTTTGATTTCAAGACATATTATATTATGTTGGTTTTGCATATTTGACATATAATGCTCCCTATCCAGGACTGTATTAGGTAATCTAAATCACTAGCTCTTCAAAATTCTACTTACATTTTTGTGTACAGTATTGTTTGTCATTTGTTGTTCTAACTATTCAAACCTTTGTTGATAGAGTAAAATCTTTTTTTAATTGCTTGTACAGACTGTAATAACTTTCCTCCCAGAAGCAAACATCTTTTTGTTTCATGGCAACAGTCAGGAAAATAAAATCTGACACTGCCTTCATTTCTTCCCATCTATTTGGAGCTGAGATTGCAGTTTGCCATTATTGTTGTCTTTTTAATGTCGAGCAGTAGGCCAGCTTTTGCACTCTCTACTTTCACCCTCATAAATAGGCCCTCTAGATCCTCCTTCCATCATCAGAGTAGTATCATCCGCACATCTGAGGTTGTTATTACACCCAGCAATATTAATTCCGGCTTTGGATTTGTCCAGCCCGGCCTTAGGTACAATGTGTTCCGAGTATAAGTTGAATAAATAAGATAATGATATACAACCTTGCTGCACTCCTTTCCCAGTCTTGAACCATTAATTTGGCCCATGATCCATTCTGACTGTGGCTTCTTGGCCCACATACAGATTCCTCAGGAGATGGATGAAATGATCTAGTATACCCATCTCGTAACAAACTTGACACATTTTGTTGTGATCCATTCAATCAAAAGCTTTAGAATAGTCTATAAAGCAGAAATACATTTTTTTCTGGAACTGTCTAGCTTTCTCTGGTATCCAGCAGACATTGGCAATTTGATCTATTGTGCCTCTTCCTCTGCGGAACTGCACATCTGATAGTTCTCGTGCATATATTGTTGAAGTTGAGCTTCTAGGATCTTAAACATTACCTTGCTGGCATATGAAATTAGTGCAATTGTTTGATAATTGGAGCACTCTTTGGTACTGCCTTTTTGGGATTGGGATGTAGACTGACCCTTTCCAGTCTATTGGCCATTGTTGAGTTTTCCAAATACTTTGGCATAATGCAAGCAACACTTTCACAGAATCATCTTTTAGGATTTTGAATAGTTCAACTGGGATTCCATCAACTACTGCAGCCTTCTTATCAACAAAGCTTCCTAGGGCCCATCTCACTTCACTCTCCAAGATGTCTATCTCATTGGACAAACTGTTGCAGTTATCAATGCTGTTAAGACCCTTCTTGTATAACTGTGTATTCCCGCCAATTCTTTTTTATATGATCTGCTTCTGTTAAGTCCCTACCATTTTTGTCTTTTATCATGCCCACTTTGGCATGAAAGGATCCCTTGAGATCCCTACTTTTCTTGAAGAGTACTTTTGACTTTCCTATTCTGATATTTCTTCTATTTCTTTACATTGTTAATTATAGAATGTCTTGTTGTCTCTTCTGCATTCAGTTGGACACATTTTTTCCTATCTTCACTACTTTTCAAGTTTCTTCTTTTTTTCTGGGCTACCTTCAAAGACTTATCAGGCATTCTCCTTGATATTCTTTGTTGCTATTTTCTGGATAATGTCACAGACTTCTGTCCATGGTTGTCCAAGCATTGTATCTACCATGCCTAGTCCTTAAATCTATTCTTTACCTACAATGTATATTCACTGGGAATATTATCTATTTTGTATCTACTCGGTCTGATGATTTTCCATCTTTTCATCAGTTTTGTTCTGATCTTTGCAATAAGAAGCTCATGGTCTGAGCCACAGTCAGCTCCAGATCTTGTTTTTTTCTGACAGTAGAGAGCTCCTCCATCTGTGGCTACAAAATATATAGTTAGTCTGATTTCTATATTGTCCATGTGTAGAGTCGACTCGGAGGCTGTTGGAAGAGGGTGTTTACTATGACTCGAGCATTATCTTGACAGAAATCTACTATTTTCTGACCTGCTTCATTTTGTTCTACAAGACCACCCTTGCCTATTACTGCAAGTATCTGTTTGTTCCCTTTTTTAGCATTCCAATCTTCTATGATGATAGTAACATCTTTTCTTAGTGTTATATCTGAGAGGTGTTGTATATTCTCATAGAATTGGACAATATCAGCCTCTTTAGTATTCATAGTTGGAAAATAGAATTGGATCCCTCCCTGTGATGTAAAATGGCTTGCCTTAAAATTATATAATTCTCTCATTTGTAACCAAATACAGTTTTGGACACTTTTTGATTGATTATGATGGCTACTCCATTTCTTCTGCAGGATTCTTGACCACTGCAGGAGCTCTGGTATGAAATAACCAATTCCAGTTCTTTTGAGTTCACTAATTCTCAGGATGTCAATGTTTAGACTTCTCATCTCATGTTTGACCATGTCCAGTTTGCCTTGGTTTATACTTCTATGGTTCCGGGTTCCTATGCTGAATTGTTGTCTGCAGCAGCGGACTTTACTTTCCTCTTCAGATACATACTGAAATCGTTATTTATCTTATTTGAATAAGGCCCCAAAAGATAGCAAAGTTTAAAAATGTTTGGTCCCCATGGTTGAATTTTAAATATGCTAGATACTTGCAGCATTATTAAATTGCAATTCGGCCTATTGAATAGGGCTCTATTTAAGCACAGAGCATTTTTTTTTTACAGAAGTTTTTAGTTAGTAAACTTCTATCCAAAAGCAAGGACTTCACTAATTAAAAATTCTGTAAAAAAAATGCTATGGTGCTCATTCAATTGCAATTTAGCCAATTGAATAGGGCTCTAAATGAGCAGATAGCATTTTTTTTAAAGACGTTTTTAGTTAGTAAAAACCTTGCTTTTGGATAGAGGCTTACTAACTAAAAACGTCTTTAAAAAAATATTTTATGTGCTTATTTAGAGCCCTAATCAATTGGCCAAATTGCAATTGAATGAGGGCCTATGTGCTTAAAAAGAGCTGAACATTTCTATAAAAAACATATTTTTCTGATAATCACTGCCTGTTTCTTACCAAACATTTGAAACCCAGGAAACTTATATATACCCTTAAGAAATTAATTTAAGGTTCATCTTTGCATTTTATAAATATAGGGCCTCATTCAATTAGCGGCCGCAGCCGTTGCGGGGCCGCAAGGACCGGCCGCAAGCTATTCGGCTATTCTATTCCCTTACGGCCGGGGGCTCCGGCAGGCTTGCGGCCGGCGCCTTGCTATCTCTTGCGGCCGCTCGTGCCGGAGGAATGCCTTTGATCTAAAACGGCCGCAAGAGTTTCGGCCGTAAGAAATTCCTATTTGCAATTCAATTGTTCCGGGAAACCTCTCTGCAAGGCTAAAAACGAGCCGCAGCTTACTTGCAGGAAAGAGGTCCCGCTAGCACCAATTAAGCACGTAAAATAGCTCAAATAAAGCCATCCTGCACTTTGAGAAGACTATAAAGGGATTTTAGGTGTTAGAAAAAATAGCACATAATTATCCTATACTCAAATCCGTAAAATATTTTATTTTTACTATCCGTAAAATATCCATGTAAAAAGTCCAGAGTGCTTGGAGCACCTCAGACCCGCCCACGCCGCAGCCGGAAAATAAACAGTTAATTTGAACTCGGGTTTGGGCTGATGTGCAAGCTTGAGAGTGGGTTACTTTTAATCCTTATGTCCCCCAATATGATCCCTAGCATTTACAGAGCTGTACAGTGCAGGCTTGAATTTATTTTTGCGTTTTTAGATTTCAGAGCTTACGGCCGGTTTCAAGATATGCGGCCGGCCGTAAGAGGAGATCCTTGCAGGGCCGTATAATAGAATCGCGAGTTAACAAAACCCCCGCAAGGAATCGCAGCCTTACGGCCGATTTACGGCCGATAATAGAATGAGGCCCATACAGTCTATACAAAATATTGTTTATTTTTTATGCACAATTACTTTCTTCATTATCTCACTCATTAAATTACTTGATCGAGTCCCTTTTAGATTACATTTTATATTTATTATTATTATATATTTGCAATATTGCAGCATATTCTGTTCTTGTAATTGCAATATTATATTTACTACTGTAATTTGTTTGTGTGATATTGTATTTCTTTTTTAAACCTTTCTCTTTTTTATTTTATTTATTAATTTATATAATTTTATTGTATTTTTCTAATCATTCATGTCACACACCTGTCGATTCATGATCATTTTTTATATAGGTCATATAGACTACATTTTTTATTTAATTTCTTTTAAAATGTTAAATTAAAAAAACATTTAATGAAATAAATATTTCCAAGTTTAATTCTTCAAAAGAGTAAATTTCCAAAAAGAGCACACCAGTCTTTTAATTGATATGCCCTCATAATATATATACAAAATCACATTTAAAAAATGTACGGTATGTATATTGATTCATTATAATTAACTGTGTATACAGGTCTAATGATATAACTTCTTACAGAAGTCACACTGTACAGTGGAAGGTGGTTACAAGAAGATGGTGGGTGAAGGCAACATTCAATCAACACCTCATCTATCATTATAATAATGAGAAATGTTATTAAATCTGGTGACAGTTCCTGGTGCAAGTTGTTTTAAACCTCTCACTAACCTCACTTCGTAATGCAACTCATTTAGGAGTCTAGTTCAGTTAAATACATTTTTCAGGATAATCAGTTGTGTTTATTATTGTGAAAGCTTAGTATTCAAGAAGAAAACTTCCTGTGTTATTCTATAGGGTTTACACACTGGAGTGCTCCACCAATGGTCTAAATAGGCTCTGTAGAACAACAATATCAACCAGTTCCTCAACTTTTTTTTAAAGTAAATTATTTTGTATTGAAATTACAAAAACTATTTATATATAAAATAAAACAGATATGAACTCATCCTAATATGTCCTTGGTTGGTTTAAAACCTCAGACCGAAGTGCAGCTGCCATCTGCACTAGCACATTTGCATATGTTAGTTTCATAATTTAATATGCAGTTGTCTTTGCTGAAGGCTGATATAATTAATTGGGTGATCAATATATGCTTAAGCTCATATGATCAATTCCTCACCACTCTGTCAGTTCAAATTCACTAAGTACAACCAGATGGACAAACATGAATATTAAAGAAAAATGTCCATATATTACCATAATCCTGCTCAAGGCTCATATTTAGTATTAACTTGGTCATCTAAGGATAAACGTCTTCAACAATCCCAGTTTAGCTACAGTCTTAATAATCACTGGAAAATTTGAAATATTTTAGTTTAGTTGCTTTAACTAAAATGTTTGTAGAAAAAAAGAAAGTGCATAGAGCCGAACATATTGTAGTATTTAAAACCAATGCTATTATAGATTTTTTTATAGGTTAACTGTAGGACCCAATACATATATATCACATATTATAATTGTCTAACTGCGATTCGTCGTCACGCTTCAGACGAATCGCAGTTAGACAATTATAAAGTGCTGCGCATTGCGCAGAGCGCAGCGCGAGCCGCGCTCTGTGCCCGAGCCGCGCTTGCGCTCTGCGCCCGAGCCGCGCTTGCGCAGAGCGCGGCGCGAGCCGCGCATGCGCAGAGCGCGGCGCAAGCCGCGCTTGCGCGCAGCGCGGCCCGAGAGCAGGTAAAAGAGTGGGGAAGAGTGGGGAAAAGTGGGGAAGAGGGGGGGGGGGTAGAGGCACAGAGGGAGAGTGGGGAAGAGGGGAGGGAGAGTGGGGAAGAGGGGGGGAGAGTCACAGAGGGAGAGTGGGGAAGAGGGGGGGAGAGTCACAGAGGGAGAGTGGGGAAGAGGGAGAGTGGGGAAGAGGGGTTTAGAGACACGGGAGGGAGAGGGAGGTAAAAACACAGGGGGGGCAGGAGATACAAAGGAGGTAGACGAGGTGGAAGGAGACACAAGGGAGGGAGAGGAGGGGGGAAATAAGACACGAGGGAGGAAGTAGACAGAGGGAGAGACTCGCAATGAGCTCCAAAGGCGCTCATCACAAGGCCAGTAAAGTAGAGGGGGAGAGGCTTACATTGTGTGGCAAACAGCATTGCCAGGCTTCAGTTTTTATTGCCGTCATTTTTGACGGGCAAGTCGCTAGTATATATATATTTGGTTATTTTATCTCATAATCAAATATATATATATATATATATATATTTTCTATAATAAATTTTGCATATAGTGTTTAGTTTTTTGCTTTTTTGGCCTATTTTTCCTGTGATTGCTGGGATTATGATATTTTTTTGTAAAGAAAGAGAAGATCCTTATTGTATGGTCCTGTTAATATGAAGATAACAATGTGTTTTATTTGTGAGTATATTTGTACTTTTTTCGGCTTTACGCGCCCTCTTTTTTTCTACTATAACTTTTGCCTGCATTCTTCTGTTTTTGAAGCAGAGATTTTGGGATAGTAGTACAAAAATAATAACAAGACTAAGGGCCCTAATAAATTAGAAGCCCGCATCAGCCATGGTACAGCCGCAAAGCCATGCTACAGCCAGAGTTACAGAGCGACTAAATTAGTCAAGCCCGCAACATACGCGACCGACATCCAAATCCGTAAACCATGCCTTTGCACTTGCCATTTGCGGCAGTGAACATGATCAATCAGTCAAACCCAGGGTTACGGATTTAGAAGGAGCCAATAGTAAAAGAGACCGTCATCATTACGTCACTAAAACATGAAGGTTAAATTTCAATCATCTATGGTTTTGAAGTCCGATTTGCGATTGGACCTGCATTGCAGAAATCACTAGTTGTTGGTTCAAGGATGTTGGTCAGTTGTGGCCCGCAAACGTTGGTCATGTACGGCAGGGCCACAACGGTGAGCCTCCCGAAGCGAGGCACTCAATTGCACACTGTGACGCTCATCACAAGCCCTGTAAGAGCTCATCGTGAGCCCCGCCGACTGCGAGCCTTGCGAATCGAGGCAAGCAGTTGAGGCACGCTACTACCAGGCCCGTGGGACTTAGGCTGCAATAAGCATCCTGTAGGACTTGGGACCGAAGCTCATACAACGGCAGAATCATGCAACTGGAATTGCCAGCCCTGTAGGACTTAGGACCAAAGTACGCAACTGGAAAGACCACCAAAAAAACACAATTATGCCTCAAATTCACTTCCACAATCACACACAGTACAGGGTGAGAGCCAGGGAGCCTGTGAGTGAGGTTGCAAGTTAGTTTGAGGCATATTTGTCGTTTTCTCCCGATCGAAAATTGCCTAAGCGAGAAAAAAAATGGAAGCCGAAAAAAAGTGCCCCGAAGCCAGTAACACTTAATCAAAGACAGTAACATTTAACCCAAGGCAGTAACACTTAAACCAAGGCACTAACACTTAAACCAAGGCAGTAACACTTAAACCAAGGCAATAACACTCATCACCAGGCCCCTAAACTACACAAGGGGGGGAGAGGTTTGCGATGAGCGATGAAGGTGTTTAAGCGTGAGGCCTATAAAGTACACAGGGGGAGAGGATCGCAATGGCGCTCAGTGCGGTGCTCGCGATGAACGCCGAAGGTGCTCAGAGGGGCCATAGCCTCGCATTGTGTGGCAAACAGCATTGTCTGGCTTACAATTTTACGCCCGTCATTTTTGACGGGCAATTTCCTAGTATGAAATAATCAATAAATATAATATTCTAGTCAATGCGAGTTCTATTATATGTATTAACACATTTATTGCTGGGATCCACATAAATAAATTGATTTACAAGAAGACTCTGCTATACTCTGAAGACAAGAGTGGATAAGTACTGTTTGTTTATGTTGTTATCCCAAGACTTTAATATTCATGCATTGTGCTCCTGTTTGGAGTAGAAATTATACCTAAATTTTAACTTATCTGCTCCTAAAGTGAAAAATTATTTTATTGCACACTGAATAATCCACAAATGAGAACTGCATTCTTCACAGTTGGTGTTTTTTGCTCTATAAGACATTTTAAAGCCTTTTTATCTATATGAGGCTCCATATGGTAATAAATAAATTCTAAATGAATTATTATCACTTAATAAATTGCTGCATAAAAATAGAGCTGTATATTATAAAGATAGCATTTATAGACCCTTCTACAAATAGACTGACATTCATTCTGATTTTATTTTTCCAGGATTAACCAACTGTAAGAATTCCTTGAAAATGGTACTAATCCTGCATACCTGAGCCACAGTTAGTTTCTTTGAGAAGCTGTACTGATGATCTCTACCACTTCCTTACTTCAACATAACCAGAAAATAAATTAGCATAGTGATAAACTCAAGGCATTCAGCCCATAACAGAAATTGTCAATACTCTACCCAAGATTCAAACACATGACTGGTTGCATAGTGACTAACAGGATAGACATCCAGCTTGCGGTGAAAGTTAAGTTCTCTTGGCATTTGGTTCCTTGGTGTAAATATTAAAAATTGTGAAAGAGTGTTGGAAATGTGAATGAACTATTTATTGTATTTATCAGGTTAGTAAGAATAAACAGAGTCATGGTGTTAATATTAAAAACTGCACATTCATACTAAATTACAAACAGACCTTTTTATTCACTATTTTTATTATTTTTATAACTATTTTATTGTACACGCACATACATATACACACACATATTGATACACATACACACACCTACAAACACACATAAAATTGCAATTTTTAACCTCCAATCAGAGTTTTTTCACCTTTGCAGTATGTACATGTATATTAGTATGTATAGGTATATGTCAAGTCCTTGTGGGGTATGTTAGCCTGAGCTCCAAGGACATATCTTTTCTACAGCTTCCAGCTTACAGTATCTCAGGAATCTTGCAATTTCTTGTGATAGACCTGTTCCAGGTTTAAAAATTACTTATGGAAATGCTATCACTAGTGTTAACAGATTAATACCAATTTGAGTTAGTGAAAGTAAGCTACTACAATTTTGACACCAGGCATGAACTCAAACAGCATTTTAAATGCTATTTTTTTAAATGTTATATTTTTTTTTAATGTTCATGCGTCTCAGGCCTGGGGTGACAGATATCCACCATGTGTGTGGTTACACAGTTATGAAATATGAAAATGTAGATATATTTATACTAACTATAGTATTGATATAATCACAGGATGTAGAAAAAAAGATAAAGATACAGAACCATTAGAATGGGGTGATGTATTTCTTAAAGGCCTCTTTTCAAAAACTGCATTTAAATAAGATTTTTATTAGAATGTAAAAAAACAATACATCTTTTAATTTATTACTTTTACATGCTGCCATGGAATCTACTATTTTAGTGTCCATCAATCTACTTTCTGGGGTGGGAGGAAACTTGGAATACTACCAGAAGCAAGCTCAGTAGGAAAATGGATGCCAGAAGTAAAGAATAACTGTAAATAAAAGTGAAAAATGGAATGGCTATTGTTTTTATTTAAAAAAAATATTTTGCCCAATTTTTGTTATTCAAAATACCATATAGAATAAAAAAATGCCAGTGGTCGACCCTAATAGGCCTAAGGTAACATCAAATAATTAATTGCAGCTCTGACATTCAGAAACTATACATTATTCTAAAATTTTAATTTTACCGATATCTCCTAATTGTGTCCCATTTGGAGGGTAAAATCTTTGGTATGAGAAAACCCTCTGTCCCCACAAATGTCTCTCTTTTGAACATGCATGAAACAGCTTGATAATTTATACTACACTCAAATCCGTAATTATTATTTTTTTTAATTTATGTCACATATCCATGTAAAAAGTCCCGAGGGCTTGGAGCATCTCAGACCCGCCCACGCTGCGGCCGGAAAATAAACAGTTAATTAAATCTCGGATTTGGGCTGATGTGCAAGCTTGAGAGGGGGTTGCTATTAATCCTCATGTCCCCCATTATGATCCCTAGCATTTACAGAGCTTTACAGTGCCGTCTTGAATTTATTTTTGCTTTTAAAGTTTTCTGAGCTTACGGCCGGTTCCAAGAGATACGGCCGGCCGTAAGGGGATATCCTTGCGGCGCCGTCTATTTGAATTGCAAGGTAACGGGAGCCCCGCAAGGAATCGCAGCTTTGCGGACGATTTACGGCCGATAATAGAATGAGGGCCATGGTGTGGTTAAAAGGGCAAAAGAGGTGTTACAAGGGAAGGAGAAAGCAGGGAGTGATGGCACAGTGAATACAAATTCTCCATGACTCAGATGCAATTCTTCTTTCCTGATACAGCTCTCCTCTTGCTGCCCCACATTTTTTCCTTCTATTAAAATGATGTTTTATTTATAAATGCTTAAACCTTTTCATTGGAAGTAAAGTCAAATACTATAAAATATAATAAACTTTTATGCCATCAAACCCAATTTTAAAGAGGATTCAATGTTTAATATGATAATTGAATTACCAGATTAACAGTTTATTATCTAGTAAAGCTAAAGAAAGTTCAGCTGTGACATTTAATAGTATTCAGTCCCAACAATTCTGTACTTTAGTATGTGCGATTAGGAAAAATATATTATAATGGTTTTGAATTTATTCAGACATTAAAACAGATATATTTCTTCTGATACGGATAATTAACAGCTTTGGAATTGAATATGCCATTGTTTAGATGGGGGATATAACTGTAGACAAAAGCAGATTAAACTTTCAGCTTTAGTGGTGCGTTCCTGCCTATGCTCACGAGGCCCAGGCCTAGGGCAGCACATTTTCAAGTTGCAGCACGCTGTCTTAAAAAAGCCAGTACTTTACCAAGGAATAAGGTGTGCAGAAACACAGAGGGGGCTGTATTCAAACATATCTGTTTGTAAGTGTACCTTACATTTTCTATCTGTATACATATGTAAACACACAACATAAATAAGCCCCAGAGATAAACTTTAATATTTATAGTATTGTGTTTTTTTTTAAATATTATAACATTTCGGCAATTCAAACATCCTAACCCATTTACAAATAAACGTATTTAGTGAGGTTTAGCCTTCGCATAATAAGCTGATAATAAGTGGCTGGAACTAGCTAAACTCATATCTGTTGGTGATATGTTTGTTCTGTCTCTCTATTATATTTAGGAAATGGGTTTCTAATATCTGAAATAGAAAAAAATATAGTTTTCACCATACCAAACATATATTTCTGCCTACACTAGCAAGGGCCAGGTCTAGCTCAGCATATTTTCATAGGCGAGCAGGCTGCCTCAATTTATGTGTATAGAGTAACATTTCTTTCTGAAATGATTTTGTTGTTGTTCAGTCCTCCAGTCATGTCCGAATCTCCGTGACCATATGGATGCAGCACTCCAGGCACATCTGTCTGTGTTTCTGGTTGTTCTAATCTGGTTTTCTTGGCAAAGATACTGGGGTGGGTTGCCAGTTCCTTCTCCAGTGGACTGCGATTTGTCTGACCTCTCTGCTATGACCTGTCCATCTTGGGTGACTCTACATAGTATACCTCTCAGCTTCATTTCACTTGAAATATAAACAGTTCCCCATTCCCCATCCATTCTGCAGATTTAATTTTCCTTCAATTGTCCTTTCTCAGTTACATTTACCACCAGGATTGAGCAGCTATTTCTGCAGACATTCAACTAAAGACACTGGGCCTGTTACCAATCATTCTGCAGATTCTCTTTCCAACTGTCATTTTACCATTGCTATTTTGCCTCTAAACCTGGAGCTTAACACCCTAACACCTCTCTTCTGCCTCTGAACTCGTTTACCATGCCCACCTATACCTACCCTGTCCACACCCACTCACATAGGATTTGTGTTAATTTATATTTCAAATTCAACACTAGCACCTCCATTTTACACACCTGATACACCCACAAACTTAATCACTAATTAATCCCCTACTCTTGCTACAATTACTTGCCAAGCTCTTGTTTCTTCCATTTGTTACTTTACCTTTTGTTTTATTTATCCATTTAGATTGTAAGTTTGCGAGCTTTCAATCTTATAAGGTGCTTTGAAAAAACAAACACCATGAGCCTCATTCAATTGAGGCTTTTGGGAGATCCGGGCTCGGAAATGGAGCCAGCAAGTTATTTTGCTATTCAATTGGCATCAGTTTGCGGGCTCTGATCGAGTTTCGGGCTCTGAGCTGCGATTTATAGCAATTTTAAAAATCGCAAGTTATCGTCCTCCAAGCCTTTGGTTTTTCACTCTCAGAAGGCTAAAACCACAAATCGCTATTCAATTGCTCCGATTCTCCCTCGCTACGACAAGCCCGCAAATGGCAAAAATTGAACCACAGGTTACTGGTATCAAGGAGGTCTCGCAAAGAGCATAATGACATGTCAGGAGCACTGTAAATGCATATATAAACACTCTACTGCACTTTTATTAAAAGGGAAAGTGATGTTAGGTCTTAGAATTAATAGCACAACATTCTCAAGCTCGCAAATCACCAGAATAAAATACTTTATTTCATGTTAAATTTCCGTCCAAAGTCCTACAGGCTTTATTTACCTCCAAGGCCGTAACTCGTAATTGAAGGCCGTGGGATTTTGACAAATGGTGGTTGGATTTCAAAGTCCTACGGCCTTCAATTACCAGTTATGAGTTTGGAGGCTGGATTAAATTGGTCACGATAACGATCTCTGTTTCCATTGTCTGTTTCTGCATCGGGCGTTATGGGCTTGCTCCCCTAACATGTTCAAGCTGACGGCATGGTGTTCCGATTTTCACGAATTAAGTTGCGAGCCCCGAATTGATTGAGGCTCCATGCATGTAAGATTTTAAAGTCAAAGTCAAAGACTTTCTGCAATTTCTTTAATATTGTATTTATTTTTTCTATGTATTTAACCCCTGTACAGAGCTACAGAATAGGTTGGCACTTTACAAAAAACTGTAATAGTAATAATAATAATAATAATATTCTTTTCAATTTAAATGTTGCAGAACTTGACATGATTAGATTCAAGTGGCTTGCTTTTCCAGTTTCTTTGCCTTACCACTTACTCTCACTGCTCTTCTTAATGACTTCTCTTTTCATCCCTCATCACCAGTCTTCTATCATAATGTTATTATTAATATTATTATTAATATTATTATTATATTATTATTTTATTTGTAGCGTGCCAACATATTCTGTAGCACTATTCCGGGGTTATCTACATGGCAAAAACAAAATTAACACCTTATAAAAAAAGGGAGGGCCCTGTTTGTGAGCTTAAAATCAAATGTACATAGCTCTTATCAATAATCAATAATTCTCCCCATATAATTTACTTTCTTTCTCACACTGTCCCACTAAAGTATCTCCAGTCCATTCATCCATTTCAACTTCCGATCTCTCTCCATTTCTATATTCTTCCCTATTTGTCTCCCTAGATATCAGTGTTGGTGTACAATGTGTGTGACACATCTAGTGCATGAGCTATACAGGCCTCAAATCAAACTTTACAGATGATCTTCAAAAATTTCTTGTATATAAATAGTGATCTTAATCCTTGTACATGTTGGTTCAGAACAGAACAGGGTTGGGAGCTGCTGCTGTAGACTTCCTCCAGCTGACGTGGTCCTGAGCAATAGTCTTTGTCATTTGTGGTGATGAAACAATTATTCCTGTTGACATTGAGAACTATTTTTGAATCATATTATCTGAGATAATACATGAAAATGACTTTGTTATTCAAGAGTTAGACACTGGAACATCTTAAATAGACATTAAAGCTCAAAGTAGGTAATATTCATGTCAGTTCTTGCATTGTTTGTGTATGAGATGATGTTGGAGTAACATCTCAAGGATTCTCATTTTTTAAAGTGTATTTTAGGAAGGAAAAGGCTATCTGTCATGCATTGCGTGATGTTTAAATAAATTAAAAAGTAATAAAAATATGCTTTTTTTTATCTAAAATGTAATCAACACTAACCTTAACATGTATTTGTCTTGCCTTATACATACAATGCCTAACACATTAAATTGACATGTCTGGGGTTCGAAATATGCAGACCTATTAAATCCCCTCAATGTGTAAAACCATAGACCATAACGTAGCCCGCAAGACTTGTGGCTATTAAATTGGAATCACAAAACTACCTGCAAACGTTCTGCCGGTTAAGGGCGGAAAAACCCTACGGGATGTTGAAATCTGAACTTCGTTGCCGCAAATCCTTTCTTCTGTCAAGCCCGTAACTGTTACGTTCCAATCACACTATTAAATTGCAACGAGTTCCCAAAGACGCCCTGGCGTTCAAGCACTTAACTCGCAAATGGAAGCAAAAATATTACGGCTTCCAAATAGGACCTGCAAAGGGTTTACAGACAATTTCTCAACACTGTAAAAGACAATATAAACACACCAGTGGACTTTAAAATATTGGGAAAGCATGGAAAGGCATTACAATTACTTGCACAATAATCCCAAATAATAAATAGGCATTAAAAAAATATTTGATTTCATCATATGTGCTAATGGTCATGCATATGCCAATATGAAAAGCCATGCTGTAACATACAGAAAGCAATTAAAGACACACTACCTAATTAAATAGCAACAAAAAACATGAAACTGATGTCATATTAACCCTTTCTTACTTACAGATGCTCTAATTTGGACTCTGGAATATATATATATATATATATATGATTGCATATACATCTCACTCATCACATCTACATCGGGAAGCAAAAAGTGGTCAAATTACACTGCCACATCACATATATCAAGTACCAAGGGAACATTTGATTATTTGTTGTTCAGTTCTTCAGTTGTATCCGACTCTCTGTGACCCTATGGACTGCAGCACATTTAGCTAGGTCTCTGCCTCTGCTGTTCCACAAGGTTTGCATGCCAAAGATACTGGAGTGGGTTAACAGCTCCTTCTCTAGTGGACTGTGATTTGTCTGACCTCTCTGCTATCACCTGCCCACCTACACTGACCCTACATTGTATAGCTCACAGCTTTATTCAGGTACACAAGCCCCTTCACTGCCACAAGGTAGCAAGGCAGAAGGGGAACCAGGGAAAACACACCACACTAATTTACTCTAACCCATCAGGAAGGTCCGCAAACACACATGGAGGCTGTGCAAAGGCACGTGAAGCAACAGCCAACTCACCTCTATCTCCACTATGCCTATCCTGTAAACCCCCATGTCATTGCTGGTGGCCATGTGCCAAGATGTATACCCATTATCATTGGCTGACCTCCCATTAAGTGTTTTGCTATCAATCAATTCACAATATCACCTGTCATATTCCAATCAGGCCCTCCGGGGAATGTTGATACTCCACACTATCACAAATTGGACCTGCCATGTGTATTAACCCTTTATTATCATATCTGATATCTTATGATCATCTTATTATTATTATTATTATTATTATTATTATTATCATTATTATTATTATCTGTATTAAACTATTGCATAGTAACTAGGGCTCATTAGTTTACAGATAAAGGAATGTGACACAAATGGGATGTATGTGGATGTCCCATAACCCCAACCATTGAAAACCCACACATTGATAACGGTATAACAAAGCTTTATTTCATATACAGCCCACAATCAAAAATGGACAAGACTGTGCATTAATACCATGGGTGTGGTGTGGGCAGATACCGGAAGGGCAAGAGGCTGTGGGCAATCAAAGGACACCTAAAGGGTTTACTGCTAGACAACATCATAAGGATAAAGCATAGCATATACCAGGGACACCACAGTAACCATAAACGGATGTGACATAGGAACATCATATAACACTCCAATTCATAGAAATAACTATTAATGCACATACTTAAACCATATTGTCTCCATCTGCCACATTAAACAGATGCTAGAAATCATTGTTTATTTGATACTAATCAATTCCACACACAGTGTGTTTTCATACATTACTGCTGATTCCCAAATAGATGATAGGAATCTGGAAAGCATAAAGAGGAGATCTTAGAACAAACATAAGCTGATCCTAATGGGACCGTGCAACTCTAAGGCGGGGACAATATTCATTTTAATTGAAACTCACACCAGTCAGGTTCATTAGTGAAGAGATATGTAGGCATATATTGCATTTCAGTTCCATGTGCAGTGGTGAGTGACACTGATCGCATGCCTGTTGGGAACTGGGTTGAGTTTTCACTCACATGATAGTATTGCACTGCTCGAAGATGAAAAACATGCCTTCATGGTCATGAGATTTGACTTTTAACAGCTACATAGACAAGAACAAGATATCAATCATAACAATATGATGTTCATACTTCTAGCTCTCCTCACACTCCTCCTCTCCTCACTCTCCCCCTCCAGTGTTTAACTCTCTCTCCTACTCTCCTCTCTCCTCCCTTTCCTCCTCCCCTCCTGTACCCTTCTATGATTTATGAAATGAAAATAAGGATAAATATAATATATATATATATGTAGATATGTATGTGGTAAAACTAGAATGTGTAGTATCGTAATTGTATGGTGGGGTGGGGGGTGTAGATGTGCTGTGTATAGCTATGTGTACGTATTAATCTATGTGTGTGAATTATGTGATATTAGTAATTATGTGTGTTGTAAATTAAGGGTTAATATATATTAGAGGTCAAAATATCAAAAAACTTGCAAAGCGCTCTATCTCTCTCTCTCTCTCTCTCTCTCACTCTCCAATGCTAACAAACACTAGACTTCGGTGTTCACTTGCTCAGCTACAGCGCAGTCAATGATTTACAGTTTTCACCCCTTTAAAACCCCTTCCTATGGCGTTAATTGCAGTTCACCTCGTTCTATTGGCTGTTAGGCCTACGTCAAACTACGTGGTTACGGGTTTTGATCGTTATGGCCAATAACTTCTCGGCCCCACCCTTAACAGCTTGCGTGCACAGATAGGGTTCACGCGCTTGCGTCTACGACCTTTAACTCGCAGCATGGTTCAATATAGCTCTGTAACGCTGCAGGTTTTTAAGCCTGCAGCCTTTGCGGGTGTGCCGTTGCTGCTACGGGCTTGGAATTTAATGGGGCTGATGGCATCATTTAAGAAATACAGATAATAACAAGTATTTAAATGCTATTAAAGAAATATGTTTTTGTACACTAAATTTATATTACATTATGCAATTTTAACTTGCCAGTCTGCATTTCTGATCTATCCGCCAAATATACTGATCCTGATGGGGCATTATATGAGGCAAATATTGGCAAGTATGTCTTGTGGTTCTGGTTGTATTATTTTCAATTTAAATTACCATGGTGGTCATAGTTCTAAAATGTGCCATATTTAAGAATTACACTTAAACATAAGCAACTTTTACTTAGATGACACAAGTAATAATACAGCCTGTTATTTATTAGCTTTTGTATGCATTTATACTGCTGCAGAACCTATAAATGTGGTTTCAATGCACAGGAAGTGTCTCAATGCACAATGGGAAAGTGACATTTACATCTTCCAGTGCCCTCAGCAACATTAGAGTGAAGCTCATTATTTTACAAGGATAGACCCACCTGAAAAAGTAACATGCAGCAGCAGACAAGATAGCAAAACGGAGCTGCACTGTAAAAAAAATTGGATTTAAAATCTTCAAAAGACAAAAGTAGTGTTTTTTTTTTTTGGCTTATCATGTTTAGATTGAGCACATTGTTCTTTAAAGAGCTACTGAAAGCATATTTTTTTCAGATTAAAACAATTTATCAGCAGCAGCTAAACTGCCTAAACATTTTTTACAAAAAGCAATTTCATCAATGTTGGGTTGTCCATGAAATTATGATGATTGACTGACACCAGGTTGGATAGATGTTTCTACTACCATTTCCTATCTATATTGTAAAGGTAAGTAAAAAAAAAAAGAAGAAAGAATATGGTTAGACTGTTGACTGTTAGATTATAAGAAATATTCTATCAGTATCTCTGTACAAATCTAGCAGTTCAGTTGCATGAAGGGTAGATGACCAATTTATGTGAAGTTACATTAATATCAGTGAACTTACCGAACTTCATTTGAAGGACCTTCCCCATACTATTATTATAGTGTGGTGATTTTCCACCCATACACAGTGAATTGTAATGTTATGACCAATGTCTGCTTTCTGTGAGGGGCGACTTCCATGGTGCAGGAAGTTTTCAGCATTCCACAATGGTGAGTTAAGGCCTACCCAATGACAGCATATTGCTGGAGGAAATAATATAGAATATATTAAATACATTTCTGCTCCAGATTTATCAAAATAAACATGTAAATATAAGCAACCAAGGGAATGTTTTTCACAGACAAACCTGGTACTGATTATTATGCAATTATATGTCAATTTTATGTTAGAAAAATAAACTTTTATACTCAACTTCTGGCATGTACAAACAAGAACGCTCTATACTAGGACAAAGTACATAAATATGTATAAATGTCAACAGTTTTCTTATTTTATGTCGTGTCTCATTTGATCTACTTTACATTTAGGAAACTTTTCAGACAGGAAGTCACACACATATTTTATTTATTTCCACTCATAGCTTTCCTATACAGTACAGTGTGTGATTTCTTTATAACATGTCTCGTTTCTAAGAAGCCAAGAAAAAATATCCTTTTGACGACGTGCCTTTTATAAATATAATTTATATATGTGTGTGAGTTTGTATATTTTGGAAAAGAGATGAATCATGTTTCACATCTGTGCTGTAACGTGGCCTTTCATGTTATGTTGATTTAAGTGAAATTAAGGCTTGCTGTTAAAGCTTTTAACTAGTTAGTGTAAGAAATTAAATTATACCCTGTATGGTTCATTGATTGTAAAATACAGTGTCCTCAGTATGCACAGAACATTCCTGGGCTGCAGACTAATAGCAGGTGTGTTTTCTATGCAGTATATTTGCCAAGTGGGAGCACAGAGGGGATGAGTTACAATTACATAAAAAAAAAAAAAAAAAATCTTAGCCGGGCATTAAAACTTCTAGTTGAAAAAGCCCTTGTGAGATCCAGCCATTGCTATCACAGCTCAGATGGGGGCTGAAAACAAATAACAGAAACTGTGAATTGGACAAGAGAGTTACTGGGCTCATCGTCATTCTCCAGAGAGACTCAATAAAAGATTAAATTAGAAAGTGAGACAGCGTAAGTGAAAGAAATCACAGTTCTTACCTGAGCCATGTGTTTGCAATTGAACATTTGCTCTGGAAATGGCTTGGTGAAATAGATAGGTGTGAGTCTAGTAATAAAAAACAAACATTTTAAAGTCTTATTCAGATGTGCAAGGTAAGTAACAGAATGAAGATGGGGCTTCAGTTTAGCTTATCTTATGTCATATGTGTGGTTTGGTCTATAAAATTTAGAAATTCTGTTTCTCAATAAATGGATGAATTAATAGTGAATATATTATGGTTATTTAATACGGAAAACAAAAACACAACATACCACAGTTCAGTAAAAAAGAGATATCATATTTGTTAATTGACGCACCTTATTTCTTATGCATTTTTGTTGCCCCGAAAATGAAATAAAGTAATACATTGGTTCTTCTTGTCAAGGTTTATTATCATGTAAGCCATACATATTATTTAATCAATATATCAATGCAAATGTTTCCACATAATAATTACCGGTATATATCAATATTAATATATGACATATTTATATATTGGATGATTTTCAGTGCCGCTAAAATGTATCTGGGTTGGGAATCATGTTGTTCATACAAAGTGTTCTAATGATACATGAGGATATGCAAATGTATTTGCTTTGACACTTAAAGTAAATTATTCACATATATGACAGCAGTCTTCTGCATCCTACTGTGTGACCTTACTATATCCCACCTCATACAGACAGATATATAAATGTCACATAGTAATTGTTAATGTATGGAAATGTCTCTACCACCAAGTCCTATATGGAATATAATAAAGAAGGAAATTAAACTTTGCAAATAAGGAGCCTCATTCAATTGAGCATTCGGGAGATCCGGGCTTCGGAAATGTAGTCCGCAAGTTATTTTGCTATTCAATTGGCGACATTTTGTAGGCTGTGATCGAGTTACAGGCTCCTGCTTCTGATTGGATGCGATGGTTAACATCGCAAGTTAATGTCCCTCCAAGCCTTTTATTTTTCATGGCAGCAAGACTTCCGAATGCTAAAATCGCAAATTGCTATTCAATTGCTCCGATTTCCCCTTGCTAACCACTCCGTCAAACCCACAAATGGCAAAAGTCAAACCATAAGTCACGAGTACCAAGGAGGACTCGCAAAGGGCTTAATGACATGCCCGTAGCACTTTAAATGCAGATATACACACACTACTGTACTTTTATTAAAAGTGAAAGTGATGTTAGGTCTTAAAATTAATAGCACAACATTCTCAAGCCCGCAAATCGGCCCAGAAAAATACTTTATTTCATGTTTGATCTCCGTGTTATATTGATCCCGGTAATCAATGTGTTAATCTATATAATGGAACTCACATGTAAAAGAATATCATATTTCCGGTTTTATCGATATAGCAATATTTTAGGAATGTGGGTCCGATCGTAACTCGTAATTGAAGCCCGTATGACATTGAAATCCAAACTCCATTTGCCATTAATGTAATGATGACGATCTCTGTTTCCATTAGCTGTTTCTAACTTGGGAGTTACGGCCTTGGTTAATTGATCTGTTCAAGCTCGCAAATGCTACATACAATGGCATGATTTCTGAATTTCGCCATAACTTGCGGCCTTGAGCAATTGAATAGCACCACAACTTGCGAGAGCTGTGGCAGACATATGGCCTATACCTCCATAACTTGCGCCTCTGAATTGAATGAAGCTCAAGGTTTTTAACATTGGCACCTAAAACAGCACTGACTGGATGGTTGGTTTTCTTTCCAAGTTCGCTGAAAATGGACTTAGAAAAGGTTTCAATGAAAGCATACTTTAATAACTCTTGATACTAGACATAGATAATTAGAACTGCCCAAAAGGAAAGTTAGAGCTATATAATATTGTTTCTGGCTAAAGTATCTCAAGTTGAACTCTACTATATAATCATCCACCTTTATCTGTCTGATCATTTTGAAATTCCATGCGTCTCTACACCCTCTATAGACTGGCATTGTGGTGTCTTGTTGAAGTCTACCTGTCCAAAAATAGTTCAAATTCAAAACTCTTAATATGTAATTATGTATTTTTTTCATACATTCTTAATTGGAAAAATGTAAAAAATTAAATATTCTAATTCTGCGTTAATAGTCATGAGAGGTTATCTGAGGCAGGCCCAGGGCAGCAACCTAAATAACCTAAATATACCAATACATAGTCAAACTACAATGGCTTCCTGTTTGCTTCTACTGTGTTTTCAAATTCACAATTTATGTAGTCTCTCCGTGACATTGCTCCTCCTTACTATGTATGCGATGACGCTCTCTATGCTCCATATCCATTTCAATTGTCATTGTCTTACTCCCCTCCTTTGCTTATTCCCACATCTGTTCTTTACTCCTCCTTCTGCATCCTCATTTTAATAAACTCTCACTCCACATTAGACAGTCTCCAAGTCAGCAGACATTTTGCACCTTCCTGCAAACTCTATAAAGATTAATTGCATGTTCCATATGGTAATCAACCACAGGAGCACATAGATGTGGTCCACATCTCATGTGAGGCCCTATTGTTCAATAAAATACATAGATCTTCATTTACCAGTAGATGGTCAAGTGGGGACAGGTAGATAGATTGCTTCACTATGTTCAACCTGCATGCATTTAAATCTCACACTACAGGGAGAAGTGCATTCATATTGGCTGTGAAATAATAGACATGTTTACAAAAAACTACATATCATGCCCCCTAAAATCTGCATATGATACCTTAATATGATACAATTTATAGTGTATCTTGTTAAAAAAATAAAATGAAAAAAATAAGTCTACAGACCTATCAGATATCATTGGATCCTTTATTATGCATTTTCACAAGCAACTTGTGAACAGGTAAAACAAGTGCTAAAGTTGGGCTTTTAGGATAAGTATAGATTCCTACTCACTGCATATTTGAGCACGGAAGAATAGTTTCAGCATTTTTAAAGAATTACTTGGAAATATTTGTGGATGTTCGACAAACCTGCTAACAAGTTTTAAAAGCTAAGAAAAAGTAACAGCCATTTGCCTTGTGTTCAGTTACAAGATATGAGGCCAAGCAGCACTGGACCATACCACCTATTCCTGGTAATTGTACCTAAATTGTTTTTATTGCTATTTATGTCTATAGGTTGCACAATATATTTTGTATGTCCATTTTATATACTGTATGTCCCTGTGCTCATAAGAACTTCACATTATTGAAGAAGTATCTTATAGTGTTTAAAGGGTTATACTTTCTCTTGTGACCACACTGGGCCTTTGTGTAATTTTTATAGTTATTTCTTAAATTGACTTAAATTAACATGCGTGTTATAGGGGTCAGCCATACACAGCTCTATCTGTTGTTGCAGGTGCCATATTGGTTGGCGAACCTGCAATGGTTGTCAATATGCCAATAATACAACAAACCTGGCAAAATAATATTATGCCCATCAGTTGCACAAGATGAATTTTTTTTTATATCTAATGTTAACACACAACACTAGCCCATTAAACCCTTCTTGTGCTTTGGAATGGGGGCAAGTTAACTCTACGGGTCCCTTTGGGGTCTCTAAGTATAACCATGGGAGTCTTGACACCCCATGGCACTTAACATTCACCCATTACCATGAGGGTCCCTACAGAACCCCATGGTACACTATACTATTACCATAGGGGGCCTTATGGACTCTCATGGCACCTAACATAAATCTAATCTTAATAATAATCTAACATTAACCAATATACCATGGGGGTCCATATGGTCCACCATGGTAACTAAACCTAGTCCCCTACCATTTGGGTCTCTAGAGACCACTAAGGCACCAAAAATATGACATGAATCCTATCCCACTAAATTTTTCCAAAAAGACCCCCATAGTCCCTAACACGCTCATAACACACTAGTATCACTATAACTTGTGATGTGCTGCTATGAATTAGGTATGACACGGGAGAAGAGCCTTTAGAATTACACAATGAGCAGCATGGGCTATCACAAGTGTGCTAGTAAAATCCAGCAGAGTATAGATACAATTCAAAGAGGTAAATGAGAAGAATTAAAGAACATTTCTAAGAGATCCATTTATGAAAAAGTTACCATTCTATTCTACTATGGTAAATGCTGCTGTTTCAGTCAAAGTTTACAATTCTTTATTTAGCAACAAACTTTTGGTTATTTCATTTGAAAGAAATCATCTCTGTGGTTGTGAATTCATAGCGGACAGAGCTCAATTTTCTGTGAGATCCCACATGAAATACTTCAATGAAGCCTAAAACAATGTAAGTGTTGAGCCCAGGGATACACTTGCAGCTATGGAGCAGAATTTCTTGGTCATTTAAAAAAAAAAAAAAATAGAACTATACAGTGTTTTTCCAAACTGAGAAACAAATGACCGCAGATACTTTTACGCAAACAGAATTAAATTATATGTTCTCATTCCTTTTTTAAGAGCCTGTGGCCAACCACTGCTGAATTGTGCTGCTCGTACTAGATAGTAAATGAAACAATTATGTGCTCTGAGGCACTCTGCTAATGTGCTGTCACATTTCCAGGTCACTGAGTATATTGATGCAGTGACTTTTCTCATTTATGCTATTTAAAGTCCATATTCAAACATGTTATTTTTCTTTTGCCTACAGTCCTCTAAATTTGCAATACACTTGGCTTCCAATAACCCACACTAAGATGAATGTGACATTTGGAACCTTTAATATCTCTCTAAATTATAATATTATAATTCACTAAGAACTGGAATATCAAATACATTTTTGGAGCTTTGTCACAACTAATAGCAATTCAACCCTAAAGCTAAATATTGTTTATTTCCATAGAGGATCTTACTTACACAGACAAAAAAGTATTACTATTTGAGAATGAACACTTCTGTAATGGTCACTGCACTCCAAAACTTTCTATGCTGCATTTAAAAAACCATTTTTTTTCAGTATAAAAAGTTTAAATGCGAAATATATAATGTAGAACAAATATATAAAATAAGACAAAAAGAGAAGTATTGTTTTCTCCTCTTCTAACCCAATATGTTACAGGAAACAAACTGGCAGGCAACATTGTGAATCAAAATTATGTTTTTATTTCCATTCTTTTGAACAAAAAAGAACACCAGATAACACAGATATCTTTCAACAAGTCCATATTTAGACTTCCTCTCAAGGTAAGTCAATTAAACCTGTTGCTTAAAGTCGCTTTCAGTACGGATTTATAGTTAGTGCCATCAGGTGGCAATTAATACCCGCTCTATGTGAAGCATTTGCGTACATGTGTGTCTCCACTTACATTTAGTAAATAGACTTCTATTCCTGATGATGCAGGTTATATAAATTACATTGAAAAGAGTGTATCATCTGGTCCTGGTATTGCCTGCACTGACTGAATTCTAGTCATTGTACTGATCCTGGCTGGTAATTGTTTTCTTTTTTTTGACAGATCCAAGAAGTGATATTCCTGGCCCTATTTAAGGCCATTGTAACTTAGTAGCAGTGCTCAGTTGTTTGTTTTTATTGTTCTGCCAACTGGTGCTTCTCTGTTTTTGGATTGCTTACTGGTGTTTGACACTTATTTTCTGACCATTCTGATTTTGTTCTGCCTACATCTGACCATTTGAACCATTTGCTTTGACACTTCAGACTTCCCTGCCATTGAGCCATCTGTGCCTATTCTTGTCATAAAAACTGAGCTATGATGAAGTGCTTGGGACGTTCTCCTCCTAGTCGTACCCTAGCTCAGCAACTGGACACACTGACAATGGATGGAGTCCAGTAGTGGATAAGCTTTCACTGTTCTGGGACTTCATGCCCATAGTAAACGATGATCCACATATGGGCCTCATTCAATTGCGATTCTGTCAATTGAATAGGGCTCTATATAAGCACATAGCATATTTTTTAGAGAAGTTTTTAGTTAGTGAACTTCTATCCAAAAGCAAGGTCTTCACTAACTAAAAACTTCTGTAAAACGTATATGCTGTGTGCCTATATAGCGCCCTATTCAATTGGCCAAACCGCAATTGAATGATGCTCATGGTATCCACTGTGGAAATGAGCAGTGGACACCAAATGATCTATAACACAGAATAAATAAAACATAATAGATTTTTTTGCTGATAATAATGCAATTAGAAATTAGAATTAGCAATTAGAAATGTGGATTAGTTAATTTTTACATGAAAAACTCAAGTCTTGAAAAATTTACCATGACAGTACTAATATTAGACAATTGATTCATCAAAACTATAAATGGTTAATTCAATTTCAAAAAGTTGCTTTGCAGTGGCTGATTAAGTTTGAAAAATGTTGCTGAATTTTTAATTTGCTGATTGATGATAAATACAGTGAATGAGTCATAAATAAGTTAATTGATAAACATATTTAAACATTGCAAAACTAGACCAGTCAGACAAAGCAGCACAAAGCAGGAAGTCTGCTACAGCCGCCCTGCCCCTAATGATGTAGAGCTAAGCACCACAGAGTGACAGGAAAAAACCTATAAAGGTAAGAGCTTGGAATTGTAACTGCTAGTATTACATTATAAATAAAGTGCAGAAATGCATGTACTTTCATTTTCACAGCGTATATTTTTAAAATACAGTGTCGCTTTAATGGCTTTGCCCTGTTTGTCTAGGATCCCCTAATTGTTTACATATGTTCTTTCAGTTTGTTGCTCGGTACCACTGATTACTCTGCCCTAGGCTTTATTTTAACCAAAATAAATATTCCATCTTATATAATAGAAATGTATCTTTAAACAGTGACCTTACACCAGAGTCACTATGGAAAAGTAATGAAACTTGACTAGTTTGCCAGTGACTCCTCCAAGTTTGAGTAGACGGTGAGCCATGTTTAAAAAAAAAAAAAAAAAGTGGTGTTGTATTTGACATAATTAAGAGCTAAGTAATATGATTGGTTCAAATTATTAATAAGCTGCAATCCTAAACTATGACAATTAAGATTAATCCATTTTCTATAGTACACAACTAGTTCCTCTATAGAAAGCTATTTCTATAATTATATGCATATTTGACTCTTGTATAAGAGCAACTTATGTTTACTTTGTCTATCAAACTCAAACTAGTGAGACACACAAGAAATAATATTACTTTACAATAACCATATATAGATGATTTGTGTTATTCACATAAATTTAAACATTATTAGTACTATTACTAATATATTGTTTTAATATGTTGGACATTGCTTGATGTCTCTTTTGCGCATTAAATCTAGCAATATAGCAAAACACATGCACATACAAATATGGTGGAAAAGGTGATCTTTAATGGATTACTCTTTTCTTAGACTTTATTGTATTAGTTGTGCCATAAACATTGTGGTAGAAATGTGAATTGTGACATTTTGAGTAGTCCTTTAGTGTAATTTATTCAAATGAAAAAAAAGCCTGCAAATACTGAAATACTGAATGAATAACAAATTAACATTGGTCAGGTGCTTATGTTTTATATCAGTCTGCATCCTAATTAGGCCTCAACTTCCACCCAATCTATTATTCTCTTATAATAAATCTAATATACCAAAACGTGTAAAATAAATACTACACCAATACATTTATACATCTGTGCAGAATGAATAAATTACCCTATGTATTTCCTTTTTGTTCAAAACCAGACACTCTAAGTTATTTAAATTACCAATTCCCAGGATTGTCTGCTTATATTTTTTTTCTCTAGTCATAGTTTTTCATTAAACTCAGTTCCTGCATGAATAAGCATCAGAGTACAAATATGGTCATTCTTTTCTAGCCTAGAATAATTGTGTGAATTAAAACATAACCTTTAATCCAAATCTATTAAAAAGTGTTTGTCAGATCTAAAAATGCAATTGTTAAAAACAACTATTATAGCACCATAATACACATGAAGATTTGTTAAATATGTACCCCCTCCTCACAATCCATATTAATAGATACAGTATATAAAAAGTATGTACAAAATCTTTCAATTCCAATGGACTGGACTGTGAGTAGGTGTTAAACTTTACGGCCTAACGGCAGTCTTGAGTTGTGCCATGCCGGTGCCTATCTCACTAGCCCTAAAAAAAAATTGGAGTATGATATAGACAAAGAATATAAGCAATGATACATGAAAATAAAAAGACAGGACACACATTTCGTCAGTTAGAACTGACGTCATCGGGGAGGTGCAATTTTAGGTTATTGTTGTTTTGATTTCTTTATTTATTTATGAGTATTATATGTGAAAATATAAAAGGGTGAATATCCCAATGATTGCTACTTTAGTATAACCATTATTCTCATTTATATTTGTTTGTGCAATGCAGATTTCAACCAGGACCCAAATTTCCAACCTTCCTATATAATAGTTTATATCACGTACAATGTTGTGGACAAAAATACTTTGTCCACTATAATATTATCTGATTTCTGACTCAAAAGTCAGGTATAATAACACAGCGTTAAATATGCCCCCCGGGGGTCCTTTTTCCAAAATCACAATTTTCCTGTGGACTCCTTCAGCGGTTTTAAGAGAAGAAACTTTGCAAAGTTAATAAAATACTGTATTTTATCATCTCTTTTAACTCACAAAATGCGAGAGCTCATTAACAATACAAATTCATGCTTATTCACAGCCGCCTTTAACCCATGTTATTTTAATTTATTTTATGCTTTATATAAGTTATGTTTCATTTGTAAAAAAATAAATTACAGAAAGTATTATTTGGTAAACAGTTACTGTCTGAATCAGAGAAAATGCGTCAGAAATTATTCAAATTATCACAGTTCTTGCTATTTGCATATCTGTTTGCATTAAATAGGCTGGGATTTGCATCTCAATGTAATATTTTCCCTGTGCAAATCTTTTTTTCTGCTTTATACAGTACAACAGGTGATAATTTGGTGTTCCTGTTAATTTATTCTATTTAAACCCTCTAAAATACAGCTGATGGCGTCATCCACAGTGCATTCAATTCATATTCATAAAGAATAGACTTGTTTAGAATATAACCTGTATGATAATAATGAAGGGGCACTGGTAAAACGTCTCTGGTTCAAAGCTATCAGGTACATTCAATACTGGTAATTTTAACATATTATCCTACAAAGTACATGTGTTATATTTAAACAAGCTATTGATTACTTTCATTTTCCTTTTTATACTATCACAGATTCAAATTTTCTTTTAAAGTTTAATAAATTGTCTCTACAAATTCAAGTCTGTTCTAATTTTATGAGTAGCCAGATCCATTAAGCCTTCATCAAAGGGCTGTGATACAGCAAAAACAGACATTGCAGCTCATTCACATATGTTTTATTGCATTGAAAATCCCATTGAGGTGTTAAAGGTATATGCAAGTGAGGTGGGTTATCGATGCATCCTGTAGAATGCATCATAACCCACCTAACAAAAAATGTTTGCATGAAAAAATTCAATAATGTTTAGCAAAAAAAGATAAATGTGCTGGGGGGGATGTAGACACTGTGCATATTGGGTCCTTCATTAAAAAACGTACACAATATAAAAGCTGCTGATGGCTAAAGAAAAGGAAAGTGTCTGAAATCATGTGACTTCCCACAGTAGGGAAGACTTCAAGTGCTAACTAAGCATGCCTGCACAATCCCCAGGCCATAAATGATACAATGTATTACTTATGCTAATATTCCCTGGGAATTTCAGGAGGTATCAAACAGAAAACAGTTTGCAAATGCAAGAAATTCAGCAAACTTCAGGCGGTTTAACTGTTTACTTTGGAATTTTTTCATGCAATTTTTTTTTTCAGACTCTATAAATTCTCCTCGGTCAGATGCATTAATAACCCAGCACACTTGCATTGACCTTTAAGGGACAAATTAAACAGAAAATCTGAATGTTTTATTACATAGAATGTTTCTTACATCTTCAAGGATCATCACCTTTGTTAATTCTTTTTCTAATACCATTTGAATAACAACACATGATGATGTGCAAAATGTTGTTAGAAATAAATAAACACACCCACTACATGTCTGGTTCTTGTAGCATCTGTCTCAATAGGGTGTGGTTTTGTAAACTAATGAGCTTTACATTAGAGGTAATAAGAACACTTGCTTATATATCTGCCACTTTCCCATTGTGCAGGCAGTAGGTCATTGGACATTAAAATGGTAAATTCCACAAGCAGCATAAATGCATGTAAAGGTAATAATTTAGAGGCTGTATTATTTCTTTACATGTTTATTTTCAACTGTTGTTCTACAAAAGAGATTAGTTTCATTGTTTTATCACAGTGGACCTTTAACATGAATTTAGTGTTCAATGACTATTTCAATTAAACATAGTAGAGAGTGTTGACAATTATTCTTCACCATTGATTAATACGCATGTTCAATAAGATTATATGGAACATAACAAAGTCAGAGGTGCTCATCAGAGAACGAATTAACCTTAATAGGTCAGTTCTATAGCCATGATAAGCTACTCTGAGAGCAACCTCTTTTAGCTCACTTGTGCCCTTCACAGGGAGAAATATCCTGTAGTATATCAGTCTGGTCCCACTCACTAGAGTGACCCAGCCCCAAAATACCAGGCAATTCTACCCTGAACAGGAGAAACAGCAAACCCTAGACGCGTTTCGGCCTTTAGATTATATGGAATAAATATGATATTGTAATGTAAAAGCAAAGTAAGTCCCTCTATTATAAAATAATAAATATGCCATTCTGCTGAAATTAAATTAATATATTTATTATTTTGAACCAGAGTGACTTACTTTTGCTATTACATTACAATATATCCATATAGTCTTATTGGCATATTCTATGTGATGGCAATACAGTGGCACATTTAATGTATATAGTTAGAAAAGCATATGAATACTTTATAAATGTAAATATAGATTAATATACATATGTTGAAGGCCCATTAACTTGATATGTCATAGTGTAATATGATATTATATTATTTACAATTATTTTCTCATGTAAACAAATGCCTTGTACAATGTGGTTTTGTAATAAACTATTCTTTATTCCAATAAAAAGAAAAAGCCTAGTATATACTAATAAAATACTAGTAAACCACTACAGAATAAGACTGAGAATGTAATGTGTTGAGTGAACACAATATCCTGTCATACAAGGGTGAGACCTTGTTATCTTTTATAGGTTCAAACTGTTAATTGAGGATGTCTTGTCATCTTGAACACCTATGCAGGGAGGTGGGGGAGGTGGCAGCCATCTTTGCATCAAGGTCATTTATTAAATATGTTTTTTCTTATAAAGCCTACATTTACTATACTTAATACATGTATTTCTTGATGCTTGTGTGGTGACCTGCTTGATAAAATGTGGTTGTGTGGAGCTTTGCACGGACCTTTCAGCATAATTATCCTATATATATATATATATATATATATTACTACATTAATTATAAAATAATATAGGAAAGAGTCATTTAATGCATTTTTTTACAGATTTCAGCAGCCCTTTAATGTTAGGGCTGGCAAAGTATAAGAACATAGTAAAATATCCATGTTGGTTGGACTAGGCATACATATAATTCTGGAAGAAGTTCTTGTATATGCATAAGTCAATATGTGAAGAATGTGTAGGACTGATATTTTGTAGGTAGGTGGTCACACCACCCTAAAGCCATGTAGGGTTGGGCTTGGTCAGTATTTAGATGGGAGACCAGTCCCACCAAGGAATACCAGGAGCTTTTTGCTGTGGCCTACTGGAGAAGAAACTGGCAACCCACTACATTATATCTACCATGAATACCAAGTGGATCAGCACGGTGTGTTGTGGTCCATGATGTCATGGAGTGTCAGGCACGACTGAGCGGCGCAAACACAAAAACAAAAGCAGAAGATCATCTTAGTTTCTGCCTTCAAAATATGTTTATAGTAACACTTAGAATACCATCTACCAGCCCCTGATTTAATGAATTCCTTTTACCAGTCCCTCTATATCTCGCACCAACACCTGAGTTAGATATTCTTTTGCCAGTGCGCTATAGCATGCACCAATACCTGTAATAATGAGTGCATCTTACCAGTGTTGGTATACTATCTACGAACTTTTGAGTTATCAAGTGTCTCCTATGTCTCCCTTCTCCTCAAATTCATAATTTAGCTAATATACCAAAGACTGTATTCTGTGGTCCTTTAAGACCTGCAGACATTATTGTGAAAGTGTCTCTTTAATGGTTTATACTGGTTTTGGAGGTACTGGCAGTTATAATGCTTTTTCTTACATAGGGCCTCATTCAACTGTGATTTGGCCAATTGAATAGGGCTCTATATAAGCACATAGCATATTTTTGTACAGAAGTTTTTTAGTTAGTGAAGACCTTGCTTTTGGATAGAAGTTCACTAACTAAAAACTTCTGTAAAAAAATATGCTATGTGCTTATTTAGAGCCCTATTCAATTTTTCAAATCGCATTTGAATGAGGCCCATAGTATTTAGTTTAGACAAGGCATCACGTAATATTTAAGATGCTGTACAGGAAACAACTCTGAGCACATGAACATGGCAGTTTCTTCTTTGCTATGAATTCAATCTTGCTGGGCTTTTCTCCTATTAATAGAAATGAGGCTGAGTGGTTAATAGAACACTTATGTAAGATGATTTTTTTTTAAGTCAGTTCACCCTTGGTAGTACAAGAAAGTAGGTCACTGCTGACGTCATATAGTCATTCAGCCGTCAAAAAAGTTGGTGCTATTTACATTACTTTGTCTTGTCCATAAAAACCCTTTCATGAAAAGCTAGGTTAGTCAGGTTAGCGAGAGCCAGGTAATAATCACTAAAATTTCCATCATTTAAAATAAATTGTATGAATGCTGTGGTAGTGGGTAGAAGAACATAGCAATTATTAAAATTGCCACAGTTTCTTAAGAAGCCATTTCAGTGGTATCACTTAAGGATACCACTTCCTACTACCAAAGCAGATATATAAACACTTTAATGGTAACTTCTTACAAAGCACAATTGCATGTGTTAGTTAATACATTATATTCTGATTTATTTAGTTTCTAAATAATTTTCTGTACTATTTAGTTGTTCAAATGGGAGTATGAGACTCCAGTGTACTATCAATTCAGGTAGGAATAAAGTACGAGGCTTAGTTCCAGTGATTCTTGGCTGCAACTTCAATGTTTCTGTGTTTTTATTTTTCTTGCCTTAATGTTATTGAAATGTATAAACAGAAACCTTATTTTTGAGCTTTGATATGTTACCATTGTCCCTGATGCTATAGAATGGGCATCATTGCTTGTTGCGATTTTTAAGGCAAAGCAACAATAAATTACACACAACACAATTTTCTTATCAGGTGCATACAGACTAACATTTGGCTTACAGAAAAGATTAAAAATCCTTTTTGTCCCAACCGACTTATGTTCTTAACTTGCTATGAATAAAAGGTGTCATACATTAGAATTAAAAATAAAAATGCTAAATTAAACTGGAACTAAATACAAGGATTAAATTTGTAATGCAGAAGTACACCATTTGACAAATTAACTCCCTTCCCTTTCCCTCCTGAATGTGTAGTAGAAAATGCAAGGAATCCACAGGGAAATTTACAGAATACATAGAGCTTTGCTTCAATGGAAATCCAGAAGAATTGGAAAAGATATGTTTCCCTATTGCAAGCTGGATGTGAGATTTTGTTGTGGGCATAAATTTCAATGCAATATTTAATTGTATGACTGTATTTCAGGCAGGGAATGGAGATGTTTAAATTCAACAGGAATGAAACTCACTTCCAAATTCTTCATTTAATAATGTTGATTTATGGTATCTCTGATATTTGTAGAAAATATTTTTATATTTTATATTATTTAAATCTAGTTTCCACAGATTTATTGATATGAAATGGAATATGTAGGTAGTCGATTAAATAATTCTTAAGAAAAGAACATAGTAGTTTGGAAGCGCTGGATCATAAAATAACCAGATATATCTGTAAGTTTCTTTTTTCATTACTTATGTATTTTAAAATGTACATTTTTGAACAGCACCAACACACACCACAATTGCATTACAAATAGATATAATGCTTATTATGATCCAAATAGTGGTGGACCCTGGGCTGATTCAGGCTCTCTTGGCATCCTGGGCAAACCTATTGAGTACCCTGCTCTTATTTCTTTCCATATATTATTCTTGTTGTTATTATTCATTTATAAAACATCAATATATTCCGTAGCACTATGATGACGACACGTGATGACGACAGGTGACATATATTGTTGAAAGAGCAATGGGGCGGTAAGGGGAGTGTCTTGAGATAAAATTTAAGATGTACGAGAGAGTAGTGTTGTTGAGAACTTTGTTGGTGAGTGTCAGGATTGTGAACTTAATTGTAGCAGATTTGATGAAGGGATTGGCAAATGAGTGGGGTAGCAAATGAGAAATGGCTGGTGAGATATTTGAGCCTTGCAGAGGCATTTCAGATGGATTACAGTGGAGAGAGTCTAGTAAGGGGAAGCCAGGGTAGGAGTGATCTGCAATAGTCCATGCAGGAAATGTTGGATAGGCAGGTGGTGACATGAGTTAAAAAAGGAGGGAAATAGGTCAGGAGCGGAGATGTAGATTTGGATGTCATCAGTATAGAGGTTATACTGGAAACCAAGAGAGCAGATTAATTTGCTAATGGAGACAGTTTAGAATGAGAAAAGCAAGGGACCCAAAATAAAGCTTTGAAGGAACCCAAGCCGTGAGTGGCAATGGTGATGAAGTGGACCCCAAATATGTAACTCTAAAGGTGGGATGGTACTGGCTTCACATTACCATTGGTAGTCCTAAACAGGTCTATTTTCCCTGTTAAGGTAAAATATTGTGTAGGGCCTAGGTGGGCAGCCTAATTTGCAATGTAGTCATAGGTGTGGCAAATGAAAAGTGAAATTAGACATGTAAACATTGAGAAGTTAGGTAAAAAAAAAGCACACTGTGCTTGTTTGATCAAAATATGCACATTTTGAGTACTTAGAGTTACAACTGCCTTAGACGCAAGTGATGAAACAAACTGTTCTAACTGAAAGTCAGAAAAATGAATGCAACATTTGACAATTCTTTTGTTTGCATAAATGCTAGCCGAATATCTGAATTCTGATAAAATCCACCAAGATAATCTGATCAAGTAGTTGTCTGTTGTAAGACTCCTGTTTATTTAATGGATTCAAAGGTTAGTGGCTTTGCCACAGAGAGAGATCATAAACCTCCTCATCTCACACACTCTTTCTAGCAGACACCATCTTTTTACTGGCATGTAAAGAGGTAAGTTCCACTGGTAGCTACCGGCTGGGACCTGACATGCAATCTGTGACTGGCTAGTAAATATAGTACAATAGAAACATTGTTCAACCAGGGATGGACTGTTTGGAAGGTTTCAGTGAGTAAAAACTGAACTTTTGAGTACTTGTTAATAATTTAATGTTTAAACATGCAAATAAACAATTCTGTATTTATTTTAATATTCAAAAAAGGGAACGCTCCATGTCCTTTTAATCTGGAGCTCCTCAAAATGTTAAAATCTGCTAGTTCAAAAGGTTTATTAAATATGTCACAGACAATTCACCACTCCATGTTAAGGGGTTTACATACTGGATAAGCAATTGATAACCTAAATTATTAAATTGTCTTGTAAAAATGTCATGTATAATAATGGCTTCACCCATCTCAGTAAGTGGATCACCAGAAATCAAAATGGTAGCAGCATATTTCCATAGAAGAGGTAATCTATTACAGGATGTGTTATTTTAGTTTCTATTCTAAGAACATCTGCCTATTTTCAAGTGTAGTTCTTCAAAGTACCGTAGTCTTAAATAATAAAATCACCACCGTGATCCTGTCAGAGTAAAATGGCATAACTAGAACTATAGATTATACATTTTAGTGAGTGCTTGACTTAATTATCTTACTCCATCATAAAAATACAGCAGTTCATATCTAACCTCAAATAATACCATTGCTGAATTAATTCTATATCTCTAAATCGCTCAAACTGTCTGTACTTTTCTGCAGTATAATTTATTGTTAAACACTGAAACAGTTTTCCTATTTTACCAAACTATGCTCACAATAGGATTCAATTTGCAATTCTACATTTTCAAGTTCTGAAGAGCCTTTATTCTTATTATTGCCTTGTGGGCGGCTGAAGATTAGTGTTACGGGTCATGGCTGGCTCTGCACAGAAAAGTCTATGTAGCAAAAATGAACAGCATATAGTGTGTTCATAATGAATGTTTCAGACTTGTAGTAGGTGCAGGAGCTCTGGGTTACAAACCACAGCTGAGTGCTCAGAACGGACTTCTTGTTCCTTTTTCTTGACCACCATACACATTCTACTGCCAAATGTTACATCCACAACAAGTGTATCACTGCTCATTGATCTAAACCATGTATTAGCTGCTCCGAAATGTGGTTTGATGAGCCAAGTTATAGAATATCTATTTATTATTTTATGGTGTTCTATTAAAAGGAAAGGCACATCTAAAAATATTATAACTTTTGAGGAACATATGAATATTAAAGTGTCTGACCAAATCCCTACTATTGCTCTTGGCTTCTAGTGCTATGTGTACTCTCACCCATATCCTGTACTCCACCTTGCAGTTTCAGGACTGTGTCCCATAACCATATTTGAATCTGAACTGCTTGTCTGGAGCATGGATGTGGTTTTATTTTATTATTGTAAATACAGTAAATGCCTCTTTTCTTATGGATCCTGCCCCTATGCAAACCACCCTAAATCCCCTGCTTTTTTGTCTCTAGCTATACAGACCTATATTATAAACTCAAATGACAGCAGTGCCCTCCTGTTCAGATATAATGTTGTATTCATAAAGCTAATTAAACACTAATACGTAAGGAGTGAATATAGTAAATCAGTTCAAATGTGTAATTACTCATCTAACATGTTTGGTATATGGAATTATTAGGCTAGATGGGCCTAGTGTTTCTATCTACTGTCAAAATCTCACTTGTAGGGCTCATACTTATTTACAACTAGCGACTTTCCCGTCAGAAATGACGGCCTGATATAGTGTTATACATTGTGTTTTCTGTCTGTTTATGTACTATCTGTTCATTGTCTCTTCCACCCTCTCCCTCCCCTGTGTCTCTTTTCCCCCACTCCCTCCCCTGTGTCTCTTTCCCCCTCTTTCCCTCCCTTGTGTCTCTTTCCCTCCTCTCCCTCCCTGTGTCTCTTTTCCCCCTCTCGCTCCCCTGTGTCTCTTTCCCCCTCTTTCCCTCCCTTGTGTCTCTTTGCCCCTCTCCTTCCCATGTCTCTTTCCCCCTCTCCCTCACCTGTGTCTCTTTGCCCCCTCTCCTTCCCTTGTGTCTCTTTGACCTGCTCTCTTACCCCTGTGTCTCTTTCCCCCACTCTCTCCCCTGTGTCTCTTCGCCCCTCTACCACCTCTAACTCCCCTGTGTCTCTCCCCCCACCCCTCAACCCTGTGCTCCTTTTGCCATTTACGGGTGTGAAAACATTTGCGGGCTTGGGGAAATTGATCAACTTCTCCAAGACCACAAAGGGCTTCCGAGTAACAGCCTTGAAAATATTGTGACCATTAACCCCATAGATTATGTTTTTAATGGTCGCAATATTTTTAGGGCCGTAACTTGGAAGCTCTTTGCAGGTCTCTCACACGGCCTTCGGCGCTTATTGTGGGCCTCCCCCCTCTACCTTATCCAAATCCCGATGCGCGCCTTTGGCGCTCGCCCTAGCCCCGTAACGCCCGCTTTGAAAGTTACGGGTTAGCGCATGCACAGCCCTGCTGTTACACACAAACTCGCAACCACGGCAACTATACATATGATCATGGTACAAAGTACACCGTTTTTCTTCTATAGTTGTAAGATTGCCAGTTTGCCCCATGCAACATTGAAAAAGAGCACTTCTGAGGCCAAAGCTCCTTTGATTGAAACATATTTTTCTCTCAATAACACTTATCCTGTACTAAAAGTCTTTCTATTCATTGCTTTTAAATTAAAATACAGTAATCAAATAATAAAATACATTCAGAACCTACTCTTTGTGCACAAAACACACTACTTACAAATATCCATGGCAGAAAACTTGAAGTTTCACATTGGTAATTGAAAATACATTTTAATAATATGTGTTAAAGTAGCAAAAAAGGTAATAAAACAGAATGTGATTAAATAAACTTAGTCATAATTTCCACTTTGTAACAATCTCTCTTAATCAAAGAGTGAGAGCATCAAAATTTGTTGTAGAAGGACCACTTTAGTGGGACTTATATAGGGCTCCCTAAGTAATTGTTTTTAGGGCTTGATAAGCAAAACACTTTATTAAATTGGAACTGTCCATTTTAACAATTAATTACTACATTTCAGTCATGCCCCTAGAAAAGCTCCAGTTCTCTCCACCCTGTGAATAAAGTATTATGTCTGAAGTGGAGCCACCCAGGGGGAAGGCTATATAAACTGTCATACCACAACTGCAGTGTGATATTGGGCTCAGGTTACACTGCTCCGTGCTTCTAATGTGTGTTAAAGAAAGTGTTTTTCACTTAGACACATCCACCCGAGGGGGTCCGTTCCAGGGTTCATCCAGGGGGGTGGAGAGATCCAGAGCTTATACAGCCTGGGGGATGATTGAAGTATAGCCAGTAATTGCAGTTTTTTAAGTCTTACCTATGTTTTCTTTCAATAGCCCTTTAAAAGATCACTAAAATGGTCCTTTAAAGACTACATACAGAACTTAATCAAAGTTACCAAAATTAACTATGACACATTAGTTGTCATATTAAGCCTAGCCTCCAACTGAGCAAGCTGAGAGTCAGATGAGAAACCCGAAAATCTTAATATAAGTAGTGATGTCGCGAACATCAAATTTTCGGTTCACGAACAGTGGACCCGAACTTCCATCAAATGTTCGCGAACGGGCGAACCCGGCGAACCGCCATAGACTTCAATGGGCAGGCGAATTTCAAAACCCACAGGGACTCTTTCTGGCCACAATAGTGATGGGAAAGTTGTTTCAAGGGGACTAACACCTGGACTGTGGCATGCCGGAGGGGGATCCATGGCAAAACTCCCACGGAAAATGACATAGTTGATGCAGAGTCTGGTTTTAAGCCATAAAGGGCATAAATAACCTAACATTCCTAAATTGTTTGGAATAACATGCTTTAAAACATCAGGTATGATGTTGTATCGATCAGGTAGTGTAAGGGTTACACCCGCGTCACAGTAACAGTCCAATCTCCCCATTAAATGCACCGCAAACAACCACAAACAGTCCCTTTGCACAACCGCAAACTCCCCATTTGCACAAGGTTGGATGCCAAGCTAGCCATGTCCTGTTCCTTGTCCTCACTGATGTCATTGAAGGTCTCTTCCTCCACCCAGCCACCAAGGGTCCCCGAAAGGTGACAACAAGCCCCCTGGGACGCCTGCTGTGTTTGGTCTTCAACCTCCTCAAAGCCACCTTACTCCTCTGACTCCTCTTCTTCAGACTCCCAGAGTCTGGGGGCTTCCACTGCCCAGCATGGAAGATTATACACAGGTCAGAGTCTGGGGGCTTCCACTGCCCAGCATGGAATAATATACACAGGTCAGAGTCTGAGGGCTTCCACTGCACAGCATGGAAGATTATACGCGTTGCCTCTGTCTGCGTTATTATAAGATGTGTACTGTTAAGTAGTACTATTCCTATCGGTTTAATCCCTGTTACGTCCACTATCAGGGGACGTGTATATGGCATGGATTTTTGGAAGCGGGAGATGGAAAAAGATGCTTGGTCGGTCCTCCCACTTCAAATTTGGGGCACTGCACGTGCAATCTAAGGTGCCACCAAATATGAGTGTCACTGTGCACTGGCAAAAGTTGGCAGAGTAGATGCAATAGGCTTCACGCACAAGCCTGTAGGCAGGCAATTGCTATTCAATCTATTACAGTCAAAAAAGTGTTGTTTTATGTCACTGAGCACAATATAAGCTGTGAGCCTGACACAGGCAGGCAACTGAAATTAGATTACAGGAAAAAAATGGTTGTTTTCAATGTATGTTACACCACCAGGTATGAGTAGTGAAAATAAGCACAATATAAGATGTTAGGTGTTAGCCTGTCACACACACACACGCTGGCAGGCAGGCATAGATTACACAAAAAAATTATAAAATAAAATAAATGATGTTCAAAGTTTCCTCAATGATAAAGTATAGGGGGCAAACCGAAAAGCGCATGTGTTCGCTGTTCGCGGCGGACGCGAACATGCGAAAATCACCGAGAATAGTTCTCCGGCGAACTGTTCGGGACATCACTAAATATAAGCAGTGCAAAGTTTTCCAATTTGCAACAATTTCAAACAATTTCTTCCACAAATCCACCCCACGATCACTGCAGAATCTAAAAAAAAAATGCAGATAAATTTATGTTCATAGCTGCTAATGTTATATGTCACAAACATGGAGTTGTTTTTCTCAAACTACTGAGAAATTAAGTGTCTGAACTGAAGAAGGCATACCTACTGGCCTGAACGCAACCGCAAACTGTGCTAGATGTAGAGTACACCATTAAGACATACTGGTTTGTGCTGGAAAAAGACACAAAATTAGACGTAAGCATGGAGCATCTACACATGGAGACTCACAGAACAGATTCTGGGCACGGTTTGGAAATTAGGTGATAGACAAAACAGAATGGTTGAATATTCTGATTAAGATGGGGGAAGGAGGAGCAGAATTAGTCTTCTCATGAATCTGTAGATTATAAACTAGTGCTGTGGTGCACTTGCACTTAGAAACAATGCCCCTTGAGGCACAACCTAACAATATCTATACCTACCAATATGGACATCTGAGGACATTTTGGGAAAGAATTTTAACTGGAGACTCAGAAGACATCTAGTCACCCATGCTAGATTATATTAATTAAAATTACATGATGTTTTGGAATTGAATAAATACAAGATCATTGAGACTTTCACCTCTAACACATCTCACTGCAACAGCAAAATGTTGCCATCAGTTCAGACTGTTGTGAATCTGTCAAACAGACATTTTATTTCCATTATTTATCTGTTTCATAATTGGTTTATAGTTCTGCTAATGAGCTTTATGGAATAGGTAACAGCTGAAATTTATCACAAAGCGATGCACAAGTTATTTTTCCAAAGTCTAACAAAAGCTATACAGGCAGATGTGGCTCCAAATGTTACAAGTATTTCTAAATTACATTTCTAGAAGTGTATTGTATTATAATTCATTAGATTAAGTTGTCCCTCCAGGGTTACACTGATTTAACATATTCAGCTTCAATGTTAGAATATCCCCCACTCCAGTAGTAAAGGCTTTGACCATCATCATGCCAAAATAAATTATCTGTAAAATGTCAAGTGAGGCAGAGGAAACTGGGAAATGGAAAATGATTAGGATGTGCCAGGAAAGTTGGACTTCAATGCATTTGTGCAGAACAGAAATAGTTTACGTGAATGGTCTATTAGGTCACATTAATAGACATGAGTTAAATCCAAATGAGCTCACTACAGGATTCATTTAACAGATTAGACCCTGAAAAAAATGAATACAATAATTCATTCATGATACAGATATACTTAAAAGATCATTTAAAAAGGATGCAAAATTTGTAGGAAAAATTAAAATCAGCACTTTATGTTTCTTCTTTTATAATTATTAGTAGTATACTTTATTATATTTAACAACTTCACTGCCAAGCTTATTTTGACATTTCGGTTCTGTTTATAGCAATCATACATGTCAGTGATTACTCTGAGCTACCATCTAATCTACGTGTCTTGATTTCATTGGCGTTTTTGTATACATTGCACATAAATACTTTAAATCCAAGATTGTTTTAGAGAATTTGGATAAAAAATTTAAAATATACTGTGTTCTTCCATTTTCAAATCCGGAATGCTTTACAGACATGGTATAGTCAATATCACCCATAATAGTAAATAGATGTGAGTAAGCCTGTGCAATGCATTCTACGCAGGCGTTACTTACATGCTGACTGGCGGTGCACTGCCGAGAGAAGGAGCGCACAGAGAGAACAAGAGAAAGACAGAGAGCACAGAGAAACTGCACACAAAAAAGAGAGCACTGAGAGAGAGGGTGCACCGAGAGAGGGCACACTGATAGAAAGAGGGCGCACAGAGAGAGAGAGGGTGCAAGGAGAGGGCGCACCGAGAAAGGGAGAGGGCACACACAGAGAGGCAGAGGGCGCACAGAAACAGTACAGAGAGAGACAGCACAGACAATTGAACATAACACATGACACCGTCATTAATGACAGGCAAGTTACTAATAACCAAGTAAACATTAACATTTAATGCACAGCATACTTCCTTATGTTGCTAGTTATATACATACACTCATTCACATATGTATAGCCATACAGACATAGACCAAATTCTCGCCAGGGGGGTGTGTGCGGCCAAGGAGGGGCCTCCTAGGGGGGGCTGGGGGGCAGAGGGGCCCTACACTACATAAATAAATAAATGCAAACTAAAAACAAAAATGATAAAAAAAATTACACTGCACTGGGCCACCCAGAGGAGGGCCCCGGTGCATTGGACCACCTGCACCACTGGTAGCTTCGCCCCTGCACCCACTTCCCCTTAACTGAAAGAGCCAGGTACTAATGATCCGTCTAATGCTCTAGGTTTAAATGAATATCAGGCCTCATATTTGGACAAACAGATCCAATCTGTGATAGGTTACCTAAGACTGACCTTTGATTGGTTTTCCAATATTCTTAGTCTAGCCTTCACTTGCTTTGAATGTTTAAAGGACCACTGTAATGGCCTAGCAAGAGAAGCCATATATATTAATTATAGATTGATCACAAATACATATCCTGTTTAATGATTTATGATAACAATCAAAATTAAATTAACTTTCAGACATAACAGTATTAAACATCAGTTGAGTGTTGAACACATAGGACCACCAATTAATTTAACCTATTTTGCTAATTATGTAACAGAGAATTATGTTATCCTTAGCTTCACCAATGCAGTGGATCTTTTATTTGCAGTAAGTCATTTATATTTATTAATACCTGCAGTAACAAATAGGAGCTTTTAGTTTAAATGCAGTTCTTACCACAAATAATATGTTCCATAGCAGTATGATCTCACCCTATGGTTCTTAATTAAGTCTGATTTAGGTGCATTAGAACAAACCTGAACATAAGTTCCAGGAATTGCAGACATTGATTTTAATTAGAAAGCACTTCCCAGAAGTCCTGCATCAGATATACAGGTGAATTCCTGCTAGGCAAAACAAACACTATTAGTTAGTTTCATCCCTTGCTAAATATTGAAAACAAAAGTAAAGTGAAAAACTTTGTCAGTATTGCAAATTTTCAAACACCCTATTTTTTGTAGTGCTAGTACTACTAACGACAGATAATGCAAAATAGTGTTGTGTTGTTATGAGCATTGACAAGTTAAATGACTACTGTACCGTATTTACAAGTAAGGCTCATATGCTTGTTTGCTGTGCATAGATTATTTTAAAAAAATTGTCTTTAGTTTTAAACTGTGTTTCCCCTTTAGCAGAGCTGTGAATTTCTTCCTACCTATGTGCCCTCTAGTACTCTAAAAAATGCATTAGATCATCTGTTCTAGTACATGTGGGTTTCATGATAAGTATTAACCCCTTGAGTCCCGGGATTGATATTAGGCAGTTCCAAATAATATTTTTTATTTGCAAGTTTTGTTGGTTTGAGACTGTTCTGTAATTAATTCTAATGTCTTTCCTTTTCTTCCCATGCTTTTAAAGTACAGTATTGCGTGTTTAATAGCTGTTACAGCTATAATAAGTGGAAAAGCCCTTGCGAGCCCTATTTAGTACTCGTAATATTTTTATCAGAAACTTTATACTTTTTCTGGTGGTGGGTCAGAATTAATTTGCGAGCAACAAGTTCTAATAGAATATAAATATTGTTTAATTCAATTAATTAGTAGAATAGGACCCAAATCATGCTCAATAAGGGGTAGGATCAAACACAGTTAAGAAATGTAAGCATGCCTGGGATAAGCATAAATACTTCCTGAGGCTTAGTTAAACTAAACTTTTAAACAGATAGACTAGGCCGTGTATATGGGCTTTCTTGCCTTTCTGCCATGCAACCCTACTCTGCCCCCACTTCACATATTACCCATCCCCTTTACTTTGCTGTCACTTTGCAGGACTTGATCACTTACCTTCTTCCCTGACACACATCGCCAGCTTGATGACCCACTCCACACCAATTGGACCTTAAGTAGAAATGTGTTTTTTTCAGCTAGGGGGGCTGTGGGGCCAAGCAGGAGAAGAGAGGTCCAGGGGGCCCAGAGGTTGCCATGGTGAGTTATGCCTGGGTGAGGGGGCAGGGCCTCACTGCACTACAGAAAAAAACATTAAATGCAAAAGAAAAATCTAATAAAAAAAATCACAGCACTTGACTCCCCTCAGAGGAGGTCCCTGGTGCACTGCACCACCTGCATGGGTGTAGGAACTGGGGGGACAAATTTCCTCCAGATTTTCCTATTTTTGCATGTATGTATATATAAGCTATTTTATGGTCTGTGTATACAATGCACTGTATCCCCCCAGAATTATTCTGGCTCCTACACCCCTGACCACCTATACCACTGGTAGCTCCACCCTTGACCTGGATCTTTTTTCAAGTGGGCAAGGAGGTTCTTATAAATGTCAGTGTCTAATGACACCAGAATAATATATAAGAAATTAGAGGGATCATTGGGATCCCAACAGAACCCCCCATCAGCGGTGTCACAACACCCATCTTTACAATCCATCATTGCTCCTGTTTATTAGGATACCAAGTTTCTTAGGAATTCTTATTCTTATGGGCATTTTTAAAAGTTAAAATAAACAAAGCTTAAATTACCTTGTGCGTTTGTTGTTTCTAAATCATGTCTTATACCCCAACGCCTAGGAAAGAAAATACACTAAATAAACACAGAGGTGACAATCGAAAACATGCATATCAGAATAAATATTGCTGAGTATACATTAAGAAAAGCAGACGACCTTCTTTGGAAAAGTAGATTATGTTTTATTGCTGGTTTGGGGGGAGACATGTGTGTTCTGAGATGAGTTCTATTTTCAGCTACCCACAAACTCACAAGAGATCCATTAAGTGAGAGATATTTTGCAAGTGCAGAGGTCTCTTTCCCATAAGTAAAAAAAAAAAGAGAAGAGCCTGTGAATAATTAAACATTCTCTGCTGTTGTAAATATTTAATTGTGGATAGGACACATTTTGATTCTTTTCGGTTTTATTATCTCTTCAAATACATATTTTCTATGTTTTCTATTTTTCCAAAGTAGAAAACGTTCAAACTGTGTGAAAGAAAACAAAATCATATTATCTCCAAATTTTTATTATCAAATTCCCCCCCTGGAGGCAGCATCCTTTGACAATATGCTCAAAAAAGACCTCTACTGAATTAATATATGGCAGCCATTACTCAGTATGGTGGATGATCAAGAAATGATAGATGGTATTTCATGTGTATTTTTTCTATGATGGTTTATTCATCAAATAATTATATCTGTCTAGGACATTTAAATAGATGTTGCCTCAGTTCCCAACATGTCTAAGGTTAACATGGAAAATAAGAGATTGCAAAGAAGATGAGTAACAAAAGAAGAAGGAATGCTCAGGGCTGAAGATACTAGAAATATATGTTTTATAGGGATGCTGATGCCACGCCATCTACACTATACAATTAAATAGATTATTTATTTGTTTTCCTAATATGTTTTTAGATTGTAAAAAAATTATAATATGGCTTTGAATTTATTATTTTTATATGCATCTACCATTTTAGTTATCTCAGATCTACTTCCTGAGACTTTAAACACACAGGAAGTTTGAATCTGCCCAATGGGAATATGGAATATAAGTGCGATCACTAGGCTCAGTAAAGAAAACGGGAGCATGCATTGAACAAATGTGAAGGATATGTGTAGTTCGTTTACTTTCTGAAAACATTTTGCTCATTATCAAGTTTTAAATTGTATAAAAAAATTGACCACTGTCGTTTAAAAAAAAGTTAAATAAAAAAAAAATTATAATTTGAAGAACTGGCAGACCAGCAAGCTGTTGCCTTCAAGTTCCAGCCACTGTGCACATTGGTAATTTTCCATTTTCTAATTTAGATACATGGGAAGCATGTTTGTGAAGAATGTAACAAGCTAACAACATCAACTGCTATATAAGCCATGAGCATAAAAGCATTTTTAGAGAAAATTTTAACTTTTGCAGATTCTGCTTGTTTATAGAACCTTCAAGGTTGTCTCTCTTCAACACTTACTGCTGTCTTGGAGACTGTAATGCATGTGCTCAAAAACCAAACCTGACAATAATTGAAAAATCTGTTCTTTACCCACCCCGCATGAACTGGGCAAGAAGGAAGTCTATCATACCAGCTTCTATACACTAGCAGACTCTACTAAACAGGGGCAGATTTACCAGTGGTGCAGTGCACCAGGGCCCTCCTCTTGGGGAGGGGGGGGCAGTGCAGTTTTTTTATTTTTTTTGTATTAAAGTTGTTGTTTTTTCTGTAGTATAAGAGACCAGCTGTGGCCTACCATACCAGCCCATTCCATGCTAGGTCCCCTAGGGCTCCTTTGCCGCCTACCCCCGGCCAGAAATTTGTGCCCGCCTGTTTATAAAATACTATTTCTATTGAAGCTCCAGGAGGTGGCAGTGTGGAGCAGTTCAGCACTCTGGGATGTGTATCAAAGGCAGAAGATAAGAGATCAAGGGCTGCAAAGTGATAGCAAAGTATGGGGGGGTTCTGTGAAGGGGCACAGGAGATAGAGATAAGTGCTATGTGAGGTGGGTGCTGCGAGGAGTTGAATGCTGAGAGGACTGGGTGCTATGTATGGATGGATGCTAAGAGGGGTAGCATGGTAAGGGAAGCAACTATGGAAAGGGGTCTTGGGGAGAGCAGAAAAGGGAAGGGTTAAGGGGTGGGAGGGTTATGGGAAGGGATATTAGGGAGGAGAGCTGTTATGGGAAGGGGTTTTGGGGAAGCACACTTAATAAATTGGTAAATTGGTATGGGGGGGCAAACACATTTTTAGAACACCCCCTAGGAGGTGGTCCAACATTGTTTTTGGACCAGGTCCCTCCATTCTCTAGCTCCGCCACTGTTACTAAATATTAAGATTTAGAATATAAATAATTTTCTGCTCTTGGCATACAGAGCTGCTATGATTTGCTATGTACTTTCCAAAATGCATACTTCCTAACTGCAGTGGTACTTTAGAGATATACACTATAAAACTGTTTGTATACTTTATCATGGTGAATATTTTCTAGACATGATTTATTTCCACTCTTTTTCTTCTTTTTTTGCATTCTGCAGCCAATCTGTTGAGTAAGCCTGTACTTATGACCACCTGTGTTGGCTAAATCCCCCTCCATGTCTGAAACTCCAGGAAGCACTGCAAAGTTTTGCCAGCTGGGATAAATCCCTGTATCTATCACTGAATGCTAAATCCACTGCCATAATTTTCAGAAGTGGAATCTGCCAGACTCACAAAGGAGCTCAGACTAAGTCAGACTAAAACAAGATGGTAGCAGATGTATAAAAAAGGAGTTGAAATAGGATAACATTTTTACAAAATTGGTATGAAGCTGAAACATATTCTTTCTAACAAGTTTTGTAATGCATATGATTAATAATTCCTATATTACAATAATGCAATATTCACTAAGATTTACTGTGATTGGGTCCTTTGAGGCTGCAATGGCAATCACGACTACAGTGAACCTTAGTGAACCTGGCCAACAGAGGTTTGTGGAACTGAGGTTACATTCATCAAAATAGCTTCCCAGTTACTGTGGCCATGTCAGATGCCCTTAGCTAGATAATCTTATGTTAGCCTGCTCTATTCTGAGTGCTTCTCATGGAATGGTTTATACATAAACTATAACTAAATATAATCAAGCACATAGCCAAGAGCCAAAAGATGTCTTGGGAGTCTGGAATTGTATAGGAAACCCATAATTACTGTTCTTCAACTTTACAAAATGCAGGAGTACCGGGATTAATTGCTATCTATAGTAATACACGTTCATGCGAAACTCTACTTCCAGTAAAAGGAAATTGCAGTCATTAGAGCAAAAGCAGCATTGTCTGTCTTTCTGGCTTCATATAAAGTGACATGGCACAGGCCAAGATGTTGTCATAAGGGGAAACAAAGGAAAAGATAAATAGGTTTCTGGTACAGACTGTGTCCAGTTTTCAGAAATATTTCCTAACAGAACAATGAAAAAATACGATAAATCAAATGGAAAATGTCATTAAAAGAATAGATAAATTTACTTGAGTCTAGAGACAGAAAAAAGAGAGATAAACAAAGCACTAAACAACATCATTTAAACATACAAAATAAACCAGGATCATATTCCATCTGTCAAATAAAGTACTCAAAAGGAAGCGGGATTACATATTGTATGGGTTTATAGAAGCTTGGAGCATATACAAAACAAAAAAAGGAAGAATACTCATTTAGTCTGTTTTCCATTCTAAGATCATTAAAAGCAAGTAAGATATCTCTACGCCAATCTTTTTTTTTTTTACTTTTTGACACCCCAGTACGATTCAAAAGAATTTGGCTTCACTAGTTTTATAGACTGCAATATAGACTTTATAGACTAATAAATGAAAAAATATACAATGGAACATTAGGCTAGTCTGGTTGGTGTAAATACTGCATAATTTCCAAATTGTGTGTAATCCAACAAACTGACTGCTCTATAGTCTTAAAGGGCCACTGAAGTCCTATACAGGAGGTCCCCGGGTTACATACAGACGTTCATACTTAAGAACGGCTCCCAAGGCTTTGTGTATGAGTTTGTGTTTATGTTCTGTTTGTTTGAATTACCAAGAGAGAGCACAATCATTTCTGTAACTTATTATTACAGTACATGGGTTTTCAAATTGTAAGTGAGCTAATGCTGTTTGGTGTATGGTAATGAACTAAATACGTTAATAAATTAATAAAGGAATATACTTTACCTATTTTGAAGTAATAAATGCAGAAAGCATTATGCTAAAGAGCTGACAATCTGTTTTCATGTTGCTGCAGCATACAATGTGTGTTTTCAGTGCTGTGGAGCTGCTGTGTAAGTGTGAGCAATGTGTGCAGTGTGTAGTGTAAATAGTGTGCGTGCGCAAGGAAAATCCATTAGGGTAGCTGTGTACTTCCAGATTGTGTAAGTTACTGTTGTAAAATGGCGACTAATGTGTGGTAGGCGGCTGTGGCTGATTTTGCGTCCGTGTTCTTCGATCTCGTCCGGCTTTTTCTGAAACTCTGTATGTGTTTGGTGGTGTTTTGCGTGTTTAGGGTCCTGTAGCCTCGTTTTCAGTTTTTGCTGCGGCCATTTTTTCTCTCGTTTAGGGGATTTTCGGGTGTCTAAACTCTTCAATTTGGACTTAAATGGAGGTGTAACTTTACTTGCAGAGGTCCTCGGTGCCCGCCTTGCTGTGGGTAAGCTTTTTATGTGTTTGTTGTGTGTATTTATTGTGTTTTGAATGTTTTGAGGTTCGCGCGGGTCGGCCGTTAAAGTGGTAATTGTGCGAGGTCGTAATGTATTTTTTTCGTGTATTTCTGTGTTGTAAGTCCGTAAATGTTGCGAGGGCCGCAACGCTAGCAACAACTTTTGACAATCCGCAGTTATGATACCTATATATGTGATTACACTGTATTATTATTACTACCACATATGGAACATTATTTTATTGTTATCCTTATTATTGTTAAATGGAAGAAGACCTTAAATGCATTGAAGCTTTTTTTTTTTTATCATATAAACTTTATTGAGAGTAATATGAATGGCAGTAACAATTAAAACATTTCAGGAATAAACGTACATTTGACACCTGAACACAGATTTCCTCCAAAATGTAATACTGAGACCATTCTCTCTTTCCTCAAAAAACCTTGTTTTCAAAAATTTTTAGTGATAATTATAATACATATAAATTTCTAACAACTCCGTAAAGATAGTAAACTAGCTGAGCTTAAATAGATTCAGCATAAAGAATAAAAGTGAGAGAGATAAAAGTTTACTCTCGCTTGCCATTCCAAAGGAAAATTCAATATTCCTCCGAACACTCCCCCTCTCCGCCGCCTCTTTAGCACTTTTTTTTTTTTTTCCCCCCAATAATCATTGTATTATTACCTCACCTCCAATAGAACAGTCAGCCTTCTTCCAATCCCGTCCGAACCGCACCGCTCCCCACCCGGCTCCACACCTAGCCGCCTCAGAAAAAACAGGCCCCACCCGACCCCCCAGGCTATCCCTCCTCAAGGAATACCGTTTGGTGATCTAATCCAAGGCTCCCAAATTTCCAAAAATGCCGGGAGAGAGTCTAAAAGAGTATAAGTCATCCTTTCATTAATAAATAGAAATTTTACTTTATTAATCACTTCTTGAAAACTGATAGAATTATCTTTCCATCGCCTGGCAATTATGTTCTTGACTGCAAGATAAATCATTTGAGCTAACCTATTGCCTTTTCTCCCTAATTCTGAATGATGTATTCCTAGAAGGCATGTCGCTATTGAAGGTGTAATAGGGGTATGCAATAATCCTGAAATTAGTGTGGCTGCCTTCTCCCAGATCTCAGCCACCCTGGGGCATTGCCACCATGTGTGAATGAAATCCCCCCTACCTTGACACCCTCTAAAGCACTTATCTGAGATTGTTGGAAATATCTTGTTCAATCTGACTGGAGTCGTGTAAGCCCGGTGCAGAATTTTTAGGGAAGTTTCCAAGAGACTGAAATTAAATGAACCCTTGGAGAGATTCAAAAAGGCCTCGGCCCAAGTTGTCCCCTCCCAAGTTTGTTGTAAATCAGATTCCCACTTTATCATGAAGGGGGGCTTTGTAAGATCCGGGGGAGAGTTTAATATGTCATAAAGATTTCCCAGGGTTCCCTTAAAAAGCGGTACATTCTTGCATATTGTAGACAGCCAGGTAGCCCTGGGGGGTCCATGCTTCCTCACCACCTCCCCTATCCAATATCTTATTTTTGTAAGATTAAATAGCTCTCGCTGGGGTATTATATGGTCCCTTTTCACTGTGTCTAGTGTTAAGATTCTGTCGCTGTCCACCCATGATCCCAATTTGTCTAAGTTAAGCGTGCTCCAAAAATTTCTCGATTCTACTGACAGAGAGGTCAAAAGGGAGGGAGATGAGAACACTGAAGTTAGGGGAGACAAGGCGTGGGCTAATTTGTGTTCCCGTCTGGCCCGGTTCCAAGTCCTTAAGGTGAAGCTAGTGATAGGGTTACTAATCCGGTCCCCGTAAGTCTCTGAGGGAGGAGCCCATAGAATTATTCTCCAAGTCAGGGGAGCCATTAATGCGTCCTCAATAAACACCCAATTTGGTTGGTGATGGATGGAGTGCACCAAGGGGATAAAAGCAAGTTGCGCCGCTTTGAGGTAGTTGGAAAAATTAGGACATGAGAGACCGCCCTTGGACTTGTGCCTAAACATTATCCTCCTGGCTATCTTTGGAGGTCTATTCCTCCATATAAATTTAAATACCAGGGATTGGAAACGGGACAACTCTGCATTGTTTATTTGAATGGGCAAAGTCCTGGCTAGGTAGAGCAGCCTTGGCAAGATGTTCATCTTGACCGCAGCAATCCGACCCGTCCAGGAGATATGCCGCCTCGACCAGATGTTTAGGTCTCTCTGCAGTGTTCTAAAGAGGGGAGGGAAGTTAGCTTTATACATTTCTGCTAATGTACTGGTTAGATTAATTCCCAAGTATTTAATGTGAGAGGCTGGCCACAGGAAATTATATGTTAGTTTCAGCTGGTTCAATATGTCTGGGGGAAGACCAACACTAAGGGCCTCTGTCTTCTCCTGGTTCAATCTGAGCCCTGACAAGGAGCTATACTGCGTGATCGTTTCCATCAGAGCTTGAATCGATGGGCCCGGGTTCGTTAGGGTACAAAGGAGGTCATCAGCAAATAAAGAACATTTCACATGCTGATGTCCCACCCGTACACCACCTATTTTGGAATTTGCTCTGATCGCCTGGGCTAGAGGTTCAATTGCTAGTGCAAAGAGGAGTGGAGATAGTGGGCAGCCCTGCCGAGTGCCGCGTCCGATATTGATATAGGCTCTCTGAGAACCGGGTAGCTTAAGGCAGGCTTTGGGTGAAGTATAGTATGAGCGCAGCAGGCTGATAAACTGGCCCTTAAACCCAAATTTAGACAATGTGGCAAACAGAAATGGCCATTCCAGCATATCGAACGCTTTTTCAATGTCCAAGGCTAAAATACACACGGGGGGTCCACCTGATCTAGCTATGTGTATGATATTTAAAGTCCTCCTGATATTGTCCCCCGTCTGCCTGTGTGGGACAAAACCTGACTGGTCCTTGTGAATCAGTGCTGGAAGAAAAGCAGAGATTCTTTTGGCAAAGATTTTTGCTAACAACTTAATGTCTCCATTCAGGAGTGCAATTGGCCGATAATTTTTAGCCTCTTTGGAGTCCCTGCCCTCTTTAGGGAACAAAGTCAAGTCAGCGTTGTTCAGCTCGGGGGGAATTGCCTCCCCTCTCAGAATTGAGTTAAAAAGGTTACACAGGTGAGGGGCTAGTATTTCTGGGAATTTCTTGTAATAAATATTGGTAAACCCATCCGGGCCAGGCGACTTTCCAAGCTTAAGCTCTTTTATTGTCTCTAGGATTTCCTCTACCGTGACCTCCTTGTTTAAGTTCTGCAAATCCCCTACTGAAACTTGCGGGAGATCTAGGGAGTCTAGATATGAGGTAATATAGTGTTCTGGGGCCTTGTTCTGTGAAGTGTAGAGAGATTGGTAGAAGTCCCTAAATGTCTCTTGGATTTCATTCTGGCTAAACGTAAGAGCACCCGTCCCTGCCCTAATTTGGGAGATTCTAGATTGTGCGTACCGCGCCTTCAAGCTCCTCGCCAGCAATTTATCGGGCTTATTCGCCTTTAAGTAAAATAGATGCTGTGTTCTCCTTAGCGCCTTTTCAGTCCTAACCGCTAGAATACCCTCTAACTCCAATTTGGCCTCATCTATCTGACCCCTAAGAGAGGGGGAGGGGGACAGCTGGTTCTGCTTCTCTAGCTGTGCTAACTTCGTCATGAGATCACTCTCCCGTTTGCGGGTCATTTTCTTATGATGGGAGGCAATTTTAATGCAAGTCCCCCTTATGTAGGCCTTATGGGCCACCCACACCCAACCTGGCTCCGACTCCCCTCCCGCATTGATTTCAAAGAACGCCTTCAGCTCAGCAGCAATTTGCTCCTGGACTGCAGGTAGCGCTAATAAATATTCATTTATTTTCCAGGAGTAAGGCAAAGTCTGGGTCCCCAGCTCTACCTCCAGAGAGACTGCTGCATGGTCTGACCAAGTGCACGGGATTATATTAGCGTCCCTGGAGTGGTCCAGTAGTGCGGAGCTCACAAGAAGAGCATCTATGCGGGAGTAGGTCCCATGACTTGAGGAATAGAAAGTATATTCCTTCCCCCGTGGATGGTGCCCCCTCCAAGCGTCCACTAGATCTAAAGAGTGCAGGAGCCTCCTAATCTGCTTGATTTTGTGCGAGAAGAGATTATGAGCCGAAGGTTTAGACCTATCTGCCACCTGATCCAGAACCAGGTTAAGGTCACCCCCTATTATGAGTTGTCCCCAGTTCCCCACCTCTAGGGTCTTTAGAAATCTTATCAGAGTCTTGTGGGGAGCTACAGTGGGCGCGTAAAACGATGCTAAAGAGATCGGGTTTCCTTGAACTGTACCTTTTATGATATAAAAGTACCCCTCCCGGTCCACTACTTTTGCGTCCAATTGGAACTGGAAATTCCTGTGGAGCAAGATCGCTACCCCTTCCTTCTTAGATGTCTGGGTTGTATAGTAATATTGGGGGTAGTCTTTACTGAAATAAGTAGGAGCCTTGTTGTTGGCAAAGTGAGTTTCCTGAAGAAAGATGACTGAGGGACTAAAATTTTTATAATATAGGAAAGCCTTCCTTCTTTTAAAGGGGGAGTTAAACCCCTTTACGTTGTGGGTGATTATCCTAGCCGGGGCGCTCATGTGTAATTAGGTGTAATAAGCCTATATTTTGCGTGTCCCATTGTACCTCTCTGAAGCGGCCGTGCGGAGGGAGCGGAGAGCGGCCCATCCGGTCCAGGACTGGAAGTCGGCTAGAGTGTGGATCGCTATAGATACCTGATCTGCCGGGAGCATAAAAGAGAGATAGGTGGTTAGTCATTTCTAAGGATGTGAGGATATTAGCAGAGCTCATCACAATAAACAACTTGTCAAGGGAACAGTCCCCGTCTAGACTACAATTGTGTGGGAATAAAAGATTATTATTCAGGCTAAGTGCAAGCCTGCAGCCCCAGTAGGGGAGCCCTCCACCCCATTGGGTTGCATTTACAGAGGCCATAGGGGAGTAACTGGGGGCCACTTGTTGGCCTCTCGTCCACCAATAGGAGGGGTGATGGAAGGAGGCGTTGTAGGTGGAAAGAGAGCGGCGGACGGAGAGGAGGAATTTGAGTATACAGGAAAACAGCGTGAGGGTGGGCAAAGCCCGCGAGAGCAGAGTACAGGAAAAAAGCAAGACTAGAGAGAGAGTAAAGGGGTAGAACACTCTCCCTGTGGGGCTATAGTTTAGTAAAGCCAGTTTCTTTATCCTAGCCTGCATACTTCCTGGCTAGAATCATGGGTCCTCCCACCGGCGGGGGGGATTTCTGGGGGGCTACCTAAATGGTGAGCAATTACAACAAGAGTAAACAGAAAACATCCTGGCCACTGACATTTATGTTCTATGAGCACAATTTTAAAACCTTCCAATAGAGGAAGGAACAAGATAATAAAAACATCCTATTGTATAAGGCATTAACAGTAGCTAAGACTATTGCAAGTTAAACCTTCTTATAGGGAGGAAAACACAAACAGGTTAAAGCAAGTCATTAACAGGCATGCAGAACCACTCGCAGCTTTAAGTATAGAGGTCTTCTTTATAGCTTTGGGGGGCAGTGTCCCCAACTCTGGAGTCAATAATCCCACTCAGACGTAGATACTGTCCAAACTTGGCTGAGGTAGGGACAACAAGATCCCCCCCCTCCGCTGCAACTGTCCTCTGCTCATCAAAGATAGGGGGAGAACAGAAGTCTCTAGGGAAACTATGAAAGGGTTTCACACCCTCCGATTGCCCCTGTCTTGGTCTGGCCTCTGGGTGAGGACCCCAAAAGTCTTATCTGAGGTTTTCTTTAGACTGGTGACTTCCGTCCAATGCCTCTGAGGCAACCGAGTGATGAGGGGTGCAGGAGGCCCAATTGCAAGTTCCTCTGTTGTCAGGGCCAGTCTTTTAAGGAGACCTAGACACTCCTCCAAAGAGCGAGATGAGTGGTGCACCCCATTTAGGGAGAAGGAAAGAGCAAAAGGAAATCCCCATCTATATCTGATGCCCTGGCGTTGGAGTATCTCTAGGGCTGGTTTCATTAGCCTCCGCCTCTGGAGTGTGATAGGGGAGAGGTCTGCATAGAATTGTAGCTTGGATCCGTCGGGGCCAACAATCGATGCCATCTTGCGTGTTGTAGACAATATTAGGTCCCTGGAATGCTGGCGTAATAGCCTAACAATAATGTCCTTGGGGAGGTCTTGATTTTTGCTTCCTCCCAGGGCCCTGTGGGCACGCTCCACCTCCCATATATGATCTGGAGTTTCCGATAGGATCTTGTCGATGGTAGCTTTAAGGTAGCGGGGGAGATCAACTACTGCTGTCGGCACCCCTCTTATTCTTATATTGAACCTTCTCGACCGATTCTCTAGATCTTCAAGTTTATCTTCAATGCTAGAGATGCGGGAGGTGTTCTCTGCAATGTTTACCCTATCATTCTCTTGAGTCGATATTATCTGGTCCACAGACTCCTCAAGGAGATTGGTCCGCTGCCCCAGCTCGTGCAAATCTTTTTGAAGGGCTGCAACTGCCCTATTAATATGCGTCTCCAAAAGAGCTTCAAACTTTGCCATTGAGTTCTCAGTGATGTTTACCTCTGGTTGCGAGGATGCGGCCTGCTGCTCTGAGTCTGAGTGATCAGAGTGTTCAGATTCTGAGCCCTGGGCTTCAATGTTGGAGGCCCCAGCTCTCTTGAAATGTTCCTCAATCCTCTTAGTTGAGAGGGATTTCTTGTTCTTCCCCATGTTTGTTACTTTGATGTATTTTGGCTTAGGACACACACAGTAATTCTATGGTGTGTGGGGGACTCTCTTCTGTCTCCTCAGGACCTTTTTTGCTTTCTTCTTGCCCCGTGGGATTAGATGACAGTGCCAGGGATGTTTCTCAGCATGACGCAGCCCCCGCCGGCAGGAGTTCCCCTTTTCCCCCCCCAGGAATTCTACATCCTAGGGAGATAAGCCTTGTTAGCTGCTATTAGTCGTTTGCTCCAGTACCAGATTGTTGTAGTGTGACCTCGGCTCCACTAGGTGGCAATGGAAGCCTTCAGTTTCAGGCCACTTTTACTCTTGATGTTTTGCCTCTTCAGACTGGAGTGTGTGGAGATCAGCAGGTTGTTGCCTATGTTACTGCTCATTGGATTGGCACCCAGGAATTCCAGCTATTATGCCGGTCAACAATGCACCACCAGTTACAGACTGTTAGTGAGAGAGCAATTAGCAGTACAAAGGCCTTTTGCCTAATAAAGAAATGCAAAGTTCAACACACAAGTTGTAGTAGAGACAGGCCTGTCCCAGTTTGAGCAGCCTGGATTCAGAAAGGTAGTCTCTGGGAGCTGATTAGTAGTGTGTTCTATGTTCTGTGGGTCTCTGACAGGGCAGCCCACTTTAGCCTCTCTAGATCCCCTGGAGATGCTGCTTGTAAGCTGTTTGGGGTGTTGAGGGAGTATTCTAGCCTGGCAATGGCCCTTGCACTAGGCCCTGGACACAAAATGGCCGCCTCCCGTTTCGCGGGCTTTCTGGGCCCTTAGTTTCTTTCCCCAGCTGCCTCCTATGGGGGTCTGCAGCCTTCCCAGGCCAGTCCAACCGGGCCAGCCGCCACTGGTCTCCCCTGGGGAGCCCCCGGCCCTCTCCCAGAGTACTCACTGCGCCTGGATCTTCTTCCTCACGCTGGCCACGTGTAGGGCCAAGATGGCCGCCACCCGTTTCAGGGCCCCTCCAGTCTCTGTGACCTCCTGGGCCGATCCGGACGGGTCCTGCACAGCACTCCTGGACCAGGGCCTGTTTACACCTTCTCCAGGTGAGCCCTGGCTGTGCCTTCACCCTCCTGTGCCTTGGCAGGGTGCGTTGTTGCGGGTGACGCCGGCGGGGTGGCTAGAAGCACCCGTAGAGGGGTTTGGGGTGTCCCTTCCAGTTCCCCCAATTGCTGTAGGGGTAAGGTAGTCCCCTTGCTGGGCTTTTTAGCCCCTTTTAAGCTTCAGCTCTGAGTTTTGAGCAGGAGCTCAGGGCACACCAGTTCTGTGGCTTTTTGCTGGAGGTTTGAAATGGCTTATTCATCGAAGCTGTTCAATTATCCACCACTATGCATCTCGCATTGAAGCTTTTAAGTATTAATATTATTATTATTTATTTGTAACACGCCAACATATTCCGTAGGGCTTTACATTGGTAAGTTCAAGGCAAAACAATAGCAATATTAACACTTTGCAAAGGATGGAGGGCCCTGTCTTTGAGCTTAGAATCTAGGGTCCAGAGTGCTTTACCTGAAGCACCGTGCAAGATTGAAAAATCTAAAGTATAGTTGCAATATGCTAATCCTAATTGCCAGTGCTTTAAACAGGACTAATGGCAATCTCATTATTTTACAAGTTCCCTCTCCAATAGAAAAGCAACTTAAACATATGAAAATCTAAGTACATTGATTTCAATGTGAAATCTCGTTCCTAGATGACTAGAGATTTCTTTGAGGTCTAGAATTCATCACATAGAATTTGCACTATTGGGAATACAATGAGAAATCTTGTCAGAGAGTCCATCCAAAAGATAACTCAAGTGAATATTATAAGACTAGTGACTTGCCCGTCAAAAAATGACGGTTCAGACATTAATTTTGTTGGTGTTCCGAGATCCTTCGGGGGTCATTGCAAGCCTCGCGCTGAGCGCCCACGGCGCTCAGCACGTGGCTCGCCATGAGCGCCAAAGGCGCTCATTGCGAGGCTGTTGGTTGTTTGTGTGCTATGAGCAGCGTTGGCGGTCGTTTTTTGTATGCTGATGAAATAATTAATACATTAATATACTTTACCTATTTTGTAGTAATATATACAGGAAGCATTGTGTTGAAGAGCTGACAATCTGTTTTGATGTTGCTGCAGCATACAATGTGTGTTTTCAGTGCTGTGGAGCTGTTGTGTAAGTGTCAGCAATGTGTGCAGTGTGTAGTGTAAATAGTGTGCGTGCGCAAGGAAAATCTGTTAGGGTAGCAGTGTACTTCAGCATTGTGTAAGTAAAATGGCGGCTAATGTGTATGTGGTACGCGGCTGTGGATGATTTAACGTCCTTGTTAATATTGTATCTTGGACCTCGTACGGCTTTTTCGTAAAATCTGTATGTGCTTGGTGGTGTTTTGGGTCCTGTAGCCTCGTTTTCTTCCTAGTGTGGGTAAGGTTTTTATGTATTTGTTGTGTGTATTTATTGTGTTTCTAATGTTTTCATGTGCGCTCGGGTCGGGCGTTAAGGTCGTATTTTTGCGTCCTTGTTAATAGTGTATTTTGGACCTCCTACGGCTTTTTCGGAAAATCCGTATGTGTTTCGTGGTGTTTTGCGTGTTTAGGGTCCTGTAAGCCTCGTTTTCTTTTTTTTTGGCAGCCATTTTTTCTCTCACTTAGGGGATTTTCGTGTGTCTAAACTCTTGAATTTGGACTTAAATTGAGGTGTAACTTCACTTGCAAAGGTCCAGGGTGGCCCCACTTGCTGTGGGTAAGGTTTTTATGTGTTTATTGTGAGTATTTATTGTGTTTTTAATGTTTTCATGTGCATGGGTTCGGGCGCTAAGGTCGTAAAGTCCCGCGGCTCGTATTTGTGGATGCTATAAATTTTGCCGTCGACGTGAGAGCGTCAACCTCCCCAAATGCGGCCCTTCGCTTCGTGAGGGTCCGCATTTGCGGCCCTAAAGTCCGCAGTTGCTGACAAGGAGCGCCTTTGTCGCTCCGTGCATGCAACTGTGGCCCTCACTTCGCGAGGCCCCAGCGTTAGCACAACCCCACTTGCTCACAACTATATATGTGATTATATTGCTTAAAAACAGTTTTTTAAGTGATATCTCACCAAAAACTATTATCCCTCCCCTGCTCTTTCCAGGGGAGAGATAATAGTATAATTACATTAAATTATTTTTTGTACCTATTCTGATTGTCTTATATACCTTGTATAACGAATAAAGTGTTTTCTTGTATCTGGCTGTGTTCTCATCTTGTTTTTTATTTCTAATAAATTGTTTTTCTTATTAAATTTAATTTGACCAGTTCTTGTGAATTATGAAAAATAGTCAAATTTTCTATACCTCAAACATTTACCTAACTAATTATGGTCATAACTAACCTATTTGGACAAAATTCCCAGAGAACATGAGCGTATTTTCCCTTTTGGGACATGTAAAAACACCTTTCATGTTTATAGCTGGAGCTTTAAAAACTCCCCACATAAATACTCATGGGTGTTTTCCTCAGGCTTTTTCCCATTTGAAAGCACTTTTTCAAAGTGTTCCCACATAGTGAACTAAGATTTGAAGAAATCACTTGAAAATTTCTGAAACGAGAACCTGCATACGAAATAGGTAATTAGGCAAAATTGATTAATTTTAAATAAGCCACTGACTAAGAGCCTCATTCAATTGAGCAATTGTACATTACAGTAGCCCGTAATGGAGGCCGCAAGTTAATTTGCTATTCAATTGGCGTTTTTTTGCGAGCCGCAAACAGGCTACATGTTATGGGCTTGAAATGTTATGCGGTTGTTACAACTGTAACTTACACCCCATCTAAGCCTTTGATCTTTCCCGTCCGCAAAAGTTCTGATCGCAAATCGCTATTCAATTGCCACAGTTCCTCAAGCCCGCAAATGTTTTCACACCCGTCAACGGCAAATGTAGAAGAATATCCTACGAGTACCAGATAGGACTCGCAAAGGAGTTAAAGGCATGTCCATAGCACTGTAAAAGCAGATAAAAAATCAATACTACACTGTAAATGACGGGGAAATAGATGAAAGTCATTAGAATTAATTGCACAACAGTCTCAAGCTCGTACATCAGCAATAAAAAACATTTTATTTTATGTTTCATTTTGGAGTTCAATCGATCTCGGGAATCAATGAGTTAATACATATCAGGCCACCCACATGGACTAAAACAGTATCGGCATTTATTTTCGGTATTTTACATTTTGCGGGTCTGCGAGCCAGAGCGCATATGGGACCTCTAAACGGTAATTGACTCATTTTCTATTGGTTGTTTCTAAATGGGTAGTTTTTTGACTTGCTTAATTGATCATGTTCCCGTCCTGAAATGCTGTTTATGATTGCATGGTTTTTGGTTTCGGCTTTCGGCCCGTGACTTGCGGGCTTGTTCAAATGAAAAGCACCGGAATTGTAGCACAGTTCAAGCCCACAGCAAGCCCTTAGACATACAGCCTGTATGCTGGACCATGGAGGACACCATGATACTTTCCCACTTGCTCACAACTCTATATGTGATTATATTGCTTAAAAACAGTTTTTTAAGTGATATCTCACCAAAAACTATTATCCCTCCCCTGCTCTTTCCAGGGGAGAGATAATAGTATAATTACATTAAATTACTTTTTGTACCTATTGTGCTTGTCTTATATACCTTGTATAACGAATAAAGTGTTTTCTTGTATCTGGCTGTGTTCTCATCTTGTTTTTTATTTCTAATAAATTGTTTTTCTTATTACATTTATTTTGACCAGTTCTTGTGAATTATGAAAAATAGTCAAATTTTCTATACCTCACACATTTACCTAACTAATTATGGTCATAACTAACATGTTTGGACAAAATTCCCAGAGAACATGAGCGTATTTTCCCTTTTGGGACATGTAAAAACACCTTTCATGTTTATAGCTGGAGCTTTAAAAACTCCCCACATAAATACTCATGGGTGTTTTCCTCAGGCTTTTTCCCATTTGAAAGCACTTTTTCAAAGTGTTCCCACATAGTGAACTAAGATTTGAAGAAATCACTTGAAAATTTCTTAAACGAGAACCTGCATATGAAATAGGTAATTAGGCAAAATTTATTAATTTTAAATAAGGCACCGACTAAGAGCCTCATTCAATTGAGCAATTGTACATTACAGTAGCCCGTAATGGATGCCGCAAGATAATTTGCTATTCAATTGGTGTTTTTTTGCGAGCAGCAAACAGGCTACATGTTATGGGTTTGAAATGTTATGCGGTTGTTACAACTGTAACTTACACCCCATCTAAGCCTTTGATCTTTCCCGTCCGCAAAAGTTCTGATCGCAAATCGCTATTCAATTGCCACAGTTCCTCAAGCCCGCAAATGTTTTCACACCCGTCAACGGCAAATGTAGAAGAAAATCCTACGAGTACCAGATAGGTCTTGCAAAGGAGTTAAAGGCATGTCCATAGCACTGTAAAAGCAGATAAAAAATCAATACTACACTGTAAATGACGGGGAAATAGATGAAAGTCATTAGAATTAATTGCACAACAGTCTCAAGCTCGTAAATCAGCAATAAAAAACATTTTATTTTATGTTTCATTTTGGAGTTCAATTGATCTCGGGAATCAATGAGTTAATACATATCAGGCCACCCACATGGACTAAAACAGTATCGGCATTCATTTTTAGTATTTTGTATTTTGCGGGTCTGCGAGCCCGAGCGCATATGGGACCTCTAAATGGTAATTGACTCATTTTCTATTGGCTGTTTCTGAATGGATAGTTATGGCCTTGCTTAATTGATCATGTTCCCGTCCTGAAATGCTGTTTATGATTGCATGGTTTTTGGTTTCGGCTTTCGACTCGTGACTTGCGGGCTTGTTCAAATAAAAAGCACCAGAATTGTAGCAGAGTTCAAGCCCACAGCAAGCCCTCAGACATACAGCCTGTATGCTGGACCATGGAGGACACCATGATACTTTCATGGAAGGTGAGTGTGTGAGATTAATGTTTACATTTCTTGGGAGCAGTTCTTGCATCAATGGATGCAAACTTCCAACTTCTGGGCCTGTATTAGGGAAGGGTTTGGTGTCAATTCAAGTTGTATCCAATTATCTAACAAAGACTACAAACCTATCCTTGTTCCCTCCTCCCCCACCCATCAATTAACGGAGAAAGAACCTCACACTTATGATCCAGCTTTCAGGAAGTGAGGTACCAAAACAAAATGGATTCCTTCACCCATAAACAGAGTCTTCAAAAATTCTGATAATATAATGTTATACGGTATATCAATAATGTTAAAATTATTCCTTGCCTGTCATGTTGCTCTCTCATTGTAGATGTAATTTTTTCTTCCAGTAAATAACTGATTGCTTTCATATGACCATTGGAAGGAAGGAAGATGATGGACTGTGGTGGAATAGTCTCATGCTTTGCTACTTAAGAATCAGGCAGCAACAACGTGTAACAACATTGGAGCTGCCAAGAGCTTACGAGTAGATTTAAAATTGTATATAAAATGTGGCTTATAAAGGTGGCTTAATCCTAAAACATTGCACATCATGTTGTCACATATAACTAGCAAACATACACCCACTCGAAAACACCACATTTTGGGTGTGTAGTGTCTCAAATCTGCCTACATGGCTGGATAAAGACAATACCACTACCCTCAGAATAGCTACCAGCCCATCTGTGGGTTTCTATACTGGTATAAGATAACATTAAGGATAAACATTGTTACCAGCTGCAATTATTGGGAATTTCCCAGTATGTTTTTCTTTACTTGTCATTTTGCTATGTTATGTTTCTCTTTCTATACGTGCTTACACCACTGTATTGCTATTTAACACTATAATCTCCATATACATACTCTGACTTTTTATGATTGCATTAAAAAAAAAATTGGAGTGTAATGTTTTTATTTCATTCCATTATAAGCCTTTAACATTTTGGAAACCGGCCCTTGCTGTTCTTTAGAAGGAATGTCCCATAAAAACATGCAGTATTACTCCTTACTTAAAGGTACACTGAAAGAGTCATATCAAACAATGTTTACATTTGAATCATTAACAAGAATGTAATTTTCTAGTTAAAATCTTACAGTGACCTTTAGCCACTCAATAATTAATTAATCATCTGAGTTTGATTACCTGGGATAATTAAAACAATGTTAGATTTTTTATTTTGTGAGCTCCATGGAGGCAGCCATTTTGCCATGAATTTGATTATGCGCATCTAATAAAGTTACTGTATATTAATGTTACATGAGAAAAAGTATAAAAACGCTGCCTGTCAAAACAAATATTTGTACAGAAAACAAAAAATAATGGAACACCTCAGGGACACCATTGGCACTGTGATTGTGCTGAGGTACAATGTTAGAAAGATGCTAAAGGAACCTGAAGACTATGTGGAGGACCATGGAGTCTACCAAGAAGGCCCCTTTTCATTATTGCTGGATAAACATTGTTGAATAACTTGTGAGCTTTGTTATAACTTCGGATTGGATGTTGTAAGGTATATTTAATTCTCCTTGCTTCAATTAAAAATTGCTTATTTTGGACTTCAGGGTTTGTAATTTAAGTCACAGTCCTACCATTATTACATGTTTCTTCTGGTATTACTTATTTTGGACACTTGTTGAACTGATCCTTTTTCCACTACTGATCATTTTAGGGGGTGGGGATTTACTAACAGATAGTGGGTGGGTTAAAGGCATGTTAGGGGAGTGTAACTTGCATGTACCGTGAAAACCCAAGTTCCCAGAATTCACTAATACCCATCCTGTTTTTTACTTTCCGCGATTCTGAAATTCATTATCACGTGTTTCAACACCACATTAGCAGTATATTTTAGATTTAAAGGAAATAATGTAACCAATACTCAACTAGAGTACAACATAAGCTGCTAGATGTTATATAGAGCAGTGTATGTTGTATATATAAATAGGTGAATACCGTATTTGTTTTATTATTTTATTTAAATATAAAGCATACTGTACTGCAGGGATTGAAAACCACAATGCTGATCTTGCTGATTTTAGATTTTAGTCCTTAGATTTTAGTCCTTATGAAAACCCATGACACCTACCATAACCCCTTGTTATGGGGTTCCTTACAGACCCCCATGGAGAATTAATCTATAACCCTGGGGATCCTTCTAGAACCTCCTGGCATACTACATTATCCCTTTGGTAATGCATTAATGTTAGGTGCCATATACTTAGAGGCCCCAAAGGGACCCAGATGGGGTTAATGTTCCCCCCACCCCATAGCACAAGGAGTCAGGACAGGGAGAAGCCTGGGCTCAAAGGTGGTTAACGGGCTAGTGTGTCATTGCAGACCTAATTATAATACCAGCCATTTAGTAAATCACATTGAGACCACGACTCATCACGCATCCTGTTACCAAGTTCTGCCCTCAGGTTTGGAAAGTTTCATCATTTTGGAGGCTCCTGCTTATTTTTCAGTACTTTTTTAGGTATATTAGTAGGTTCAGAATAGATGTTTCTGTTTTTTGTGGATATGGGGATATTTTTTTCTGTTTATGGTGTGTTTTAGTGTGCTTGGGGTTTCATTCTGATTTTTAAATAGATGTGACAGTTGTACATAAATATCAAATGTTTATGCTTTTTGTCTGTGCTATAATTATGACATTTAGTGTGTTCACTGATAATAATCAATAAAACAGCTGTGAGATAACTAGTAGAGTTTTTTTAAGAGAGCAGGCCCATTTATTCGTCTGCAATGCAAACTACCAAAAGTAAGTCAATAAGGGATTGAAATGCGTTACCAATGTGCTTGCTGTGACAGCTGTGTTTTTAAGCCATATCTGACCTCTTTCTCTGTTACACAACCCAGAATAAAGTTGTTACGTAGGCTGGCTTGCCTGCATGTGCGGCTTTCATTCTGCGTAGTTACAGTCTGTGCATGTGTTGCTCCGTGTCCTATACACAAAAATGAGCCTGGTAAAAATGATCCTTTTGTGCTGTCTGTTACTGCCAGACAAACAGTGATGAGCAGATGGTGGCAGAAACACTGTCAGTGCAATTTCATGTGGCCTCATTGAGTGGAATCTGCATTTTCTTCCCATGAATGGACTTGGAGTTCTGCTGCTTCTTGTGAAAACAACTTCCCTACCCTTTGCTTGTGTAGACACTCTGTCAAAAAAACTTGTAATCCCTCTTGTGCTGTGTCTGTCAGGAAATAGTCTATTTCATCTTTGTTAGACAGCCACAAAGAGACAATTAAATGGGCGGTCTAGTAAGTCACTATGGGGGTGGGGGGGGGGGATAGTTTTGGGGAGCTGGGGTGAGGAAAGGAAAGTTGTTTAAATACAACAAACTAAAATTTATTTTTAATTTATTTTTATAAAAACAACAAATGTGATACATTATGATATATAGTATGCCATATGGTAATTCTTCTCCTTCAGATATGTGACAATGCATATTATTAGTCAACTAAAACGGAAAAGAAATGCTGTAGTAGTAAAGTACCTGTAAAAACGAACCATATTTGTCTATTGGTTTTTCTATTTAGGGTTAGCCTGTTTGTTTAAAAACAGGTTTTAACTATCACAATTGTATGGATGAAAAGCAAGTTACTGTTTACATGTTAATATGTGTTCAACTACATTTAATTTCACAGTGAATTGCAACTTGAATACAATGAGCCTCATTCAATTGCAAGCCCGTAATTACCTGTAACCCGACATTTTGGCTGTGGGTTAAATTTTCCTCAACATTTAGATGTATTCGATTGTTTCTAAACCGTAATTACAGACTCACAGTCTGCACACACAACCCATGAACTCGTAAGCAGCATTTCAGAGGGCATGATCATCAGTTAAGCAAGCCTGTAAGTTACCTTTTAGACAGAGTCAAAAGTAAATGAGACAGTCATCATGACATCAGTAAAACACGGAGGTTACAATTAACCTGCAATTGTAGGCCAATAATACATGCAAATAAGGAATATTTGCAATCGGGGGGCACTCAAGCAATCTTGAAATACATTAAAACACCTGTTTAAGTCCATGTGTGTGGCCTGATATGTATTAAACGCTTTTTTCCCAGTATCGATACAACACAGAAATAAAAGTTAAAAATAATTACTTTTTATTGCAGATGTGTGACCTTGAAACTGTTGTGCACTGAATTCTAATGCCTTTCTTTGCTTTCCCAGTATTTTAAAGTACAGTAGTGTGTGTTTATTTGCTACTGCAGTTATACAAACAGGTGTTTAACCCACTTGCGAGTCCTATCTAGTACTTGTATAATTTTTCATACATTTGCCATTTACGGGTTTGAAGTCAACTGTGGGCTTGTTGAATCGTTGTATTTGCCATGATACGTCACTTCACTATCAGTATTGTTTAGGACTTGAAAAAGACAAGAAGCACCTCCTAAAAACGTGTTAATTAAAATACAATATTAGTCCATTTAAAAAGATATCATACACTGAATATTGATTAATTTTATAAATAAATCACTATAGTAACAGTGCTACTTAAAGTTTAAAATTAATACAAAGTTCATCAATGCAGCTCTAAATCGTCAAACAGAGCTCTGAAAATCAAGTGAAATGACATTAAACAGTAATAAAATTAACAACTAATCTGTATATTGCAGATCAGAGATCTAAAAAGGTTGAACGTGATGGACTAAAAGTCTTTTTTCAACCTTAATTACTATATAACTTTAACATTTAGAATTTTTACAACTAATATTTCAGTTTAAACAAGCCTTTTTTATATTGTAACTAGTAAATTGCCCGTCAAAAATGATGGTATCATTTTTATTTTTTCTCCCTCCTACCCCTCTCCCTCCCTTGTGTCTCTTCCCCCCTTACTTGTGTCTCCCCCTTCCCTCCCCGTGTCTCTTGCCCCCTTCCCTCCCCTTCTCCGCCCTCTCTGGTGTCTCTTCCCCCCTGTGTCTCTTCCCCCTCCCCTGTGTCTCTCCCCCTCCTCCCCTGTGTCTCTTCCCCCCATGTTTCTTTCCCCCCTTCTCCCCTGTGTCTATTCCCCCACCTCTCCCCTGTGTCTTTCCTACCTCTCCCCTCCCCTGTGTCTCCCCCTCTCCCATGTGTCTTTCTCCACCTCTTCCCTGTGTCTTCCTCCCCCTCTCCTGTGTCTTCCTCCCCCTCTCCCTTGTGTCTTCCTTACCCCTGTGTCTTTCGCCCCTCTCTCCTACCCTGTGTCTTCTCCCCCCACCTCTCCCGTCACCTGTGTCTTTCCCCCCTCTTCCCTCCCGTGTTTCCCCCCTCCCCTGTGTCTTCCACCCCCTCTCCCATGTGTCTTCCTCCCCCTCTACTGTGTCTTCCTCCCCCTCTCCCATGTGTCTTCCTCCCCCTCTCCTGTGTCTTCCTCCCCCTCTCCCCTGTGTCTTCCTCTCCCCCGTGTCTTCCTCCCCCCTCTCCCCTGTGTCTTTCTCCCCCTCCTCCTCTGCAGCTTGTGCACTCACGGCCGCTACTGCAGCCACGAACTGCGCATGTACATGCACTACGTGTGAGCTCTCGAAGCGTCCGTAGAGAGCTGCGCATGCACTCAGGTCTGTACAGACTTAGGAAGTACTGGTAAGTGTGTATGCTCCCATGGAGCGTTACACACTTACCACAATTATTATAGTTGATTATTCATTCCTTTGCCTGTCTCTCTGCAGACAGCGCGTCTGCAAGCTCACCAAGTACCAAAAATCACAGGCACCCTGCAAATAACAATATATCTATCATTGCCACAACTAAAAAAATGTGGTATTTATTATGGTGTTAAAGAGAAATATGAGCATTTAAAGGCAGGTTATAATTTATGGTCCATTCAGAACCTAATGGAATGTGCCTATAAACTCAATGTATCTTGCAGTGCAGAGACACATGTTAGGGTGCAGGAATAATACACAGTTTTAGTGCCATAAAAGTTGTCATAATAACATTTTTAAACAACTATAAAATACAAAAAAAAACTTAAATTTTAAAATGATTATATACATTTTCTGTTTGGTTTTTACTGTCCTACATGATGGTACAAATTTCATAATGACTTCAGTGGCCCTTTAAAAGTGAAATTGACTTTCTTTATATAATGCAGATACCAGACAGGAAAATTCATATGATTTTTAGAGTCCCATGATGCTATCTTATTACTGACATCTAGTGCCAAAATTGTGTGCATTGATACATTTCTCTCAACAACATGAAGAAAGATAAGTACAGGCTAGACATAGATTTCTCAAGGTCAGTATCTGCAGCACAATGACACCATTAGCAATCTAGTAATATAATGGAGTTAGTTTTCAGGAGATGGATCTAAGAGAGCTGCAGCAGGCTGGTGTGATTGGTTTCCACCTTGCTGCCGTATACCATTAGCGCATGAGTTCTTGTGAGAGCATTATACAAAGATGTACAGAGATAATCATCCTTGGCTCATAGCTCTCCTTAGCATGATGTATGGAGTTTTACTGTAAGTGATATGTGTTGTACCTTACACTACTTAGGCCTTACTGGAAATCAGCATAGACTATGGTATATTATAGCAACTCAATATCCAGCTATTTACCCAAGCCTTTGTGCAGCATAAACCAGCCTATCAAATATCCAGTAGATTAACCCACCATGACCCATAATTTAACATTAAAAGACAATTTTCGTACATTTTTTAAATGGATGGCTAGACTTGGAAAAAAAAAGAAAATATTTCAGAAAGCAAATGAATAAATAAACACAGCCTTTAAATATTGCCCTTGTATTTACAAATATTATTTACTGCAGGGATTCACTTTACTAAGCTTCTTCTTTCCATTGCTGTCTCAGGAACATATGTTCTTGGAAAATAATGAGCTTTCCATTAGACCTTATGGAAGCACTGTCAGTTGTACCTGCCACTTACCCACTTGGCAGATAGAAGCTTCATCCTCATAAACATTTGTCAAAATTGTAGATTCCACTGCAGCAAAACAGCATTTGAATGGTGTTAAAATAAAGGCTGCATTATTTTTTTACTTTCGAGAATCAGTTTGTCCATTATCATGTGTAAATGTTCCAAAATAGTAAATTTGAAGTATGGGACTACATTGACACTTTACTATTTTAAAACAATAATATTAATGTTTTTTTTTTTATAGTTGTGAAGTGCTTTAAGTCCATCTAGGACCAAAGTGCTATGTAATCTATTTCTTGTTCAGTCATTTAGTCATGTCTGACCCTTCATGACCTTATGAACCGCAGCACACCTGGCCCATCTTGTGTCTAGGTGTGCTAATCCAAAAGGTTTTCATGGCAAGGATACTGGAGTGGGTTGCCAGTTCCTTCAGTGGCCCGTGATTTGTCTGACCTATCTGTTATGACCGGACATCTTGGGTGACCTTACATGATATAGCTCACAGCTTCATTGAGGTACACAAGCTCCTTCACCACAACAAGGTAGTGATCCAGAAGAAGAATCTATTATTCTTATTATTGATACTTATTATTATTATTATGGTTTATTTATAACGCGCCGACATATTCCATAGCGCTGTACATAAGATAAGTTCCAGGCAAAGGTAAATACAAATCAACATAGCAAAGCAAGGAGGGCCCTGTCTATGAGCCTTGAATCCAGTGTCCATGGTGCTTTCCCCAAAGCACCCTGCAGGATTGAAACTCGCAGCGTTACAACCTAAAGGTATTGTGTGTGGTAAAGGAGGGAGAGAGAGGTGCTGAGTGTGTTAGGGTGGAAGGTGATAAGCTTCTTTAAAGATATGCATTTTTAGTGAGGTTTTCAATGTTTTGAGGTAGGAGGATAATCTGGTGGAGCGAGGCAATGAGTTCCAGAGAATAGGGGCAGCACAAGAAAAGTCCTGAAGGCGAGAGTGAGAAGAGGTGACACGAGTTGTAGAAAGAAGAAGGTCATTAGCAGAACGAATAGCCCCTTTGAGGGAATATTTGTAGATGAGAGCAGAGCTGTACGGGGGTGCGCTATTGTTGAGGGCTTTGTAAGTTAGGGTCATGATTTAAAATTTTATTCTGGAGGCTAAGGGAAGCCAGTGGAGTGATTGACAGAGATGTGATGCCGACTGTCATGATTTAATTGTTTAAGGACCCATATTGCCAGTAATTTATGAATATGGCCAAGGAAGCATGACATTGTTGCATTGGGATTATGTATTATTGTGTGTGGTTATATGTTGCCTGTACATTGTTATTATGTATACTATTATATATTATAAGAGGGGAAAATGTTATATAGAACATTTGTGGAATTGGTAAAAATGCACTGCATAGAAGTTAGCTGCAGGTCATTTCACACTAACACATACAGACCTTGGGTCAAGACAGATGTATGTACTTCAAGTAGTCCTAAGCAAACACTTGAGTTTAACATAAAGGTTTTTTCACTAGCCAGCTATAGATATCTGATGAATTTGATCTCAGGAGCTTTGATAGCCCAAGGTTGCAAGCCAGATGGGCTGACATCACACATACACCAATGTACACAAGGGTGTGGTATTGGAGAGTATAAATATGTTTTCATCATTCAATAAAGGTTGAGAGATAGTTTTCACATATACAATATTTCTGTGTGTTGTATCCTGACTTGGGGAGTGGTCTTGCCATTGACCACTAATAACCTGTATGCGGTATTCTCTGTCAGTACCTTTTGGGCCTTGCCCTCTTCAGAAGCCATCTTTTGTGCTACAGAGAACAGGAACTACATGATTCGGCTGAGGTAGGTATGAACTAGGTTCATATCAAGCCCCCTTGAAGAAGCAGATCTTGACACCGACACTGAACGTTGTGTATGGAAGATGAGTCTTGTAGAGGCATTCATAAAGGATTGGAGTGGGGATAGTCGGTTGGTTGGTAGGCCAGCAAGAAGAGAGTTGCAGTAGTCAAGTTGAGTGATGATGAGAGAGTGTATTAGGATTTTAGTTGTGTCTTGTGTAAGATAGTGGCACATTCTGGAGATGTTTTTTAGATGGAGAAGGCAAGATTTTGTTAGTGAATGTATGTGAGGGATGAAAGACAGAGCAGGATCCAGTAGAACTCCAGACAACGGGCTTGGGAGTTGGGAGTGATGATATCGTTGTTGACAGTGAGAGAGGTGTGAGTAATTGACACTGTGGTAGAGGGAGGGAAGATAAGGAGTTCAGTCTTAGACATGTTGAGTTTGAGATGGTGGGTGGACATCCAAGAGGATATAGTAGATAGGCAGTTGGAGATATGTGTTAGAAGAGAGGTGGATAGATCTGGTGATGAGAGGTAGATGTGAGTGTCATCTGCATAGAGATGATACTGAAGCCCAAAGGAGTTTATTAGGGTCTAGGACTGAACCTTGGGCTACACAAACAGACAGGGGGTGAGTAGAAGAAAAGGTGTCAAAGAAGGAGACACTGAATGATTGATTTTGTAGGTATGATGAGAACCACAAGAGAGCAGTGTCTTGAATGCCGAGGGAGGAGAGGATATGGAGTAGGAGTGAATGGTCGACTGTGTCAAAGGCAGTAGAGAGATCCAGAAGAAGTAGAATGGAAAAGTAACCCTTTGACTTGGAGAAGAGCAAGATATTAGTGAATTTACTTAGAGCTGTCTCAGTGGAATGTTGGGGCCAGAAGCTAGATTGGAAGGTGTCAAGAAGGGAGTTAGAGGAAATAAAGCTGCTAAGGCGGGTATAGACGAGTTGCTCCAGCAGTTTGGAAGCCAGGAGAAGTAGAGAGATAGGACAGTAGTTAGGTGCAACGTCAGAGTCAGATGAGGGCTTTTTGAGAATGGTGTAATTATGGCATGTTTATGGGAAGATGGAAACATATCATGATTTAGGGGAATGTTGAAGAGGTGTGTGAGAGCTGGGATTAGTGTGGTTGAGGGGAGGCATACGCTTAGATGGAATGGGATCTACAGGAGAGGTAGTGAGGCGAGTGGATGATAGCAGGCTGGAGACTTCGTCCTCTGTAGCCTGGTCAAAGCAGTTCATGGTGGCTGTGGGATTGGGGAAGGGAGAAGACTGGGTGTTGTTGGTTAGTTGAGAGGATGGAGTGTGTAAACCACAATGAGAGGAGAGTTCATTGCAAATGTTTTGAATTTTATAAATAAATTGGTTGGCGAAGTCTTCAGCTGTGCGAGAGGAAGGGATGGGAGGAGGTGGTGGGCTGAGGAGAGTATTGAAAATGGCGAACAGACGTTTGGAGTTAGAGGACAGAGTTGATATTAGTGATGTGAAGTAGTGTTGTTTGGCAAGGTTGAGGGCGGAGGAATAGGAGCGTAACATAAATTATATAGATTATATACTAATAATTATAATATTAATAAAAACATCATATGTAGCACATATTTTTTATATTATATATATATATATTTTACATTAACAATAGGGAAACTAAACTCAATATTTTAATTTTATATGACAAAATGATCTTAGAATCGTTGTTATACAGTGCTAGACATTAATTCCAATGCTATTTAGGTTAATAGGTTATTTAGAGCTGATTTTCCCCATATTAGGACATCTCCACAGCCATGCCAACATCATATCATTTACAGAAAACTCAGGAAAATAGAAATATTCCGAAAAGTGTACCAAGGTACTTACTGCTTGCACAGAAATAAGCTGAAGAAGTAAAATAATAAGCATTATTGTTTTAAATCATTTACTACTTACTATTACACTATCTCAGTCTTTAGAGTTGTGTTATCAGCAGAACATTCTAAAGACTTCCCTGATTTTGTTCCAAGGAGTGATTCATCCTGCAATGCTGACATATAGATGGAGTGCTTATATGTTTTCTAGAGCAGTCATGTTTCATTTGGTCACTTAGGTAAGCAAGACTGAGAACTCTGTATAATTAATCAACACTGCTTGTACCTTGTTAAAAAAAGTAAGAAAGTTCAATGTACAACAACGACTCTGCAGACTATCTAATGTAAGGAGTTACAGTATTTGTATGCTGCACAAAGTAACTGTCATCCCAAAACTAACTTGTTTTAAGTTCAGCTATACATTGTACTATCTGTTTCCAAGGTGGAATATTCATGAGATAAGCAGCATTGTTACCGCTGTACTGTTATGCAAAGAAACAATTAACTGATTTGAAGTGCTTGTCTGCATCTGTGGTGGTAAAAACCCATACCCCCTAAGTTTATCATGCAGTTAGATACCCTCCCTCTCCCTTATAATGCATTCTAAATCACAAATTGGCATACTGAGCTGCATATTAGCATTACAAACCCACACAAACATCCCTGAATATTTTAGAAATAATTTACTGTTAAAAAAACGGCTAGTACAATATATAAAGTTTTTAATATTCTTTAAGATGAAACCAACTGACACTGCCTCTCTGAGTCCCATCAAGCCCATACTCATTGCTTCAATGATCTCATCTATCCATCTCTGCCTCTGCCATCCCCTTCTATGTGTGCCTTCAATCTTACTTAGCATCAGAGTTTTCTCTCCTCATATCTTCTTAAGATATGGCCAAAATATTTGACCTTTAGCCTCATGATCTTACCTTTCAGTGAACAGTTTGGCTTTATTTCTGGTTGTGTTGATTTATTGGATCTTCTTGCAGTCCAAGGGACTTTAAGTAGTTTTCTGCAACACCACAATTTTGAAGGCGTCAATGTGGTACTAAAGATTTCAGCGATTCCTATTTGCAGAGTGAGCCCATGATAGAGTCAACAGCAGTGCCTGTTTAGCAGTATTCATTTTAATAATGTGATTCAATGTTATAGTAGCATTCAAGTTCATTATAGTTGTTGCAGACCAAAAATAGTTTTGCAGAACTATAGTTTTTTTGAGCTGTATGCCTTACATGTGAAGATTGTTTTATGGAACAACAAAATGTTATGACTACCAGCAGACAAAAGAGTGATGGATATCCCAACTGATCAAATTAGTATATAATTAGCAGACAGATCTTTAACCAACATTTTGAAGCATACATGAGAATATAATGAAGAAGTGTTTTAGCTGGGATGGAATTACCAAAAGAACAAGAGCAAATTAAAATCAATTTACAGTAAAAGTGTTCAAACTTGTGAAGATCGGTTTGCCTTTAACTTATATACTGTTATGTTTTAAAGGATAGTTGTATAAAGTAAACCAGCCTGTGTCATATAGAGCTGTTTCTCTTGCAGAATGGACACATAATTCCAGTTCTTGTCCACAAGATGTCACTGCAGGACGTTGGGGTAATTACATGTCCTTTGTTCTGTCGCTCTGATTCTCTGTGGGTGCCACCCAGTGATCCACCCCCAAGCCAAGCCCATAGTGTTCCTGTCCCCTGACTGGCCCCTCATCAGCCCGCTACACACCCCAGGAGGAACGGCTGTTTTTGGGTGATGCTAATTTGGGCAGAGGATTTTGAATGTGTTCAGCCCACCATGATATAACTGTAGAGAAATCCTTTTGTGGAGTTGCTGTTTTGGAAAAGCTGTGAGAGAGTCCATATTAAACCATGCTTTCTGGAATACATAGGGAATGGTTTAGTTTCTTTAAGAGGGAAGGCGTTTATTGTTTTGCTATGCTAGAAATCACTTTGCTATGCTGAGCCTGTGTTCCTGATATGACTTCCGGTCACCGAGAGGCCCATTCCTTCTGAGAAAATTGAAGCTGTAAGAGGGGGACTCCTGTAGCGCAAAGGCAGGAAGTGTTTAAGCTGATTTTTTTCTTTCCTTTTCAAATCTCTTTACTTCTTATCCTCTCTCTTTTAACTAATTATTTACCCTTGTCCTCATCCTAATTGCCCACCAGTTCTCCTTGATTCTTTATACCCCTATTTTTCTCAATATTAACTTTCATATTCTTTGGCCTCTCTCTTTCCCCTCTTCTCTTCCCTTCTATTGTCTATTGCACTCAAAGTCTTCAAATTAAGTATTGTGATGGGATGTAAACAAGGTGGAAAATATAAGTGCACACAACCAAATCATGTTGTGGCAGAATAAAATCTAAATACATCTCTGGAATCAACTATAATAGTTGTCAATCTGCGAGTTGTTGTTTGCTAAGTCATTTGCAATGATGATAAATAAATCCCAAGGACAAACTTTTAAGTCTGTGGGTCTTTTTTTTAGAGGAACCAGTATTTGCCCATGAACAACTCTATGTGGCACTTTCGCAATGCAAAAATAAACAAGTTTTCATAAAAAAAATGAAAGTCAAGGAGAATTATTAGATGATGGTCGAGTATTTACAAAAAATGTCATCTATTATGAGGTGCTGTAAATTATAACAAAAAAAAAACAAAAATAACCCACAGACAAAATGGAAAAATATACTACTAACACAAAATTGTGGTTTAAGCCCAAAAACAAATTTTACGTCTGCTGGGCTCTTTTTAGAGGAACCACTATTTTAAGAAAAAAACTCCATGGACATAACAGTGGTTACATCCCAAAGACAAAAATTTTCGTCGGTTGGGCTCTTTTTAGAGGAACCACTAATAAATAAAAAACTAGGCATTCACAAAACTTGACAAACCACTCACACAAAATGTTTTTGTAATTACAGTTTGGCATTATATTTGTCACATTTGAATTGTTTCTAATTCATGGTTTTGATTGTATGCATTTGGTGGTTTTGCACTGTTACTTCATAATTTGAGAGAGAGAGAGTATTGATCCAGGGAGTAATCGAATCTCCAATATCTGGGGTTAGGAAGGAATCCCCCCCCCCCCCCCCCAATTGATGACAATTGGCTACGTTTCACTTGGGGTTTTACTGTTCGCCTTCCTCTGGATTCAATATTAAATATAAGCACAAATATTGTTAAGATTCATGTATATGTTACAATAAAATGTTTTAAACATTTACAAAAGCCTGGTTTATGACTTGGTTACATATATAAGTTGCATGTTATAACAATAAAAACATTGTTAAATAAATCAATTAAGTGTTGCACTTTTTTATACATATGGAATAGGATTTGGAAAAATACAGGTAATAACAAAAAACAAATAAACTATAGGGGGCATTTACAAAAAAATAATAATGATATTTATCATACTGTCAGTGAAGACACATTGGGTGGGAAAAAGCATTGCCAACCTTCAAATTTTATTGCCGTCATTTTTGACGGGCAAGTCGCTAGTGTATATAATAAAATACAAATCCTATCATCTGTTCTGTCATGTGTAACATTTTTACAAACCAAAAAAAAGACAAAATGAAATATAATGTTTTAATAAGCACTCCTTTATCAATGTGTATTTTCTATTTATTTTTCCAAACATATTTTAAGCCCATAACTTTGTGGGCCATTAGTTATTTCTCTTAGATCTCCAAAAAAACAACAGTAAAGTGGACCTCCCTGAAATAATGTTATTACACTCCATATTCAGTCAGAAATTACATTTTAAACAGACAACTGATACTTCATCTGTAGCAAATGTTGCTGTAAATCCTTGTTCAATGCTTCATTAGTTCAGCTGCTGGATGTCCACAAACTATGTTAAATTACTGAGTTGCTCAGCTTGTGTTCAGTCATGCAATGTAATCTCTGTGGCTTAGTGCACTATTCAATTTAATATGATAAATCAGGAAAACAATGGTGAAAACTCTACATTTATCTTGATATATTCAGTAAAACAAAACGTGTCTGTTCTTGATCAATAGAAAACATTTGTGCATATAAAAATAAGGAAAAGGGTGGGACAATTTGAGAGCGCAAGTGTATCTGACCTAAATGTGCATAACATGCAGAATAAAACCCACCATCCAGCGTCATCAAAAATTTATGAAAAAAGATCAAAAGATACTTATATGGTTGAACAGAGAGGGCTGCATAGGAAATGCTACTCCCACCAGCAACTATTTTCTTTCAGTTTGAGACTTCTTTGTTTATTGGATCTGTTTCTTATATATGCAGCTGATGAAATCAAGTTTCATTACATATCTAACGTAAAGCTCATGTTTGTTTATAGTACCTCAATAGCCATAACATCGGCCCAGTTGTATCCTTTTAAATTTGTTTTAATAACCACAGTTATTAATTGTATATAAATTATTTCTGCAAGCACACAGGGTAGATGATAACTCTTATATGTAGTAGGATTATGGAATTGTTCATGAATATAATCCTTTATAGGGCAAAACCTCCACTGATATGAGGTATCCCAAGCATCTCAATACCTAGAGTAATCTTTATCAAAAAACTATGACTTTTATGCTGCTAACCTAAAAGTTATAAGAACACGTCTAATTCTCACATCTCTGTATTTCCCACATTCCTATACTTTATGATTGAGCTTGAAGCTTCCTGGGCTTTATATTCTGTTTAATAACTGTTTATATGCCACTGTATACACACTTCTTGCAATTTAGTTGAAAGCCTCTCCAATAGAAATATGAGAGATCGACTCCTTTGTAGCTTATCTTATTGTTATTTCATATCCATATTTTAGTATTATGTCTGACATTTTCCAGCTGCCATCCAGATTAATATAACTACCTTGCTAGTTTTTCTATGGCATCAGGGTTTCTTGCTACACCCCCCCCCCCCCCCCAACACTATTTCTGTTCCTGATCCCCATCTCATCCTACCTCTCAACTCTTCTAACTATAATCAACATGAATTATGTTCAAATACAACCTCCTGTGAAAACAAGAAGCGATAAAGAATAATAGACCTTTCTCTGAAAGAGAGGGTAGACCCCGGTCCCTATATAGTGGAAAACTCTCTCACATAATGTTGGAATTAATTTTGGGTGTGGGGAATGGCGAAAAGCCATAGTTATAGATGCAAATATTAGAGAGGGGCTAAGATCTGTCAAAGTATCTAACAGAACTCACAGCCCTGGGTTCAAAGAAGCTAAGTGATAATATAGGGGATACAGATGTAATATTTTCTTTTTCTGTATATATATATATATATATATATATGTACATATATATATATATATATATATATATATATATATATATATATGATGTTTAAATCTGGTCTGGAGGTATAAGTTTCCCCCGTTAAGAGGAAAACATGAGGGGAAAGGAGGGAAGAAGGAGTATTATCAGAAGTGTGTTATGAAATGCGATTGTTTGTCTGTTCTGTACTTTGTATTTACATTCTGTTTTTGTACTTGTATTCTTTTGTCTGGAAAAAAAATAAAAAAAAATATGACTTTTATGCTGCTAACCTAAAAGTTATAAGAACACGTCTAATTCTCACATCTCTGTATTTCCCACATTCCTATACTTTATGATTGAGCTTGAAGCTTCCTGGGCTTTATATTCTGTTTAATAACTGTTTATATGCCACTGTATACACACTTCTTGCAATTTAGTTGAAAGCCTCTCCAATAGAAATATGAGAGATCGACTCCTTTGTAGCTTATCTTATTGTTATTTCATATCCATATTTTAGTATTATGTCTGACATTTTCCAGCTGCCATCCAGATTAATATAACTACCTTGCTAGTTTTTCTATGGCATCAGGGTTTCTTGCTACACCCCCACCCCCCAACACTATTTCTGTTCCTGATCCCCATCTCATCCTACCTCTCAACTCTTCTAACTATAATCAACATGAATTATGTTCAAATACAACCTCCTGTGAAAACTACTGTATACTATTTTACAGTTACATTTTGCAACAAGTGCATGCATCTCCAATTCTGATTTACCTAATTTACATTATGCATTTTTTTACCACCACAAATGCCCCTCACCCTATCCTTCTCCATCCCATAGAGTCAGCAATAAAGCCTAAAGAGCCAAGAGGTACAAACAGAATGATATTATTGCTGCTGAATATATACACCTTCTGTATCGCTACCTTGAAGGGCCTGGTATATCTCAATAAAGTTGTGAGCTATATCATGTAGGGTCACCCAAGATGGGCAGGTCATAGCAGAGAGGTCAGACAAATCACACTGTACTGGAGAAGGAACTGGCAACCCACTCCAGTATTTTTGCCAAGAAATCCATATGGATGGGCACAAGCAGAAACACAGACACATATGCCTGGCATGCTATGCCCATATGGTCACTGAGAACTGAACACGACTGAATGACTGAACAACAACAATATGCAGTTAGTAATTTAGTATCAAATAATAATACATTGTCACAAGCTGCTCCTTCATGGGGGCTTAATATGAACCTAGTTCAAACCTACCCCAGCAGATTTGTGTGGTTCTTGTTCTCTCTGGCGCAAAAGGGGGCTTCTGAAGGTCCAAAATGTACAGGCAGAGAATACTGGATACAGGTTACTAGGGGCCTATGGCAAGACCACTCCCCAATTCAGGACACAAACAGTCTCACACCTTGGATATATCAAACTAGGACTGAACATTTATTGAATCATAGAACCAACATATTTATACATTTCCCATACCACACCCTTGTGTACCTTTGTGTATGTGTGTGATGTCAGCACTAAGTTCCATCTGCCTTACAACCTTGGTTGCTATAGAGCTGTTAAGATAAAACTCACCAGATGTCTAAACTACATGAGCTGTAGCTGGCTAGTGGCACAACCTGGATGTTAATTTTCAGTGTTTCAGGACTTCTAAGGAGCAGTCATCTGCTTTGAATATGTGTGCAGATGCAATGCTCTGCAGCTAAACTTCTGTGCAGAGCATTTTTACCATTTACACATATATTATTTTATATTTCACATTCATCTTATATAACATATTATAACTAGGATATAAGATCACAATGTACAGGCAACATATAACCCAAACAACAATAATACGTAATCACAATGCAACAATGTCATGCTCCTTGGCCATATGCATAATTACTGGTAATATTAGTCACTAAACTATGTAATCATGACATACATATTTTCTTAAAATGTGTTTATTGCTATAATATGATATAAACAAACCAAAATAATACAAGTTGTACAAGAACATATTAAAAGAGGACATAAAATAATGGCCGAGACCCTCAGTGCCAGGGAGCATTAGCAGTTATATAAGATAAGTGGAGAAGAGTGGATAGTGAATCATGTAAGTAAAGCTTTGTACAGTTATGGTACCCTGAGGGTAACTTACATCATCTTGAACATGTCGGCAGCCCTATTCCATGAGTCCACGCACTCCACCGCTCCTGGTAAACAACAATAGACTTAGATAACACATTAAGTGTATAAAAAAAAAAAATAGAGCCAGGGCAAATCACTTCTTTACTGATAGCTTCCTATTAGTTTTACTCAGATTTCGTTCAATTACTGTGTTTGCAAACAGGAGAAATTTCAGTGCATTTCTACTAACGAGTGCTTTATACATAAATAATTTATAAGTACATTTTATTGTTAAAGGTCTGTTAGCATATAAGAAAAAGGTGGGCTATGTCTATATAGAGGTTTTAGTAGGTTAGAAACATTTACTGAACTAAATTGTTTATATTCAAAATAATTTATTTTCATTTTCACAATAGCTTAATGAGAACATTTCAAAATGTAGCCTCTTGCCTACATGATAATAAAATGGAGCAAAACAGTGCATAGTGACAGCATAGACTCTTAGAACTAAATTCACTAATCTCTGCAAAGAATACCTGCTATAATTTGCAGTTAGAGATGACACATTCCTGTGCAATCAAAGTCTGTTCCAACCTCAGGAAGCAGAACCTAAAATGACAGATCCCAAAGCAGCATAATTGCATATAAAAAAAGTAATAAGTTAGAGGTTGTATTGTTCTATTTGGATTCCCTAGTGGTCCAGTGATTAGAATTCGGTGCTTTCAACACTGGGACCTGGGTTTGATTCCAAAGGTGCTGTGGAAAAAGCGCACAATCCCTTCAGTAGTCCCAATGATATGGGGTAATGTTTGTTCTGAAGCTCTCAATGTTGGTCTCTCTTATGTAGAAATGTTATATATATATATATATATATATACACTGTACTAATGGCGGACAGATAGATAGATGCTATGTATCTATCAATTGGCTAGTGGCCATTCAGATCTGTTCTCACAGTGCAAAGATTCCGGTGGCAATGAGGTAGACTAGTACTGTGGATATGGCCACCTGTTGATGTCGCGGTTTTGCTCTAATGATAGTGTCTAAACAGCCATGGATCCTTCAAACGCACCCCAATCAATGAGATGGAAACCAGGGTTGAGAAACAGGTTTTATTCATAGAATGCCACAGATAAAATATACACAGTAGTCCGTCTTTGGTGTATGTCATATACAACGGATAAAACAAAGAAAAAAGAAAAAGTAAAAACAAACTCTAAAAGATTTAAAACCTATAAAAACTTTGATAGGTTGGTGCACAAAAATGATGTCTCCACTTTCTTTGAGGTGTTGGAGATGATATTAATGCGTAAATACACTTCATCAACGCGTTTCTCCGTTTTGCTGACGACTTCCTCAGTGATAATGATAAAATTGTTGGTATTGGTAAATGGATAATGGGTTTGATTCCAGTCAAGGAGCCAAGAGGTCACAACACCCTAAAGCCATGCTGGGTTTATCCTGGTCAGTACTTGGAAGGGAGACCACCTAGGAATACCAGGAGCTGTATGCTGTGGATAACAGAAGAAGGAACTGGAAACCCACTCCAGTATCTCTGCCATGAATACCAAGTGGATCAGCATGATTTGTTGCGGTCACAGAGAGTCAGACACGACGGAACAACGCAAACACACACATAGCCTTGCTATATTCTCCATTTAAAAAACATTTTGCATATGTTCTAATATTCTTTAGTGTTATTAATTACTAATTTTCTTTTCTCCAGGTAATTTCTACGGTCACAGTGGTGCATTAAATCTGTTATGCAACTATTTTTTTTCCAAGGCTTCTCTGTAGACTTCATTAGAGAGAGAGCCCAAATGGTAATAAGGACCTTCAGTGAATTTCGTAATTGAGCTAAAATTTGTTTTACAATTGAATCAAAATGTCAGTTGCTATATCAGATTATGTTCCTGGGCACTTCTCTCGCAGGATTCATCTTACAGCTCCTGCTCTTTTAGTAATTGTACATAGCAAGCTGACCCAGACTGTTATTAAGTGGACAAAGCACTAACACTATTTAGTTATTCATTAGCACCATCATGTATTTTTCTAACAGGTCTGATAGCAGTATTATTTTACACAGGGCAAAAGGGGAAAGTATGAAATGTGGCAGAGATTTTCTTAAGCTTATTTTTAATAAAATCATGAATATCTCTTGAAACTCATATAAAAAGGATTTTACATCCATCAAAAAAGAACTATTCATGAAACAGACATTAATCCAAAAGTTTATTTAACATACTGATCCTTTAAAGGTTTTATTCTTGCTTTTTAAATGGCAAGTCTATTTTTAGGAGTTTTCCCTTTTCATTCTCTTACAACAGGGACAAAAGAAATCTTAGAAACATGTATTTCAATCAATCTATTTAAATCATACAAAAGCTTATGGAATTTCTTTTTAGAAAGTATATAATGCATCCCTAGGTTCATCTGATGACCTGTGCATGGGTGACATGGTCTGCCAATAATGACACAACACACTTGATATATGGGTATAAAACCAGGCCACAGCTGTTATTTAACCATAACATGTAACGTCTTAACATGGGTAGCTGCATACCTTCCCCAGGACGGAGCTTATCTCAGTCAGAGGCCTCATGGAACCCCCATGCCAAAGAGACCTCTGGCATTGGCCCAAACCGTATACCTTACCAGCTAATGAGCTCCGTCCTAAGGTGATGCCCCACCACACGCAAGACATACGGGCTCAACACCGCCAAAACTAACCATGGCCTGGACAATACCCTCCTTCAAAGTGTAGTTAAATAATGACAGGCCTAAATCATTAAGGTGTACTCCATCACCCAAAAAGAAATCATGAGCTTCCGGGGTCTCTAGATCCCTAGGTATGATAGCACCCCCCCCCCCCCCCCCCCAACCTTCTAACAAATGAAGACATAATCTTATTTATTCTCAATCTTGCCTTATTCAATTTCTTAGGATCATGAGCCCCCCGACAACGTAACCTTGGGGTTATCTGTGACCAAATCAGGAACAAGCCAGGGAACAACTCCCTGAGTCTAAATATATTACTCTTCATCTTCCAAATAAAGTCCCTCATGGACATGAAACCCAAATCATTTCCCCCAGCATGTATTAATTAAATCTCAGGAGGAGGGGATGACCTGGCCAAACTAGCTATCGTTAATAACACCTGCTCCCACTTCATACCCCGGACCCCAGAGAATCTTCGTTAAAACTGCTTCCTCCGGGAAACCCAGCTGATGGCCCAGATCAGTTATAGCTGCTGCCCGTCTTGCCCAATAAATGAATGAATGTCCCACAATCCATAAGTGCAAAGGGGCTCCTGCATGGAAACATACATATATATATATAACAACCAGCAATGTATCCTTCCTATCCTTTATGCATCATTACAATTACAACAGATTTTCTTAACACTTAGGCAGTTATCCATTACCCAGTGCCCCTACTCTACAACAGATTCTCTTGACACTTAGGCAGTTATCCATTACCCAGTGTCCTACACTGTCTTGAAACCTATATAACTAAATTCCACAACTCCAGCTGAAATGTTGTCAGCTCCACATTTGCCAACGGTGCTTCTTCCGAAACCGCTCCCATTCAAATCTTGACAAAGAGTGAGCAATAACATTCTTAACTCCTGGAATGTGAGAGGCTCTAACTAAGATATTCAATTGCAGGCACTTTAATACCAGTTGTTTCAATAGTCTGACTACTGGAGGTGAAGAGGCAGTAATAGAGTTAATGGCCTGTACCACACTCATGTTATCACAGTTAAATATGACGTAATGATTTCTTAAACTATCCCCCCATAAGAGTATCACTACTACAATAGGGAACAATTCCAACAAAGTCAAATTCTTAGTCCACCCATTCTCCTTCCAAAAAATGGTCCAAGCCTACAGTACCCGAGAAAATAAGCCCCAAAACCCAACGCCCCTGCTGCGTCAGTGTACAACTCCAAAACTTCATCACCTACTGGTTCCTTCTGAATCATATTACAGACGTTAAAATGTTTCAAAAATTCCAACCAAATGCAGAGATCCGCTTTATGCTCTGCTGTAATTCTAATGTGATGGTGTGACTGACTCATCCCAGCAGTAGCTAAGGATAATCTGCTGGAAAAAATCCTACCTACTGGAATAATCCGGCAAAATTAAGTTTCCCCAACAATGACTGCATAGCCCTCAATGTGACTATTTTAGTGGCCAGAACATATCTAACATTTAACTTTAAATCAGCCACTTTATCCCATGGAAGCCTACACCCAAGTTTAATTTCATACAACTGGATCCTCCAAAAAACACAACACATGAGAAGGACCTTCTTACTTGTCCTCAGCCAGCGGAATGTCAAAGTCTGCCGCCAATTCCTGAAAACCCTGCATCCACCTCTGACAATCTAATGAATCAGCAGACCCCACAAACAGGAAATCATCTAAATTATGAACAACTGAGGATAAACCTGTCTTAACACACACAACCCAATGCAAAAAGGAAATACATTTTTCAAAATAGCTGTACCATATGCTACAACCCATGGGCAGGCACAGGTCCACAAAAGCTTGCCCCAAATGTGACACACTAACAAATGATAAGAATTGGGTTTAACCGGTAGCAAATGAAAGGCTGACATTATGTCAACCTTTGCCAACCAAGCTCATTACCAGCCTTCCTCACTAACTTCACTGCCTGATTTACAGACGCATAAGAAACTGATGACAGCTCCCTATCAATCCCATCATTAACTGATAGCCCCTTTGGATAAGACAGGTGATGAATAAGCCTAAACGAATCCGGTCCTTTTTTCGGAACCAACCCCAACGGTGATACTCTTACATTTTCCACTGTATCAAATGTGCTGGCCATTCTACCTTTCTCCACCTCACTGATTAACTTACTCCATACTAGAAATAGGTTTTCCCTGGCGAGTCGTAAATTCCTTGGCCACTGTTGCAGGGTAAAAGATGGAATTGAAAAACCAACAGAAAAACCTTCTTTAATCAACCTAGCAGCCTCTGATGTATTTGACCTACTGGCCTACAGCCTTAACCACCCCTCCATCCTTCCTAGCCGCACCGGGCTCCTCCCCTTTTGCACCAAACTTTCTGATTTTTTAAGACATAGAAAAAGAGGATGGCCTGAACTACATTATGAACACTTACATGAGCCACCCCAGCTGCATGAACCTTCAATACACGCAAAACAAAAACCTCTTTTGCTAGTGCTAGCCACAGCAAGTTTTGGTCCCGCTCCCAAAGATTGGCGCAATGGGGTTAACATTTTTAACCAACTGCCCATATCCCTATCATCCCACTGCATAGAGGGCCTTACCGCTAGCTTCTGACTGAGTTTTTCATCATGGGCCCATCATGCTAAGCCTCTATAAGTCCTATGAATCCCTTCAATCTCATCTAAATAACAAAATAAAATTCTGGATTCTTTTCCCCCACTATACTAGCAAATATCACGTAAGCCTGCAACCAATTACTAAAGATATTGGGAATCTTCCTATATCTACGCCAATGGAACACAGAGACAATTTACTCATTACTGTGTCAGCTACTCTAATCACTGGCTCAGCCACAACCACCCCTGAACAAACCTTAGATTGAAGGCCACTACTTGCTGTATCCTCTGACTCTTGCCCATTCCCCGTTTCAAAACTACCACTAACGGAAGGAACCGCTAACCCACCCTGATTATTAACCCTATCAGGGCCTACCCAGGCAACCACAGGGCCCTAACTTTTCCCTTTTTCCATTTGAGACACTAGACTCTGTACATTAGCCAAAACCCTTAGCAACCTAGCCTGTGTACTTTCAAGTTGTGTATTATGCTTATATGTAGACCCACGTGCAGTCTGCCTCTTGTCTGCCGACAATGATGAGGCTGTAAGGCCAGACAGGAGGCCTGTCTCATTCTGTTCTCCTCCTTGACTAGAGAAGGGAAGTTGCCGGTTCCTGGATGTTGCTGCCTCCTCTCTTGATCTCACTTATACCCTCCGGTTCTCGACGCCGCCTCCAATACAGGACTCCTGGGCCTCTCCGGCTGCTGCACTGATGCAGGGGACGGACGCGCTGGTCTCTGGTAAGTCCCAACTCGCCTTTGCTGTCCTCCAGGGGTCCTCAGGCTGGGCTGCGCACTTCTGGGACTCAATACCAACCTCTTCAGGGGCCCGCTTCCCCCCTTCTTCCTAGGGTCACCATAACGGGGCTCAGTCTGTTGGGCGGCCTTGCCCTTCTTGCTGGATGACCCAGGCTCCGCTCCTCGGGTAGGACAGACACCTGCTCCCTATTCTGCTCCTGGTCACTGGGGTGCTCCCCAGCTCGAATCCTGGTCACTACCTCACGCAGCCACACAGGGCCATGGGCCACCACCTGGCTTCTGTTCGGCTCAATCAGTGTATCTACTATAGGGGATGCCATGATGTAGGGATGATGAAGCTTCTATTACCCCAAATATTATATGCCCTAAGGGCAGGGAGCTACCCCCTTATATGCCCTCCTAACTTCTCCTACAATTTGAAAACCCTCCAATGGCTACCCAGCACTCAGCCAGGTCAAAAGCCCTGCTGACCTCGACTACATGATTATGTGACCATTATCTATGTGACTATGTCACTTTCTTATACCCTATCCATGTATGTCTCACAAACACCACTGCATTGCTCATGCAATTTATTTATGTAAAAATTGATTGCCAAAAAAATCAATGTAGCTTTTACATTTTAAATGTGATCTAGTTTTCCAGACTTCGCATATGCTTCCTTTTGTCAAGAGAGTGGAAAAGGATCTGCCTACAAACCTGTTCTAAAAAGTATATTTATGTATCTGCCTCCTTCCATATGGTGGCCAGTTCAGGAAACCTATAACTTACAGGATACAAATAAAAACAGCATCCTGGGCAGGTCTTCTCCCACCAAATAGTGGGTACAAAGAAGTAGCTCTGCTAGGCCCTGAAATGATAAAGTTGAAAATAAAATTACATTGAGAAGCCACATAAAAACTTAGATTTGATGGCAAAAATCAAAAAGGCCCACACGAGCTGCCAATATTATTTACCAAAATGTTTGGCTTAATGAAAGAATATGTTTGTGTCTATACCAGGCATGCTTACACTACTAACTGTGTTAGTTTATGTGATTGATTTACTAAGTGCTAAAGTCAAGTACTTCACATACCCTGTGAAGTTTAGTAAATCTTGGAGTAGATGTCTTCTTTACATATGGTTGTTATTATTATTTATTATTATTATTATTAAATAGTGTTATTACTAACCTTCATATTGTGCCAGCATATTATGTAGTGCTGTATAGAGGGGAAAATACAGTAAGTACAATAGTATAGTTTAAAAGACTACTATAGTTGTCAGTTTAATCAATAGTCTACTTTATAACATACTAGCGACTTGACCGTCAAAAAATTACGGCAATGAGATTGTAAGGCAGGTAATGTTGTTTGTGTGCGAAATGTATTTTGTTGGTGTTTTAAGATTCTTCTGCGCTCATTGCGAGGCTCTTGGTTGTTTGTGTGCTATGAGCAGCGTGGGTGTTTTTTTTTGGTATGGCAATGAATAGTTAATAAAATAAGAAATGAATATACTTTACCAATTGTGAAGTAATATATGCAGGAAGCATTGTGTTGAAGAGCTGGCAATCTGTTTTCATGTTGCTGCAGCATCAGTGCTGTGGAGCTGCTGTGTAAGCGTCATGAATGTGTGCAGTGTGTAGTGTAATATTGTGCACGCAAATCCGTTAGGGTAGCTGTGTACTTCCGGATTGTATAAGTTAGTGTTCTAAAATGGCGCCTAATGTGTGGTATGCGGCTGTGGATGATTTTGCGTCCTTCTTTTCAGATGTTGTCTGACTTTTTCGGAAAATCCGTAGGTGTTTGGTGGTGTTTTGCGTGTTTAGGGTCCTTTAGCCTCGTTTTCGTTTTGTTCGGCGGCCATTTTTTCTCTCACTTAAGTGATTATCGGGTGTCTACACGCCGAAATTTGGACTTAAATCGAGGTTTAACTTCACTTGCAAAGGTCCTGGGTGCCCCCCCCCTTGCTGTGGGTAACCTTTTTATGTGTTTGTTGTGTGTATCTATTGTGTTTCTAATGTTTTTCGGGTCGCGCAGGTTGTGTCCTTGTTTTCGGATCTCATACGTCTTTTTCGGAAAATCCGTAGGTGTTTGGTGGTGTTTTGCGTCTTTAGAGTGCTGTAGCCTCGTTTTCGTTTTTTTCGGCTGCAATTTTTTCTCTCGCTTAGGGGATTTTCGGGTATCTAAACTCTTTTATTTCGAGTTAAATTCTGTGTAACTTCAGTTTTTGGGGTCCTGGGTGCCCCCCCCTTGCTATAAGTAAGCTTTTTATGTATTTGTTGTGTGTATTTATTGTGTTTTTCATGTTTTCATGTGCGCGGGTTTCGGGTGTTTTTTGCGAGGTCGTAATGGGTTGTAACGCGTCTCGTATTTTTGTTGCGTAAGTCCGTAAATTTTGCGACGTCCGCAGTTGCTGGCAAGGAGCTCCTTTAGCAACAACCTGCATGCTCACAACTACAGTATATATATGATTTTCTTGTTTTAATATATGATTAAAATAATGGAATAATACTGCTTTCTTATCATTTAGACTTACAGCCACTATGGGTGCAGCCATTTGCTATTCACAGCTTTCCCTTTACAGCAAGCCCTCAAGCTTGCACATGCAAATATATCTGCAGCACATATTCACATGCTCTTTATCTCATGTATCCCATTTGGCCGTTTGATGTCGTATGTGGTATCACTGTTACCAGTGACATTGACGACCAAGTGTAATATTCAATTGTGCATGCACATAGGCCAATGTTGCAGATAAATCTGCAGCGGCAGCATTAGCAAGATAGAGGTCTTGCTATCAATGCAGGACAGTTAACAGCAAGATGGCTGCACCAAAGTGGAAAACAGAAAGCCTAAATCATGAATAAGTTGTGCTATCTATACATGTTACTAATGTTTAAGTACAAGAAAATATGCTATAAAGGGGATATTGAATAAAACTGACATCAGTGGTCCTTTAAAGTTCTTGATTGATGCTTAAGAAGGAGGTGCCTGCTCATGAAAGTATACATTATAAAGACACAGAAGCACATTTTAATGCTAATTCATGTTGTATTCATTATATTATATAAGTATACATACTTATGTTATATATCCTTTACCAATGTTTTGATCCTTTTTGTTCCTGTCCAGTGATGAATATGCTGCCTCCTCTCTGGACCTATAATATAAACTATAAACAAGTGGACGCTATGCTCCCATGCCCTTTTGTTACCAGCAGCAGTGTATTGCTTTACATTTGAAAGGCGTTGCTGGCCTCTAGGCAGAAAATGGTTTAATAACAGATTGTGTCTGCCAGTTGAGCACTACTCTCTGGGAGAGATTTGGCTTTACTCCAGAGTAGATGTATTTTGCAACTCTAATGTATGCAGTCTACATTCTAGGAATTGTTTTTGTATATAAAATAGATTCAGTTAAAGCACTAGTGCTCTCTTTACTCAGTATTCTGCTTTTATCTAGATCACACTACTCTATAATAATGTTCTCTATTTAAATTTATTTTTTTAACTAATTGATGTCTAAGAAATTACCCATCTACTAGTATTAACTTACTGAAGATCATGCACATAGAAACAGCCTATTAATCATGTTACTATATGTGGTATATGTACTAAGGTGTGCAATGTCAGAGAACAAATATATATATATATATATATATATAATATATATATATATATATATATATATATATATATATACACACACTACATTTGAACTACTCAATCACTTAAAAAACTACATATTCTCAGCCTTATTAAATTGCAATTCAGCAAATTCGAAAGGGCTCTATATAAGCAATTAGCATTGTTTTTTTTTTACAGAAGTTTTTAGTTAGTGAAGACTTTGCTTTTGGATAGAAATTCTCTGACTAAAAACCTCTGTAAAAATATGCTCTGTGCTTCTGTGTCTCTCTTTCTCCTGAAATCTTTGGAGAAAACAAGTGGTCTGGAACCACAGAAGGTAAGAAACATGATTAGTCTAACCAGATACTGCACTTAATTTGTGGAACTGTCCCCTGTTTTGGGTAGCTGGAAAGGATAAACGTTTTTTTTTTTCTTTTAAAATATATGCTTCCCGCTAAGAGCAGGGAATTTGTTTGTTAATAATCAGTCTGAGAATCTCCATTTTGCTCAATGTGAGCTAACATCTTAACTCAAAAGATTTGTATTTCTTCACTAAAGTGAAATAGACTGCATGTGATACAGTGTTATGTGTAAATTAATATTTACCAAAGTTATCAGATTAAATACAAATTTTAAACTTAAAGGAACATTGTAGTTTGGTTAAAAATTCAGCATGCTTTGATTTATGTAATAAAGTAATGACATTAGCAGGTATATAAGGCAGTAAGATAAAAGCATTTTAGAGAAAGGTTTATATTTATATAATTCTGGTTGTGTCATATGGGATTCCATCTTAGACACTGAGTAGAAGGGATACTCTATAGGAGATTAATCTTCTATGGTGTTCTATTGCCTAGTGTGCTATTAGAGAGCAATTTTCAACATAATAAAATATAGATCTTATCTGAATTTATATAGTTCCTCATTCTCCTTCCAGTTTTCTAACCCTTTTAGGAAAACAAAGACAAAATGCCAGTTCCTATTAAAGCAACATTAAATACTATAGTTAAAAATGAAAGGCTGTAATTATTTTGTGTGAAAACATTTTGAACATTGTCATATCAAGTTCTTCAAAGGAGCATATTATGAATATGACACTTGCCTGGTCCTTTAAGAGTTAAGGATTTCAGGAATTTTCTGCAGTTAACTTACATTAGCTTATTTTAAGCATGTTGTGGAAAACTATAGAAATATTAATAACTACTATAAATGTAGTGAAATTAAAAAAGCGCGCAGCTGCTGCAGTAGCTTTCATTTAAAATCAAATTTAAATTAAGTGTCAAATTTTTAAGAAATCATACTTTATTATAAAGTACCAATACATATTTCTATGTAAAAATTAAAAAAAATAAACTTTCATTTTAGCATCTGATACTAAACAAAAGAGCTCTTACAAAATTGGAGAATCGTTCCACTTTTTATTTTAAAGTAAATATTATTACTATTTTTGCTCAAGACCTCAAATAACATGCCAGTTTCTTGTATTAATATGTTCAGCTGCCCTCATATGGAATGACCTCCTGTCTAATCAATTTACTGAGCTGATTTTAAGGTATTTTGCCAAAATAAAGCCTTTATAGTGTCTGCTGCGTTCCTAATCTGCTTTAATCTTCATAAACATATAAAAGCCACAGAAATGGAGAAAATGTTCTGAAAGGATTGGCCTTGTGTGAGTATTTACTGTCCTACTGTTACATAGAAATGATAATCATAATCAGTCGGTGACCTTCAGCACAATGGGACTTTATCACAAATAAAAGAAACTTATGAAGAAAGCCAAAGCAGCTGTCAGCCCTCAGTTATGTGACTCTTTTACCCAACCCTGGCGCAATTAATCACTCATCCTACAGAGAACAGCCCTTATGTTTTACAGACTTCACTTGTTCTTTGTTCTAAACCAAAGTCATGGATATCTGAGACGTTTTACAGCCCTGTGTAAATCTCAGTCTGAATCATTTCTACAGCCCTGGGGTGTTTTGACGCAGGATAACATTTCACACACAACGTACTGGCTTTGCTGCCAGCCGATGTGATTGGCTGGGAGCTGAGTACTCATGACCAATCACAGACGGTTGTTGGGCTACCTCATCTATTTTTAGCTATGCTGAATACACACACTCACACACAGTTGTAGCCGGATAAATGAATGGCGGCTGAAAAACAGAGGGATTCTGTGAATCCTCCTAAAAGCTGCCTATATTTATAGTACTACAAATGAGCCCATTAAATATTTACATAGGTTTTATGAATCCCTCTGAGCTGTGAAGTAAAACTTGCATTTTTATTGCAATTTGAAAATTAAGTGACAGAAAACATGAAAGAGTTTCACAGTTTATCTATGAATTTGGACGTCAGCTGTGGGACCTTTTCTATTAAACATCCTATTTTCCTTGTGAAGCTGCGGCGAGCCCCCCAGGTCCTCTATTTGGGTAGGAGATCAGAATGGGGGACCTGGGGAGGGATAATGAAAATTCGCCAGCACTGACAGCTGCAGTGACAGCAAGTGGCCGCAAGATGGTGCTGTCCGGTTTCAGGGAGGGCACTAATTATAACCTCCTCCGATGTGGCATAACTCGAGGGCGCTGAATCGACAGTGAGGCCATCGCTGTGTTTGGTGATGGCACTCAGGCACGCCTCCCATAGCTCAATGCCTCTTCTGTCGGCGCCCCTTATATGCATTGTGCAGCACTAGTGGGAAAATCGGCAGCGCCATCTAGCGGTTAGTGGGCAGCACTGCTGCTGCCACCGCTGGTGAATCTATGGCGAATGTGAAGAGGAATAGGACCCCTTAGAGTGTACACCGACATTCATTGGTACACATTCATAAATGCACTGGCAGAGCTAAATAAACACTAAAGGAAATATAAATATCCAAAAACTTCCTCTATAAAACTAAGTACAAACAACCTGCACAAGTTTGTTTTACTTTTTATTAATTTTTATGCAGTTTTGGAACAAAAAGTGCAAAAATCAATGTAGGAATGATAAGACATAGTTCTGAAGAGTGGAATATTTGTGATGTTCAGTGACACAGGTGAAAAATAAAAGTAATCCAGGATTTAATGGTAACTATCAGCTATTTTTTCAAGTCAAAAGAAATACTAATAATACAGTAATAAAATGTATCAATGTATTCATACATCTGTATATCATTGGTGCAGCAGGTGCAAAGCATCGGGGTCCCCAACAATGTAGCATCCTTCTTCTACCTGGAGTATAAAGGGTCCCTTAATTTATCAAGTGAGAGGGGTAGCTAAATATTTAATCGAAAGGTGAGACCTTTTCTGTTATCTGCTCCCCAAGCTGCCCAACGCTTCCGCACTGCATTGCGCAGCCGCACACTGAGGACTTTGTTGAGTTTGTTCTTCGGTTTAAGGGTTAGGATTTTGGGTTAGGGTAGTGGCAGATAACAAGCTCTACTTAGTAAAATAGTGGAGATAGTAGTAGCCAGCAGGTGGCGTGCTGATGGCGGGTGTCACAACCTACAATGATGATGGAGTATAGAGGATCCTAGTCCTATTATCTCCTGTAGGTTTTAGACCTAAGATTTGGGTGACTCAGACCAATGGACCTTCCTTGCGGATGCAAGAGCATAAGTCCCAGCTTTTGGTAGTGTGCCTGGGAAAACCTGGAAGGGAGTCAGAAACGATCTCCTCTGCCAGCATATGCCCCTGGGTCAATAATACACCTGCACACAAAGTCTTGATGAAAATTATGAAACATGTTTTATTTTAGAACAGCATATTTAACCACATCACACAAGAATGGGGGAAGTGGCTCCCGTTATCCAGCCCCAAATGACGTCTGGCCAATCATGAAGGGGAACTGTGCGTGAACCAATAGTCCCCTCCCAGGTCCGCCCACTAGGCGAAGCCAACTAATTAATTTGGGCTTTGAATGTCCAGGGGAAAGCATGTCTTTTACTCTCCTGTGCCCATGCTATGAAGGCTGAGAAGCCTTCAGGCCATCCCATTGTTTCTGGGTGCCTGCCTGTCTGCTCTCCAGCTGTGAGCTTCCCATTGTTAGTTCTATGCTGGATACTTAGCTAATGAGATTAACAGGCCTTTGGGAACAAAGGAGGCTTGCCTGTAATCACTGGCTTCCCCTCCACAATATAATGACATACTAATATAATACCATACATTCATATTTACAAATATAACACCCAATGTTTCACACACATAGAACCAACACATCCCACCAGCTCCCTCACATGACACCCATTACAATGAGCCTAAACATGGAAGGGATGGGGATATGCTAAGGGGTAAACTTATAATACTTTATCCCCTAGACCACAACATAACAATATATCCATAACAAGTGGGCCCCAAACCTTTTGTTCTTCCACATGGCAACAGCATGTGGAAGATAACCCAGCCCAAAATGGCCACTGCTGCCAGTCACAAAATGGCCCCAGCATAGTTCACACCAAATCCAATATGGCCACTGGCTGATTCATGACAATCCTTCCCCAAGCGGGCAGAAAACATCCAAGATTTTCCCAGCTCCGCTTATAGTCATGAATCTGCTGGTTTGGCCCGGCCCGCTGCATGATAGGCAAGTTCATGTCGGTGCGCACACAGTCCCAAGGTGCAGAGTAAAGACCTCCCCCAGCCCTTGGCCTTGCTCCCACTGTATAGAGCAAATTGCTCTTGCCCTGCACCCCCACCCAAAACAGTCCAGGATCCCATCTCTCTGTGTTTGGCAGCAGCATGGAAGTCTCTGGGGACACAGTGGGTTGCACCCATACACTCTTCTGAGGCAAAACCGTATTTTTGGGAGCCCCATAAAACAACCCCTGTCCCATAGCAACCCCTTTCCCTCCAGCCAGTCCCCACAGCTGGGCTGGGGTCATTAAAACAGTCTCTGGGCCCATGGGATTGCAAGGGGGCAGTCCAGTACTTCCCTCAGCAAAATCATTATTGTTGGGAGCCCAATAACACAATAACTGCAGTAAAGTACATACCGGTCTGCGCTTGACTCCAGCGTCCCTGATGGAGTCCGGACTTGGATGCTCTGTTTGCTCTGGCTCCTGGAAATCTGTATCTTTGGACACACCCTCCTGGTTTTCTTCCCCTGGGTCTGTCTGTGTTGCAGCCTGGAGAACTACGCTGTTCCCACCCAGGCTGTGCTTTGGGGCCCTCAGCTGACCCTCTTCTATTGCCTTTGGTTGAATGACTGTGCTTTGGCTCTCTGATGTAGGCTGGGGAGTCTCGCAATTCCCACCCAGCTGGTTCTTTGGGGCCCTCAGCTGACACTCTTCTTCTATAGCCTTTTGCTTGGTACCCTTATCCCAGTCCTCCAGGTTTAACTGGGCCTTTGGAGCGGTGTCTGTTCCAGTGGGCCTCTGGACATTGGTTATCCAGGGTATCTCCCCACTTGGTTCACCCTCTACTATGGTGCCACACTGCACCCACGGCTCCTTTGCCAAGGCTGGCAAGCTTGCTGCCCCTGTCGGGCTCTTGGTGCCCCTGGCACTCTCTTGGTGCCCCTGGCACTCTTGCTGTGTGAGGCCTGGTTCCCTGTAGCTAAGAACCAGTTCCTTTCCCTCCCCACAGTCCATTACATAGCCCTCCCCACAGTCTCTTGGGTGGCTATCCTGAGCCCCTGGCTCCATTAGCCGTTCTGGCCCATACACATTGCCTAGAACTTCTGAGGGCAGACTTAGTTCATCTGGCCCTACCTGTTGAGCAGTTACTGGGGTTTCTGCCAGGATTTGTGCTGGAAGGTAGTCCTCAGGTGAGACCTGTTTGGAGAAACTGTGCTCTGCTAGCATTTCCTCTGGGATTAAGTCTCTTGGGGTATCAGGGGATAAACATGGGTTATCTGACCCCACCCAGGGAACATTCCCCTGGGTCTCTGGCTCTTGGAGCTGGTGATTTGGCCCCAAGCTGACTTTACCATCCCTTCTAGGCTCTGACACAGTCTCTATATTTTTTAAAGGAACGCATTTTCCATCACTATGTTCTCCCCAGACCCCTTGCACACAATCACTTCGGTACATACCATCTGTGTTGTAAAGATCTGGCGACCAGTCCTCTTGACTGGGTTGTTCCCCTCTTGATGGGCAAAATGTCTCCCCATAGATCTCGTCCCACAACTCAAAATACTCCTCCTCCAGCTGCAGTTCCTGCTCAATCAGGTGTACCATTAAATTAGCCTCCATGGACCACGGTTCCAGTCCCAGACCACGACAGCGTTCCACAAACAAGTTGTTGTGCCTTTTAAAGGTTCCTATTCCCCCTCTCAGGATCACCATACACAATGTCTTGGAGGCCAGAATCTATCTCCAAGCGGAAATCAAACTCCTCTCCAAGGCCACCAACTATTCTGGCATGAAAAATGTGATGAGCCTAAACATGGAAGGGATGGGGATATGCTAAGGGGTAAACTTATAATACTTTATCCCCTAGACCACAACATAACAATATATCCATAACAAGTGGGCCCCAAACCTTTTGTTCTTTCACATGGCAACAGCATGTGGAAGATAACCCAGCCCAAAATGGCCACTGCTGCCAGTCACAAAATGGCCCCAGCATAGTTCACACCAAATCCAATATGACCACTGGCTGATTCATGACAGCGGGCAGATACATTTTCTATTGACTCTTACATGCACCTACTTTGTATGGAGAAGTTACAAGGGAGGGGCCCAAATTATTTTGCATCAGAGCCCTTGATTCACTACCTCCGCTACTACTGCTATTTATATTACATAGACTATTTTATCTTAATTAGCTTAATTAGCTTTTACCACCCTTTAGATTACAGGTATTATTTTATGTTTTGTAACCGAATAAAATAGCATGTGTTACAATGCAAAACAATAGCTTTCAGGCCCTACTAAATGCATTTCAGTCTAAACATAAATAAACCCATACAGATTTGAAAACAGCTAACCTTCTTTAGAGTAAATATTTCCAGGATAAATTAAAGGACGTTTTGGCCTTTTAATAATTTTTGTTCATTTTTTCTTTTTAAGTGATTGCTATATGTACTGTAGCTTTGTGGAAAAATAAGAGCACATTGCTCTGCAATCATTTGAAATCCTTGGGCCCTTTATTATATGATCTAATTAGAAGTCATTCAGAAGCTGCCATTTTGAAGCACTGTTAGACACTCCAGTGCTGGAGGGATTCACAAAGCATTATAGTGCTTATAGCAGTTAAGGGCTTTCCAAAGCTTTCAAAGTAGTTAAGTCTTGCACATGGCTGGCTTCTACTTGCCACAAATGCAATGCTTTTCATAAAATGAATAATGGATTACATGTTATTACTGTCTGTACTTGTATTGTATGCATGTTTTAAAATGCATTTCAGATCTGTGTGTAGTTAAAACAATGAGTTGAATCAACATTTCCACGTCTTATCCAGCTCCAGAGAATGTAATGCTTTGTTCTATAAAATAAATACATTTCTAGGAAGGTCTTGGAATATATTTCCTAGAAGTTCATCATTGGTTTGGTGTATACTGTATAGAGTTACAAAAGAGGTGATAAGTAGTATAAAGGGAATAACTGCTAGAGTGGGTTACTTTTACAAAATTACCCTATTTGGATTTGGTGTTAAAGGGACACTGTAGTGCATTTAGAAGTTAAGCTCATATATTTGTTTCTTGGGCTCAGACTATTAAAACAATATGCACTTTAAAAAAATAAACATTAACATTTACTTACTTTTTAATGTGTCCTTTTTGCCTCAAGTAGAGCTGCTTATCTCCACCTATGAGAGAGAATGGCCAGATCTGCCTGGAAACTGGACTAAAAACATAGGGCCCTATTCAACTGGCCAATTCACAATTACATGAGCCGTATTGGAGCCCGTAAATGTCACTGATATTCGACTGGCTATTTTTAGCTACTTGAATTCGATTTGCGATTTACAGGATCAAAAGCACTGCGGTTGTCAAAAACGTATCTCTGTCCTATCTTCTCCTTTTATGTTTCAAGCCCGCAATTGTTAACAGTGCTGAAGACAGAACATCGATATTCAATTACAAATGTTCATGTAGCTCGCAATTGCCTTCAAATCAGTAAATGGCAAATGTATAAAAAAATTCTATGAGTGCTAGATAGTGGGTTAAACCATTAGAAGTAATTGCACAACAGTTTCAAGATTGCAAATCTGCAATAAAAATTACTTCTTTTAAGTTTAATTTCCATGTTATATTGATCCCAGGAATCAATGGGTTAATACATTGATTAGAACCTGCATGGACTAGAACAGTTGCTTTATTGATTTTTATTGATTTCTACATTACTCGATTGCAAGTCCAAATGCAAATCATACTTCTAAACACTAAATTGTAATTTAAACTCCATGTTTTACTGACGTCATGATGACGGTCTCATTTACTATTGGCTCTGTTTAAACAATAACTTACATGCTTGCTTAAATGTTGTAAGATCATATGTTCACGCCCTCTGAAAGCTTTCGAACAGAGGCATGGGTTGCGTGTGGAGGCTGTAAGCTTGTAATTTCAGACTTGAGTCAATTGAATACATCTAGATATTTAGAAAATGTTTAACCCGCAGGCAAAATAATGGGTTCCATGTAATTACGGGTGTCATGCCCAGAAAGGCCCCACTGAAATTTTTGGACTATGGATGTTATTCATAATATATATTGCTAAATATTTCACTGGACATGGGAGTTACTATGGAAGGTGCCAAGTTGTTTGTATGGGCAATGTTAACAGAAATGATGTGTGTTTAGAATATGCTTTGTGCTAGTGAATTGCTTAATATTACTGGTTGAAGGGAAGTATTTAATAAATGTAGCTGGATTTATAAGTGATGCAACATATTTCAACAGTATTTCAATAGGACCTGAGGAGACAGCATGTCTAAAAGAGAGATATTTCTATTAGCGCCTCCTACCGTGAGACTTTCCTGGGAAGAGTTGGCCAAATTGATGACACAAAGGTGCAATTTACCCTCACAGAGCTAGGGGCAGGAAGAAGGATGGCATCTGTGCAGACAACAGTAGACTGGCAAGCTCCTCGTCACAGGGAGCAGGTTAAAGTACTGTTTTCACAATAATTACAGGATTTTGACAGACAGGTCCCCTCACATGAAAATAACTTTGGTGTATATAAGAGTGTGATTTGTCAATAAAGGTTATTGTCTGTTTTATATACACGTAAAACATGGTTTGTATGTCATTCTGGCCTCCACATACAAAAGCCCTTTTGTTATTTTATTAAGCTGGTCCTATGCTAAGGGACCATTGGCCAATTGCTGTATTCTGAGGACTGGACTGATTATGCAGGCTGTAGTGATGTCGCGAACATAAAATTTTCGGTCCGCGAACCGCGAACGCGAACCGCCGCAAATGTTCGCGAACCGGCGAACCCGCCGAACCGCCATAGACTTCAATGGGCAGGCGGATTTTAAAACCCACAGGGACTCTTTCTGGTCACAATAGTGATGTAAAAGTTGTTTTAAGGGGACTAACACCTGGACTGTGGCATGCCGGAGGGGGATCCATGTCAAAACTCCCACGGAAAATTACATAGTTGATGCAGAGTCTGGTTTTAATCCATAAAGGGCATAAATAACCTAACATCCCCCTCCATCATCATCCTTTCCTGTATCTCTTTACCCCCTCCCTCATCATCCTCCCCTGTGTCTCTTTCACCCCTTCCTCATCACCCTCCCCTGTGTCTCATCCCCCCTCCCTCATCATCCTCCCCTGTATCTCTTTACCCCCTCCCTCATCATCCTCCCCTGTGTCTCTTCCCCCCTCCATCATCATCCTCCTCTGTGTCTCTTTCCCCCTCCCTCATCATCCTCCCCTGTGTCTCTTTTTCCCCTCCCTCATCATCTTCCCTTGTGTCTCTTCCCCCCCTCCCTCATCATCCTCCCCTGTGTCTCTTTCCCCCCTTCCTCAACACCCTCCCCTATATCTCTTTACCCCCTCCCTCATCATCCTCCCCTGTGTCTGTTTCCCCCCTCCCTCATCATCCTCCCCTGTGTCTCTTCCCCCCTCCCTCATCATCCTCCCCCCTCCCTTGATGATAAGGGGGGGAAGAGACACAGGGATAAGTGTGAGGGGTGTTAGGGTAAGGGGTGTTATGGATAAGGGTGAGGGGGTTAGGTGTTAGGGTGAGGGTTGTTATGGCTAAGTGTGAGGGGTGTTAGGGTGAGGGGTGTTAGGGATAAGTATAAGGGGTGTTAGGGTGAGGCATGTTAGGAATAAGTGTGAGGGGTGTTAGGTCTTAGGGATAAGTGTGAGAATGTTAGGGTTAGGTGTTAGGTTGATGGGTGTTATGGATAAGTGTGAGGGGTGTTAGGGTTAGGATAAGGGGTGTTAGGGATAAGTGTGATGGGTGTCCTTGCAGCAGAGATCAAAAGAGTCCTTCAGAACTGTATTGCACATTGTGTACAGTAGCCTAGCTATGGTTTTCCCTATTGATGCAGTATCACCTACACTCAGCCTCCTCTCAGTAAGACTGCAAGTTAGTTATGATTCCAAAATGGCTGCTGTCCATGAGGTTAAAGGGTCTGGAAGGCAGGGTATGATGCTGATTGGCTGGAATGTGTCGGCTGACTGTGAGTTGCAGGGTCAAAGTTTGCTCAATGATAAAGTATAGGGGGCGGATCGAACATCGCATATGTTCGCAGTTCGCAGCGAAGGCGAACATGCTATGTTCGCCGGGAACAGTCCGCAGGCGAACTATTCGCGACATCTCTAGCAGGCTGAGCAATGGGATTACCCACATATCCATGACCTAGAGGGATTCCTGTAAGCCAAAGGCAAGTCGTCAAATCTGGGTCATGACAACAGACTTACAATTGAATAGGGCCCAATAAAGGGGGAATGGCTATGATGGCTTATGTACCAAAAATACTGAGCAGGATATATGGGACCGCTGTAAGCAGATTAAAATAGTGTATTGCAGCCATTCTTCTAGGTGTTATATATATGATGTGTTGAATATCTTCATAGAACTGGACAACTTCAGCCTCTTCAGCATCCGTGGTTGGAGCATAGACTTGGATCACTGTGATGTTAAATGGCTTGCCTTGAATATGAATTGAAATCATTTTTTCATTTATTGGGTTGTAACCGAGCACTGCTTTGACTACTCTTTGATTAACTACGAGGGCTACTACATTTATTTTGTGGGTTAGAGACACACGGGGGGTTAGAGACACACGGGGGGAGAGTGATGCGAGTGTAAGCCGAGGGGGCCCTTTTTTGCCTTAAAAAAAGGGCTGAAAAACTCGGCTTATACTCGAGTATATACGGTATATACATTTTTAACCTTGTCATCTCATATTTGACCACATCCAGTTTATCCTTGATTCAGAGGTTGAACATTCCTATGCTGAATTGTTCTTTGCAGCAGTGGACTTTCCTTTCCACTCCAAACAAATCCACAGATGGGTGTCCTCTTGGCTTTTGCCCAACCACTTCAGTAGATCTGGTGCTTCTCGTACTCGCCCTCTGCTCTTCCCGTGTAATGTGGTAGGCTCCTTCTGGCCAGAGGGGCTCACCTTCCAGTGCCACATTGTTATGTCTCTGGTTGTGTTTGTCTGTAAGGTTATCTTTGCAAAGATATTGGAATGGGTTGCCAGTTCCGTCTCAAATGGACTGCAATTTGTCTGACCTCTCTACTATGACCTTCCCATCTTGATATAGCTCACAGCTTCATCGAGGCACACAAATCCTTTCACTACGACAAGGTAGAGATCCAGATGGGGAAAATCTATTTTTAGGGGACACCTTCCAGTAATTATAAATTCCAGATCTTCCTGTATCAGGATTCCTGAGGACAGGCCAGGTTCAATGAGGGGTTCCATCTGGACCTCTTGGCATAGGATCAGTATCACCCATATCACCCAAAGCAGTCTTTTATTTGGTCTTCTTTAGTCCTCTCTTTTTAGTTTCTGTAGATAAAAGAAACAAAAAGCTTTAATGATTATTATAGTTTCACCAACCATTTTTCAGATAGTTTTCTTTTAAGCCCAGCATTCAATTTCCAGATACATGCATCTTTGGACATAACAGTGACTAGGAAGTCTGTATTGATTTGCAAGTAGTCTATACCTTGTATACTGACAGAAATATAATATCTGTCCTGGATTTCTTCCATCTCACATAAGAAATCGGAGTATTATAACATATCTGACTTGTTCCATTGACTATTTTTATTTAAAGAGTCAGATTGTGGAACCTTATTTACCCAGTTTATTATTATTTCTGCAAAACTATCAGCAATTTACTGTACATCATTAGTTTCACTTTCATTTTCATACTCAGGAATTAGTAGGCATTCATTTTCACTGGTATGAGAAAGTAATAAATAATTTACCAAAGCATTGCACTGTTCCTGTTCTATACCAGCTATTAACCTTATGCCGTTGATTTTCGTTGGGCCGGTGACATCTCCTGTGAGTGTAAGGGGTTACCATTACTACCTTCTTCATCATTCCCCTCAATTTTATGATCACCCACTCCTTTCTGTCTGGGAGATTCTGTATAGGGAGATAGCTTGGGAACAGAGGTAAAAAGCTAATTATTAGCATTGGTTTTAAACATTTTGTCATATTTCACCTACATTAAGAGATTAACACATGTCGTTTCTATTTGTTTATGATCTCCCAATTTCGTTTTTTCAACAGTACTTAGTTATGGGGTCTGACTCCTAGAACTCAATTATCATTGAAGGGCTGATTTCCCTGCATATTAAAACTAGACATAAATACAGTAATTTGTTGCATTAGCAATTTCATCTGTTCTTCTAGGGCAGAAGTGTTAAGTTCTACAAAAAAAGGATTGTACAACCCCATGCCATTAAGAATTTCATCAATCATCCATTATGTGTAAGCAATACAATCTTTTTCCATCATATAAAAGGATATTGTCATGACGCCACACTGTAGATAAATCCTAATGCACTAGTTTATATTGATTTCTGTGCAGTGCTGCTTCTCATACAGTATGGAAGACAGCCACAAAATTAGCAGCAACCTTATGATATGTGAGTGTTGGTAACTCTATGATCTAAGCAGTTCATATTCAGTTACTGGGCAAGACGAGTCAGGATTTATTTTTGGACATAGCAACAGAAATATTCAAAGCACTGATTATTGTTAAAATTATTGAAATGTACCTAGAACATAAAAAATACAAGAATCACAAAATTGTGCCTGTACAAATCAAGAAAAAGTATTCATATGGGGTTATTATCATTCTTTATCTATAACGCGCCAACATATTCCGTAGAGCTGTACATAAGATAAGTTCCAGGCAAAGGTAAATACAAATCAACACATAGCAAAGCAAGGAGGGCCCTGTCTTTGAGCCTCGAATCCAGTGTCCATGGTGCTTTCCCCAAAGCACTCTGCAGGATTGAAACTCGCAGACTTACAACCTAAAGGTCTTGTGTGTGGTAAAGGAGGGAGGGAGAGAGAGGTGCTGAGTGTGTTAGGGTGGAAGGTGATAAGCTTCTTTAAAGAGATGTGTTTTTAGTGAGGTTTTGAATGTTTTGAGGCAGGAGGATAATCTGGTGGAGCGAGGCAAAGAGTTCCAGAGAATACAGGCAGCACAAGAAAAGTCCTGAAGGCGAGAGTGAGAAGAGGTGACACGAGTTGTAGAAAGAAGAAGGTCATTAGCAGAATGAAGAGGGCGGTTGAGGAAATATTTGGAGATGAGAGCAGAGCTGTACAGGGGTGCGCTATTGTTGAGGGCTTTGTAAGTTAGGGTCATGGTTTTAAATGTTATTCTGGAGGCTAAGGGAAGCCAATGGAGTGATTGACAGAGAGGTGATGCCAACACTGAACGTTTTGTAAGGAAGATAAGTCTAGCAGAAGCGTTCATTATGGATTGAAGTGAGGATAGTTGGGTGATGGGTAAGCCAGCAAGAAGCGAGTTGCAGTAGTCAATTCAAGTGATGATGAGAGAGTGTATTAGGATTTTAATTGTGTCTTGTGTAAGATACTGCCGAATTCTGGAAACGTTTTTTAGATGGAGAAGGCAAGATTTTGTAAGTGACTGTATGTGAGGGATGAAAGACAGAGCAGGGTCCAATAGAACCCCAAGGCATCGGGCTTGGGAGTGATGATGTCATTGTTGACAGTGAGAGAGATGTGAGGAATTGATGCTGTGGTAGAGGGAGGGAAGATTAGGAGTTCAGTCTTAGACATTTTGAGTTTGAGATGGTGGGTGGACATCAAGATTATTTACTAGAAAGGCAGTTGGAGAAGTGTGTTAGAAGACAGGGGGATAGATCTGGTGATGAGAGGTATATTTTAGTGTCAGCTGCAAAGAGATCATACTGAAGCCCAAAATAGTTTATTAGGGCACCAAGTGAGGATGTGTAGATGGAGAAGAGGAGGGGGCCCAGGACTGAACCGTGGGGTACGCCAACAGACAGGAGTGAGTAGAAGAGGAGGTGTCAGAGAAGGAGACACTGAATGATCGATTTTGTAGGTATGATGAGAACCACGAGAGAGCAATGTCTTGAATACAGAGGGAGGAGAAATATGTAGTAGAAGTGGATGGTCAACAATGTCAAAGGCAGCAGAGAGATCCAGTAAAAGTAGAATGGAAAAGTGACCCTTTGACTTGGCGGAGAGCGAATCATTAGTGACTTTACTTAGAGCTGTCTCAGTGGAATGTTGGGGCCGGAAACCGGATTGGAAGGTGTCAAGAAGGGAGTTAGAGGAAATAAAGCTGGTAGGGTGGTTATAGATGAGCCTCTCCAGCAGTTTGGAAGCCAGGGGAAGTAAAGAGATAGGGCGATAGTTAGACACAACGTGAGAGTCAGATGAGGATTTTTTTGAGGATGGGTGTAATTATGGCATGTTTTAGAGAAGATGAAAACATACCAGTATTTAGGGAAAGGTTGAAGAGGTGTGTGTAAATTTGTAGGCTGAAGTGCGTGATTTCCTCCATAGTCGTTCAGCAGTGCGGGAGCACCTCTTGATGTATCATGTTTGTGTAGTGTGCCATGGTTGTGGATGAGAGCGAGGGCGTCTGCGTGTGGTTATGGGGCCAGCGTGTCAATGGTGCAAGATACCAAAAAGACTGTGTTTCCAGAGGGTGTAGGATAAAGGTAGAGTAGAAGGTTTGTGACAAGTGATGGATTTCAGATTTGAGTGTTACAAGTGTTTGCTGGCCTTGAACCAGAGCGTGGCTGACAGCAAGTGGAGATGATTGAGGGGCCTGGGTTAGGGGATAGGAGGAGAAGGAGGAGTGAAAGGGAGAGAAGATGGGACTGGGACATACAGTGCTGTTTCTGCTTGTGAGCGTTAGTGAGATGGATAGGATTATGACTGAAGGAGAGAGAGGAGCTCAAGGAAGGTGAGATGGTAATATTGTTGGTTACGTGATATGTCAAATGCAGAAGAAAATCCTACGGGTACCAGATAGGACTCACAAGGTTGTTTAGCCCCTGTTCGTAGCACTGTAAATGCAATAAAAAAATCAATACTGCACTTTAAAAGACAAGGAACGCAATATAAGACATTATAATTAATTGCACAACAGTCTCAAGCTCGTAAATCTGTAATCAAAAATTATAATTTTTTATGTGTCATTTTGGTGTTTTTTCAATCTCGGGAATCAAGGAGTTAATACATATCAGGCCACCCACATGAACTAGAACATTTAATTTATACATTTTTATTATTTTGTATATTGCAGCATTGAGAGTCTGATCGCATACCGGACCCCTAAACGCTAATTGATTGACATGTAACCTTCATGTTTTACTGACGTAATGATGATGGTCTCATTTTCTATTGGCTGTTTCTAAATCAGGACTTACGGCCTTGCTTATTTGATCATGTTCACGGTCTGAAATGCTACATACGATTGCATGGTTTACGGTTACGGCTTTCGGCCCGTAAGTTGTGGGCTTGTTCAACTGAATTGCTCTGTAATTGTAGCAAATCTCAACCACGCAGACATACGGGCTTGCTATTGAATAAGGCCCTCTGATGGCACTTCTCGGTGGTGAGATTTACATGTGTGATGTGATTGATCGGTAGTGTTTAATGAGTGAACTTCACTTGGGGCCTCATTCAATTGATAAATTGTAGCTTACGGGAGTCCGTAATGTAGACGGTAAACTATTTTGCTACTCAATTTGGTGTCTTTTTGCAAGCTGCAAATGATCTATGAGTTACGGGCTGTAAATCCCTGCGGTTGTTACAACCGTAATTTACAACCTATCTAAGCCTTTGATCTTTCAAGACCGCAAGAGTTAAAATCACAAATTGCTATTCAATTGCTACAATTCCTCAAGCCTGCAAATATTTTCACACCTGTAAATGTCAAATGTAGAAGAAAATCCTACGGGTACCAGATAGGACTCGCAAGGTGGTTTAGCCCCTGTTCGTAGCACTGTAAATGCAATAAAAAAAACAATACTGCACTTTAAAAGACAGGGAACGCAATGTAAGACATTAGAGTTAATTGCACAATAGTCTCAAGCTCGTAAATCTGCAATCAAAAATGATTATTTTGTATGTGTCATTTTGGTGTTTTATCAATCTCGGAAATCAAGGAGTTAATACATATCATGCCACCCACATGGACTAGAACATTTCATTTATACATTTTTATTATTTTGTACATTGCAGCATTGAGAGTCTAATCGCATACCGGACCCCTAAACGCTAATTGATTGACATGTATCCTCCATGTTTTACTGACGTAATGATGACGGTCTCATTTTCTATTGGCTGTTTATAAATGGATAGTTATGGCTTTGCTTAATTGATCATGTTCACGCTCTGAAATGCTACATAAGATTGCATGGTTTACGGTTTCAGCTTTCGGCCCGTAACTTGTGGGCTTGTTCAATTGAATTGCTCCGTAATTGTAGCAGAGTTAAAGGGCCTCATTCAATTACCATTTGGCCAATTGAATAGGGCTTGATATAAGCACAGGGCATATTTATTTACAGACGTTTTTAGTTAGTGAAGATCTTGCTTTTGGATAGAAGTTAACTAACTAAAAACTTTTGTAAAAAAAGTATGCTATATGCTTAAATAGAGCCCTATTCAATTGGCCAAATCCCAATTGAATGAGGCCCCAAGCCTGCAGCAAGCCTGCAGACATATGGGGCCTCATTCAATTGTGATTTGGCCAATTGAATAGGGCTCTATATAAGCACATAGCATATTTTTTTTACAGAAGATTTTAGTTAGTGAACTTCTATCTAAAAGCAAGATCTTCACTAACTAAAAACGTCTGTAAAAAATATATGCTATGTGCTTATATACAGCCCTATTCAATTGGCCAAATTGCAATTGAATGAGGCCCATGGCCTGTATAACTTGAGTTGTGGCCTTGCAATTGAATGAAGCCATTGATATTTTGCTTATGGGAGTCAGCGAATCGTGACCTACGTCTCTTACAAATTAAAAACATTTGTTGTCTAGACGTAAGTTTGTGTCTTACTGCTTAGGGCTGCCTCCTGGTCAATTTGCTTCAACTTCTTGATGACTGCATAAGGGGTGGAGACAAGCAAATAAACTGTAAGTTTACAAGTTGAAGCTTGAAACTAATTTCAGCATTAAGTAAAATAGGAGTAGGAATTTAATTAAAGGTTAGTGTCTAATTTAAATACATCTAGTGCCTTTTTAGGGCATTACAGTGGTCATCAGGATGAATACGTAATATATTTTATGGGGTATCAAACGTGCAGGAAAAACTAGTCAGTGATCCAGATTCAGAACTGGGTAAGTGTATTAAATCTCCTGATGTACACTAGGTTTCACTTACACCAACCATACAAATGACAGTTTGTCCCTATGTTACCCAAGGATTATTAGGTTTTGCAATCTAACAGTTTAGTTAGCAGTAATCTCATGATCACTAGGTGTATCTAACACCGACATAAGTACTTCATATTCAGTTACTGGGCAAGATGAGACAAGAGTTATTTTTGGACACAGTAAAGGAAACAATCTAAACAGCACTTTGCTGTTAAAATAATTATAGACATGGCAGTTTACTGATCTCATGAGCCTGAGAAAATTTTCCTTCATCGTGAGGTTTAGATTTTTGCGCTGGCTCATATGAAATATAGATTATAAAGAAAGAAAAACACATTACTAAAATACAATCCTCTAAAAACAATTTCCTGACTTTATTAGGATTCCACCACATTTGATACTTCTTTTTATTATGTATCCCAGTATGGATATGGCCTTAAAACTACATACTGTACTCGTATTTCCCTTAAGGATATTCTCAGTAACCTGAAAGCTGAACCACTTGGAAATTTTGATGGCAATATAGTAAAAACAAACCCTAAGTGAGAAACCTAGCAACACAATTGGAATTTTATTTGCAGTGGCTTATCGTATTGTAGTGCATTGCAAGTGTTTATATTTCCTGTAATGCAATTGAGGAAATACTTAGAATACAATATAGCTCCTAGTCTAACTTTAATCAGTAAAATCAATGTTGGTAGGATGGCCACGCGAGAGAGGGGGTGGCTGGCTGGGGGCGGAGCCACTAATAGGAGTTGGTTGCCATTTGGCCATTATGCCCCCAGCTAGCCAAGAAATTAGATGTGAGGGCTGTCTCCCTTACTTTTCTCTCTGTTTTGTTGTCCCCCTTTCCTCTCTACCCTCTCTCCTCACCTGGAGCTGAGCTAGCTGATCCCGATGTATGCCAGCGGCAGCCGCCCCCTGGCGGTACACAGACACTATCGTGGGAGATACCAGCTGCACTGGTGGATCGACAGTTTGAGTGGCATTAGGGATGCAACCAAGAGTCCTCCGGATGCTAGTAAGCTGCGCATCAATCCTCTGAGGTCCACCGGACTCAGGAACACAGCGCAACCGCGTCGGACAATGCTGGGAGGGGGATTATGAGGGGGATTATGGGAGTCGTCGCCTTCCATGCAGGGCTCTCTGCTCTGCAGCGTGTCATGGAGGGATAACACCCTTAAAGGCTTTCTATGTCAGTAATACTATCCTCCCCAGTTCTGTCAACCGCATCGCTGGTGAGCTGCAGCAATTGGCTATAAGCTGGTAGTTCCGAGGATTTACCTGTGGATATTGGGCCTTTGTCGCTGGGGGGTCGGGTGTCCGCCTCTCCATGCGGGATGGTTCTTTGAGGATCGTGTTATAGGAGGCAAGGTCCCTCCTGGCCTGATGGGGCCTTTGTCTGGCTGGGCCATCCTGGGGGCCACGCCAGGAGTTCTGCACATGTGGGCTCCGAGCGGGGGCTCGTGTAGCATGCTGGGACAAGGCACCTGGCCCTGGGTGTATGATGGGTGTAGGGCATTAGTGCACCACTGTCGGGTTACATTGGCGCAGGGGGAGTTGGATGATCCAGGCTGCTGCCGGCGCCCACATGTGGCCGTGGGGGTATGCTAGAGTCCCTTGGATTACAAGAGAGGCGGTTGTATGCAGGCATGCCATATCAGTGCAGGGTCACTGGCAGCCTGAATTATATTATTGTACTAGCGAATTGCCCGTCAAAAAATTACGGCAATGAAATTGTAAGGGAGCTAATGGTCTTTGGTGTATATAATGTGGCTGCTGTAGCGTTGTTCGTTGTGTCGTGCAACTTTTTTCGGAATATCCGTAGCTGTTTGGTGGGCTTTTTCGGAATATCCGTAGCTGTTTGGTAGGGTTTTGCGTGTTTAGGGACCTTTAGCCTCGTTTTGTTCAGCTGCCATTTTTTCGGTCACTTAGGTGATTTTCAGGTCTCTAAACTCCAAAATTTGTGCTTAAATGGAGGTGTAACTTCACTTGCAGAGTTCCTCTGTGCTCCCCCTTGCTGTGAGTAACCTTTTTATGTGTTTGTTGTTTGTATTTATTGTGGTTGTAATGTTTTTGTGGTTGCGCGGGTTGCGTCCTTGTTTTTTTAATCTCGTAGGTGTTTTTCGGCGAATACGTAGGTGTTTGGTGGTGTTTTGCGTCTTTAGACTGCTGTGGCCTCATTTTCGTTTTTTTCGGCGGCCATTTTTTTCTCTTGCTTAGAGAATTCTTTAGTGTCTAAACTCTTTTAATTTGAATTAATTGAGTTATAACTTTAGTTTTCGAGGTCCTGGATGCTCCCTCTTCCTGTAAGTAAGATTTTTGTGTATTTGTTGTATTTTTCATGTTTTCATGTGCGCGTTGCGGCCAATTTTTACGAGGTCGTAATGGGTCGTAACGTGTCTCGTATTTTCTTTGCGTTCCGACGTAAATTTTGCGAGGGTCGCAGTTGCTGGCAAGGAGCGCCTTTGGCGCTCCTTGCCAGCAATTGCGACCTTCGCTTCACGACGGCTCATACAGGCCTTTGGCCCTCCTTGCCAGCAATTGCGACCCTCGCTTCACGACGGCTCATATGCTCACAACTATATATGTGATTATTTGCAGTCTGATTCCACCACACTTTCAGTAAAACCTATCGCAAAACCTCACATCCAAGCATTTCTATTTGTTTACAAAATATACTTTTTAGTGGAATAACCAAAAATACTTTACAGCTTCTGTAAAGAAAGTTCAAAATAGCCTATTGTGATCCATGCAATGACATATCTTCCCCTAATCTAAATGAAGAACATTGCTATAGAGCATCTTATATAGTATTAGATAGGCCTGGTATGGCGTCAGTAAGCTAGGGCTATTACCTTGTTAATGTTCCATTGCCCACTTATGCTGCTTGCTTTCTAGTCATCCGTTTATAACCCATTCCCAGTCCATCTAAGAGGGGTTTAATCCCCACTTTCATATGTATTTGGCCATCACGACCATATGTTGCTATAATTGGTTATATATATATATATATATATATATATAGTCCTAGCTTGCGTAGAGTATTTCAGAGTATTATTATGATTATAACTCTATGCATTAGCTGATCAGTACTTGGATAGGAGACCTCCTTTGAAACCTAGGCCCACTGTAGAGGTAACTGGTATATCTGCCAGGTATTCCCAGGGTATCAGATCTGTAGGTCAAGTAGAGTTAGTCACCACTGTATTACGCTCAGGGGACTTGGGCAGGGATATTTATATCCTTTCATCCTGGTATTGGAAGTCTGCCTGTCAATGTAATAATTTAAAAAGGTCCCAAGACTGACTCTATTTTTTCGGTAGTGTCAGGCTGTCTTTGTACACCCGCTGCCTGAGCAACTATGCATTGCAGGTACCATTGTGCGACATGCAGTTATGGTTATTTAGCTTAGGCAGATCCCCATGCCAAGGTTAGTACTATGCCCTAGTCACAGTAGGCTGCCAGTGTGCAACATGGTATGTCGCGTTACGAAAGCGGGCTCCTAATGTGCCATTGTTAGCTGCTTGTGATTGAATTATAGTGTACAGAGTAATAAGGAGCTGCTAGCCTTAAGAAATGTAGCCGTAGCAGCATCACGTGACGACTGCGGGCCCTGCTAATTTGTCCTGGTTAGAGCTAGTGGATTTTATGCCTCGTGGTTGGATCAGATGGTAATCCATTCTTACGCCGCACTGTTAGCCTGTAAGCTTTGAAACAGCAGTACACGGATAGGTTTCCCAGCTGGTGTATAATCCAACTTTAGCTTTGCAAAAAAAAAAAAGCTGTGTAAAACAGCAGGCATAAGCTAAAGGAAACCAGTTTTAAGAGGGGCTAAGGTTAGAAGAGCAAGGCATGCGTGGGTACATGGGCCCCTCATGATTTGCACACCAGTCCCATAAAAATGAAGCACTGGAAGTCAGCGGGGGGACCCATAATGGCTTCAGGCTTAGAAAAGGGCTGAATTACTGTGTTTTAAAAACAGTTCGAGCTTGGGTAGCTGCGAGTTACGAGCGTGGGTCGAAAGCCAGTAGCCCAGGCGGGGTGGCATATATAATTACAAGTCTATAGGTGTAAGTACGGGGTGCGGCTGGGCCCACATTAGACATGCTGGCTAGTGGCTCGTGTCTGGCTTGGGGGGGCCGATGCCCTTACATACTCAATGTCGGTTTTGATGGCCAGTCCTAAAGTGTTATAATTTTAGGTCTCCGGTAGGTCCTGGGAGGGTCGTCAAGTATAGTGCGTAGTCACGTGGTAGAAATTGGCGGGAGACAGTTCTCCATAATACGAATTGCGTGTTTAAGTATAGAATGTACATCAGGCATTGGTGGGCGCTGTGGCGTGCGGGGGCGATGATGGTCATTCACCTGTTAAGGGTTTCGCCTTGGCCCAGTGATAAGGGCTAGGCAGTGTGTACCCTATTTGGGGTGTGGTTTCCGGGTTGGTCGGATATCCCTTGGATCATTGCATTGCTACAGGCAGAAAAAGGGTGTCAGAGTTGGTAACGCTTGGGCGCAGTACCGGTAATGGAGCTTATTGCTTAAAAGAATACAGGTACCAGGTTTCAAGACAAGTGGTTGACTGGTCCTGTTAATAGCGCACGTAAAAATTGATGGCCTAATGTGGTTCGGTGCGCCCGGTGCCCGCGTTGGTCAGCGAGTGGAATGGGCAAGGATGAGGTTTCTCGGTTAAGGCCGGGAGGAGGGTTCCCCATAGGTGGGACGTCGGTAGGAGCCGCGGCCTTTCAAAACGGGCCGTGCAAAAGGACCTGATGTAAGAAGTATCAGTATTACAAGTGGAGCAAGGTGTCACAGGAGGTATGGCAAAAAGGATAGAAGGCAAGTGGTAGCCTTTCCCAAGGGCCAAAGATACCACTGTGTGGAAAGAGGTCTGTGGAAAGCATGAGGCCTTGTGGTTCTGTACTGCCATCTCTCCTTTCCGCAGGTAAGCTGGTGGTGAGAGGTTAGCGTAAACAGACAAGGCACTGGTGACCTCAGGTGTTTGGTCGTGGGATCTTAAGATGATCAGGTGACCATGTGGCCGTGGTGGTCCGAGGGGAACCAGGTGGAAAAGAGAGGTAGTAACAGTGTCCGAGGTACACTGATCGCTCTACTTTTGTGGTAATATGGTTCTTGGACCTCAACGCGTGATTTGGTTAGTGCTGTTCCTTACGGGAAAAAGGTGGTTCCCTATTAGGATGATTCTGCAACTTGGTGACGTGTGATCAGAGCTGGGTACACTCCATGGGGGAACATGGTACCTACTGGCTTTGTGCATGAACAGACACTGTAACAGCCCGCCGGGCCGTGTTGCCCCGGGGCTTGGAGAAGGGAAAGTCGTAGTATTTGATGGTGGACCATGGGATATTCAGACATCTGACCAAGCAGGCGCTTCGCCTTAGGTGCCGATCCATGGCCACAGCTGGGGCGTCTGGCCCAGGTCAGATGGAAGTACGATCAGCCTGTTATGGAGATGAGAATGTCATCAGTGGGATGAGCAGGTGGCGAGTGATGTGGTGGTAAAATCCCTGGTAATACACCCTTGTAACAGCGGGTTTTATCGAGGGTAGAAAAGGATCAAGCTTGGTAACAGCTGCCAAATGGGCTAGCTTGCAGGATCGGCGAAGCGCCTGCTTGGTCCGATGCTGAACATTGAGTATGGCGTTCATTATGTCTTGGAGTGGGTGATATAGAGGCTAGCAAGGAGAGAGTTGCCGTATGTGATGTGAGATATGATGAGAGAATGTATTCGAATTTTAGTTGTGTCTTGTGCAAGATAGTGACATATTTTGGAGATATTTTTTAGGTGAAAAAGACAAGATTTGGTTACTATTTTTATATCAGGAATGAAAGAGAGGGCAGGGTCCGGTAAATGCCCAAAACAATGGGACTTGTAATTGGGAGTAATGATGGCATTGTCAATACTGACAGGTACTATTTACACTTAGCAATTTACTCCCTTATTTAAAATGCTATAAATATATATAAATAATAAAAAAAAAAACAGAAACATGATTCCTCTCATTGGAGCCAATAGGCACATAACCATATTTTAAAATACGTATAAAAAACTACAGCAATTGGAAGATGACCTCAGTATACTATAAACATTTGCTTAAACCCATTGACAATTATAAAAAAATCTCAGAAACCAGCTTTTTGTAGATGAATTGTGTATTATTTATTGTAATTTATTATTAGCAAAAAGTAAAAGTAATGCCAAAATTTTACTTTGAAAATTATATTTTCTTAGCTAAGTGTGTTCAAGACTATGCCAGAAAGTTTACTGGATTACTCTCAAGAAGTAGAGCTCAATGTCCATGAGAAAGATGTGTAAAGAAATTGCAGATAAATTATACAAAAAAGTGAATAAAGATATTGAGCTAACAAATCAGGCATGCAAGATCTCCAGCAAGGAGAAGGGTGTATATTTGGGGGAGATTTAGATTAGGACACTGGCATAGGCTGCAATGCATACTGATCCTTCCTCTTAGCCCATCACCCTATATACTATGCCCTATTTCCAAGTTATTAATTAGCCAACCTCTAAACATTGCTTTTGGGCCTATTTTATACATGTTAAGGGTGTGTAATATATAAATCACTAGTCGAAATCAAGATCACCCTGATTTAATTGTCATGTAGCTATCCAGCAACACAGCCTAAAACCTTGTGATTTGCAAAATTAAACCAAAATAAATCCTTATGGAATACAATGAACCCAGGGGTGGTTCTATCATAGGTGCAACCGGTGTGTTGCACCTAGGCCCTTGCTCCGTGAGGGGCCAAGTGCTGTATCCCCCCTCCCTGCAGGGCCCCCTCAGCAGCACCATTCAGCCCCCAGCATACGGATTAAGCACCCGAGCAGACCCATTCAGCCCCCCAGCAGACTCATTCAACCCCCCCCAGCATCACCATTCAGCCCCCCAGCAGCACAATTCAGCCCCCTCCTCTTATTTGTGCACTGTGGTCCCTGGTCCGGTTTCCATTAGTAAGAGGCTGGATATCCTTCCCCTGTGGATCCTTCATAGTGCAGGGAATTACCTTCCCCTGTAATATGAAGCGCCAGCAGTGGAAGGATATCCAGCCTCTGACTAATGAAAACCGGACGGCAGGGCACAAGTAGGAGAAGGGGGTTAATGGGGCTGCTGGGGGGCTGAATGGGGCTGCTGGGGAGGTGAATGGTGGTGCTGGGGGATTGTTGGGCTAAATGGTGCTGCTTGTGGGGTGAATGGGGCTGCTGAGGGTGAATTATGTTGCTAGGGGGTTGTGGGATAGAATGGGGCTGCAGGGGGTGAATGGTGTTGCTGGGGGGTTGTGGGGCTGAATGATGCTGCTGGGGGTGAATGTGGCTACTGAGGGGTGAATGGGTTGCTGAGGGGTTGTAGGAACATGCTAACAGATATTTTTTAGTTTAAATAAATTTATATAGATATAAATATATATATATATATATATATATATATATATATATAGTATCTCACAAAAGTGAGTACACATTTTTGTAAATATTTTATTATATCTTTTCATGTGACAATAGTGAAGAAATTACACTCTGCTACAATGTAAAGTAGTAAGTGTACAGCCTGTATAACAGTGTAAATTTGCTGTCCCCTCAAAATAACTTAACACGCAGCCATTAATGTCTAAACCATTGGCAACAAAAGATAGTACACCCCTTAGTGGAAATGTCCAAATTTGGCCCAATTAGCCATTTTTCCCTCCCCGGTGTCATGTGACTTGTTAGTGTTACAAGGTCTCAGGTGTGAATGGGGAGCAGGTGTGTTAAAGTTGGAGTTATCTCTCTCACACTCTCTCATACTGGTCACTGGAAGTTCAACATGGCACCTCATGGCAAAGAACTCTATGAGGATCTGAAAAAAATAATTATTGCTCTTCATAAAGATGGCCTAGGCTATTAGAAGATTGCCAAGACCCTGAGACTTAGATGCAGCATGGTGGGCAAGACCATACATTCAAAGAAGTTGAGTGCACGTGCTCAGCGTCATATCCAGAGGTTGTCTTTGGGAAATAGATGTATGAGTGCTGTCAGTGCTCAGACCATACAACACACACTGCATCAAATTGGTCTGCATGGCTTTTGTCCCAGAAGGAAGCCTCTTTTAAAGATGATGCACAAGAAAGCCTGTAAACAGTTTGCTGAAGACAAGCAGACTACGGACATGGATTACTGGAACGATGTCATGTGGTCCGATGAGACCAAGATAAACTTATTTGGTTCAGATGGTGTGAAGCGTGTGTGGCGGCAACTAGGGGAGGAGTACATAGACAAGCGTACATTGCCTACAGTCAAGCATGGTAGTGGGAGTGTCATGGTCTGGGCTGAAGGTAAAAATGATGGACTAGCCAAGCATGTCTCCAGACCTAAACACTATTGAGCATCTGTGGGGCATCCTCAAACTGAAGGTGGGGGAATGCAAGATATCTAACATCCACCAGCTCCGTGATGTCATCATGGAGGAGTGGAAGAGGACTTCAGTGGCAACCTGTGAAGTTCTGGTGAACTCCATGCCCATGAGGGTTAAGGCAGTGCTGAAAAATAATGGTGGCCACAAAAAATATTGACACCTTGGGCCCAATTTTAGATCTGAGCAGAACCTGTCCTGTGAAACCGCTGTATGGTCTTGCCCACCATGCTGCAGCTCAGTTTCAGGGTCTTGTCAATCTTCTTATAGCCTAGGCCATCTTTATGTAGAGCAACAATTATTTTTTTTATTTGCCATGAGGTGCCATATTGAACTTCCAGTAACCAGTATGAGAGAGTGTGAGAGAGATAACATTAAATTTAATACACCTTCTCCCCATTCACACCTGAGACCTTGTAACACTAACGAGTCACATGACACAGGGGAAGGCTATTTTGTGTGGCCACCATTATTTTCCAGCACTGCCTTGATGGCATCACTGAGCTGGTGGATGTTAGAGACCTTGCACTCCCCCATCTTCCGTTTGAGGATTCCACACAGATGCTCAATACGGTTTAGGTCTAGAGACATGCTTGGCCAGTCCATCACTTTTACCTTCAGCTTCTTTAGCAAGGCAGTGGTCATCTTGGAGGTGTGTTTGGGGTCGTTATCATGTTGTAATACTGCCCTGCGGCCCAGTCTATGAAAGAAGGGGATCATGCTCTGCTTCAGTATGTCACAGTACATGTTGGCATTCATTTCCCTCAATGAACTGCAGCTCCCGACTGCTGGCAGCACTCATGCAGGCCCAGATCATGGCACTCCAACCACCAAAAGTATACATCTATACTGAGGAAAGGTATATGAAAATATGGCTCTCCCCCTGTGCTGTGTGTGAGTGTGTAAGTTTATTTGAGGCATATTTGTTGTTTTTTCAGCTTTTTACTGTTCAGTGATTCGGCCGTTAAAGTCGTATTTTTGCTAGGCCCACGTGCTTCTGGTCCTCAGTCCTACGGGACGTAATTTTGCGTCCCTCGCTAAGTGCTGCAATGATCATTGCAGCCTAAGTCCCGCGTGCCTCAACTGCTTACCATGCTTTGCGAGGCACGCAGTGCAATGAGCGCCTTCTGCCTGTCCCATGAGCCTTGCAGTGTCGTGCCTCAACTTCTCGCCTCATTTTGCGACCAACGTCCTTGAACTGACAACTATATATATATATATATATATATATATGTGTATATATATATATATATATATATATATATGTGTATATATATATATATATATATATATATATATATATATGTGTATATATATATATATACTGTAAATATATGGCACCTGAGGGGGGCCCAGGGCGGGTCAAAACATTTGTTTCCACTTCTCCTGGCGGGGGGGGGGGACATTTTTCCCCGGGGACCTCCACTCATTAGCTCCGCCACTTTATAATGGGAGATTTTAACTACTCTGATATTAACTGGATGAATGAGACCAACAGTTCGGCAAAGGGGAGCAGGTTCTTGAATACACTCAGGGATCATTATCTGGCCCAGGTTATAAAAGAACTTACTAGAAATGAGGCTATCTTGGATTTAATCATCATAATAATATCTTAATAATATTAAAATAGGGCAACCTTGGGAAACAGTGATCACAACACAGTCTCATTTGAGATAGAATTAAAAAAACAAAACTGTAAGGAACCAACAAAAACTCTTAATTTTAAAAGGGTAGATTTTAACAATCTAAGGGCAGCAATACAACGTATGGACTGGGACAAAGAACTAATGGGTAAAATACTGAACATAAATGGACAACATTTAAATCCTTACTAAATATACATACATATCATCATATACCATGTGGGAATAAATGTAAACGGAGTAAATCATATCCAATGTGGCTTAACAATGATATCAAGATCAAGATACAGCGTAAAAACAGGCATTTCGATTATACAAACAAGTGGGGACAGAGACTGCTTTATGTGAATACAAGGAAATCAACAAGGCTTGCAAAAGGGTTATTAGACTGGCTAAAATAGAAAATGAAAAGTTAGTTGCAAAGGAGAGTAAGACTAACCCTAAAATATTTACAATGTGAAACAGGCTGTCATTAGTGACCAGGAAAAGGCAGATCAGCTAAATAGGTTATTTTCTTCTGTATACACAAGGGAGGTACCAGTGGTTGGGACACTGCAACAAAATGGAGCTACACTACCTTCGCCGAATAATTGGTTAACGCAGGAGGAAATCCAAAAAAGGTTGGAAAAAAGAAATGTTGATAAAGCCACGGGCCTGATGGAATACATCCAAGGGTACTGAGAGAACTGGGTTCTGTAATATCAAAACCATTATATCTAGTTTTTCAAGATTCACTCAACACAGGGTTGTTACCTGTTGACTGACGAAAAGCAGAGGTTACACCTATATACCTATATTTAAGAAGGGAGCAAGAGCAAATCCATTGAATTATAGACCAGTGAGACTCACTTCTGCACTGGGGAAGCTTTTAGAAGGGTTAATAAGGGATAATATACAAGAATATGTATATTTGAACAGGATTATAAGTAGGAGTCAACATGGATTTATGAGGGATAGGTCATGTCAAAACAATCTAATTAGTTTCTATGAGGAGGTTAGTAGGAACTCTGACCAAGGCAACTCAGTGGATGCAATATTTTTGGATTTTGCAAAGGTGTTTAATACATTGCCACATGGAAGACTATTGTGCAAACTAAGGGATACAGGAATTGCAGTAAATGTCTGCTCATGGATTGAGAGTTGGTTAAAAGACAGGAAGCAAAAGGTTGTAAATGGAACATACTCACATTGGACTAATGTGGTAAGTGGAGTTCCTAAGAGTTCAGTATTAGGTCCTCTCCTTTTTAACATATTTATTAATGACTTAGAAGTAGGACTGGAAAGTAGTGTCTCTATTGTTGCTGATGACACAAAGTTGTGCAAGGTAATTAAATCATATAATGATGCACTTTCCCTCCAAATGAATTTACATAAATTAGAGGGATAGGCATCTAAATGGCAGATGAGATTTAATATGAATAAATGTAAGGTTATGCATCTAGGAAGATACTCTTAATTGAGCAAATCTAGGGGTATCAGATATTGATAGGGATTTGGGAGTACTTGTGGACAGCCACCTAGGTAACAGTGCTCAATGCCAAGCAGCAGCTGCAAAGGCAAATAAAATACTAGCATGTATTAAGAAGGGTATAAAAGCAAGGGAAGCAAATATAATGCTGCCACTATAAAAATCCCTAGTACGCCCTAATTTTGGGCACTTCTTCATAAAAAGGGCATTTTAGGGTTGGAAAATGTACAGAGAAGGGCAACAAAACTATGAAGGGGAATGGAGGGGCTAAGTTATGAAGAAAGACTAACCAAATTAAACCTATGTTCTCTAGAAAAAAGGCATCTAAGAGGGCATATGATGACCTTATATAAAGACATCCAGGGTCAGTATAAAGATTTTTCAAGGGAGCTTTTTGTGCCAAGAGGTTTTCAACTGACAAGAAGACATCCCTTGAGGTTAGAAGTAAAAAGATTCCACCTTAAAGAAAGAAAAGGCTTCTTCACAGTAAGTGTGGTTAATCTGTGGAATTCTCTACTAATGGAGGTGGTGACAGTGGATTTCATAGAAAACTTTAAAAAGGGACTGGATATATTTTTAAAATAAAAAAATAGGCATTTAGGGTTATCCTGGATAATTAGGGGGAGTATTGATCTAGGGAGGAATCCAACGCCAGTTTCTGGGGTCAGGAAGGAATTAATTATTTTCCCTTTTAAGACAGTTGCCAATGTCTCAATGTGTTTTTTTTTCTGTTTGCCTTCCTCTGGATCATTTAACAACTAATCCACATATTGCAATCAGAGGAGATAAAAGGTTGAACTTGATGGACTATAAGTCTTTTTTCAACCTCAAAAACTTTGTGACTATGTAACCCAATCGCTGTTGTAATGAAGACAGAGAGGGGATTAATATAGAAAAAAGTTATATTATTTACCACTCTATAAAAAAATAGAACTAAACTACAGGATGTTTTCCTACAAGGATGTCCATGTAATAAGGACAGTTTCTGAAAGTGTAAAACCCTTTTACAGTTTCTGTAGCCCCTTTTTCAGGGGATGCTAAGGCTCCTCAGTCAAGAATATAACTTATATTTGCACTCCACAAAGATTTTTACCAAATATATAAATTTACCCTAAATAATAAATGAATAGGATAACCCAATCTGTCAATTAAAGGTATAACTTGTATTAGTTGCTTTAGATTTAAAAAAAATCACAAATTATCTTGCCTATATCCTGACTTCCATGGAACACCACTGGTGATGAGCTGGACCTAAATAGGAAGCTGAGGACTACCAGCAAGCCTTGTTACTGTGGTGAGGAGGCCTTGATGTGTTACGCAATGATTAGGTACTGTCTGTAGCATGAATTTCCCTTTGCACATGGAAGTCCATAGACACTGGAACTAGTGCTACTTTTTACATGAATGAATATAGATTCCATTAATCTGCTCACAAGTAGGTCGGGTGAAAAACTGGATAAATAGGTTTTCACTGGATACAGTGGATTTATCTAATTGAGATAAGTATACATTGTATTATCTCTGTGAAGAGCAAAGACTATGGGTAAGCTGCATTGCAAAATATACACTGCACTCCTTGTATTATATAGTACCAGTTAACTAAGTCTTGGGTTCCACCAACTTTAATTCCAAGTATGACATATCACCTGATCTGGTGGTTCCTGGGGTCTATGATATTGCTGATGTATAGTGGCCACCCACAAGGTCCTCTGTATGTTACTTAATGTTTTAATAAATTTATAGTACTAAACCCACTTTTTTATCTTTCACCATTGTTACTAAAGCTAAAATATACCCAATTAGAAGTTGTTAAAGTGACACAGCAAAAGTCTGAGTTATTACAGAAATAAAAACTGCACATATAAATAAGTATAATCTTAATAGGATGTTATTAAAAGTTGTGTGCAGACATGTCATACAACTGAGGCTGAAAGCTGGGTATTTTAAGCATATACTGTATAACATGCTTAAAGTCATTGTGATTTTATCCCATGTGATTAATTATTTTGCACAGTTGAGACTGATAAGCCACAAGAAACAGGATCAATAATAATAGGCACAGAGATGTTTAAGTGTAAAAGTTTATTATTATTATCATAACCTATACCTGCCATTTGGGTTCCCTTGTGGTCCAGTGGTTAGGATATGGTGCTTTCACTGCTGCAACCTGGGTTTTAATTCCAGTCAGGGAACCAAGAGGTCACACCACCCTGAAGCCGAGCTGGGTTGGACCTGGTCAGTACTAGAATGGGAGACCACCTATGAATACCAGTAGCTGCAAGCTGTGGCCACTGGAAACCAAGTGGATTAGCATGACCATGGACATAAAGATGTGCCTGGTGTGTTACAGTGCATGAGGTCATAAAGAGTTGAAAACGAAGGAACGATACAAAATAAGAATACCTGCCATCATGGCCGGATTACCCATTAGGTCAACTAGGCAGCCGCCCAGGGGCGCTTCCCTGTGAGGGGCGCAACTTCTGAAAAAAAGGGTTCCTGGCTTAAAAAAAAACAAAAATGTTGCACTTCATAGACTAGCTGCTAGGGGGTAACCACCTAGAACATGACAGTTACAAAAAGAAAGGGAACTTACACGTACAGAAAAGGCAAAAATGGGTCCGTGCATACCTTGCTTACTCACTCGCAGGGGCTCCTCCACTTCATTGCCTAGTGGCTCCAAAAAGGTAGATACGGCCCTGCCTGCCATTAAGAGAGAGTTAGGATCTTTCCATGTAATTTATGCTTAATATACTCAACTTTCAAGCTGTTATCTTACTTACACTCAAACTCACTTTTTTTATAATATCCAATCGTGCTATTCCTTAAATGCTTTACTGGGTAAAATGTAGTTGCATCTCAGTCTATTTTTTGGGCTTTGAAATAGCTACAAACCACAGTCCATCAAGTGTCTACTTTCATCTACATTATTCCTCTGCTGGTGATAACCTTATGTTGGTGATTGTCACCTAAACAGTCAGGTATTCTTGTGTGACATACATCAGCTGTTTGAAAGCCTATGTTGTAATCCTGGCAAAAAGCTGTATTAATTATACTAAGACTGAAACTGACACTTTTACATTGAAACTATACCTTAAAAGCTGTCATTGTTTATTAAAATGTAATTTTCTAATTCATACAAATTAGGTGCATGAAGGATAACCATATTGGGTATATATATTTATAAATGTAGTGTTTCTTTTTTGCAAAAATGTCGTAAAATGTATATTTCTCAGTAGCTGCTTTTAAATGTAATCTAAAAATATATCTGGATCAGAGATTAAAAATCAAAATAATTGTTTGCCATTTCTAAAAATAAACCAGTTTTCTGTAAAAAAAAGCAAAAAAAAAGCGTTATGCCTCCTAATCCAATCACTTTGATCACTGCTTAGTGCCTGTCTTTTTCCAGACACTATAAACATATTATAAAGGCTCCAGAGTAGAGGGAAAGAGGATTGTTATTTCTTTTGAAGCCACAAACACATGCAGTGTTGGAGATGTACAGGTGGGACTAGAAATGCTCCAGGAAAGATAAATGTGAAGCCAAGAGTGGAAAGACCATCTCCACATGTACAAAGTAATTACAGGGGTATGAAATTCCTCAATACTACTCTACATCATCAATAAATGTCTAAAAACTATGTGAGAAATTAAAAAAAAACTGTTTACAGTCTTCACTGATTTATAAGAGATTGTGTATCCCCAAGTTAGCAATCATGCTGAGTTTCCTCAAGCTTCAATTACTTGCCAGATTCTGCGAGGATGAAAAAAAGGACAAGCACATTGCAATTGGCAATACATTCTTCTTGACACAACAATAAAAGTAAGCTCATTTCTTTGGCTTTTTTAAATCTCAAAAAGAAAAATATAAAATGTATTATTGCAGTGAATATAGTTTATAAGCATTTAGATGATACTTGTAATGTATAGTCCTTTCAGGACCAATGAGAATTTCCCCACAATCATGGGGCCCAATTGAAATCCCTAACAAATCTGCCCAAAAACGGCTCATCAACTGTGGCAGCTATTTTTGTGCAGATAACCTACCTATCTGGCAATACATAAACCCATGTACTGTTCTAAAAAAAAAAGCCTTGCGTAATATGCTTAGGGGTCGAGTTGCGAGAGGTATCTGCATCTTAGCCAATCTGTTTGCTGAATTTCAAACAGCACAATAACCCTATGAACCAATAGAAAATGTGAATGTCACGTTAATAAACAGGAACAGGTCATAAAAAGAGTGTTTTCCACCCAAATGCTGACTGTGTTGTAGCTTTTCCTAGTTAACATGCAGGTCAAGTCGTTAATATTATTATTATTATCCTTTATTTGTAACGCTCCTACATATTCTGTAGCACTATATAGAGGTTAAGTACAAGGCAAAAACATTTATAACACATTGCAAAAGAATGGAGGGTCCTGCCTTTGAGTTTAACATTAAACGTACATAGTGCTTTCCCCAAAGCACCTTAAGATTGAAAACTCCCAAACTTACAATCTAATATGTATACACTATAATTATACACATAGAACATACATTTTTTTGATTTAATACACTCATATTTGCATGCACATTCGAATTTATTATATTATTATCTTTGATTTATTTGGCGAGATTATGGAGGGAGTAGTGAGGAGGGGAGAGGAGGGGGGAGGAGAGGAGAGAGGATGCCATGGGTAGAGTTGCTGGGAGAGGTGTGGAGAGAGGGAAGTGTGGAAAGATCGATAGGAGGGAGGAGGAGTTCCAGCAACACAGGATCAGAGATAGCCAGGAATGGCAGCAGTGTGGGGCCTGGGAGGGCTAGAAATGTCAGCAGTGGAACATAAGGTACAAGTTGTTTACATGTAAAACACATTAGAAATGGAGATTCAAGATTCAAGAAAAGAGTCTTAATGCATAGGTCTATGTAGGACAGGTATATAACTATACAAATACTAGGAAATTGCCTTTTCAAAAATTACAGGAATAAAATTGTAAACCTGGCAATGCTGTTTGCCACACAATGTGAGGATTTTGCCCCTCTGAGCACCTTCGGCGCTCATCTCGAGCCTCTCTCCCCATGTACTTCAACTTTCCTGCTTTGCAATGATCACCTTTGGCGCTCATCGCAAACCCCACGATGAGCGCCTGGATTAAGTGTTACTGCCTTGGGTTATGTGTTACTGCCTTGGTGTGTTACTGGCTTGGGTTAAGTGTTACTGGCTTGGGTTAAGTGTTACTGCCTTCGGTTAAATGTTACTGGCTTGGGTTAAGTATTACTGGTTTGCGTTAAGTGTTACTTCCTTCTGGCTGTTTTTTACTGTATTCAGCCTCGTTTTCATCCTGTTACGTTTTTTCAGCTGCTATTTTTTTCTCTTGCTTTACGTGATATTCGATCGTCAAAAAATATGCCTCAAATTAATTTGCAACCTTACACACAGGCTTCCTGGCTCTCCCCCTGTGCTTTGTGTGAGTATGTAAGTGAATTTGAGGCATAATTGTGTTTTGTTAGTGGTCTTTACAGTTGCGAGGTTCGGGCGCTTTACGTGCTTCAGTCCTAAGTCCTATGGGGCACGTGATTCCAGTTGCATGGTTCGGTGGTTTTACACACTTTGGTCCGATCTCACGGGTTGCGATAAGAGCCTGCAGCAATTAACATTGCATGACCAACACGGCAAACATGACCTGAGGCCACAACTATTATAGTGATTGCTTTCCAATATATTCACAAATGTTCTATATACTATAGTATAAAAATTTATAAAAAAATTTAGCCAGGAGATGTGAGAAGATCTGTCCATGTAGGAAAGCCCCCTCCAGGTTAACTATCCTTCCTTTTATCTATGTTGAATGCTTTAGCTGAGGTTGTTTTATGTATACCCGCTTTAGTTCTCTAGTATTTTCAAGTCTATATTATATACTAGCGACTTGCCCTTCAAAAAATGACGATCAGTAAAATTGTACGGCTGGGAATGCTGTTTGCCACACAATGTAAGGTTTTTGGTCGTCTGAGCACCTTCGGTGCTCTTTGCGATCCTCTCCGCTCATGTACTTTTGGTGGTCTGAGCACCTTTGGCGCTCATTGTGAGCCCCGCTCTGAACGCCTTTTGTGCTCATTGCAATCCTCTCCCCTGGTGTACTTTTGGTCCTCTGAGCACCCTCGGCGCTCATTGTGTGCCCCGCGCTGAGCGCATGCGGCGCTCATCGCGTGGCTTGCAATGAGCACAAAAGGCGCTCATTGCGAGCCTCTCCACTCGTGTACTTTTGATGGTGTGAGCACCTTTGGCTCTTATTGCGAGGGTTAGGCTGATCGCCTTTGGCGCTCATTGTGAGGCTCTCCCCTTGTGTACTTTTGCTCCTCTGAGCAACGTTGGCACTCATTGTGAGTCCCGCGCTGAACACCTTTGGCGCTCATTGCGATCCTCTCCACTGGTCCTTTTTTTTTTATATACTGTATATATATATTTTTTTATGATAATTAATTAATAAAATAATAAATTAATATACTTTACCTATTTGTAATTAATATATGCAGAAAGCTATATCCTGAAGAATCAACAATCTGTTTTGAATTTCCTTTTCTCGATTTTCGTGTGTGGGAACTCGGCAAATTGTGGTTAAATTGTTGTGCAACCTGACTCCCAGACGTCATGGCTGTGAGTGGTGTTTGTTTCGGAGTTTTGTTAATGTTGGTGGTGTTATTGTTGTTTTTGTATGTGCACAGTTCAGCAGTTAACTTTGTATTTTTGTTACCTCGTATTTTTTTGTGTAAAAGTCTTATGTGCTTGCTGGTGTTATGCGTGTTTAGGGGTCGTGTAGCTTTGTTTTAGTTTTTTTGTCCGCCATTTTTTTTTTCGCTTAGGAGATTTTCGTGTGTGAAAACTTGGCAAATTGTGGTTAAATTGTCGTGCAACCTGACTCCCAGACATTTTGCCTGTACCCCCGTGCTGTGTGTGGTGTTTGTTTTGTATTTTTGTTAATTTTGGTGGTGTTATTGTTGTTTTTGTATGTACGCGTTTCGGCCGTTAACTTTTTTTTATCTTCACCAGCGCAAGGAGGCGCTCCTTGCCAGGAATTGCGAGGGCCGCAGTTGCAGCTGGCTATGCGAGCCATCAAGCGTAAGCTTAAACCGGTATTGCTCACAACTATATATGTGATTACTTGATAAATTGGGTGTCTCCCTCCTGAGTCTCTTCCCCCTCTCCCCCCTGTGTCTCTTCCCCCCTCTCCTCCTGTGTCTCTTCCCCCCTTCTCCCTTCCCATTTGTCTCCCCCCGTGTCTCTTCCCCCCTCCCATGTCTCTTGCTCCTCCCTCCCCTGTTTCTTTCCCACCTCTCCCTCCCCTTTGTCTCCTCCTCCTCTCCCTCCCCTGTAGTCTCATTTCTCCCTCTCCCTCTCCAGTGCCTCCTTTCTCTCTCTCCCTCCGCAGTGTCTCCTTTCCCCCTCACCTGTGTCTTCTTTCCCTCACTCCCCCCGTGTCTCCTTTCCCCATCTGCCTCCCCTGTGTCCCTTTCCCCCCTCTCCCTCCCCCGTGTCTCCTTCCACCCCTCTCCCTCCCCTGTGTCTCCATTCCCCTCCACTCCCTCCCCTGTGTCTCCTTCCAATCCCTCTCCTTCCCTTGTGTCTCATTTCCCCCCTCTCCTTCCCCTGTGTCTCATTTCCCCCTCTCCTTCCCCTTTATCTCCTTCCCCCTCTCCTTCCCCTGTGTCTCCCTACCCCCCCCCCCCCCCCACTCCTCCCCTGTGTCCCCCCTCCCTCCCCTGTGTCTCCTTTCTCCATCTCCCTCCCCTGTATCCCTTCCCCCCCTCTCTCTCCTCGTGTCTCCTTCCACCCCTCTCCCTCCCCTGTGTCTCCATTCCCCTCCACTCCCTCCCCTGTGTCTCCTTCCCACCCCTCTCCTCCCCTTGTGTCTCATTTCCCCCCTCTCCTGCCCCTGTGTCTCACTTCCCCCTCTCCTCCCCCTGTGTCTTATTTCCCCCCACTCCTCCCCTGTGTCCCCTCTCCTTCCCTTGTGTCTCATTTCCCCCCTCTCCTGCCCCTGTGTCTCCTTTCCCCATCTCCTTTCCCTGTGTCTCCCCCCCCCCCTCTTCTTCCCCTCTGTCTCCTTTCCCTCCCCTCTCCTATGCCCCCCCCCCCTGTGTGTAGTTTTGATTTCATAGATACACGCTGACAGTTGGCAGCACCATGCTGTTGACCCGGAGAAGCAACCCGGGGGGCAAGAAGGGCAGCGGGGCCCCAGGTGAGAGAGGGAGCAATGTGTGGAAGATATAGGGAATATGATTTGCCTTAAAAGGGGTAAGGGAGGCACCTATACAGCAGCCAAGAGGCACTGCGTGCATTCTGAGGCAGTGGGGTAATTACTGGGATCACTGGGTGCATGTTGAGGCCATTGCAGTACTTCCTTGGGTCACTGTTTACATGATGAGGCAATAGAGGTAGTTACCGGCCTCCGACTTGAGGGTGCAGAGAGACCTTGGCACTGGGGGTAGTGGGGTCAGAACGTAGGGTGCCGGTGACATAGACACGCGCCTGCGCAAGCCCTGCAATGAGCGCCTCTGGCGCTCATCTCTAGCATCAGTGGGGCAGGGAGAGCTGTGCGGGCCTTGCGATGAACGCCTACGGTACTCATTGCAGCATGTGCAAGCGCCAATTGTCACCATGTAAATACGTCCGCTGCTTTGCGAGTCCCTCAAAGCGTGGCGGCAACTCGCAGTACAACTACATATGTGATTCTGGTATTGAGTTCAGTGAGATGTATTCTTTTTTCTTGACTGCAGGTGGTGCTGTTAACCAGCAGTAATTATTATTCTTGTGTTCGGCCATCTGTCAGTTTCATTTGGCTTTTATTTATGCCATAGGACACACAAGCAACTTAGAATTACAATGTGCAAGAGAGACCTGGATCCTCTGAAACAAGAGCAAAATGACTAGGAATATCAGAATGACTAGCTGCCAAGCCAAGGGGGTGGTCGATCTTTACCGGATATAAGGCAAGAGAGAACATAGTTAACCATAAGCATTCACCTAAAGACAACTATCCAGTTCCATTGGCCATCAGGACTGAGAAAGTCACTTCTGCAGGGGCTTAGCTAGTGACAGTGAGCCTCATACCATCCAGCCAACCAGGAGCATTCACAAATGGGCAATTTCCCTGTTCCATTCACTATCAGTACTGAGACAGTTACATCTACAGAGCTTTATCAGTGACAGTGGGTTTCATACCATCCAGCTAACCATAAGCACTTACCAACAGACAACTTCCCAGTTGCATTCACCATCAGGACTGAGAAAGACACTTCTTCAGGGGCTTAGCTAGTGACAGTGAGCCTCATACCATCCAGCTAACCATAAGCACTCACCAACAGACAATTTCCCAGTTACATTCACCATCAGGACTGAGAAAGTCACTTCTTCAGGGGCTTAGCTAGTGACAGTGAGCCTCATACAATGCAGCTAAACTGAAGCACTCACCAACTGACAACTTCCCTGTTCCATTAACCTTAGTTTCTATTACCTCCAGACCTAGACCTCACACACCAATACCTTCTCTTCAGCCTTTAAATTCATCTATCATGCACTTCCACTTACGCTGTCCACACGCACCAGTCAACCTATGATTTGTGTTACTTTGTAGTGGAGGTCTCTGAACTATCACCTCCATCTCTCACAGGTGCTACACCCGCAGACTTATATGACCATAGAAATCACTGTATGTGCTCTGCATCATTAGATAAAGGGAAAGAAAGCAGGTGAAAAAAGTGTATTATTTTAAAAATGAATCCTGAATTCATGGAGATATGATCAATAAAAGTCAGGCTATTTCAGTGTGTTGCCTCTGCATGAATGTGTAATGTGCTCTGTACTGCACAGGATGTAATGACTGTTACCATATTTTTCTGTGTATAAGATGATATTTTTTGCCAAAATTTTGAAGTTTAAAATAGGGGGGTTGTCTTATACACAGAATACAGCACAGCCGAGCCAGCAGCAATACGGCAAACGGCTGCTAGATGGTGGTGTCGCTGTTTGTGAAGTTATAATAACAGCTCCACAGTTCAGAGTACTGCATTAACATCATGTCAGAGTTTGGGGGCTTCCACTGCCCAGCATGGAACGATTATACACAGGTCAGAGTCTGGGGGCTTCCACTGCCCAGCATGGAAGATTATACACAAGTCAGAGTTTGGGGGCTTCCACTGCCCAGCATGGAAGATTATACACAGGTCAGAGTCTGGGGGCATTCACTGCCCAGCATGGAAGATTATACACAGGTCAGAGTCTGGGGGCTTCCACTGCACAGCATGGAAGATTATACACAGGTCAGAGTCTGGGGGCTTTCACTGCCCAGCATGGAAGATTATACACAGGTCAGAGTCTGGGGGCTTCCACTGCCCAGCATGGAAGATTATACACAGGTCAGAGTCTGGGGGCTTTCACTGCCCAGCATGGAAGATTATACACAGGTCAGAGTCTGGGGGCTTCCACTGCACAGCATGAAAGATTATACACAGGTCAGAGTCTGGGGGCTTCCACTGCCCAGCATGGAAGATTATACACAGGTCAGAGTCTGGGGGCTTCCACTGCACAGCATGGAAGATTATACGCGTTGCCTCGGTCTGCGTTATTATAAGGTGTGTACTGTTAAGTAGTACTATTCCTATCGGTTTAATCCCTGTCACGTCCACTATCAGGGGACGTGTATATGTCATGGATTTTTGGAAGCGGGAGATGGAAAAAGATGCTTGGTTGGTCCTCCCACTTCAAATTTAAACCACGTATTCCATGCTTGGCAGCCATCACCCGGTTTACCCAATGCGCAGTGTAGGTGATATACCTGCCCTGACCATGCTTTGCAGACCAGGTATCAGTGGTCAGATGGACCCTTGCCCCAACACTGTGTGCCAGAGATGCCATTACTTCCTTTTGCACAATCCAGTACAGGTCGGGGATTGCCTTTTGTGCAAAGAAATTTCGTCCGGGTACCTTCCACTGCGGTGTTTCAATAGCTACAAATTTTTTGAACGCCTCAGACTCCACCAGCTTATATGGTAAAAGCTGGCGGGCTAAGAGTTCAGACAAGCCAGCTGTCAGTTGCCGGGCAAGGGGGTGACTTTGTGACATATTCTTCTTACGCTCAAACATGTCCTTGACAGACACCTGACTGTGGGCAGATGAGCAGGGACTGCTCAGGGCGAGACACGGAGTGGCGGATGGTTGAGAGGGGGCAAGCAGTGACGTGGCTGAAGATGCTGGACCAGGAGGAGGATAGCGGCTTTGACTTTGTGTGCTGCTTGTACTCATGTGTTGATCCCATAGGTGTTTGTGATGTGACAGCATGTGCCTTGGCAAAGAAGTTGTACCTAGGTGAGTGTTGGACTTTCCACGACTCAGTTTCTTTTCGCACAGGTTGCAAATGGCATCGCTGTTGTCACAGGCAGACACACAAAAAAATTGCCACACTGCTGAGCTCTGCAATGCCGGCATTCTGGTGGTGGCAACAGCATGCGTTGACTGGCGTGCTGTCTGGCTGACCCCGGGTGCTGATGCATGCTGTCTGACTGTGCCACTAGCTACTTGCGACGACCTCCCCCTGCTTCCAACTCGTCTCCTCCTCCTCTCTGTCTCCCCATCTGAACTTTCCTCCTGTTCTTCTTCTCTTATAGCGGGCACCCACATGACATCCATGGATGCATCGTCATCATCAACCGCTTCACTTGTATCTGACAACTCAACAAAGGTAGCAGCACCGGGTACAACATCATCATCATCAGACCGTACGTCCATGTGTGTAATGCTGCCTGACTGGGACATATCCCTGTTATCTACATCCTCTGGCACTAATGTTTGCGCATCACTCATTTCTTCCAACGGAAGTGTAAATAACTCTGCTGACGGATCAAGTGAAGCAGGTGTGGTGCTAGTGTTGGTGGTGGCGGCAGGCGGGCGAGTAGTAACTGGAGAGGTGCCCGAAGCTAAGCTGGAGGAGGATGGTGCGTCTAGGTTCTGAGCGGAAGCTGTAAAAGATTGGGTGTCCTGTGTTAGCCAGTCAACCATGTCCTCAGAACTTTTCAAGTTCAGGGTACGTTGCCTCTGAAAACTGGGCATTATTCTAGGGCCAAAGGGAGTCACAGCACCACGACCACGACGGCCCCTGCGGGGTGGCCTGCCTCTGCCTGTCATTTTTTTTTCGATTAGTGGTACTATGCGTGCAAGCTACTGTGACACCAGATATGAGTGTCACTGTGCACTGGCAAAAGTTGGCCGAGTAGATGCAATAGGCTTCACACACACGCCTGTAGGCAGGCAACTGATATTCAATCGATTACAGTCAAAAAATTGTTGTTTTATGTCACTGTACACTACGGTTGCACCAGATATGACGTATCACTGTGCACTGGCAAAAGTTGGCAGAGTAAATGCAATAGGCTTCACACACACGCCTGTAGGCAGGCAATTGCTATTCAATCTATTACAGTAAAAAAAGTGTTGTTTTATGTCACTGTACACTACGGTTGCACCAGATATGACGTATCACTGTGCACTGACAAAAGTTGGCAGAGTAGCTGCAATAGGCTTCACACAGACGCCTATAGGTAGGCAACTGCTATTCAATCTATTACAGTCAAAAAAGTGTTGTTTTATGTCACTGAGCACAATATAAGCTGTGAGCCTGACACAGGCAGGCAACTGAAATTAGATTACAGGAAAAAAATGGTTGTTTTCAATGTATGTTACACCACCAGGTATGAGTAGTGAAAATAAGCACAATATAAGCTGTTAGGTGTTAGCCTGTCACACACACACGCTGGCAGGCAGGCATAGATTACACACAAAAATTTATAAAATAAAATAAATGATGTTCAAAGTTTCCTCAATGATAAAGTATAGGGGGCAAACTGAAAAGCGCATGTGTTCGCCGTTTGTGGCGAACGCGAACATGCGAAAATCGACGCAAATAGTTCTCCGTCAAAATGTTCGGGACATCACTAGTTAGGATTATATTTTGCTATTGGCTTGCAGTATACTTTACAGTTAATGGATTAATTTATTCTTATTATTTTGGTAGTCATTTAATTCTTTCTGTTATTTGTATTGTTATAGATGAATTAGTATTATCTTACGATTGAGTGCAATCTTTTTGTTTGGATTTTATAGTTCTCACATAATTTGTATTATATTATTGGTGTTCTTTTTTCTTTTTATTTGTGGCTATAAACCTTTGAACTAGCTCACCGGTATCTAAGTGTATGGGTATATTTTCCTGGTAAACACAGATTAGGTGCTGTGCCGAATTTTGCATGGATTACTATTTTTTATTGAGTTCATGTTTACAGGAAGCCCTAAAATAAGTTGCTCCTTTAGCGTTTCCCTTAGGCTAAGAATCAGAGGCCTAGGAACTAGAGGGGATGGGTGGGACAAATACCCCCAGATTAAATTAATAGGGGACACATAAAATTCAAAATTAAACTTATTTATGCATTGCCATATTATGGAGCAGTATGTCTTTTCCATGAAAGCTTTGACCCATAATTAATTTAATATATATATATATATATATATATATATATATATATATATATATACACACAGTGCCTTACAAAAGTATTTACCCCTCTTGGAATTTTTCGTGTTTTGCTGCCTTGACATGGATTTTTTTTTATTATTGTGAAGCAAACAACAAATGGGACAAAATAAAAGAAAAAGTCAATGTGCATAACTATTCACCCCCTAAAGTCAATATTTTGTAGAGCCACCTTTTGCGGCAATCACAGCTCCAAGTCGCTTTGGATAAGTCTATATGAGCTTGCCACATCTTACTACTGGGATTTTTGCCCATTCCTCCTTGCAAAACTGCTCCAGCTCCTTCAAGTTGGATGGTTTGCGCTTGTGAACATCTATCTTTAAGTCTGACCACAGATTTTCTATTGGATTGAGGTCTAGGCTTTGACTAGGCCATTCCAACACATTTACATGTTTCCCCTTAAGTGTTGCTTTAGCAGTGTGTTTGGGGTCATTGTCCTGCTGGAAGGTGAACCTCCGTCCTAGCCTTTAATAATGCACAGAGTGGTACAGGTTTTGCTCAAGAATATTACTGTATTTAGCACCATCCATCTTTCCCTCAACTCTGACCAGTTTCCCAGTCCCGGCTGCTGATGGTGTTCTTTGGGTGATGTGATGTGTTGGGTTTGCGCCAGACATAGCTTTTTCTTTGATGGCTGAAAACCAGAGCACCATCCTTCATACATTTTGGGAGTCTCCCACATGCCTTTTCGCAAAGTCAAAAAGTGCCATTTTGTTTTTTTGCTGCCATAGAGCCCAACTTTATGGAGCGTACGGCTTATTGTCGTCTTATGTACAGATACTCCAGTCTCTGCTGTGGAACTCTGCCGCTCCTCCAGGGTTACCTTAGGTCTCTGTGCTGCCTCTCTGATTAATGCCCTCCTTGCACGTTTTGGTGGGCGGCCGTCTCCTGCCAAGCTTTAAGCCTTTTTTCTTCCCCAAACTTATGTGTACTTCAGACCACCCATAGAGGCAGACAAAAACCTCTGAAAAATATTTAAATATAATCATTTATGCCTTCAAGGACCTCCTTAGCAAATATATCTAAAATATATGGCATCTACAGTTAACCCCCTATGCCAAGGAGGTCCTGGCATCTAAGGACCTCCGTGTCATGGGGTTAATGTTTAGGTGCCATAGGGGTCTCAATAGACCCCCATGGTTATACATATTATTGGTTATGTGGGGAGGGAATCCCCTCAGGTTCCCCTCAGCACGTGGGAAAAGGGAATCCCCAGGAGTTCCCTGGCTTGTAGGGCTGATCATCTGTGAGGTCTTAAACCCCCTGCCAAACTCTTATGGTTTTATGGGGGGGGGGGGGGGTTGCCATTAGGGTGTTTATGTAGATGGATGTCTTTTTTTAACTACAGCGGTGCATCACAGATTAAAGTGTCTCCCTGCAGGAGGCTGCGTGTGGACCATATTGCACTAGAGCTGCAGTTAAACAGCTTATGTGTTTAGTATTTTGCATTGGAATGGATACAAAGCTTGCTCAAAAAAAGCTCCCACATTTACTGTGGAGCTACATATCTGATTGGAATGGTGTCCTAAGTCATTGAATGGGCTGTGAAGGGCTGAACTGGCAATTTTTTGTACATGAAACAGAACACATTGAACCTCTGAGCCCCTATGATGCTAAGCAAATATCTCCTTTAACCTTTCTATATATGACCTTCATGTTTTGGAAAAAAAATTGGGCCAGATGTTGGAGTACAATCAGATAATCATTCAATAGTTCACTATTTAGTACATATGTAATATTATGCAGTGAAAATAATGAAACTTAGGTCTTCTGCAGGTATCTTGTGTTAAAGTGCTATATCTATATATTACATGTGGTAATTAAAGGGATATTCTCTGGTGTTTAATGACTGTGCTATAACCATATATTAAATCCACCTACAAACTGTTGTATCAGTTGTTTTATTAAGAATACATTGGGCTATATTCACTAAGTGTAGGGATACTATTTGGAGATCTATGTCATATGTTCTCTTTTAATACCTTTGGCCCCTTAAATATGTGTATGAAGTGCAGCCTACATATTAATCAAGTATTTTAATGGCAAATATGTTTACAATCTGGATTGTTTGAAAAGTTTTAATAATTTAAAAAAATATTATTATACTGCACTTCCAAAAACACTGTTCCACATTTTATTCCACAATAACCATGGGATAATGTTTAAATCAGAAATGACTGTATATATGAGAGTATATATAACACAGGCTGTTTCAACAACTATTTTTTCTAATATGTATGTATGTATATATACAGTAGACCCTCTGTACTTGACTATCTCAGAACTCATCGATTTTGGTAATCAACTCATCTGACTGAGAAAAAATTGGTTCAGAACTCAACGCTTCCTCAGTACTTGCCACGTTTGCGCCACCCCGCATCTTGTCTCATTGTCTCACCAGGGAGTAAAGAAAGTACTGTGGTGTAGTGTAGCATGCAAGAGCCCAAAAGCAGTCTGTGCCTACAAAAATGATAGTGCAGCCTGTGCTTATAAAAATCAAAGTGTAGCCTGTGCATAAAAGAATCAAAATATAGCCTGTGTCTAAAATAATCAAAGTTCAGCCTCTGCTTTTAAGAATCAAAGTGTAGGCTGTGCCTATAAGAAGCAAAGTGCAGCCTGTGCCTACAAGAATCAAAGGGTAGTATGTGCCTATAAGAAACAAAGTTCCAAGCAATAACCTCTCTCCTCTGTCACCTCCGTCTCCTCCTCTACATCGCCACCATCCCATTGGGCCCTCAAGTCCTCTTAGTACAGTTAAGTAAAGTTAAATTGTATTTTATTTTATGTAATTATTGTTTTTTTATTTATGTCTGTTTAGTATAAAAAAACAAGACCATCAGTTCAAACTGAAATGTGAAATTTCTGGGGTTCGGAAATTAATTATTTCAATTTACATTGATCCCTAAGGGAAATGCTTGTTTGATACTAAGCCTTTTTTGTACTCAACCTGCCATCCACAACAGATTAAGGTTCAATACCAAGGTACTACTTTAAATATAATGTAACTTCAAGAAAATATGCCTTCTTTTTTTTGCTAATGTATTCTGATTACACTGTTTAACATACTGCTTTCTGTCAGATCTCCAAGAATTCTCTGAATCCCTGCTGAGTTAGAGTATTAATGTATAATGCCACTTTAATAGCAATAATCACATATTTGGCATAATTTATAATTGGCTTAATGGGATCTAGAAATCTGTCACTATAAAATGAAAGCAATTTCAATGAACATTTTAAGTTTCACAAAATATCTTTGAATTGATTGCCACCTTGTGGTGTAGTTTAATATGAATCAAATGTAAATGGTTACTGCTTCAGAAGTAACAGGGAGATTCACAAAGTATTGAGGCTGCAATGTACAGCATGCTTTGTAAAATATCTGCTCTTGTCTGAAAATACTCTCCCACCCACCCTATTTGCTCTGATAATGACCTTCCTTCCTCCTCTCTTATCACCTACTCTCACTCCCATCTTTCTGGTGAAAAGTAGTGTGTTAGCAGGTAGGTCTTTAATCTGAGTTTGTTGAGAAAGTCAGTTTTTTGAGAAACTGGTGTTGTTAACTAATGGTTTAAGGGTATTTTCAAAAAATCCAGATATCTGTTCAGTCAGTGTTACCATACCTGTAATAATTGGTCTCCTTGGGTTGCCTGGTTTGTGGATCTTTGGTAGTAGGTAGAAAGTCCACGTTGTAGGATTAGTGGGTATGAGTTGTTCTAATTCTTGATGTATATTTTTAGGGAATGTTTTGATGAGTTTCTTAAGTTGAATAGAATATTTTCTGTTTCAGTTTCTTGTAGTAGTTGTTGTCTGACAGTTGTCTGTTGGCTTCATTTATGTAGTCCTATATATTCATATATATATATTTCTCCAGGGATCCACGCAGCTCCTTCAAACAGAACACTGTCTTCAAGTGTCCTCTCAATATAAAAAACAAAAAGGGTAGGGAAACAGGGAACCGCAGGGGGATCCCAATAGTGTAGATCAATAAATGGATTTATTTTAAAATGCACAATAAAAAATGTTACACTCACATTTTATGACCTCAAAGCATATTTAGGTACATACATCCCATATAATACTTGTCAAACTACGAGACGTTGTCACGCTTTGCGAGCTTGTGAAGCGAGCTTGCAAGAACCGCCTCCCTCGCAAAGTGAGGGACGCAGTTCTGGCTGCAAATGCGGCCCCTCGCAAAGCCGGGGGGCGGCATTTGCAGAGGTTCCAACGTCTCCTGCAATAAGCCAAAGGCTCATTGCAGGCCGCAAATGCAGACCCTCGCAAAGCGAGTGTCCGCATTTGTGGAAGCTCTACGGAGCCTCACTCCTGTAACAAAACCCCTCACAAAAGTGTTAACCCACAGCACTTAGTCCTCTCCCTCCCCTGTGTCTATTCCCCTCCTCCTGTCCTTAACCTGTGTCACTCTTCCCCCAACCTCTCCATACCCTGTGTCTCTATTCCTCTCCTTACCATGTGTCTCTCTTCCCCATCTCCTCTCTTTACCCTGTGTCTCTCTTCCCCTATTCCTCTCCCTCCCCTGTGTCTCTATTCCCCTCCTCCTCTCCCTCATTGCCTGCAAGCTAACATTAGGAGCTGCGGGACGTAGAAAAAAAATACAGAGGTTGCAAAACAACACTAACCCCCCGAACCGCACGGGGGGACAGCAAGGACGTCTGGAAGTGATGTTACACGCAAATTTAACCCGAAATTCACCAGTTTCAGCACTCAAAAATTGGCTTAGCGAGAAAAGAATTTAGGCCGGAAAATAATGAAAACGAGGCTTCACGACCCCTGAGCCGCGCAAAATACTGCCAGCCACGTACAACTTTGCCAAACCCCCACATTAAGAGATCTGAGATAAGCTCGGAACCCCACATTAACCCCTTGCTACAGGGGTCCGATCGGACCCCTGACGTTTGCCCACATTAACCCCATTCTGGGGGTCCCCACACATTAACCCCATGCTGGGGGTTCCCATTGAGGACCCCCTGCATTGTCCCGACAATAACCTTTGCAGTGGTGTGACGATCGTGTCCCCCACTGCATTCAAATGGTGTCAAGTCCCTGCAGTTAAGGCCAGTAGGGGGGGGTAATTTAAGTACCCCCACCGGAACCTAAAATTAACCCCCCAATGCAGGGGGGCCCCACAATAACCCCACATTAACCCTCGCAGTGGGGGTCCCTGATCGCACCCCCGCTAAAATCAAAATTCGAATTTCCCCCCTTGCGGGTCCCTAAAGGACCGTAAAGGTCTTTAAATGATCCGCGATAAAAAAAAAAAAATAACCCTAACACTCATGGGGTTCTATATAGAGCCCTGTGAGCCCCTACATAACCCTGTAGCTCATGGGGGTCAATGCAGACCCCCATCAGCCCTTAATTAACCTGTCACTAACGGGGGTCAATACAGACCCCCATAATCCCTTCATTAACCCTGTCACTCATGGGGTCAATACAGACCCCCATAAGCCCTTCATTAACCCTGTCACTCATGGGGGTCAATACAGACCCCCATAAGCCCTTAATTAACCCTGTCCCTATAGGGCACTAATTTACCCATGTAATAACACTATAAGTGCAATGAGGGTCATTCAGGACCATCATGACACAAAGTGTAAGCACTACACTATTAAACCTAAATATACCTTATGAACTCAACCCTGGGCCTATTTCATCCTGACACTTAACCCAAACAGTACCTATTTAACCCTAACAGTACCTATGTAACCCTAACTGGGCCTATTGGACCTATTTAACCTCATGTAAGCCTATTTAACCCTGTCCCTTATGTGGGTCTATACAGACCCTCATAAGCCTCTATTTAACCCCATCAATCCCATAAGGGTATATAAAGACCCTTATGGGGCAGTTAAAACCCTAACATTAACCACATTATACCCCCAATAAACCGTTAAATCTAAACTAACCCCCTCTACACTAACCTATTAACACCTACACTACCTACCTACGCCCTAATAAGTCACAAAAAATAAAAAATCCTAAGTCACACAAAATAAAAATGCCTAAGTCACACAAAATAAAGAAACCTACATTACAAAAAATAAAAAAGCCTAAGTCACAAAAAATAAAAAAAGCCTAAATCGCACAAAATAAAAAAGCCAAAGTCACACAAAATAAAAATAAATAATAAAAAAAACTACATTACAACCCCCCCACACACTACAGAAAAAAAAGGAAACACATACAACATATATATATTACATTATATTACAATACAATGCAATACAATACAATACCCCTATCTAAAATACAATACACCCTATCTGAAATACACACATACCCCCTATCTAAAATACATTACATCCTATCTAAAATACATACATCCCCTCTATCTAAAATACATTAAATCCTATCTAAAATACATACATCCCCTCTATCTAAAATACATAAAATTATATCTAAAATACACACATACACCCTATCTAACATACAATAAATCCTATCTACGAACACAAACCCTAAATCTAACCTAAAATAAAATAATTAAGACCACTTACCTTTGCAGATGTCCCTTCAGATCGTCACCCTAGGAAAAAAAAAGAAGTACAACACACTAACAAGAATAAATAAACATTCTAAATATTCTAAATATTCAACTCCATATTCCAGCATGTCCTCATCCTTATTATTTTCTTCTCCAGCGTGGCCCCTGTTAAAAATAAACATTAGATTAGTACAACAACATATACACACAAAATAAAATGAAATAAACATATACATTAAACTTACCTCGGCACGATGTTCCAGTGCTCCTCCTCTTCTGCCCCAGCTGGGCCCTTCAACAATCTGCGCTCTAAAAAAAAAACTAACAGAGACTACGCACTTGCGGAGCTCCCCGACGCTAATGAGGCCCCTAGAGCCTTTTCAGAAATATAATTGACAATGGTGCCTTTTGAACGCTGTCACACAAATTTCAGCCAGAAGGCACCAAGGTGTGAGCCAATCAGAATGGGATACACCCCTATATATCATTGTCACTTTCAATCAGACTTCAGCCAGAAGGTGCTATTGCATTCAGCCAATCACAATGGGATACACCCCCATGGGGTGATTGGCTGGAGGCATCTGCGCCTTCTGATTGGCTGCAGTCTAATTGACAGTGACATCAGCTAATCAGAAGGTGCTATTCCCTTCAGCAAATCACAATGGGATACACTCAATAAGCTCCCCAACGCTAATGAGGCCCCTAGAGCCTTTTCCGAAAGATAATTGACAATGGCGCCTTCTGAACGCTGTCAATCAAATTTCAGCTAATCAGAAGGTGCCAAGGTGTGAGCCAATCAGAATGGGATACACCCCTATATATCATTTGGATTGGCTGTTGTCACTGTCAATCAGACTGCAGCCAATTAGAAGGCTCTATTGCATTTAGCCAATCACAATGGGATACACCCCCATGGGGTGATTGGCTGGAGGCATCTGCACCTTCTGACTGGCTGCAGTCTAATTGACAGCAACGTCAGCCAATCAAAAGGCGATATTCCCTTCAGCCAATCACAATTCAGCCAGACAGCAGCCAATCAGAAGGCGCAGATGCCTTCAGCCAATCAACCCGTGGGGGTGTATCCCATTGTGTTTGGCTAAAGACAATAGAGCCTTCTGATTGGCTTCAGTCTGACAGTGTCAACAACCAATCAGAAGGCACAAATGCCTTCAGCAGAATGCAATAGAGCCTTCTAATTGGCTGCAGTCTGATTGACAGTGACAACAGCCAATCTAAATGGGATATGGGGGTGTATCCCATTTTGACTGGCTCACACTTGCTGAAATTTGAATTACTGCATTTTAAGCCAATCAGAAGTCGCCATTGCCAACTTTGTTGCAGAAAAGGTTCTAGGGGCCTCCCTAGCGTCGGGAAGGTCCGCAAGTGCGGATGTCTTATAGCTTTCTTTTTACAGAGCAGATTCTTAAAGAGTCCAGCCGGGGCAGAAGAGGAGGAGCACGGAGACATTGCACCAAGGTAAGTTTAATGTATATTATTTTTATTTTATTTTATTTTGTGTATGTATTTAGTACCTATCTAATGTTTATTTTTAACAGGGGCCGCGTCGGAGAAGACAATAAGTAGGATGGGGACATGCTGGAATATGGAGTTGAATATTTAGAATATTTAGAATGTTTATTTATTCTTGTTAGTGTGTTGTACTTCTTTTTTTTCCCCTAGGGTGACGATCTGAAGGGACATCTGCAAAGGTAAGTGGTTTTAATTATTTTATTTTAGGTTAGATGTAGATAGGATTTAAAGTATTTTAGATAGAGGAGTATGTATGTATTTTAGATAGGATTTAATGTATTTTAGATAGGGGTATGTGTGTATTTCAGATAGGGGGTATGTATCTTAGATAGGGGGTATGCGTGTATTTTAGATAAGGCGTATGTATTTTAGATAGGGGTATGCATGTATTTTAGATATGGGGTATGTATTTTAGATAGGGGGTATGTGTGTATTTTAGATAGGGGGTATGTGTGTATTTCAGATAGGGTGTGTGTGTTTTAGATAGGATTTAATGTATTTTAGATAGAGGGGTATGTATGTATTTTAGATAGGATTTAATGTATTTTAGATAGGGGAGTATGTATGTATTTTAGATAGGATTTAATGTATTTTAGATAGGGGGTATGTATGTATTTTAGATAAGGGGGTATGTGTGTATTTTAGATATGGGGTATGCATTTTAGATAGGGGGTATGTGTGTATTTCAGATAGGGTATATTGTATTTTAGGTAGGGGGTATGTATGTATTTCAGATAGGGGTATTGTATTTTATTTTATTTGTATTGTATTGTCATGTATATATTTTGTATGTATTTACTTTTCAGGTGTGTCATTTATTTTATTTTCTGTAGTGGGGGTTGTAATGTAGTTTTTTTTTATTTTCTGTAATGTAGATTTTTTATTTTTTTGTGAGTTAGGTTTTATTATTTTCTATAATTCTCTAGTTTTCTATAGTGGTGTGGGGGTTTATTAGCGGGTAGGTAGGTAGTGTAGGTAGGTAGTGTAGGTGTTAATAGGTTAGTGTAGAGGGGGTTAGTTTAGATTTAATGGTATATTGGGGGGTATAGTCCAGTGTAGTGTTTCTACTTAGTGTCTGTGTCCTTGAAGACCCTCATGGCACTTATATGGTTAATGTTAGGGTTCTAACTGCCCCATGAGGGACTTTGTATACCCTTATGGGACTGATGGGGTTAAATAGAGGCTTATGAGGGTCTGTATAGACCCACATAAGAGACAGGGTTAATAGGCTTACATGAGGTTAAATAGGTCCAGTTACTGTTCAATATGCCCAGTTAGGGTTACATAGGTACTGTTATGGTTAAATGTGTACTGTTTGGATTAAATAGGCCCAGGGCCGGGTTAATGGGGTATAGTTACAGTTAATAGTGTAGTGCTTACACTTTGTGTCATGAGGGTCCTGGATGACCCTCATGGCACTTATAGTGTTAGTACATGGGTTAATTAGTGTCCTATAGGGGTCTATATAGTTGAGGCACCCAGTACACTCACATTCTGTGTGGCAACCGGACGCTTCTAAACTAAACTCCCATGTCCACAATGAGATACATACTTAAATGTCATATTATGCCAGCATATATCAACAATTTGTACATGAATCAGTGGGTAAAAAGATACATAAATAAACAAACTGGCACTAAGTGAGTTGAGGAGCAAAGAAGGGAAAGTACAGGAAGCGCGCTAAAAACGGCAATAGTAGGGTTTATATTATTTAAGGGTTTATATTATTATATTATTTAAGGTTTATATTATTGACTTTATACTCTGCAATTTACATTTGCATTGAACAGCAGGATTAAGGATTGATTCAATATTCTGACATACATCAAGGCACCATATTTAATCCAATAGTCTTCGGATACTATTGTTATTGGGGGTCTTTGTAGATCTTCATGTGCTAAGTATTGGTCATATAGAGATTTAATTGATGTGGGCTGGATTTACAGAGACTGTAATACCTTTATTATTTACATATTGATGCTACTATCCTAAAAATTGCTCCACTGCCATCGTTGTGACAACAGGAACGATTGTATATACCCACAGAAGTTTCTATATTATATGCTATGGGCCTCATTCTATTATCGGCCGTAAATCGGCCGTAAGGCTGCGATTCCTTGCGAGGGTTCAGTTAACTCGCGATTCTATTATACGGCCCCGCAAGGATCTCCTTTTACGGCCAGCCGCATATCTTGGAACCGGCCGTAATCTGTGAAATATAAAAACTGAAAAATAAATTCAAGCCTGCACTGTACAGCTCTGTAAATGCTAGGGATCATATTGGGGGACATGAGGATTAAAAGGAACCCACTCTCAAGCTTGCACATCTGCCCAAACCCGAGTTCAAATTAACTGTTTATTTGCCGGCTGCGGCGTGGGTGTGTCTGAAGTGCTCCAAGCACTCTGGACTTTTTACATGGATATTTTACGGATATTAAAAATAAAATATTTTACGGATTTGAGTACAGGATAATTATGTGCTATTTTTTCTAACACCTAAAATCCCTTTATAGTCTTCTCAAAGTGCAGGATGGCTTTATTTGAGCTATTTTATGTGCTTAATTGGTGCTAGCGAGACCTTTTTCCTGCAAGTAACTGCGGCTCGCTTTTAGCCTTGCAGAGAGGTTTCCCGGAGCAATTGAATTGCAAATCTCTTGCGGCCGTTTAAGATCAAAGGCTTTCCTCCGGCGCGAGCGGCCGCAAGAGATAGCAAGGCACCGGCCGCAAGCCTGCCGGAATCCCCGGCCGTAAGGGAATAGAATACCCGAATAGCTTGCGGCCGGTCCTTGCGGCCCCGCAACGGCTGCGGCCGATAATAGAATGAGGCCCTATGTATGTACCTCAATATGCTTTGAGGTCATAAAATGTGAGTGTAACATTTTTTATTGTGCATTTTAAAATAAATCTATTTATTGATCTACACTATTGGGATCTCCCTACCCTTCCCTGTTTTCCCACCCTCTTTTATATTGTGTTGTTATAACGGATGCAGTTCTCAGGTGAAAGTTTTCTATATTACTGTCCAGTTTGGTGTTACGACCAGGTGAGGGTTGAAATGTGTGTTTTATCTTGTTACAGTCTAATGATATTGTGGTATGTCCTTTGTTATGGACAAATTCTGCCAGTCTCAATCTCCAGAAGAATTCTTCTGTGTCCTAATATAGTTGTATTTTATATAGTTTTACGTCTGGACAGAAAGACAATCATTTGGAGAGAACAGAGGCCTCTGCTTGTGATAGTTGATGGTTTGAGAGACGTATAATTCTTGTGTGTTCTGTATAGTTTTCAGAAAAACTATTTGTTTGAATTGGTATGTTTTTAGATGTTTTGTTGTTAGCACAATTAAGGGCTGTATTTGGATCCTTTGTTCTTTCTCCTTGTACCTGGTGTCTGTTGTTTTGTTGGAAGAGGCAGCTGAGTTTTTAATTTAAATTTTTTTATAAATTCATGTTGTTTTTTTCATGTCTATTTTGATGTGTATGTGTATATAGTATGTGTATATACTGTCTGCTTCCTATACTATGTTGTGTTGAATCCCCCTATATATATTTACCTGATGATGTCAGATGCTGCATCCACTCTTTGCATCTGCTGATTACATTCAAACCGAGGGTTCCATCATTCTGTCAGTATTGCTTGTGACTTGATAAAGAGAGGTTAAACCTCTCGAAAGCTCGTCAATATAAATAAGTCGTTTGTCCATTACAAAAGGTATCATAAGATAGAGCAATACTCAGTATTAATCTCTCTCTCTCTCTCTCTGTCTCTCTCTCTCTCTCTCTCTATATATATATATATATATATATATATATATATAAATATGTATATATATATATATATATATATATTTCATAGTTACATAGTTACATAGGGCCTCATTCTATTACCGGCCGTAAATCGGCCGTAAGGCTGCAATTCCTTGCGGGGGTTCTGTTAACTCGCGATTCTATTATACGGCCCCGCAAGGATCTCCTCTTACGGCCGGCCGCATATCTTGGAACCGGCCGTAAGCTGTGAAATATAAAAACTGAAAAATAAATTCAAGCCTGCACTGTACAGCTCTGTAAATGCTAGGGATCATATTGGGGGACATGAGGATTAAAAGGAACCCACTCTCAAGCTTGCACATCTGCCCAAACCCGAGTTCAAATTAACTGTTTATTTGCCGGCTGCGGCGTGGGCGGGTCTGAAGTGCTCCAAGCACTCTGGACTTTTTACATGGATATTTTACGGATATTAAAAATAAAATATTTTACGGATTTGAGTACAGGATAATTATGTGCTATTTTTTCTAACACCTAAAATCCCTTTATAGTCTTCTCAAAGTGCAGGATGGCTTTATTTGAGCTATTTTATGTGCTTAATTGGTGCTAGCGGGACCTCTTTCCTGCAAGTAAGCTGCGGTTAGTTTTTAGCCTTGCAGAGAGGTTTCCCGGAGCAATTGAATTGCAAATAGGAATTTCTTACGGCCGAAACTCTTGCGGCCGTTTTAGATCAAAGGCTTTCCTCTGGCGCGAGGGGCCGCAAGAGATAGCAAGGCACCGGCCGCAAGCCTGCCGGAGCCCCCGGCCGTAAGGGAATAGAATAGCCGAATAGCTTGCGGCCGGTCCTTGCGGCCCCGCAACGGCTGCGGCCGCTAATAGAATGAGGCCCATAGTAATTAAGGTTGAAAAAAGACTTTCAGTCCATCAAGTTCAACCTTTTAAGATCTCCTCTGATCTGCAATATGCGTATTAAATATTAATTAATTAGTTGTTAATTAATTATTAATCAATTATTTAATTATTTATTTTTTATTTTATTTTTAATTATTAATTAATCCAGAGGAAGGCAAACGGAAACAAAAAACAAGTGAGATTTAGCCAATCGTCTCGAAGGGAAAACATTTTTAATTCCTTCCTGGCCCCAGATACTGGCGATCGGATTTCTCCCTGGATACTGTCTCTCTAATTATCCATGATAACCCTGAATTCCCTTTTTAATTAGAAATAAATCCAGTCCCCTTTTAAAGTTATCTATCGAATCCGCTGTCTCCATTTCCTCTGGTAGAGAATTCCACAGTTTAACCACCCTTACTGTGAAGAACCCTTTTGTTTCTTTAAGGTGGAATCCTTTTACTTTTAACCTCAAGGGATGTCCTCTTGTCAGTTGAAAACCTCTTGGCACAAATCTTTATACTGACAAATACTTTATACTTTATACTTGACAAATCTTTATACTGACCCTGGATGTATTTATATAAGGTAATCATATCTCATCTTAGACGCCTTTTTTCGAGAGAAAATACGTTTAATTTGGTTCGTCTTTCTTCATAACTTAGCCCCTCCATTCCCCTTATTAGTTTTGTTGCCCTCCTCTGTACCTTTTCCAGCTCTAAAATGTCCTTTTTATGAAGTGGTGCCCAAAATTGTACTCCATATTCCAAATGAGGCCGTACTAGAGATTTGTATAGTGGCAGCATTATATTTGCTTCCCTTGCTTCTATACCCTTCTTAATACATGCTAATATTTTATTTGCCTTTGCAGCTGCTGCTTGGCTTTGAACACTGTTATTTAGGTAGTTGTCAACAAGCACTCCCAAATCCCTTTCAATCTCTGATACACCTATATAAACATATATATATATATATATATATATATATATATATATATATATATATATACTTGTTCTATATTTAATACTATCCTTTATTTATAACATATTCTGTAGAGCTATATAGGGATTAAGTACAAGACAAAAACAATTGTAACAAATTGAAAAAGAATGAAGGGCCCTATATTTGAGCTTACAATCTAACATAAATAGTGCTTTCCCCATAGAAACTTACAAGATTGAAAACCTGCAAATATACACTCTAAAGGGTTTGGGATTCATACAGCAGGGTGATAGATGTTTTGTGTATATCTTAAGACTGAAGGTGATAAGCTTCTTTAAACAAATGTGTTTTTTGTGAATTTTCAAAGTTTTTGAGACAGAAATATAGATTAGTGGAGGAAGGCAAAGAGTTCCAAAGAATAGGTGAAGCACAAGAAAGGCCTGAAAGCAGGAGTGACAGTAGGTGATAAGATAGGATAAAAAAAACAAGTGAAGAGGGCAGTTAAGGGAATATTTTGAGACTAGATCAGAAATATAAGGGGGTGCATTATTGTTGAGGACTTTATATGTGAGGTCATCATTTTACATTTTATTCTGGAGTTCACGGGAAGCCATTGGAGTGACTGATAGGGAGGAAATGCAGACATTGAGCTTTGACTTTGTTAGGTGTGTCTGGAGGAGACATTCATTATGGATTGGAGTGGAGAAATACTGGTCTTGGGAAGTCCATCAAGGAGGGAGTTGCAGTAGTTGAGGCAAGATATGATGATAGAATGGATTAGAATTTTAGTTGTCCTGTGTAAGATAGTGGCGTATTCTGGAGATGGTTTTCAGGATGAAAATGACAATATTTGGTTATAGATTGTATGTAAGGAATGGAAGAGAGGGCAGGGTCCAGTAGAACCCCAAGACAATGGGCCTGGGAGGTGGGAGTGATGATGGCATTGGGAGAAGATTAGAAGCTCAGTCTTGGACATGTTGAGTTTGAATTGAAGGGTGGACATCCAGGAGGATATTCTAGAGAGGCAGTTGGCAACTTGAGCTAGAATAGAGGGGATAGATCTGGTGCTGACAAGTAGATTTGAGTATTATCAGCATATAGATGAGACTGAAATCCAAAAGATTTGAACCCAAAGGATGATCAGTGGAATTATGGCACCTAGGACTAAACCTTGGGGTACGGCAACACTCAGACGACGAGGCAAAGAAGAGCTGCCAGAGAAGGGCACGCAAAATCTTTGATCTTCTGGTTGATTATGTAAAGATGTACTGATGAATCACATGACCCTTTAAAATATTTATACTGAAGATTAAAAAAAATATCCTGCTCAAGACCATTGAAACAACGCAAAATAAAATGATCAGAACGTCCTTGGTGTCACACTTGTTGTGGGTCCAGATATGCAGGTTTGTTAAAACTATTATAATACATTATAAAATGTCCACTATTAAGGAGCATGCATCTTTTTACACTATGCATATTTGTGTAGGCCCACACTCCAGTTATTTGGCACCAAACCCCCATTTATGCCCAGCAGAGGCCATCATTCTTTGCTGAGTTGTTAGTGTTGTTGTCAACCAAGTGCTCTGAGAAATATTCCAGGTTACATGTTTGCCATATGGACACAACCTCTACTACTATGTATGACCTATACCCTTCTATTGTTGAACACAGACTGTCTGCCTCTATCCCTTCTCATTTTGGTATTATTGGTATTGCTCCTACAACTGTGGACTGTATAACTGTTGATTGTGGCACTTTACTTGCTTATGGCAGCAGGTCTGCTTTTATGATCCGTCTTTTACTCCAAGTAAAAAATAACTGGGAACAGTTTGGCTTTGAACTGCTGTATCTTTTATGTTAATAGATAAAGGTGTCTTTCAACTGTCAAATTAAGTAAATACTACAACTGATAATGTATATACACAGCTTATTACAAAATAGTTTATCTTGTAAAAATGGTTCTGATAATTAACTGTGAAATATTTTCTACAGTTCAGAAACTTAAAATCAAACTGCTGTCAGAATAAATGTGACAATGCCATCAAATATTATTTATAACCAAAACATATACTGGAATTAGTCAAATTAGTGCTGTCTATTGAATTTACTGTAACAATTAATAGAATGCTCTCATTTCCAGAAATTATGTTATAAGGCATGATGAATAATTGCAGTATATACAGTAGAACCGCGACATTCATGGCTTTGACATTTTCGGGTTCCACATTCGCATTTTTGTTGCTATTTTCTCATGAGATTTGAACACCGATATCTGTATACGATGGATCCAAAATGTGCTCTTAGTGGTCCTGGTTGTTCTAAGAGACAGAAAAAAAGTTAAAACTTTGCAAGGAAAAGTTGGATATGCTCAGTAAAGCAAAGTCTATTGCTGAGGTTGCCCATCATTATGGCATTAATGAATCTAAGGTCAGATATATTTTTTTTAAAAAGGAAGTGCAAATCCGTTCTGCTGCAGCAGTTGCCACACCAGTGGGGGCGCAAACTGTGCATCAAGTGCGAGATCCACATGTCCCCCGCGCAGAAAGCACAGTTTTTCTGTGGGTGCAGGACTGCTATAAAAAAGGTATTCCAGTAGCTTCCAACCTTATAAAAGAAAAGGCCATGTCTTTATACACTTCTATAAAAGAAAGGTGTGGTGACGGGTCTAGCTCTAAAGAGTTTCATGCTAGCAGAAGCTGGTTTCATAATTTCAGAAAACGATTTGGCCTACGAAATGTAAAGATTACAGGAGAAAAAGCCTCTGCTGACCAAGATGCAGTAAAATAATTTCCTGAGACCTTAAGGAAAATTATTGAAGAGCAGGTATTCAACGCTGATGAAACAGCACTCTTTTGGAAAAAAAATTCTCAACGTACGTTCATCAGTAAAGAGGAAAGCCGAGCACCAGGCTTTAAGGCAGGCCGGGATAGACTTAACATTTTGCTCTGTGCAAATGCATCTGGATTTATAATAAAGCCTACCATCATCTTTAAGTATGCTAATCCACGAGCTTTGAAGGGAAAAGATAAGTCCCAGCTCCCAGTTTTTTGGATGCGCAACAAAAAAGCTTGGACCACAAGAACACTTTTCCTTGATTGGTAGAGGTCAAAAATACATTGCCAGTAAACAAATGGCTTTTAAAGTTTTGTTTTTACTGGATAATGCCCCAGGACACCCAGATGTTGCAGAGTTCAAAACTGATGGCGTGGAGGTCCTCTACATGCCCCCCAATACAACATCCATAATTCAGCCACCTGATCAAGGGGTGATAAGAGCATTTAAGGCCTACTACACATGGTATTCAATGGAGAGAATTGTGCAGGCTACCAAACAGGATCCTTCTGTAGAAAATGTTATAAAGATCTGGAAGGATTACATTATAGCCAATGCCATTAGTGTAATTGAGAGTGCCGTGAAAGCTGTTAAAGCTGTAACAGTTAACTCATGTTGGAAGAACCTTTGGCCACAATGTGTACACCAGCACACGTCCATGTCTAATGAGCCAATCCAAGAGATTTTGAGAGATAATGTGGAGTTGGCAAGGAAGGTGGATGGTGAAGGGTTCCACAACATGGAAATCAAAGAAATTGAGGAATTGATTGACAGCGGATCTGCTGCATTAACAGAGGATGACCTAATGGAGCTGACTGTTCCTGAGGCTGAGACAATACCAGAGTCAGAGGGGCTACGTATGGTCAAATCTGCAATGGATAATTTCTAATACATCAACCCATGCTTGGTATGGTCCTTGCATGTAAAAAAAATGGTAGATGAGGCTGTGTCAACATACACCAACATTTTTAATAAGATGAAGAAGTGAAAACGGCAAACAGAGATACCAATGTATTTCAAGTCTTCAAGTCCTGCTTTATCTTCCACTCCTCTGCCGCACCTGAGGCACCCGGCTCTTCTATGCCCACTGTACCCCTACAAGACCTGGATGCAGACCCCGGGGATACAGCTCATTGTTTATGCAGGCCGTTAAATAGTTTATATATATACATGCAAACATAGAAAAATAAGTATTCCTGTTTAAGTATATTGTGTATGCAAATCTCACAATAAGGATCAGTGAGGTGTAGGCCTACCACACAACGGAATGCATTCTGTCATTTCTTACATTTATAATAAGTCCAAATGAACAGTTCGATTTTGCACCAAAAAAACTAAAACTTTATTTTAGCACTCTATTTTGAGTTTAAGATTTTTTATTTTTGACAGTGCTGCTTTTAGTGAAAGTACAGATACTTTCGAACTGAACTTGCATAATGAAATGTTCTTAACACGTCTTCATCCCTCAACATTGAGATTATTAAGATTGTACAAGTCATTATTTCATCGAAGAAACTTAGTCTATTTTTTTCTGAATTACTTTTTAAAGCTAAATTTAGCAAAGCCTTCAAAATGGTTAATACATGAGTGTCTATGATTCAAGCAATGGTAACATTTTCATGCAAGAAAATCTTGATTTTCTTAGGATTAAATAAAAAATGGTAACCATTTGTTTAAATAATATTAATATGTATTTTTGTATTGCTTGTTTATTAATACAATATATTTTCAGTGTGTTGAAACGCAGTCTATTATTTCAGCTCTGAACAGCACAGTGGGTGGCAGTATTGAGTTGTATGTCTTTTGAGTATCACAGATAACTTGGAATCTTGTTTTTCAGTACATCTTTCAATTATTTGTATCAATTTATAAGAAAAATAACTATAGTGTCAGGATTACCTGTATTGGTAGGCCTTGGTTTAGGCCAAGGAAGGACTTACTGGTTGTTCCTGTGATTACAGGAACTCTTATAACAGCCTCATTAAATGGGGGCTACGTTGTAAAACATAGCCCGTATCTAAAAAAGGAGGACTTCTGTTAAATTAGCCCAGTAAACGTCCCCGCAGACGACTTGCGGGCTAAGCCGGAAAATGCCTATGGGACGGGGTCCTTTGTTCTCTCAAGTCCGTAACTGCTACTTGTTCAATTCACCTATTAAATTGTAACAAAGTCACCCGAGAGCTAGTCCGTAACAAGCAAATGGAGCCCAAACCCCAACGTGTGCTCGAGAGCACCCGCAAGCGGGGTAAAGTCTAATAAATAGCACTTGTAATGCAACTAAAAACACACTCCTGTACATTTATTAAAAGGGAAAGTAATTTAAGGTATTAGAATTAATAGCACAACATTCTCAAGCCTGCAAATAGGCCCCAAAAAATGCTTTATTTCATGTTTATATTTTGTGTTATATCGATCCCTGCAATCAATGTGTTAATACATATACTGTAACTCGCAAGTGATAGAATATCATAATTACGGCTTTATTGATATTGCATTAATCTGGCATGTGGGTCCGATCGCAAACTGTAATTGAAGCCCGTTGGACTTTGAAATCTACCCTCCCCTTTTTTAGTGATGTAACGCTGACAATCTTTTTCCATTGGCTTCGTCTAAACAATGGTCTACACTAATTAATCGTCCGCACAGCTGCAAATCCATCGTTCTAAGAACGAGCTATGATTTTCGAATCAAACTCATAGCTTGCAGTCCCTTCCACTACATAAGTGGCTTCAGGGGCCCAGTTCGTATCTGTGCTCCTACTGTCATATTCTTGTACTTAATCCTGCATTAGCTCTTGTTTCAGCATCTAACCATGCATGAGCTTTTGTTCCAGTATCTAAACTAGCACAAATTCTTGATCAAGGACCTGGACTTGCAGAGCCTGATCATCAATTAGGCATTATAGGCACTAGCCTACAGACGGGCCTCTGGGAGGGGTGCCTCTTTTTCACTTCCTAGAACTAAACATAGGATATACTGCAGGCACAGGAAGTGAGTAGGGGACATTTTACCCAGAGACGCCAAGACAGCAAGAGGCTGGGAGCTGGCTACTCCCCCAGGACTCCCATTTCTTCCTGCAGTGCTGCTTCTGCCCATGAAGAGCGGGAGATTCCCAGAAATCGTAGAAAATAGCAAATCCGAGTAGAGAATTTATGGCAGTTTCACGTAGGTTTCAGGCTTCCTTAGCAAGGTATAAGTTGTATGACTCATGGCTGACATTCCATCCTGGAGAGAGAGATTATACCTTTTTCTCCAACTGCCATCCGTCATACACTAGGATAGACTATTGTTTGGTTGATCAAGAGGTCATAAATAGGTTGGAAAGAGTCGATATAGGCCCTTTAGGAGAATCAGACCATGCTAGTGTTACCATATATATTAGTAAGCCTTGGAACAAGACGAGATGAAATAGGTTCAGAATAGACCAGTCTTTATTTAAATCGTGGAGAGGGAGTATATTTCCAATACTACTGAAGAATATATAGAGTTCAGTGAAGATTCGGTCAATTCTAAAGTTACTTTTTGAAACTCCTTTAAGGCCTACTTAAGGTGTAATTTGATCTCATTAGCATCCAAGAAAAATAAGGAAAGAGGAAAATCCTTGAGAGACTTATCTATTCTATTAAATAAGGTTAATAATCTCAATAAATTGGCACCTAATAAAGAAACTTCTCTGGAAATATTAACCATACAGAAATCAATAAGAGAAATTCAACAAAAACAAAATCGATAAGAATATCTGGATAGCACAGAAAAAATATTACCATTGTGGTAATAAGCCTAACAACTTTTTTTTGTGAACCAATTTAGAAATAATAGTAGCCCTAAGAATATTTCAGAGATGTTAGATACAAAGGAGAAATCCCACAGGCTTTATGAGCAAATTGGAAGGATTTTCGTAGACTACTATAAAGATCTGTACAATTTGGAGGCTAGTGGAGATGTGATTAAGCCTACTAAAGAATTAATATCTGATTTTTTTAGACTCTGTCCAACTGCCTAAAATTTCAGCCCTACAAAGAGACAAATTTAAGGATCAATTTTCCATAGCAGAAGTAGAAGTAGCTTTTAGTACTCTCAATCTAAATAAGTCCCCAGGTCCGGACGGATTTCCATGTTTTTTTTTCCGAGTGTTATTCTAAGATATTGGGTCGACATCTATTAATTAGCTTCAACGAAATCAGATTATCAGGCTCAGCCCCTGCTGAATCGCTTCAGGCTGTAATTGTTACCATCCATAAAGAAGGAAAAGCTCAAAACAAGTGCTCCAATTACAGACCAATTTCCCTTCTAAATATTGATTTTAAACTTTATGCTAGGATTCTAGCAAAGAGGCTGAGTCTGGTAATGAAAGGTCTAGTTAGCTATAATCAAACAGGGTTTCTAAAGGAGCGCCAAGGTCTGGATAATACAAGGAAACTGTTTGACATCCTGGACTTTTGCAAATTAAAAAAGATTCAATTTCTAGCATTAGCTATAGACGCAGAAAAGACTTTCGATCGTTTGAATTGGGACTTTTTGGAAATGACACTACGAAAATTTGGCCTGGGAGACTAGGCCATTAGGAGTATTATGACACTATACTCCAATAATTGTGCCTATGTGGACCAGGGTTTGAAACAGATAGCTTCTATATCCATAACGGCTCTAAACAAGGAGGCCCATTGTCTCCACTTATTTTTGCTTTAGTTATGAAGCCGTTGGCTGAAAAAATAAGATGTGATATTAATATCAAGGGTGTTGCTATGGAGAAAGCGAATGCAAAAATAACATTATTTGCGGATGATGTAATTATTACAACTTCAGAACCAGTAACTTCAGTAGAATATCTATTAAAGACAATTCAACAATATGGGTCTATATCATACTATAAAATCAACCATAGTAAGACACAGGATGATCAATATAGACAGTACAATGAAAGGCCAACTTAAAGAAAATGTTGTCTTTGATTGGTTGTCTAACCATTTTACACATCTTGGCATTGAATTTTTACCATGTTGGCCTAATATAATTAAGAACAACTACATTAAAAAATTTAAGGGTATTAGAGCAGTCCTAGATTCTTGGCGCAAGTTGAATCTGTCCTGGATGGGCAGGGTATCAGCGGTCAAAATGTTTGTATTACACAAAGTACTATATCTTTTGAAGTGTATTCCAATGAAGAGATTCAAAAATAGCTACTTAAGTGATTTCAGGTCATTAAAGATAAATATATTAACAAAACAGGTAATTTTAAAATTAAAAATCTGATCTTAAATAGGAGTTATTGGGAAGGAGGTCTTGACACCCCGAATCTTGAACATTATTTCCAAGCAACTGCATTTTTTCACATTATGAGAATATTATCTGGCAATCCTGAACTGAAATTTTTACAAATAGAATATACTCAGGCGTCTTAGGTAAATTTGGGGAGCACTATATGGAGCAACATATTGGATAAGAAAGATATTAGCAATTGTCTACCGGTTACTGCATTTTAGTTATAGAGAGAAAATAACTGGGCACAATGGAATCTAAATTTGATAAAGGACATCTATAGAAACAAGGAATTTTTTTACTTTTGAAAATGTAATGGAGGGAAAAAGGAGTACCGTTCTGTTTGTGGTTACAATACAATTAATTGAAGCTCCAAATAGGAAAATTAGTGGGTAAACTAGTTCCCCATAGAGAGCTTACTCTCTTTGAAAGAAAGTTGGTAAAAGTCAAAGTTAATCTCAATATTTCCAGATGTAGAGTAATTCTGCAAACTGCAAATCCGCCTGGGAAAACCCTACCAATGTTTAGATGGGAGGAGGAATTGTGTTTGAATGTTCAAGTGAAGCCTGGTTTAGAGCTTTACAATTTGCCCATAAGAATTTAATAAGTGTTCCTCTTAGGTAAGTAAATGTGAAACTCTATCAAAGATGGTATTATGATCCAGTAAAAATACACAATATAATACCAGAACAGAATAACCAATGTTGGAGAAAATGCTGCCAAGAAGGCACGTACTCCCACATGTGGGAGGTATGGGCAACATTTATCTTGAATCTAAAGTTATTTGTAAAGAGGTTATGACCCCTTCCCCTGAGCTAGTCTTATGTAACATATCTTCATCTCAATTAGACGTTAGCATTAAAGCAGTGGTAGTAAACACTTTGCTAGTAGCCAAGTGGCTAATAGCAATGAAGTGGAAAGAAGGAATTACTTCTTCTTGAAATGAGATCAAAATTATAAGTGAAAGGAATAGGCAGATAGAGAAAGGTTTTGCCCGTATTACTTTGAATAGGAGAAACAAGGACAAGTTGAAGTGGGAAAGGTGGGACAAGCATTTTTCATCTCAAAATGAAGTACAGGATGAGATCAAGGGGTCATAAAGTATTTTTCTTATTATTATTTTCTTTGTGTTTCTATAAGCTTTCTTTTAAGCCAAATGTATTATGGAAACCCGTAATTATGTTAGTATTTGTTGCATTATGTGATATAATGTACTCTGTATGAAGTTTTGATTGCATTTTTATATTTCCTTAAATAAAAATAAAAATAAAAAAGAGCAGGAGATTCCCCAGCCTTATCCTGAGTATCCAATAGAAAGGTAGGTTTTATATTAAGCTTTGCCTAGCTGCTCTCCAGTAAACTAAATAAATGTAAATGTGTGTATCTGTATGATGTGTGTGTGTATGTATGTGATGTGTTTGTGTATGTGTATGTGTGTATGAGTGTATATGTATGTGGTGTGTGTGATGAATATGAGTGTGTCTTGCAATTTCTTGCAGTGCCTTGCAAAAGTATTCACCCCCCTTGGCATTTTTCGTGTTTTGTTGCCTCACAATCTGGAATTAACATGGATTGTTTGAGGATTTGCATCATTTAATTTACAGAACATGCCCACAACTTTGAAGATTTTTTTTTTTATTGTGAAGCAAACAACAAATAGGACAAAATAACAGAATAAGTCAATGTGCATAACTATTCACCCCATAAAGTCAATACTTTGTAGACCCACCTTTTGCGGCAATCACAGCTCCAAATTGCTTTGGATAAGTCTCTATGAGCTTGCCACATCTTACCACTGGGATTTTTGCCCATTCCTCCTTGCAAAACTGCTCCAGCTCCTTCAAGTTATATGGTTTGCGCTTGTGAACAGAAATCTTTAAGTCTGATCACAGATTTTCTATTGGATTGAGGTCTGGGCTCTGACTAGGTCATTCCAACACATTTACATGTTTCCCCTTAAACCACTCAAGTGTTGCTTTAGAATTGTGTTTGAGGTCATTGTCCTGCTGGAAGGTGAACCTCCGTCCTAGCCTCAAATCACGCACAGAGTGACACAGGTTTTGCTCAAGAATATCTCTGTCTTTAGCACCATCCATCTTTCCCTCAACTCTGACCAGTGGAGATGGTGTACTTTGGGTGATGTAATGTGTTGGGTTTGCTCCAGACATAGCATTTACTTTGATGGAAGAAAAGTTAAATTTTAGTCTCATCAGACCAGTGCACCTTTCTCCATACATTTTGGGAGTCTCCCACATGCCTTTTCGCAAACTCAAAACGTGCCATTTTGTTTTTTGTTGAAAGTAATGGCTTTCTTCTGGCCACTCTGCCATAAAGCCCAACGCTATGGAGCATACAGCTTATTGTCGTCCCATGTACAGATACTCAAGTCTCTGTTGTGGAACTCTGAAGCTCCTCCATGGCTACCTCAGGTTATTATTATTATTATTATCTTTATTTATATCACGCCAACATATTCCGTAGCGCTGTACAGGGGTTGAGTACATAGCAGAAAACAAATTAAACACCTTGTAAAGAATGGAGGGCCCTGTTTTGAGCAAAAAAACAAATGTACATAGAGCTTGTTTCCAAGGCACTGTATGTGTTGTGTGTATTTATTGTGTTTTAAATTTTTTCCTGTCCGCGGCTTGCGGACGATTTTTGCGAGGTCGTAATGTGTGGTAACGTGTCTCGTATGTTTGCGTTTTGATGTGAGGTTTGCGAGCGTCACAGTTGCTGGCAAAGAGCGCCTGTGGCGCTTCTTGCCAGCAACTGCGACCCTCGCTTTGCGAGGGCCGCAGTTGCTGGCATGGAGCGCCTTTGGCGAGTCCGTAATGGGTGTTAATGTGTCTTGTATGTTGTTTGCGTAGCGACGTAAAGTTTGCGAGAGTCGCAGTTGCTGGCAAGGAGCGCCTGTGGCGCTCGTTTCCAGCAACTGAGGCCCTCGCTTCGAGTCACTCCTTGCCAGCAACTGAAGCCCTCGCTTTGCGAGGGCTATGCCAGCCCGCAAGCGTGAGCAACTACTCGAGCAGGCTCGCCTGCTCACAACTATATATGTGATATACATATTGGCAACATAATATTGTATCTATATTTATATATAATATATATATATATAATATATATAGTATATATATATATATATATATATATATATATAATATAATATATATGTATAAATAAATATATATATATATGTCTCTTCCCCCCCTCCCTCTGTGTCTCTCCCCCCCATGTCTCTTCCCCCCTCTCCCCTCTGTGCCTCTTCCCCCCTCCCTCTGTGCCTCTTCCCCCCTCCCTCTGTGCCTCTTCCCCACTCTCCCTCTGTGCCTCTTCCCCACTCTCCCTCTGTGCCTCTTCCCTACTCTCCCTCTGTGCCTCTTCCCCACTCTCCCTCTGTGCCTCTTCCCCACTCACGCCGCACTGTGCGCATGCGCGGCTCGTGCCGCGCTGTGCGCATGCGCCGCTCGTGCCCCGCTGTGCGCATGCGAAGCTCGTGCCCCGCTGTACGCATGCGCCGCTCGTGCCCCGCTGTGCGCAGTTCATGATGCGCATTGCGCATGCGTTTGAGCGCGATCCGGCCTCAGTTGCGGGCATGGAGCGCGAGGGCCTCAGTTGCTGGCATGGGGCCTCATTCAATTGCGATTTGGCTAATTGAATAGGGCTCTAAATAAGCACATAGCATATATTTTTTTAAAGAAGTTTTTAGTTAGTGAAGACCTTGCATTTGGATAGATGTCTACTAACCAAAAACATCTTTAAAAAAAATATGTTATGTGCTTATTTAGAGCCCTATTCAATTGGCAAAATTGCAATTGAATGAGGGCCATGGAGCGTCAGCAACTGCGGCCCTTGCTTTGCGAGGGCCACAGGCTCGCTACGCGAGCCCGCATGCATTAGCAACGGCTCGAGCAGGCTCACCTGCTCACAACTATATATGTGAATGTACTGTAAATGTGTATTTATGTGGTGTGTGTATGTATGCATGTGGTGTGTGTGTATATGTAAGTGGTGTTTGTGATGTGCATGATTGTGTATAAGTGTACATTTATGTGGTGTGTGTATTCATGTATGTTGTGTGTGTATATGTGGAGTGTGTGCGTTGATGTATGTGGTGTGTGTGTGATGTGCATGATTGTGTACACTGTAAGTGTGCGTTTATGTGGTGTGTGTGTGTGTGTATGTATGTGGTGTTTGTGTTTATGTATGTGGTGTGTGTATGTATGTGTGGTGTGTAAGTAGTGTATGTATGTGGTGTGTGTATATGTATGTGGTGTGTGTGTGATGTGCATGATTGTGTACACTGTAAGTGTGCGTTTATGTGGTGTGTGTGTGTATGTATGTGGTGTTTGTGTTTATGTATGTGGTGTGTGTATGTATGTGTGGTGTGTAAGTAGTGTATGTATATGGTGTGTGTATATGTATGTGGTGTGTGTGTGATGTGTATGACTGTGTATAAATGTGAATTTATGTGGTGTCTGTGTGTGATGTGTGAGAGTATGTATTTCAAGGAATGTGTGTTTATAAATCAAATAAGAAAGCCATCTGTAAATAAAATATGTTAACCCTCCTGAGGTGCTGGGCCTGTCTTCACCCCCCTCCTGTCACTTAAAAAAAAAAAAATACTAAATATATGTTTACTTAGATATGCATGCTACAAAGATTGAAATCCATTATACATATTTAAACCTGTTGCTGAAAACATTAGAGTTTCAAAGCTCCAATGTTAAAATATGTTTATCAGTCGACTTTATTTATGAATCATTCACTGTTTTTATTGTCTTTCAGGAAATTACAGATAGTTGAAATGTAATTAAGTTACCACTTAAAGTGTTTAAAAGAAACTTCTATTGTTTGTAACCCCAGTCATAGGAGAAAAAAAAATATTTTTTAAGATATTGTTTGTTCACCATAAAGTTGCCTTACAAGGAAGCCATGCCCAACTTTTCCTCCCCTGCCAGATTTCCTTCAAATTGAAAATGTCATGTTGACTGCTCAGCCAATCAGAAGTCATTTGCCAGTAGTTAGCATGGCACTTTCTTACGAAAGGAGAACAGGCGAGGGAAAAAGAAACCATTTGGGCCACAATTGTGCTTAGAAAGAAAAGTTTAAAAGTTTGTAAGTTCACACCAAGTTTTTACATATTACACGTATTAATTAGTCACTTACATAAAATTGTTAAATGAATCATAAAACGGATGTTTAGTAAGTGCTAGTTACAATCTGATAAACCGGTTCATCAGCCAGCTGTCTCATTGAATTTAAGATATTAATGATGGAACATGAGTATATTTGTACATGAGTATGATAGTGATATGTACAGTTTGTGAGAGAATATGTGCAAGCACACCACTACTATGTATCTATCTTACGGCATTTGTTTTAAATGTATACCTATTTTCAAAACCTCTTTGAATATCTAATTCTTCATTAATCAGTCATCCATTTCCCCTTTTTTGACTCCATAACTGTATTATAACTTGTATACTACAATCTGTAAGGAGATACTAGCTACATATTGTGCATACTCAGGGCAGAGACAAAGAATAGACTGACCTGTAATTTTTGAAGCAGCACACACCAGGAGATGGCTAAGTCCAGAAACAGAGCAGAAGTCACCATGGCCACTGGAGAACATGGGTACTGAGGAGTCAGCTCAGTCTCCTTAGTGTTTCTTAGATTTGAATGCTGTTCATTAGATACACATTACCACCACCTGTGGATATACATGATTGATTGTGACTTTCATTTGGGTTTTCGCTTGTCTTCTACCTGCACCTGACCACTGGACCATCTGTCTCTGATTCCTGCCTCGCCCTCTTGTACTTTTGCTTCTTGAATCTTTTCCCCTGTTATCTGGTTGTCTTCAACTTATTTTTGTCTGGTACCTTCCAGCGTTACCTACCTGTCTCTATCTACCTGCTGTCCAGCACCTTCAATGTCTCTCTGCCTGTATCCAGCTATGTGTTGTCCAACATCTTCTACAGTTACTTACATTTACTGGCCTGTCTCCAGCTACCTGTTGTCCTGCACCTTCCACGGTTACCTGACTCTCTCTTAGGTAAATTATTCTTAATGCTGATATCAGCTGAAATAGTAGCAGAAGGCAGTTTAGCCAAATGGATACAGTGGGCTTGTTTAGAGAAGTGAGCAACAACTACTAAGATGTTAGTGATCCCTGAGATTCAGGAAGATCCACAATAAATGTGTATAGCAATATGTTACTAATGATGGGTGGGTACAGACAGAAGCTGAAGTAGACCTTCAATACATGTCCTACAGACTTTAGCAAGCAGCCACACAAGCTTGAACATGTTGGTGAAGTTCAGGTCAGTAGAAATGTAATCTAGTGTTTTTCTGATCACAGATGCCCAGACATAAAATAATAATGACCCCACTTAAGAACTTAATTTTGGAATTTCTGATGCATGTACCATTGGTTAGGAGAATGAAGCCTTAGCATTCTAGGCAGCCAGTATATTTTGTATTACAGTAGAGTATACAGCTACCGCAAAACAGTTAGCAGGGATTATAGAACCCTTGTCAATCACAAGATATTCATCACTGGCGAAATGACTGAACAAGTCATCAGCTTTACCAATTTTAGACCTAGGCCTGTAGAAAAGTATACAATTGCAAGAAGAACAATGCCCAGCGGGCTTGTCTGACGATCAGTCTTTCTGCTTCCAAAAGTTTACTGCTGATTCTTAACTTTTTAGTTATTATTCATGTATTTCTATATCTAGAAATGTTTGACTGGTTCCCAACTAAACTGACTGGCTCCTAAATTTCTTAAATTTTTGTAATCATTTTTATTGAGGAACCCAGGTTTGTTTATACAATAATACAAGAGCATCACAAGCAAAACACAACATTTGAGAAGTGACCTACAATAAAAACCTTTTAACCTTGTTTGTTTCTTTTTAGTTATTTCCATTTCTGATACATTTCTCAACATTTGTCATAATTAGATTCATCATGCATAAAATCCCTTGAAATTAAAGCACAATGGAGCAATCTCCACTGAACTTCATGACTCTGGGAAAGAACATTTCCGGCGTCAACGTCAGAAGCATCAAATTCAGCAATAAAGGGTCTGGATGGATCTGGGTGCTTGAGAATCGGAACAGTGGTACATTTATTTTTTAAGAAGTTCAATCAGCTTCCAGAGCTTCTTTGTATCAAAGACAGTCACCTTTTCTAAACAAGACAGTGATGGATGCCCTAAAGTAAGAATAATTGGAGAAGCCAGTGTTCTCAGGATCTCAGATTCAGTAGACCTGGTTGCAGGTTTAAATTAGCACCGCTGGTGTGTAGGATGGTCTCAGGATCTCAGATTCAGTAGGCCTGGTTGCAGGTTTAAATGAGCACCGCTGGTGTATAGGATGTTATCAGGATCTCAGATTCAGCAGGCCTGGTTGCAGGTTTAAATTTGCACCGCTGGTGTGTAGGTTGGTCTCAGGATCTCAGATTCAGCAGGTCTGGTTGCAGGTTTAAATGAGCACCGCTGGTGTATAGGATGTTATCAGGATCTCAGATTCAGCAGGCCTGGTTGCAGGTTTAAATTTGCACCGCTGGTGTGTAGGTTGGTCTCAGGATCTCAGATTCAGTAGGCCTGGTTGCAGGTTTAAATTAGTACCGCTGGTGTGTAGGTTGGTCTCAGGATCTCAGATTCAGTAGGCCTGGTTGCAGGTTTAAATTAGAACTGTTGGTGTGTAAGTGTGTAGCTCATTAGAGCTGTAGCAGCAATTAAACACACAATACTGTACTTTAAAAGAAGGTGAAGACATGGAACCACATTAGAATTAATTGCAGAACAGTCTCCAACAGTACCAGAAACAAGTTGAGCTCAAACCCAAGAACAACCAACATTAACAAACAAAATACACTTGGAATCTGAACTGCCTGTATAAAGAGACTTTCAGTAGGACAGGTGAAAGTATTCAGGGTTCTAGAATATTCCACGTACTGCAACAGTGATTAAATTGAGATCAGAATTTAATTTTAAACATATATCTAGAAGATTTTCTAGGAAATTACTTTACATATGTGATTGGGTATTTTGACATGCTGATTAAATTGTGACCAATAAATGATTGTGTGATTGTATTATCTTATCAAGATAACATAAATGTGTAAATCCACCTGAGCCACCCTTCCTTATTTTTTTATAGTTATGTGAAAATATACTTCTCCTTTTACATGCTTAGGACATGAATATTACCTCTTTGTCTTATTACTATGTATAAGGGATTGTTTGTTTATAAATGTTATCAGTTATAAAATGAGAAGTAACATTTTATATAGCTTTCAATTCCTTTTAATTTAATTTCCTTATCTTCATTGTTAACAAGTTTTATTGCTCCCACACAATGGGGTATGTTGTAGCATTTAAAGCCTGTGAAGGACTGTTGCATGAAAATATATTTTTCCAAAAAAGTCAAGTGTATAGTTAGGAGGGAAATGTAATTAAGCTGGTTTTAATTAAAAACAATATTATTAATATATATTATAAATTAAAATAGATGATGATACCTTTTTATCATCCCTGGATGCATCAGTAATACTTTGGTGAGGACTGTTGGTATGAGAGTGGCGTTTACATTTTTGCAGGAGCGGAGCTTTTCACTAACATTGAGATGAATTCGTTCTGATCTTGGTTGAGGGAATGGAGGAGCTGTGAGGAACTAAAAGTTCCAATATATAAAATAACTTATTAAAGTCTTCTCCCACTGTCTTTTTCCTATTTGTTAAGTTTTCATAAAAGTAAAAATTTGTATGACTACGTTATCTTGTTTGTATTGATTTCTTAACCCGATTGGTTCCCCTTAATTAAACTAAACATCTTCAAACAAAACAAATATTAACAATTTAGTTCACATAAATATACATACCATTAAAAATAGTAATGACATTTCCAACCTTGTCAGGGAGGTTTCTCCTCTAGAAATAGAGGGTGTCCTTTCCAGGTTCCATGCCCCCATCCTGACTGCGGAGCCCCGTCCCCTCCACGCCAAGATATGTTAAATGTGTGAACGCAAGAGTTGTCCCTCTCTACTCTCCAGCCACGGGCTCCAAACCTCCATGTACCGAGGAATAGAGTCTTCCAGCATGTGAGTCATTTTTTATTTATTGCTATATAGTTAATTTTGTTTTTAACCATTGCCAGATCAAGTTTATCAGACTTCCAGTTCTTTGCTATATGGCTCTTGGTAGCTAAATAGAAAAACTGTTTAACTTCTATTTTTTAATGAAGTCAATAAAACTGTTCATGTAACCTCAAAATGTGACCTATTGTCAACTGTGACGTTCTTCAGATTAATTCAGTGCCTGATAATCATTTGTACGGACCCAGGATTTAATTGTATATATTAAGTATACTCCTTATGAGCTTCAACTAGCTTTAAACAAAGTCTAATACATTTTTTTGGCAACTATTATTCAACGGACGCAAAACATTGTACACTCATATTTTACGGTTGTGCACTGCTTTGTAATTTTTAGGTAATCTTGAGTTTAATTACTGTGAAGTATGAGCATAATTCAAGATCACACCCACTAAAATATGAATATTGCCGATACTACAGGTGCTCCTTAGGCAGAAATATTGCCCTACTGGCATTGCGCTGATGATTGATGGAGGATCATGGCTCTTAAAATTCAAAGGGTTATTTGTAGCTGTCTCTTATCTAAAGACATTAGTTTCCAAACTGTGCCTTGCATTTCCCTTGATTCACCAATATAAAAAGTAATGGTGTATCAATGGTATTCATAAATTGATGTCATTAATATTTAGTTTTTGGATAAAGGTAAGTAGGTCTTCTGTGCCTGTCTACATTATCAGTTTATAATCTATATATCTAATTCAAAGCTCCACATATGATTACAAATTATTTCAGAACCTCATCCATATATTTGCGTGGATTGAGTGTGAGGTAGTTAACACTAGACACTATACTGTAGGTCTTCCTGGCACTATGGTTTGTTTTTTGTGTATTTTAAGTACACTGTAAAAGGTTGCAATATTTGGAGTTTTTTTTACTAGATATTTGGATGAGCTTATATCAATCATTTGTAGTTTCAAGTCATGATTTACATGATCTGTAATCCTGCTATGTATTTTTGGGGAGATTTAATGTTAATTTCTGATAGTATTCATGTTCACCTAACAGTCTCATAGTATCCTCAACATAATCTTTGGTGTTCATAACCACAATTTGCTGGTTTATCTGAGGTTATTTGTTTGTTCTTTTGTAGTGCATTTGTCAAGATCTCCTTTTTTGGGGATGAGTTAACCTTTACCAAAAGAGCTATGTCCTCTCTATCCTTCCCCCTGAGCACCATTCCAGTCCCTGCTAATTCCATCACCAGAAACAGGAAATTTGAAAAGTGGGCTGAACATCTTGATAGCAACCTGTCTGATGAAATATACTTGCTGTGGCCACGAAATCGAAATAGTATAAGGGAGCTCACTAGTTTTGAATGGAGCTTTGAATGTTTTTAAGTTTGTGATGTATTTAAAAACAGAAAAGGAGAGGGGAAGAGAAGCGCACACCCACAGTGCAATAGAGGTTTATTCAATGCAAAATTATATACACAAAATAAGACGCACTCACTTTTAAAACCTTTACAGATTATGAGGTATATCTGCAGATATGTGTCCACACTGTCCCGACATTATCAGTCCACTTGTAACTCCTAACAGGAAAATAGCAGATGAAGTCCCAGATGTCAGCAATGTACCAAAAAATCTTCTTCTAAAAAATCCATCCCTATGGATAAATAATAACCAGTGGTGAAACAATATTACAATAGAGGGAATAGATTAAATCAACCAGAGGCACAGATACTCAGATGTGGTAGAGACAGGGACAAAAAGTGGAAACATATATATATATGTACAAACACATTTTGCTTAACACTATGAGATTTCTCAATTGTAATAATCAAACACAGGTATATAGTGAAATGATACTCTGTCTACAAATAAAATATGCCTCCAAGTCATGTCCTATATATAGACAGATAAGAAAAGGCGCTTATTTTGACCATTTCCCGCGGTCCCCAGCATCCTTGTGGCCTAGAGACTCGCTGGCCAATCAGAAAACCGAGGATGGAATGACATTAAACTGGAACTTCCGTTATCGTCAAATCAGAACCTCCGGTATCAAAATCGAAAGAAAAACTAAACAAACTGATAACAACACAGTGAAATGCAATCCAAAAAAGGACTTAGTGATTATATAGCTACAAATCAGAGTGTGCCTCTGGTGGATCCAATAAACAAGGAACAAAGATAACTTGATAATTACACTGCGACACATCAAAGTATGTTCCTGATGGATCCACATAGTAGACTACAGAATTCAAATATGAACAAATAGACAACAATAGGGAAATGTACTTGTATCTCCAAATGAACCCATAGGATTTATGTGCCAAACTGAATTAACAGAAAAATGAAATATAAAAATGAAAGTAAAAATTAAAATTAAAAATAGAAATAAAAAAAAAAACAATTTACACAAGCAAAGGACATAAACAAGGTGTTCTCTTTCTTATTAGAGGTTATAATCTCTGCTTGTTATGTTTAACCCCTTCATCCCTATTCTGCATCCTGATGACCCTGGCATAGAATCCAGTCACGAGAAGCCCATCCACTCCATGATCCAAGGGAGAATTCATGTAGCCAAGGCAGGAGGATTATAGAGTTGAGTTGGACCTACTCTCCTGGGTCGTATCAGCAATTTTCTCCTGTTTGTTCAAATTATGGTACACTGAGGGGTTAGTGGCATTCATGTTTGTTTTGTGTAGGTCTGTCACTACTAAATTACCGTATATACTCGAGTATAAGCCGACCTGAGTATAAGCCAAGGCACCTATTTTACCCAAAATACTGGGAAAAATGAGTGACTCGAGTATAAGCCGAGGGTGGGAAATGTGCTGCCCCCTGTGTCCCTCTTGTGCCCTCTGTGTCCCCCTCTTGTGTGCCCTTTTCTTGTGTCCCCCTCTCTCTCCCCTGTGTCTCTTCTCCCCTCTCCCTCCCCTGTGTCTCTTCCCCCTCTCCTTTGCCTCGGTCTCTTCCCCCCTCTCCCTCCCCTGTGTCTCTTCCCCTCTCCCATCCCTCTGTCTCTTCCCCCCTCTCCCTTCCCTGTGTCTCTTTCCCCCTCTTCCTTTCCTGTGTCTCTTCCCCCCTCCCTTTTCACCCTCCTCAACCCCCCTCCTCATTCTCAACCTCCCTCCTCATTCTCAACCTCCCTCCTCAACCCCCTCCTCATTCTCAACCACCCTCCTCAACCCCCCTCCTCATTCTCAACCTCCCTCCTCAACCCCCCTCCTCATTCTCAGCCTCCCTCCTCAACCCCCCTCCTCATTCTCAACCTCCCTCCTCATTCTCAACCTACCTCCTCAACCTCCCTCCTCATCCTTGACCCCCCTCCTCATTCTGAACCCCCTCCTCAACCTCTCTCCTCATCCTTGACCCCCCTCCTCATTCTGAACCCCCTCCTCAACCTCTCTCCTTGGCCCCCCTCCTCAACCTCAACCCCCCATCCTCAACCCCCCATCCTCATCCTCAACCCCCCTCATCCTCAACCCCCCATCCTCAACCCCCATCCTCATCCTCAACCCCCCCATCCTAAACCCCCCTCCACAACCCCCCATCCTTATCCTCAACCCCCCTCATCCTCAACCCCCCCATCCTCAACCCCCCTCCTCATCCTCAACCTCCCCCCTCATCCTCCCTCCTCATCCTCAACCTCCCTCCTCATCCTAAACCCCCCTCCTCACTTTACCCCTCTAAATACCTCCCCCTCTCCCTTTCCCCTCACTTACCTTCCTCTGAAGCTTCTCCTTCCGGCCTCCGCTCCTTCCTGCGTCGGCACCCGGTATATGCTAATGACGTGACGTCACATGCGCGCCACGTCATTAGCATATACCGGGTGCTGACGCAGGAAGGAACAGAGGCCGGAGGAGAAGCTGCAGATGAAGGTAAGTTAGGGGAAAGGGAGAGGGGGAGGAATTTAGAGGGGTAAAGTGAGGAGGGGGTTTTAGAATTAGGAGGGGGGATAAGAATGAGGAGGGGGGGTTGATGATGAGGAGGGGGAGGGAAAGAGACACACGGGGGGTTAGAGAGACACAGGGGGGTTAGAGAGACACGGGGGGTGTTAGAGAGACACGGGGGGTGTTAAAGAGACACGGGGGGGAGAGTGACTCGAGTATAAGCCGAGGGGGCCTTTTAGCCTTAAAAAAGGGCTGAAAAACTCGGCTTATATTTGAGTATATACGGTAACAAACACTTCCAGATGGGGTGAGATGTTAAAGAAGTTACTTTTATTTTTCAAGGCTGTAAGTGAGATGCTAACATCTTCTATTTCTATTTTTTCAGCAAATAATAATAGTAATGTTTAATAAAAAATGTTTCAGTATCAGTTGGTCACAATCTGTCCATTTCTTTGTTTAGTTTGTTTAAAAATAATTTATTTAGAACCAATTTACAGGCAAATAAATAATGATCCTTGATCCACTCAAATAATTTGAAGCTTGGTGTAAGAGTAAATGATAGATCTAGACTTAAGAGTTTTAAGTTTGTAGTGATTTGATGAAAATCTGAAAAGTTAATTACTCTTAGTTTGTTGATGATGGATGTTTTTTGTTTGTGGTATTATCCCAAAATGTTCCTTTCCCTCAGATCTCTGTGTCCTGAATGAGGCCTGTGTCTGTATTGCCCTTGTGACAAACAAATGCCATCTGTTAAGAATTTTTGTTTTTTTCCTTTCTTTTAATTAATTTTAAATCTGTCAATTTATTTGCTTAATTTCTCATTTTCCTAAATAGAAATCTTTATGTTTTTTTCAGCCCAGTCCTCAATCATGACACAGGATGTGACTAGTTGGCGCCTAGTCAGGCAAATGGCGGCGGTCTCTGTGTTTGCTGCATATACTGAGGCAGCTCTATGAAAAGCGGCAGCGCTGTCTAAAAATCTCCTGAGATTCTGAATAAGGAGGAACACGCCTGGATTAAGGTCCTTGTGAGGAATGGAAGCGCTGGCGAGAATCTAAGAGAGTAAGAAATAAACGCCACTTGAATAAAGCCTAATAGAAAAGTTTATGTGGCAGCCGGCTGCACGATGCGAGATCAGGAGAAAGCTGAGAAAGAAATGAAGGTTAGTGATGGCTTTAGGGATCGGGATAATATTTATGGACAATAGCGTGCAAGGTTAAAGGATTCCCTTTTCAGCTCTGCGTTTGTATAGAAAAACCACCAGATGCTATAAACTTTGGTGATAGAGGACACAGTGTTGCAACTGAGTCTACCTAAATAGAGGGATAACAAAGTTATCACAACCCTGCATGCGAAGTGGAAAATGGCTCATGGACTATCATAGATAGCTGTATTAAAGTTTATCTACCTTGAACTCTGTCATTTTCCTGTATATAATAATCGGATGTTCCCACTCCCTCCCCTCCTATCCTAATAGAAGAGATACCTCACAAAAAAAAATAAGAATGTTAGAGGATAATCTCACGCACTGGGCTAAAAACTGAAGGTTCAGCAGAGATTGAAATTATACACTGTTAAAGAATCCCCTGTAGCAGGTAGAGGAATCATTGATTCCTCAGATATACCTCAGGGTAGTGGAAAAGTTAATGTGGTCCATAAGGGTGAGAGATGACAGGGGAGAAAGAGGGGAGGAAAAGGGAAAGGAGAAAAGAAAAGGGGAAAGGAAAAAGAGGAGAGAAAGAAGTGGAATAAAGAAGAAGGAAGGAAAAAGAAAAGAGAAAAAAAAGAGAAAAGAGGAAGGAAAGAAAGGGAAGAAAAAAAAAAAAAAGAAAAGCATAAATAATTCATAGGAAGAATATATATATTAAGGATTGTAAGAAAAGGTTTCCGAAGAAGGTACATAATCTGGAACAGTCTTCTTATTAAAAATCGAACTTTTAAGCCCTTCTCAAGAAAGGTGAACACTGTTTTGGAACTAAGTCCTCTTTTTTCAAGACCTTTAAAGAAAATATTTTTTTTCTTTTTTTTTCTCTCTTATGCTCTCAGGAGGTTGGGCATGGGATAATGGAAATATTGAATTGAATGAAGAGAAAAAAAGAAAAAAGGGAAAGGAAAGAGAGAAAAAGGAAAGAACTTGAGGATAAGAATTTGTAATTTTAGATGTGGATATATAAATGGTTATTGATGATAAGTTTTAGTGTATTCAATAATTAATTGATTGGTTGATTAATATAGAACTACTCCATGCAAGTAAGAAATCCTGGTAAAAGAGGATAACACAGAAACAGAAAGAGGGTGTTGAGTTGAAAAGAATAGACTAGGAGCACAGGAAAGAGATTAAAGGTGAGGGGATAGAAATGAGTAAGCTAGAAAAAAATAGAGATAAAGAGAATCAAGGTAGTAAAAGTATATCTAGAGTTAGAGAGGCAGCTCCCTCTCCACAAACAGGAACTAAAGAGGAAAAGCAAATGCATAGTTCTTCTAGCTCACAGCTAGACTCTTCAAAAACCCAATCTGGGATTGAAGTGGATCTGATAGCTACAAAAAAAAGAGGTTGACCCAGAAGATGAGGAAGAAAGAGTAACTCTGAAATCAATTAAAATACTTTTCAGAGGATTTCAAGAGACAATACAAATAGAATTGTCTCAGGAAATAGCCAAAAATACATTAGCTATAACAAAGCAAACTAAGGCAATACATATTTTAGAACTCAGTTATAATGATCTATCTTCAGAACAAGTACAACTTAATAAAGAAATGAATGACCTAAGAGAGCAAATGACAGAACTTAATTTTAGGACTGTTAGAATCAGTAGCTAGAAGAAATAATATAAGAATTTGTGGAATTGCAGAAACAATACCAGCTAATGATTTAAAAAGCTTTATTATATTATTTCTTGCTTATTTATTGAAAAAAGATAATATTAACGAAGAATATCTAGATAATGTGTACCGTATCCCACTTCAAAAAAATCTGGAAAAATCTGTTCCTAGAGATGTGATAGTAAGACTAAGCCACTTCGCAATAAAAGATAAAATAATGAGGGAAGCTTTTGAAAAAAAGACCTTTCAAACTCCATATGATAAGATCCAAATTTATCTGGATATTTCAGGAGAAATTTTAAATAAAAGGAAACATTTTAGAGATATAACAAAGAATTTAAGAGAAAAAAAATCTCTTATAAATGGGCATATCCTGTAAAATTGATAATTTCATTCAATAATCAAAAAATTATAATTACAACAAAAGAAGGAGAATCTTTTCTTGCAAAGTGGTGTAAGTAATTATCTTGAGAAAATCAATAATGGTAGATGACGGTTTTTAATTTTATTTTCCCATTGTTAATTAAGTTTAATTTTGATTCCCTTTGAATTTCCCTTTGTTTATTAGAAGCTCCACTTTCCTATGTTGTTGCATTTAAAGGGGATAAGGTAATCACTGTAATGAAATTTTGATGTTGATATTAATTGAACACTATTGAATGAAATCTATCACTCACGAAGCACTTTATTATATAAATAATTTTATAAATAAAATATTACCACGTTTAGTATCATATAAATAAATGATATAGAAATATGGTTATATTAGTAAATGGGAAAGAGAAGGACGAGAATTTTACAAAAGAATTGTTATTATCACAAAGCACTTTAATTTATAAGGCACTTTAAGAGGAAGATTAACTGAATGTAGATGGCACAAAACATTTTTAAAGAGGATTATGGATACCAAGACACTGCAGGTGGTATTACCAAAAGTAAAAGTAGAATTAGAGAAATTTTGTTGGTGATTTTATGTTTGATATTTAAAATATAATGTAAAATGGGAAATAAATTAGTAAAATTTTATTAAAAACAAATAATATAATGAAGGGTCTGAGGTTAAAGCACTAGAGCACTTTTTTTAATTGAAAGGGATATATATAAAAGAGAGGAGGGTAATGAAATTAAATAGAGATAAGGGTGAAAGATATATTGAAAGTAAAGATAGAGTAATTGCAGGAAGATGCTGAAAAGTTTGTAATTATATTGGGTAGAATAAGATTTATAAGGACAGAAATATAGGAAAGGAGAGTTGAAATATCTTGGTCAAAAGCCGCACAAGTTTATTGGGTAAAAGGCAAATAATTATTATGCTTAGAGGGATAAGAGATATGGAAATGACCACCGCCAAGTCATTTAAACTTTTGTTTAAAGTTTGCCCATTGCCACTTAGACCCCCTTCCTATCCCCTTGCTTATTAGAAGTTCGGAGGAAGAAGTGGATCAGGGTGTCAATCGGAAAATATTGAGGAAGATTTGTGTACGATGATAGACTATGTTGTTGGTTTTCTTGTTGTTCGTTGAAATATCTACAAGAAATATTAAAGGAATTTAGTTTTATCTCATATTATAAGCTTAACCTTCAAAAGAACGGAAATATTAAATATGAACCTAAAATTGGAGAATAAAGAAGTATTAAAATTAAAATATCCCTTTTATTGGTCTAATGGTAAATTTACACACTTGGGAATAGTGTATGATAAAAATATAAAGAAGATTATTGCATTAAACTATAAAAAATTATATGAAAAATTCTTTAATATTATACAAGATTGGAAGAATAAGAATCTTTCCTTTTCGGGTAGAATAGCAGCTATAAAAATGGCTTATTTGCCAAGATTTAATTATTATATAATAAACATTCCAATTTGTCTTCCTTTATATTGGATTAAGAAGTTTCAAACCCTATTAGATAACTATGGTATCAATGGAAGAAAATCAAGAATCAAAAAGGATATTTTAATGAGAAAATGTAATAATGGAGGTATATCATTTATCATGAGGCAATAATTCTTTCCCAAATAGTTAAGTGGATAGATCCAATGGTAACATATTCTTGGACACAAGTTGAAGAGGCTAGTCTAAAAGAATGTAAATTAAGAGACTTGATTTTTTTTTAAGAAATCCGTAAAAAAGCAAAAAATCACGTATTCTTGGATCGTTAAAAAAGCTATAACATTTTGGTATAAAATTAATAAAAAATTTGAGCTAGTCCCGTATCCAAGTTTAATTATACCAAGGAAAGAATTAGAGAGAATACTACAGATGTCAATCTCAAATAAATGGATTAATAAAGGTATTGACATATTACAAAAACTTTATTTAGGGACAGAATTTGCACCATTTGATCATTTTGTTACATTGTATAATATTGATAAAAAAGATTGGTTGGAATATTTGAGACTACAATTGGCATTGAAGAAATATAATTTGTATTACATAAAAATAGAACAATTGACTGATTTTGAAAAATTGCTAGTTCAAAACAATAGAAAGCATTTAAAATCTAAATGCTTTGAAATTATTAGAGAACCGTCTCAGAAAGGTAAAACAATAAATATGAGAATCTGGGAAAAAGAGTTAAAACTTGACTTTTCTATAGAAACTGATATGAGATTAACTGATATATGTTAAAAATGCAACTTTAAGAGAAGTCCAGTTTAAAATCTTAAATAGATGGTATCTCGTCCCAGAGAAAATTGGCCAATTCTCAGGAAATCGAGATCAAACTTTATGCTGGAGAGATTGTGGTCTTCCAGGCTCTTTCTTGCATATATGGTGGGAATGCCCATGGACTTATTCCTTTTGGGCTAATTGTTTTCTTAATATATCACAAATATTGGGTACAACTATTGTTTCATCACCACAAATGGTCATTATGCATATAATGCCACCTGGACTGAATTATCCAACACAAGCCTTCATTTTGCAAGTTCTTTCAATTGCAAAATGGAAGCTGGCTTGTTATTGGAATGAGATATTAAATGTACTTAAAAGGAATGGAGCATTAGAGAAGGATTTTAATATGGCAGAGTTAATAAAACATGATATAACAAAATGGAAAATCTGGGACAATTATTGTAGTTCTGAAAATAATTAGATTAAAAATGACGGTTTGGGGAAAGAATGAAAAAGGGGTTCAGTCTTACTATAGGTGAAATGAATCTTGACGCTATACCCCGCTTCAGAAGTGCCATCGTATTTTTTTTTTTTTTTTTGGGGGGGGGTTCCATTTTGTATTAAGAATGGGAAAGAAAGAGAGAAGGAAAAGAGTCTGAAAACTCTTCCAATGAACAAACTTTGTAGGATATATAGTTTTGTCCATTTGTAAGAATTAATCTATTGTATATAAGTCTGTATATGTTTTTGTATTTTATGTATTTTTGTCTTTTTATGTATGTTTAAAATTAAATAAAAAAAAAATAAATTAAAAAAATCTTTATTTATTTTTTTTTATTTTTTTTTCAACTGTTCTTTGATTGTACAAACTCAAAGAGCCAAGAAAATTAGTCTGTTATGGCACACCTTTTTCAGATCTCATGAGAAACAAAAACGAACATATAACTTTTTTTAATCTCCATTAAAAATACTTTTGTTAAAAATAATTTTAAAATATTGGGCTAAGGAGCAACTTATCCAGAACAATGTTTTTCAGATGCTATTGTACGGTATGAAGTCAGAAAATGTGCTTAATAATAATAATAATAATAAAGTAGACTCTAAGTTAACCGCAACTCAAGCAACCATAAAAAAAAATACTGCTTTTTTAATAAAAATTTAAATTTACAGGGCTCACCAAATGCCAGGTGCCAGGTAGTCATGCCACAAAATGCCTACAGGCACCTAGATTGCATCCACTGTCTCTGCAATTCAGTGTTACCTGGAAGCAGACAGGCATGAGTGACTGAGCCAGTGCAGTGTTGGCGTTACATTCCCGGAGTTCAGCACCGCACCCTCCAGCCAAACGATCCGTTGTGTAAGTGAGGAGTGAAAGCTGCTGCTGCTAGAACTACCCTCACTGACAAATATACTTAGCACAGCATCCTATGTGCAGGTAATCTGGGCCTCTTTTAATAGTAACTCTCAAGCAACCAGAAACTATATTTATCCGGCATCTACCAATCCTCATGGGTGTCGGATAACTGAAAGTCTATTGTATATGTAAACAAAAATAATAATAAGTAATTTTTTTTAAAGTGTGATTTATCAGTGAATAAAGTGTCAAGACTGACTGGTTAAACACTATCAATAGGATCTCATAGATGTTATTATATTGTAGTGTATGAATCTCTTTTTCTAAGATCTTTATCTGAATTATTGTTATTTACAGCAGATGAGCTTTATGTTTACTGTGACTTTTTGTAGCAAAATATTGATTCAGACCTGTATATTTACATTGTTTTCTGAATAACATTTATTACTTTAAGCAGATAGGTGAACACAATGTACTATACAATAAAAAACAATTTTTTTTAGATCAATTGATAATTTCTGTTTACAAACAGCTCCAGTATAAAATTAAACTGTAAAAAGTTCCCACTTTTAATTGTTAATATTAACTTACAACACAGAGGTCTATTTCTGCATCACTTTTGTGGTACGGCACTAAAGTGTTACTTTTGGACACTTAAGTGCCACATTATGGTACAAAATGAAACAATTGTTTAGTTTCCTATAACTGCCTAAATTGTTTATGTCTGGAAAAACTAAACAACTAGAAGTATTTCCAATTCAGTCAGCTTCAAACAACTCTTCGCTATTATTTATAATTTTAGGCACCAAAATAAACATTAACAAACTTACCCTGATGTTTGCAAATTACTTCAGGCTTCTGCCACTTGATTTGGAGAAGGAATGCCCCTTGGAAACCTTGGTTAAATTTGCATACAATTCATAATTAATTTTGACCAATCACGGGCAGCTATAACATTGTTTCAGTTACTGGAAAGTGAGTTTGTGCAACAAAGCATCATTGGATGTAGCCTGTGTAGAGATGTGTAGAGAAAATGAGTTTGACTTTTACTTTCTCAGGAAAGTTTGTCCTTTTATTCTAATGAACTGTGGGCCCTATTTAATTGCAAGCTCACAATTGCCTCCAAACTGGACTTTTGCCTGAAGGTCACATTTTTCTAAACATTTAGATGTAGTCAATTGTTTCTAACTCGCAACTGCCTTCTCACAATCTTCACACGGAAACCATGCACTCGTAAGTAGGATTTCAGGGGGCAGGGTCAATACTTCTTAGACACAGCCAATAGTAAATGAGACCGTCATCATGACGTCAGTAAAACATGGATTTTTTACCAAAATGGCAGATACCACAGCAGCATAACTGAATATAAAATGTAATATATTGTAGGTTGTATTTTTTTTTGTTTGTTTTGTTTTCATTTTAAAGACATGTTGCATATTCTCATTTGTAGTTCTACAAAAGAGTAGTTTAATGATGACTCAAATTTGTGCTGTACATAGGTTCTGTACAGATCTGAGAACTATTAGGATTATAAATTATTTCCAAGTTGTCAGCAGTGACATCTACTCCACCCTTGTTTACAGGTAAATAAATACAATGCTTTGGGCAAACACTAGATGCCAAGTTGATTGGTAAGGTAACAATGATTACATTTCTTCTATAATGATAAAGGAAAACTAATGGGACCAATTACTGATAAGTTTGCGAGAGGAAGGAAACAACATCAAGGGTCAGTGTCATTAGAATTGGTAATCCTTGTATACTGAGCATACAGCAGGGTGGTGAACAAATAATAGAATGCAAATCCTACAAATGTTGACTTTAAATGTCAGTACTTTTCTGTTCCCATATAAGGTTATTTACAATGAAGTGTGCTTGAGAGGTAGGGCTGCTGTTTCTTGGTGGGATTGTTGCAGAATAGCAGCAGGGTGACCAGTCCTTCAACAAGATGCAGACCTTAAACACTCAGGGCCTCATTCTATTATCGGCCGTAAATCGGCCGTAAGGCTGCGATTCCTTGCGAGGGTTCAGTTAACTCGCGATTCTATTATACGGCCCCGCAAGGATCTCCTTTTACGGCCGGCCGCATATCTTGGAACCGGCCGTAATCTGTGAAATCTAAAAACTGAAAAATAAATTCAAGCCTGCACTGTACAGCTCTGTAAATGCTAGGGATCATATTGGGGGACATGAGGATTAAAAGGAACCCACTCTCAAGCTTGCACATCTGCCCAAACCCGAGTTCAAATTAACTGTTTATTTTCCGGCTGCGGCGTGGGCGTGTCTGAGGTGCTCCAAGCACTCTGGACTTTTTACATGTATATTTTACGGATATTAAAAATGAAATATTTTACGGATTTGAGTACAGGATAATTATGTGCTATTTTTTCTAACACCTAAAATCCCTTTATAGTCTTCTCAAAGTGCAGGATGGCTTTATTTGAGCTATTTTATGTGCTTAATTGGTGCTAGCGAGACCTTTTTCCTGCAAGTAACTGCGGCTCGTTTTTAGCCTTGCAGAGAGGTTTCCCGGAGCAATTGAATTGCAAATCTCTTGCGGCCGTTTTAGATCAAAGGCTTTCCTCCGGCGCGATCGGCCGCAAGAGATAGCAAGGCACCGGCCGCAAGCCTGCCGGAATCCCCGGCCGTAAGGGAATAGAATAGCCGAATAGCTTGCGGCCGGTCCTTGCGGCCCCGCAACGGCTGCGGCCGATAATAGAATGAGGCCCTCAGTGATCTGAAGTTTGCCAATTGAATAGCAAAGAAGCTTGCGACCTCACTTACGGCCTTTCGGATCTCCCGAAACTTCAATTGAATGCGGCACTGAGTCTCCAAACATCCAGTATAGAAGTGCACAAACACAGACAGAGGCTGCGGAAGTGACACAGTGGAGGTTCCAAATGTGATATAAATAAAAAATATAAGTAATAAAAAGTACTTCGTTTTTTTAAAAAGAAAATGTATTTTCTACAGTAAATGAACTCTGAAGCTTCACAGATAAAAAGAAGGAACACTTTATGTTCAGTAAGATGCACAGAAGACAATATACCCAATACCTCAGGGCTTATCAGGAATTCACTGTCTCTTATTAACAAGATAAGAATCTCTTTTTGAGGGTGGCTCATAAAAGCTGAGCAAACTTCAATGTCTTATTGTACATAATAGAACTTTAAAAAAAATAACATTTAATTGATAAAGTACTTGCTATTACCTATAGTTTTAAATATACCATATTTGGAGCCACTGCTATATCCCTTAAAGCAAATATTTTCTTGTTTGCAAATCAAACAATTGAAGTCCAAAATCATAGCATGGGCCAATGGTATCTAGCATTTGAATTTGACAATACATAATACAGATGAGTGAATCACAGAAAAGGTTTGAGTAATGTTATAATGCACCTGTGTTTCATATGTAGTGAATCTGCACAATTTGAGGAATGTAATGTTCACACAAATATGTTTAGGAGACATACCCTGCTAAGTTTGGTCCTATTACATAGACCAGTCAGACGTGCCCTAACTTTATTACATGATTGCAAGAGTGTACTATGCCATATTCATTTTCTACTAAACAAGGCATTATTAAATAATAAAGAAAATATCAAATTATGTTCACTAGTGGGGATAGAGATGGTCATGTCTTGTGAAGTTCCTCATAACATGATGTCAGATCCTAGGGTTTTATTCAGCCCAGAGCAGTGGCATAGCTAGAGCTTTTGATGCCCAGGGCTTTACCTCTTCTCTCTCTCTCTCTCTCTCACTCCCCCTTCTCTCTCTCCCTCCCTTCTCTCTCCCCCTCCCTTCTCTCTCTCCCCCTTCTCCCTTCTCTATCATTCCCTTCTCTCTCCCCTCCCTCCCTCCTCTTTTTTATCCCTCCTCTCTCTCTCCCTCTATCTCTCTCCCCTTCTTTCTCTCTTCCTCTCTCTCTCCTCCTCCCTTCTCTCTCTCTCTCTACCTCTCTCTTCCTCCCTCTCCCTCTCCTCTCTCTCTCTCTTTCTCTCAATCTCTCCCCCTCTATTTCTCACCCTCTGTCTTCCCTCTCTTTCTTTCTCTCTTCCTCTTTATCCCATCTCTTTCTTTTTCACTCTCTCCCTCTCTCTCTATTTCTGTTTCTCTTTCTCTCTCCCTCCAGCCCTTCTCTCCCTGTCCATTTTCTCTCTCCCCCTCTCTCTCTTCCCCTTCTCTCTCCTCCTTTCTTCTCTCTCTCCCCCTCCTCTCTCCCTCTCCTCTCTCTCTCTCTCTCTCCCTTCTCTCCCACCCCTCTCTTTCTCCCTTCTCTCCATCCCTCTCTAACTTACTCCCTTCTCTCTCCCTCCCTTCTCTCCCCCTCTCTTCTTTATCTCTCTCCCTTTCGCTCCCTTTCTCTTTCTACCTATCTCTCTATCCCTTCTCTCCCTTCCATTCTCTCTCTCTCTATCCATTCTCTCCCCCTCATTTCTCCCTCACCCCTCTCTCTCTCCCCCATTCTCTCTCCCTCCCTTCTCCCTCTCTTCCTCCCTCTCTCTCTCCCCCTCTCTCTTTTGTCCCCTCTCGCCCCTCTCTCTCCTTCCTCCATTTGCTCCCTTCTCCCTCTCTCTCCCCCTTCCTTCCCTCTATCCCTCCACCCTCTCTCTCCATTTTCTCTCACCCCCTCTCTCCTCTCTCTCTCTCCTCACCCATCTCTTCTGGTGGTTCTTCCCTCTGGTTGTTCCTCCCTTGGCATCTCCTCCTCTCCAGAGTCTTTCTGTTTCTCTTTCTCTCTCCCTCCAGCCCTTCTCTCTCTGTCCCTTTTCTCTCTCCCCCTCTCTTTCTCATTTCTTCTCTCTCCTCCCCTCTATCCTCTCTCTCTCCCTTCTCTCCCTCTCCTCTCCTCTCCCTCTCTTCTCTCCCCCTCCCTTCTTCATCTCTCTCTCTCCCTCTCTTCCTCTTCCCTTCTCTCCCTCCCCCTCTTCTTCTCTCCCTCCATTCTCTCTCTCCCCCTCCCTTCTCTCTCTCCCCCTCTCTCTCTCTCCCGTCTCTCTCTTCCCTCCCTATTCTCTATCCCCCTCTCTCTCTCTCTCTCTCTCTCTCCCTTCTCCCTCCCTCTCTCTTTCCCCCTCTCTCATTCGTCCCCTCTCGCTCCACTCTCTCCTTCCCCCTCCCTCTCCCTCTCACCCCCTTGCTCTCTCCTTTGTCCATCTCTCTCTCCCCTCTCTACCCTCTCCCTTCTCCCTCTCTCTCTGTCTCTCTCTTCCTTCTCCATCTCCCCCTCTCCCTCCTCTCTCCTTCCACCCCTCTGTCCCCCTCTCTCCCCTCTCTCTCTCTCTCCCTTTTCTCTCTCCCCCACTCTCCCTACTCCCTTCTCTCTCTCTCCTCACCCATCTCTTCTGTTGGCTCTTCCCCCTGATTGTTCCTCCCTTGGCAGCTCCTCCTCTCCCAATCAGAGGACTTTAGAGGAGTGAGCAAGAGACGGTGAGGAGGAGGGAGCCTGGGGAAGGGGCAGGAGTGCCACTGGTGGTGAGTAGCAATTGGGGCATTTTTGCTGCCCGTAGCAAATCGCCCCCTCTAGCTACTCAACTGGCCCCGGGCCCATTCAGATGTGTGCGCCTCAGAATGACTAATTTACTTCTCCTCCTTTCCTCTTGCTACAGTGCCACCCCCTTGGCATTTTTCGTGTTTTGTTGCCTCACAATCTGGAATTATCATGGATTGTTTGAGGATTTGCATCATTTAATTTACAGAACATGCCCACAACTTTGAAGATTTTTTTTTTATTGTGAAGCAAACAACAAATAGGACAAAATAACAGAAAAAGTCAATGTGCATAACTATTCACCCCCATAAAGTCAATACTTTGTAGACCCACCTTTTGCGGCAATCACAGCTCCAAGTCGCTTTGGATAAGTCTCTATGAGCTTGCCACATCTTACCACTGGGATTTTTGCCCATTGCTCCTTGCAAAACTGCTCCAGCTCCTTCTAGTTGGATGGTTTGCGCTTGTGAACAGCAATCTTTAAGTCTGACCACAGATTTTCTATTGGATTGAGGTCTGGGCTCTGACTAGGCCATTCCAACACATTTACATGTTTCCCCTTAAACCACTCAAGTGTTGCTTTAGCAGTGTGTTTGGGTTCATTGTCCTGCTGGAAGGTGAACCTCCGTCCTAGCCTCAAATCAAGCACAGAGTGGTACAGGTTTTGCTCAAGAATATCCCTGTATTTAGCACCATCCATCTTTCCCTCAACTCTGACCAGTTTCCCAGTCCCGGCTGCTGAAAAACATCCCCACAGCATGCTGCCCCCATCATGTTTCACTGTGGGGATGGAGTTCTTTGGGTGATATGATATGTTAGGTTTGCGCCAGACTATGCGTTATCTTTGATGGCTGAAAAGTTCAATTTTAGTCTTATCAGACCAGAGCATCTTTCTCCATACATTTTGGGAGTCTCCCACATGCCTTTTCGCAAACTCAAAATGTGCCATTTTGTTTTTTGCTGAAAGTAATGGATTTCTTCTGGCCACTCTGCCATAAAGCCCAACTCTATGGAGTGTACAACTTATTGTCGTCCTATGTACAGATACTCCAGTCTCTGCTGTGGAACTCTGCAGTTCCTCCAGGGTTACCTTAGGTCTCTGTGCTGCCTCTCTGATTAATGCCCTCCTTGCCTGGTCCGTGAGTTTTGGTGGGCGGACGTCTCTTGGCAGGTTTGCTGTTGTGCCATGATCTTTGCATTTGGTTATGATAGATTTGATGGTGCTCCTGGGGATCATCAAAGATTTGATATTTTTTTATAACCTAACCCTGACTTGTACTTCTCAACAACATTGTCCCTTACTTGTTTGGAGAGTTCCTTGGTCTTCATGGCAGTGTTTGGTTTGTGGTGCTTCTTGCTTAGGTGTTGCAGCCTCTGGAGCATTTCAAAAAATGTGTTTATTTAATGACAGATCATGTGACACTTAGATTGCACACAGGTGGACATAATTTCACTAATTATGTGACTTCTGAAGGTAATTGGTTGCACCAGAGCTTTTTATGGGCTGCATAACAAAGGGGGTGAATACATACGCACATGCCAATTTTCAGTTTTCTATTTCTAAAAAATAGTTTTATGTATATATTTTTCTCCTTTCACTTCACCAACTTAGACTATTGTGTTCTGATCCATCACATTAATTTCAAATTAACAAAACATTGAATTTAAGGCTGTAATGTAACAAAATAGGTAAAAAGTCAAGGGGGGTGAATACTTTTGCAAAACACTGTATATCCCAGTCATAAGTTTACCACACAACTATATAGAAAATCATAAATGTTTATGTGTCTACATAAATATACCGTAAGTCAAAAAGTGCCAAGTACACTAACAGACACAATATTCTATGGGGATAGATTTTTCTGTGCATATTCTATGGCAAAGCCTTGGAACACTTCACACCTATTGATTCTGAGATATAGCTAAGCTTTCACATACAGCTGTAACATGTTCTAGTTGTATTAACTCTCTTCACAGTAGTGGCTTGCACATAGACTATTTGTTCATTGTAAATGTTGCCTCCTGTGAAAGGATTAACTCTGTTGCATAGCTTTTCATCCTCCAGTCTGGAAGCCAAATATTTAATCAAGGTAAAGGATACACCTAAAATGTTTGTTCAGTCATATGTCACTTATTAACTCTTAGCGTGTTAACTTTTATGGTTTGATAAGTTGTACCTTTTTTATTAAGATCATAAACATTCCCATGCCCTTTTTATTTATGTTGACAGGATACTGTATAACCCTTTTTATTTCACATAAAAAATGCATTTAATGTTTTTCTTTTTTTTAATTAGAAACTCTTCCAATTTCAGGCAGCTTGCTGCCTTCTAAAATGTGCTACTCTAGGCCTTGGCCTCTTGTGCCTTGGCTAAAAAAAGACCCATGTCAGCTCCACAGAAGATGGTATGTTAGGCTCTGCATTAATACCCTTTATTTTTGCTGTTTTGCAATAAAATTATTTTGTATTAGTAGTCTGAAAATTGCCCTGGAACGAAGTAGGTAGGAAGGGTAGTGGAGATATGAAAAGATTTGTCCAACTAAATGCAGAATTCCAGAAAATAGCCAGAAGAGACAAGGAGACATTCTACAATGAGCGATGTAAAGGAATTGAAGAAGATAACCAAATGGGTAAATTAAGAGATTTCTTCAAGAAAATTGGGAACCTAAAAGTCACCTTTCATGCCAAAGTGGGCATGATAAAAGACAAAATGTTAGGGACTTAACAGAAGCAGATCAGATAAAGAAGAGGTGGTAGGAATACACTAAAGATCTATACATGAAAAGATCTTAACAACATTGATAAATGGAGCCAGACAGCTTGGTGAGTGAAGTGAGATGGGCCATAGGAAGGCTTCCTGATAAGAAGGCTGCAGGAGTTGATGGAATCTCAGCTGAACTATTATAAATACTAAAAGATGATGCTGTGAAAGTGTTGCTTGTATTATGCCAACACATTTGGAACACTCGACAGTGGTCAATGCACTGGAAAAGTTCAGTCCACATGCAAATCCAAAAAAGGCAGTGTCAAAGAGTCCTCCAATTATCGAACAATTGCACTAATTTTACATGTCATCAAGGTAATGCTTAAGATCCTGAAAGCTCCGCACCAACAATATATTGAACGAAAACTACAGTTCCATATGTGTTTCACAAATGCACAAGAGATCAAATGCCAATGTCCGCTGGATAATAGAGAAAAACATTTACTTCTGCTTCAAAATGTGGCAAGTTCTTAAAGAGATGGGGGTACCAGACCATCTCATCCGCCTCCTGAGGAATCTGTATGCGGATCAAGAAGTCTTGGTTTTAAGCTGAACGTGGAACAACTGAATGGTTTAATAGTGGGAAAGGAATACAACAAGGTTCAGGGGCAGATCTAATGTCGGTGCAGCTGGTGCAATGCACTGAGGCTCCGCTCTGAGGCCCTGCTCTGGAAGGGCCAAGTGCTGTCCTGACATGGCCTGCTTTGGCCCCATCAGCCCACCTCGCCCTCCCGTGGCCACCTCACCCAAGCTGCTCCCCTCAGCCCCCCCCCCCCCCAAGGCACCACCAATATGCATCTCTTGTCTGTAAGTGCCAATCTGCATCCTTTACCTGTTAGAGCAAACCTGCTTCCTGTGTCTGTAAGTGCCAATCTGCAGCCTGTGTCTGTAAGAGCCAATCTGCATCCTGTGCCTGCAGCCCATGTCTGTATGTGCCAATCTGCAGCCTGTGTCTAAGAGCCAATGTGCATCCTTTATCTGTAAGAGTCTATGTGCAGTCTGCGGGCCTCATTCTATTATCGTCCGCAGCCGTTGCGGGGCCGCAAGGACCGGCCGCAAGCTATTCTGCTATTCTATTCCCTTACGGCCGGGGATTCCGGCAGGCTTGCGGCCGGTGCCTTGCTATCTCTTGTGGCCGCTCGCGCCGGAGGAAAGCCTTTGATCTAAAACGGCCGCAAGAGATTTGCAATTCAATTGCTCCGGGAAACCTCTCTGCAAGGCTAAAAACGAGCCGCAGCTTACTTGCAGGAAAGAGGTCTCGCTAGCACCAATTAAGCACATAAAATAGCTCAAATAAAGCCATCCTGCACTTTGAGAAGACTATAAAGGGATTTTAGGTGTTAGAAAAAATAGCACATAATTATCCTGTACTCAAATCCGTAAAATATTTTATTTTTAATATCCGTAAAATATCCATGTAAAAAGGCCAGAGTGCTTGGAGCACCTCAGACCCGCCCACGCCGCAGCCGGAAAATAAACAGTTAATTTGAACTCGGGTTTGGGCAGATGTGCAAGCTTGAGAGTGGGTTCCTTTTAATCCTCATGTCCCCCAATATGATCCCTAGCATTTACAGAGCTGTACAGTGCAGGCTTGAATTTATTTTTCAGTTTTTATATTTCAGAGCTTACGGCCGGTTCCAAGATATGCGGCCGGCCGTAAGATGAGATCCTTGCGGGGCCGTATAATAGAATCGCGAGTTAACTGAACCCCCGCAAGGAATCGCAGCCTTACGGCCGATTTACGGCCGATAATAGAATGAGGCCCTGTGTCTGTAAGTGCCAAAGTACAGCCTATCTACTGTGTAAGTTGATGCTGGAGGGTGGCCAAGAAGAGCACAAAAGAATTGCATCCGTCCTATCCTGGGGGGCCCAACTTTTTAATTGCCCCAGGGCCCTCCATGCACTAGCTCTGCCACTGACAAGGATGTATATTGTCACTTTATTTATTTAATGTATACATGGAATATATCATGTGTAAGGATGGGTGGATGAATCCAAAGCAGGAATAAATATTGATGGGAGAAATATCAACAACCTCAGATACCCAAATAACACTACTCTGATGGCTAAAAGTGAGGAGGAACCAAAGGGCCTTTTGATTATGGTGAAAGAAGAAGCTGGACTGTTGCTCAACATTAAGAAGATAAAGATCATGGCAAACAGTAACCTTAATTCCTGGCAAATAGATGGGGAAGAAGTGGTGGCAGTGACAAATACTATTTTCCTGATCTCTAAGATCTCTGATGGTAACTTTCATGGCAGCCATGAAATTAAAAGACATTTGCTTCTGAGGAGGAAAGTTATGACAAGTCTGGACAAGTTATTAAAAAGTAAAGATATTGCACTTTCGACAAAGCTCCACATATTTAGAACTATGGTATTCCCAGTAGTAACATATGGATGTGAGAGCTGGACCACAAAGCTAGAAAAATCTAGAAAAAATAATCTAGAAATTTATTTTTTTTAATGCATTTGCAGGACCCTTGAAGGATCCATAATACATTGGTGGAAGATGTGTGAGTGAGAGGGGTGCTTAAATTTCTGGAGAGATATGGTTGTAGTGAATGATGCAAAGTGTCTGAGATAGTGAGAGGGAATGGGTGTCCATTTCATTCTTATCCAATTATCTTTTCAATGTCTCTTTTTTCAATGTCTCCTTCTCCATCCCTCTCTTCACTGATAGCCAAAACAAACACCCTCATAATCCAGCTCTGAGGAAGTGATGTAACAAACACAAAGTGGATTCCTGTACTCAATTGTCAACATTTAGATTTTCACAAAAAAGATTTTATAACATCTTCTTGATCTCCAGTAGTCCTATAAATACTTCTGTCTCTGTACTGTATTTTGCATTTTCAAGGAGCCATTTTAGATTTAGATTTTTAATTTATAAAGTGAGGATAAACTAAGAAATATATTAATATATTAAAAGGCACTGTTATTTCTCGGGTGTTAGTAAAAAACAATATTTAGATTTTAGTTAATCCCAACACTAACAAGCATGATAAGCTCTCAGTATTAAGTATCCAAGACACCTGTAAGGTATTACATTTTACAGATGCATGGAGAGCCATGAACCCTACACCCACTCTATGCCATTTAACGTACTAGCTAATACAAACATCATTCATTTGAAAAATATGCCACATTGAAATACACCCAATATCCTTGTCTAACCATGTCCCAGTTAGAGCAACTATTAATACAACTTCACAGAGAATCAACTTTCTGCAATGGAAATTCCCCTCCCACCTTGTGACGGATGAAAACTTTAGAAAGCAGTTGACAAAAAATGGGATCTCTATACATAGACAATAAACCGCACACATAGAATCTGATGTTGTTTTGGAATGCAGGCAAAGTGTTTATTAGAGGAAATGTTGTAACCAAGAATATCTTAAAACCCATGATCACCTAACTAACATGTATGAAGAATGACAAAGTCACAATTCCTCTCAATTGAAATGTAAGCAAAACTTTGTCTGCTGAAGAGTTTAAAAAGTACTCGATTCAGCTTTTTTACTTTCGATAAAAAATATCAGTACGTAAACATATTAATAAAGCAGGCAGATTCTTATCACAAATTTTGAAACAATAAGAAACCAATACCAAAGCTACTGATAAAGAAGAAATACTGGAATATGTTGCCAACATGTATGCCATACAACCTGAAGACCATCCTAAGCAATAATTATTGTGGGAGCAATTACCTATACCCACATTAATGTAAAACACCACAATAACATTATAAGAAATAACATTGGCCATTAAAGATTTTTAAACCAGGTGGCTTTACAGCTGTATTTTGTAATATTGTGGAACCACAAATTACTCTTCTATTACTATCAATATACAATGAACTTCTTGCCGCCAAAAAGCCGACCAAATAATTTGGCAAAGCATTCATCAAAATCCTATACAAACCAGACAGATACAGAAAATTGCCAGGTACCTCCAAATTTCCCTTTTAAATATAGAAAATAATTTATATACAAAAATTCTGGTATCATGATGTAAAACCAAATTACCCTTTATCAAAACTAAAGATTAAGTTGGCTTTGTTGCAGCGGGCAGCACCTCCTCTAATATCAGAAAGCTAGTTGTAGATGATACCAAACAGTCTTGATGCAGTAAACATTTTCGACTACATAGCTCAAAGGCTTGGCATAAAAAGTTGTTAGAAACTATTGTAAATATCTATGTATACCTTTTTTTATATGTCATAATAATAGCAATATCTATAAACCCATTTCTATCAACAAGAGGTCTAGGCAGGGCTGCCCACTATTCCAAATACTTTTTGATCATTCTTTCGAACCCCTCACAATTGCACTTAGACAATCACTGGACTGTTCTGGAAAATCAGTGGGGCCGCTGAATTAAAACCTCATGCTCATATTTTTGTCTATCTCTGATTTGTTTCTGCAAGTTATCATAACTACAATCAATCAATTTAGTAGTTTTTCAGGGTACACAGTTAATTTTGAGAGAAATTGTATTTGAAAACATAAAATAGCTACTACACAAGTGAAATACTTATGCATATTCATTCCAACTAATTTACAAGACATTTACTCCTTAAACAATCCACCAATTATTGAAAAAATTAAACAGAATTTGGAGGCGTGGAGTGTATTAAATTTGTCATTTATGGTAAAATGTATCTTTATGACATCCTATTCATTTCTGAAAATACTTTTTAAACTGTTAATCCTCCCTTTACTAATCACAGCATAAATATTATTTTTACCATGCATGTATGGGGCAATAAAAGGCCATTATCTAAATATATGATACTAGCGAATTGCCCGTCAAAAAATGACGGCAATGAAATTGTAAGGTAGCTAATGCTGTTTGGTGTATAATAATGAAATATGTAATACATTACTAAATGAATATACTGTACCTATTTTGAAGCATTGTGATGAAGAGCTGGCAATCTGTGTTGATGTTGCTGCAGTAGTGGTGTGGAGCTGCTGTGTAAGCATGCTGAATGTGTGCACTGTGTGGTATGAATATCCGTAGGTGGTTTGTGGCGTTTTGCGAGTTTCTTGTGGCGTTTTGCGAGTTTCTTGTGGTGTTTTGCGAGTTTATAGTGCTGTAGCCTCGTTTTCGTTTTGTTCGGCGGCCATTTTTTCTGTCGCTTAGATTTTTTTTTAGTCTCCAAACTCTTTTATTTCGAGTAAAATCGAGGTCTAAGTTGCATTTTTGAGGTCCTGGGTGCTCCCTCTTGGTGTTGGTAAGGTTTTTATGTATGTGCTGTGTGTATGTATTGTGTTTTAAATGTTTGTATGTCGGCGTGTTGCGTCCGATGTTTGCGAGGTCGTAATGTGTGGTAACGTGTTTCGTAGGTTGTTTGCGTTCCTCGTAAAATTTAGCGAGTGTCGTAATTTGTGTGTCGTGAGTAGCGACATGAAGTTTGCGAGGGTTTGAGGCCCTTGCCCAGTGACCTCGCCAGCAACTGAGGCCCTTGCCCAGTGACCTCGCCAGCAACTGAGGCCCTCGCATCGCGAGGGGCCTCAGTTGCTGGCATGGAGCGCCTACGGCGCTCCATGCCAGCAACTGAGGCCCTTGCCCAGTGACCTCGCCAGCAACTGAGGCCCTCGCATCGCGAGGGGCCTCAGTTGCTGGCATGGAGCGCCTTCGGCGCTCCATGCCAGCAACTGAGGCCCTTGCCCAGTGACCTCGCTACGCGAGGGCCGCGGCTCGCTTCGCGAGCCCGCAAGCGTGAGCAACGACCCGTACGCTCACAACTATATATGTGATATTTTTATACCAAAGAAAAAAGGCGGATTAGTGTTTCCAAACCATAAATAGTATAATTATTTATGCGTTATAAAAATAACCATAGTAAAAATGGACAGGGATATTTGATTAAAAAAAGCTCTATATCTAGTAATGGCACACCACTGAATATTTGGTATATTTTTGGAAAAAGTGGACCCTGTATGTTTATTATTTAGACGACTGAATCAAAACCTCTTTAACTCACAGTATTAAATGTCTTATTGTCAAGCAAAGGGTGGTTGACTCATACAAAACTTTACCCTGAGAGAGAGAAGGGAAAATGGCATACACTTATTCAAAACAACATCCTTTACAACCCCATAGAGTTCTTCCTATAACCACTGTCCTAAAAACTATAAGCTCTATGCATATTGTAATTGGAGATCCACTAGTCAACATGCATGTTTAGAGGTGACAATCACCTATAGTGTACATTACAATGAATTGTTATCTGTTAGTTTGTTTTGATGTATTAAATTATTGTTTAAAATATGTCAAACTAATAATGCTATAGTGTGTTTCACTATTTTATTGTGATATTTTTTTGTGACTAACCTAAAAAACTGTCAAGATTATACTTATATCTTTCAAACAGAAAGTGTCTACATATATTTCACATTTACTTTAATTGTATAAAGTACATGTGAAAAATAAAAATGATTTCTTTCTTTGATAATCCTGCTTTTTGTTTGAAAAGCTCATTATACATCAATGTATAAGATTAGGATTATTCATCTGTTATTAATGTAATTTTATTGTTCTTCCTCCATGTGAAAGGTAATTTAAAAAAAATAATATTAAAAGAATGTTTCTAATTTAAAAAAAAAGATACATAAAAAATAATATTTTGTGTCAAGCAAGTTACTGAAGTTCTTAGGTAAACCTTTAGTCCATCCAGTTGGTTGCTGCAGCTATCAATTCCCTCTATGCTTCCAGGCGAGGTGGTGTTGCAGTGTGATGATGATAACACTGGTGTCAATGTTATCAAAGAGAAGCAGTAGTAGCAAGTTCTGTCTGCAATATCTCTACGCATTTCACCCACTATATGACAACAATGAGTGGTGAGTGCAAATTTGTTTTTATTACTAGCTGTTTTTTGTGTGAGATTTAATGAACTTCTATCATATGCATATACTAAGCATACATATACTACGTTTAGAGTACTAATCTGTTTTAGTTATAGTCGTGGTATTTCCTATTTAATGATTTTTACAGTTCTTTTCATCAGGTGATTGAGTTCCAGATAATATTAGCCACGTGTGAGATTAAAACCGAATAGACCTGCTACCAGAACATGTGAAAGCACATTCCAGGATATATTGAAAATACCATACAGAGGCGGAGGTACTAATAACACAAGCCTACACTAAATCTATTTAAAGAGCAAAACAGGTGAACAGAGGGAAGGGCTAAGTAGGAAGGTCTGAAGTCTTTGTGAGAATCTTGTTATGACCTGTGTCAGTTGTCCCAACAAAACATAAAGAAAAGCTCTCACAGTTACTCATTAGATGTGAACTCATTCTTGGCTTCAAAGCTATATTTAAATAGAATTTAAGCAGGAATTATTAAGTCTCAGGGAGCTAATGAAGATTTTTTTTCTTTACAAGCATTGGTCCCTATTACATTCACAAACTCTTGTTTCAGGAATGTGTTGGAGGTGTTATTTCATTATAAAATATTAAGACAATATTCCCATTGCTGTACTCTTTAAGCATTTTTCCTTTTCTAAAAGCACCAAGACCCTGCTCAAGAAATGTGTCATGTTAATGATGTTAAAGGGCCTATTCTCTTCGTTACATTGAATAATAAATTTGTGTATTCACTTCAAGTTGCTTTACGTTCTCTATCCATTAGCTTTACTTCTTTCTTCAGCAGAAGCTGTGAGTTAAACAAAAAACTGTCGCCTTCTATTAACAATACAATTAGCTGTGAAATAGAGAATATAATTCAGTAATAAACATATTGATAATATTGAACATATTAATTATGTTTTTTGTTGCAACTTGTAGGGCATATATAAATAGTTTGAATTATGGGAATGCTTACTTCCCAGTCTTTGAAATGGAGAGTTGCTTCACAGTGTGGGTCATAAGGGAGAAAAGGATTTGTAAATACTGACATGCAATCTTGGTTGGTGTCTTAAATACAATGCCTCCATATTTTTTTAAACAGAAGAAAAAAAGTTTTGATGAATGAAAAACAAGTAGTAACTTGGCTTAACAGTTCTACACTTCTGTATCTTAAAAAATGAGGGAGGGTAGTTTGGTTGAGAAGCTCTGAGGAAGTAACAAGGGCTACTAGTAAACAGAGCCTTCAACAATTCAGATTTTTTTTTTTAAATATATGTTAAATCCATGGCTTACAAAGCTGCTGCTATTATTGTTAGTTTGGTACATACTTTTTTTTTTCATATTGTACATTTGATAAGCAGATAAAGGTGGGCTTCAAGAATCAAATTATTGTTTTAATAATGTACAATATTACATCCATGCTCAACTTTCATACTTTTACTGAGGTAAAAAAATATATATATACTTTACTAACAGTGGTTCTTTAATCTGAAGCCTAGAAATATCATTAGGACTTGTATCAAACTTTAAAATGTGACAAAACAATAAGTAGCAAATTATAAAGCAGTGTCTGAGATATAAAAACATACCCTCAATTTCATATTACCTAAGTACTGGTTCTTATCTGTGATTGAGTAAATTCTCTAAGGTAAAGCCACAGGACACCACAGCTGATTGTTCCAGTAATGGTAAATAAATACTTATGGGAAAGTAGGAGCCACAAGCACGCAAAGATTCTCTTCAATAAAAGCAGCAGTTGAGTTATTTTGGAGTTCATGGTCGACTTACCCAATACTACTTATATTCGGTAAATCCAATTTTTATAAATCAAAATTATTTATACATTTTCTTTTATTTGCAATAACATCCCAAATGTGAGCCACACCTTGAGTAACTTGAGCCACACTGGTTTGTTCCCCTAGATTATATGACTTGAGGTCACATGCATTGATAATACTGTTTAAATTTCTCTCTCATGTTAGCCAGAGAGAATCAAACAAAGGAACATTATACTGCATCATTTCTTACCTCATACCAAACTATTACATCTTCATGGTCTTACTTTTAGTGGAGCTTTATATTACCTAATTGTTACTATGCTATAACAAGACCAGACATCTCATGTTTCATATGGAGTAGCTTTTATGTACACTGCATGGACTTTGTGGAAAATGTGACCACAGGCTAGAAATTGAAACTTGAGGACAAAGCTCTGGAAACAATGCAACACAGGTGACATTGAAACCGAGAGCCATTTATACTTATGGGTGAATTGAAAAAAAATCATCAGAGGAAATATAAACAAAAACTTATATACAGCATGCTATCTCTGTTTTCTGGCCTAGATTTACATTCAAAAGAATATGAATACAAGTATTATGTTGTTAATTCAATCAGAAAAAAATGCACCTTTAATAAGTAGCCAAAAAAATCTTATTTATACAAGAGAATATCCCCAAAAAGAGCATGTGTGAATGCCAAGTCTCAGCTATAGTATTGAGCAATCTCTCAGAGAATGCATGAATGGGTACACACCTCAAACTATAGGAGATCAAAATTGGTCAGTTATATTTACAGGCATAAGGGATAAATGTATCATAAAACTTAACTTTTATTCAGTCCTAAAATGAGAACAAAATATCACCTCAAAACTTAAAATACGTCAGTTAAAAATACTATATAAAAATGTGACTTTAAAAAAAATCCCTGGTGCATAACACCTAGTTATATCTTGGCACTTTAATAGTTGGGAAATATTGCAATAATCAAGGGTGTGAAATCTAAAACCCTACTAACAAGGTTGGTGTAACTTATCGCCCACAGATACTATGGCTTGAATAGTTCCTATCAGGCTCTAGAATGGGCCTCTATTGACATTTGAAACCAATATAATTATCTGTAGAATGTTACTAAATTCCCTTTTTAAGTCGTAATATGGCAATACTATTCGGAATATATTGTTAAACAGGGTTAAAACATAACCTAAAGGATGCATAGTAGCTATAGCATGCACCATGTATCGTGGTATAATCAATAGTGGGCGAGCAGTAGTCTCTGGGAAGCAATTGGTTCACAATCACAACTTCCCATCCTTAAACTGTGGATGCCAAATGCCAAAATCCTGCATGCAGAAATGCATTTCAATCCATGGCAAATATGCCAAAAAACAGAGACACCCCCACCCCACTGTAGGGTTAAATGCTACTTGCGCATTCTTAGGAGAATCCCGAGGGTCTGTTTCGCCTTTCCGAGGGCTTACTCATGGGCTGTTTATAATTCCTTTTTCAGGGTTATTTAAAGCCCTTCTGCTTCCTGATTACTGCGTTTGACGTTGTGACGCAGCTTGCGTACTTACACATTGCGTCATTACGCATGCGTAGTTACTATTCAGGCCCTTCCCATCTTTCTCATAATGAGGATTGAAATACAAATCGCCCACAATGAGGCTTGGATAGATTGATTCATTAAGTGACTATGGCTCAGTAGCTTGAAAACTTGCATGTTATGTCATTGCGCAGTTGCTGTTCAGGCTATCTTCCAATTTCACCCCAGGATGAGGCTTGGAATGCATATGGCCCACACTGAGGCTTGAATGTCTTGGATCATGTGAAGCTGCAACACAGTAACTGAAGCTTTAAGTGTCTATAGTTGGTTGATCCCTAACCTTTGAGACTCATGTGTCCGGCTCATCTATCTGACTCAAGACTTTCAACTTAACTTGAATATATAAATATTTGTTTCAAATTAAATATTAGGAATCAATAAATAAAGCAATATATTCCCAATAGTCCAAGGATTAGCAAGCTAGTATTGCCATATGAGGACTTTAAAAGGGAATTTAGTAACATTCCACAGATAATTATATTGGTTTCAAATGTCCATAGAGGCACATTCTAAAGCCTGATAGGGACTATTCAAGCCATAGTATCTGTGGATGATAAGTTAAACCAACCTTGTTAGTAGGGTTTTAGATTTCACACCCTTGATTATTGCAATATTTCCCAACTATTAAAGTGCTAAGTTAAAAATACTATATACAATGGTGATCTGAGACAAGCAGTTGGAATATATTCCCCAACTACTATACATAAACTGAACAGGATGGGTGGAATTTCTAAAATGAGAAAAATAGCTTGCACTATCAAGCCAGACCTACCATGGGTCTATTAATAGTTATTATAAATATCTCATACCATTAACTCTGTTTCAGGTATAATGAGGCAGCTTGTAGGTAGGTCTCCTACCTTTAAACTGAAAATCTGTGTGAGGTGATGCACTATCATAGCACAAGAAGCACAAATTAAAGTATCTGTAGCCCTAAGTCTGTATAGCAGTATTACCTATTCTTAAGCTAAATACTGCACTTGGAGGACCGACTATTTATCCTCTAGAAAGTATCCATAAAGGCTACTCTATATGTTAGTGCTAAATGCTTCTAATCTATCTCAAACAACACATAATACACAATGAGCTGTGTCTCCGGCCGGGTTTTACAGCATGCCTGTCTGTGACGTCATCAAACGGTGCCACCTAGTGCCTGATACGCACGTTTCGCATTTGAAAAACGCTTCTACAGAGGCTGAAAGCAAGCAAGGATAATGTTGTTTCAAAGGTTCAGAAGGATTCCTGTCCCTCTGTTTTATTTTGGAAAAGAGAAGGAGAAAATAATCTCACCCTCTCTCACTTTAATATTTTTCTCTACACTACAGAACACTAATTTTTCATACAAAAACTTATATTATATTTTTATAAATTCTAATGTTAAAAAACATTTGTCATGGCTTGTACTATTAAAGTACAGTTTCACTGAAACATCTTCTGTGTCTCTAAATCCAAAGTGGTGGTGGGGGTCAATTATTACCTTTAGTATGCACTGAAAGCAAAACCCTGAGATGATATTTTGAACATATCCTGTATAATACCTTCCTAAAGAAAGAAAACTAATACAGGATATAAAAGCATTTTGTTGCAGCCTGTCAGTAAGAATGAATGTTATTTAGCTTTAGCTTTTTGCTATTTTATCATACTTTGATCCTGCTTTCTTGAAAATGTTTTATGATTTGTTGACATTCATTGAATAGAGAAGAAGAATTATGAAGTTTAGATTAGTGGATATTTGTAAAGCAACAAACACTACAAGGAACACATGACATAAATCAGATTACATGTTGTGTTTTATAATATATCTGTGTTTGTGCTCACTACAGCTATACAACACATACAACTGTTCATACAGATTAATCTTTATAGATGACACGACTATTATTATTATTATATGAGAATTTCTATTCATGAGGAAATGTACCAGAATGGTGAGTTTTAGATTCTATTTGTCAGTCGGAGATTGAACAAAAAATTCAATGCAAAGAGATGGAAGAAATGATTGCTGGTTTGCAAAACAAAGGAATACAAGGAATTACTTAGAGACAGAGATGAAGACAAACATATTTAAACTACCAATGAAGTTTGGGAGAAACTTTACATTTGACAGTTATTTAACCACCTAACTTTGGCAGGTTTACAATCCCGAGGAATAATTATTTTTTAAAGAAAATCTTAAATGTAGCATTCATTGCTTGTGTCATGGGTGCTTCCATCTTGGACTGAAATGGATGTTATCCTACTGAGATTTTCTCTTCTATTTAGTCATATTGTCAAGTGACTACTTATAGTGGAAGTCTTTCACTGGAACAGAATAGAAAATGTCTGCCGCCATTATAGTAAATTTAAAATGCGAAAGTTACAAATAAAAGGATGAATTTACTTATTTTAAACATTATAAACATTTTTTTTTTCAAGTTCTTCGAAAGATCATACTATAGATATGGCACTTCAGTATCCTTCAATGAGTAAATATTTCCCCAGCAAACGCCCATTTAAAACAAATAACTGTCTCTCACAATTCAGTATTTGCTCCTAATTGCACTATTTATATATTACATTTGACATATACCGTATTTATCGGCGTATAACACGCACCGGCCTATAACACGCACCTCATTTTAAGAAGGAAATTTCAGGGGAAAAAAATAAATTTAAAATAAAGAACTTTGAAGCAAAATCCTCAACCTCAACCTCCCTCCTCATCCTCAACCTCCCTCCTCATCCTCAACCCCCTCCTCAACCTCCCTCTTCATCCTCCCTCCTCAACCCCGCATCCTCATCCTCCTTCCTCAACCCCCTCCTCAACCTCAACCCCCCTCCTCAACCTCCCTCCTCATCCTCAACCCCTCTCCTCATCCTCAACCCCCCTCCTCATTCTCAACCCCCTCCTCATCCTCAACCCCCCTCCTCATCCTCAACCACCCCCTCAACCTCCCTCCTCAACCCCCTCCTCAACCTCCCTCCTCAAACCCCCTCCACCCCCCTCCTCTACCCCATCCTCATTTCTCAACCCCCCTATCCTCAACCCCCTCCTCAACCTCCCTCCTCAAACCCCCTCCTCAACCCCCCCATCCTCAAACCCCCTCAACCCCCCTCCTCAACGCCGCCATCCTCAAACCCCCTCAACCCTCCTCCTCAACCCCCCCATCCTCATCCTCATCCTCCTTCCTCAACCCCCCTATCCTCAACCCCCTCCTCAACCTCAACGCCCCTATCCTCAACCCCCCTCCTCAACCTCCCTCCTCATTCTAAACCCCCCTCCACATTCTAACCCCCCCAACCTAAACCCCCCCTCCTCAACCTAAACCCTTCTAAATACCTCCCCCTCACTTACCTGCTTCTGCTCCGGCCTCCGCTCCTTGACCCGGCGCTCATGTGACGTCACATGCGCGCCGGGTCCAGGAGCGGAGGCCGGAGGCTGGAATAGTAGCAGGTAAGTGAGGGGGACGTATTTAGGGGGGTTTAGGTTGAGGAGGGGGGTTTAGGTTGAGGAGGGGGGTTTAGGTTGAGGAGGGGGGGTTTAGAATGAGAATGGGTTGTTAGAATGCAGAGGGGGGTTTAGAATGAGGAGGGAGGTTGAGGATGAGGAGGGGGGAGGGAATATCAGCGTATAACACGCACCTATTATTTGCCCCCTATTTTCAGGGAGAAAAAGTGCGTGTTATACGCCGATAAATACAGTAATATACATTTTTAAGTCATAATAAGTTGAAAAACTTGGAGCTTAATTTGTGAAGACACAAAGGAGAGAGAAGAGATCAACATCAAGCTTCCTTGACATCATCTGAAAAGGCGATCCTTTCTATATAATCAAAAAAAAATCAAGTTAACATTAATTATCAACACATCTGTTCCAGTCTAAAATAAAACAGACAAGCCAAAAGATCTCTAAAATATATCTATTTCAAAAATATTATATGGAGATAGTCTGCTACTGTAAAAACTAAACTCTACTTATTACTTACATTTACATAGAACTATACTATCAACTGTTTCTCTGTTTAAATTTGATGAGAAATCTTTATAAATTAAATATAATTTACCAATTTATATGTCTCACTAGCTTACCTGGACACCAGTACACTGGTCTTTACTTGCTTTGGTTGATTCCCAGCAATTGTGGAATTTTACAGGGAACGATATATAGGTAAACATACTAACTAACAGCCATATTAAATTGAGGCTATGTGTTAACAGGTAGCCCGTAACTGTCATCTTATGGCTATTTGCATGCTAAGATGCCCCTGTAACATTGCTCTCAGTGGACTTTGCATGGTAACACGCAGGACGGCCGAGAATAGGCTACTTGGAGAGCAACGTTGAACTTCACGTACGTAAATACTTTGATCTGTCATGCCATTAACCGCTTATTGTTTAACGACGCAGCACTTAAAAAAAAAAAAACAATAACGTGCAATGAAGAAATACGGACTTACACCAAAAAATACGAGCCGTGGAAAAAAAAAATTACGACCTCGCAAAAATACAAAATTAACGGCCGTAATGCGGACATCCACAAACAAAAACACTTCAAAAAACCAACAGAAAAAAAAACACACATACAGCATGGGGGGACAGCCACCAAATCTGCCAGTGAGGTTGCCCCGCAATTAAAGTCGAATTTAAGGAATTTTGTAACTTGAAAATTGGCTAAGCGAGAAAAAAAATGGCGGCCGAAAAAAATTAATCTGAGACTACACGACCCAAAACCTGCAAATAATAGCCAGGCACGTACGACTTTTCACGAGGACGTACAAGGTACAAAAATGAAAAATTACGAGGTCGCAAAAATACAAACTTAATGGCCGAAACGCAAACACTGAAAAACATGAAAAACACACAAAATGCAAACATAAATAAACAAAATTTAAAATTACACACAGCAGGGGGGACAGCCCGGATGTCTGGGAGTCAGTTTGCATGCAAATTTAAGTCCAATTTACAGACTTTAGCCACTCGAAAATCCCCTAAGCGAGAGAAAAAATGGCCGCCAAAACAAACGAAAACGAGGCTACACGTCCCCTAAACCCCCAAAACACCGCCAGGCACATAAGACTTTTACACAAACCCGTACGAGCTACAAAATACACTATTAGCAAGGACGCAAAATTATCCACACCCGCGTACCACATACACAATTGCCGCCATTTTACAACACTAACTTACAAAATGCGGAAATACACAGCTACACTAACGGTTTCCCCTCGCGCACGCAGCCTATTTACACTACACAGTGCACACATTGCTGACACTTACACCTCAGCTCACCAACAGTGCAAACCTACATTGTATGCTGCAGGAACATCAAAACAGATTGTTAGCTCTTCAGCACAATGCTTCCTGTTTCCCTTACAATTACGTAAAGTATATTAATTTATAATTTTAATAATTAATTCATTAACATAAAAAAATACATATACAGAAAAAAAAAAACACCACAGGATCGCAATAAACGACAAAGACCTTCACTGCGCGCCTCACAGGAGCGCCAACGGAGGACCCAAAGTACACCAGGGGAGAGGCTCGCAATGAGCACCAAAAGATGATCAGAGCGGACCTTACAATGAGCGCAAAAGCGGCTCTGACAACAAAAAATACACCAACCGAGAGGCTCGCAATGAGCGCCAAAGGTACTCAGATGACCCAAACACTTACTTTCTGTGGCAAACAGCATTACCTGCCTTACAATTTTATTGCCCCGTCATTTTTGACGGGCAAGTCGCTAGTATATAATATTCTATATATTTTGCAATTTAATGTATTCCTCATGGTCTGACCATGTTATAATATATATTGTCAGTCTCACATCACATATATAGTTGTGAGCATGCAGGTTGTTGCTAACGCTGTGGGAGAAACGAGGGCCTCAGTTCCTGGCATGGAGCGCCAAAGGCGCTCCATGTCAGCAACTGCGGACCTCGCAAAATTAACGGACTTACGACAGAAAAATACAAGACGTGTTACGACCCATTACGACCTCGCAAAAATACGACCTTACCGCCTGAAACCCGCACACATGAAAACATGAAAAACACAATAAATACACACAACAAATACATAAAAAGCTTACCTACAGCAAGGGGGGGGGGGGGGGGGCACCCAGGACCTCGTAAACTGAAGTTACACCTGAATTTAACTCAAAATAAAAGAGTTTAGACACCCGAAAATCAAAGAAAAAATGGCCGCCGAAAAAAACAAAAATGAGGCTAAAAGACCCTAAACACGCAAAACACCACCAAACACATACAGATTTTCCAAAAAAGTCGGATGACATCCGAAAACAAGGACGCAAAATCAGCCACAGCCACGTACTACACATTAGGCGCCATTTTAGAACACTAAGCGAGAGAGAAAAGTACACAGCTACCCTGACGGACTTGGCTCTCGCACGCACACTATTTACACTACACACTGCACACATTCATGACACTTACAGAGCAGCTCCACAGCACTGATGCTGCAGCAACATGAAAACAGATTGCCAGCTCTTCAACACAATGCTTCCTGCATATATTACTTTACAATAGGTAAAGTATATTCATTTCTTATTTTATTAATTATTCATTGCCATACCAAAAAAAAACACCAACGCTGCTCATAGCACACAAACAACCAAGAGCCTCGCAATGAGCGCCGAAGGATCTTGGAACACCAACAAAATTAATGTTGCACACAAACAACATTACCTGCCTTACAATTTTTGTCTCAATTATCAACTCATTTACATTATATATCCTATTTACTGGTCTGACAATACGCTGATTGAGTTTGAACTATAACTCTCCTGAACGCATATTCCCATTCCACTGGGAGGCTTAACAATTTACTCATTATTCTCAAGATTAAAATAATACCAGACCAACTTTTATTCATTTCATTAACCTTTGTAATTCCTTCAAAAGTCTTTTTGCTTGCTCCACTTTTTCACACTTTACCTGGAATAGCTAAAAAAAAAAAAAAATTCTCAAGGCACAATCCACATTCTTATTAGGGCTAAAGACCAAGTAAGCTTAACGGACTCTGACACTAAAAGGTAGCCCGGCTTCATAAATGACCATGTAAGGTATATGTAAAGCTTAGGTAGATCTTTCCATCGATACTTCTAGACATAGGCCTCCATGTAAATCAAGTGCTCTAAGTTAGGGCACTGCCATAAATTTTTTGCTCCCCCAGGTTACGGCACTCAGCCAACAGCCGTAAATCCTGTCTTAGCCACAACAGAATCCTATGTAGGGAGTAGTCAAAACAAGCTTTATGGATGAGACACGGCTCTAGGAGCATCAGCAACTCTCTTCTTTTACCCTCATCAATAAGTCCTTTAGTTGCTCCTCACTTTCAGCCATCAGAGTAGTATCATCGGCGTATCTGAGGTTGTTGATATTCCTTCCAGCAATATTGATTCCGGCTTTGGATCCATCCAGTCCAGCCTTACGCATGATGTACTCTGCATATAAGTTAAATAAATAAGATGACAATATACAACCTTGTCACACTCCTTTTCTGGTCTTGAACCATTCTGTTGTTCCATGTTCAGTTCTGACTGTGGCTACTTGGTTGACATACAGATACTTTAGGAGGAGGATACAATGATCTGGTACTCCCATCTCTTTAAGCACATGCCACGTTTTGTTGTTATCCACACAGTCAAAGGCTTTAGGATAGTCTATGAAGCAGAAGTAAATGTTTTTTTAAACTCTCTGGCTTTCTCTATTATACAGCGGATATTGACAATTTGATCTCTTGTGCCTCTTACATTGCGGAACCCGGCTTGCACATCTGGTAGTTCCTGGTGCATATATTGTTGGAGGTAGGCTTGTAGAATCTTAAGCATTTCCTTGCTGGCATGTTAAATTAGTGTAATTGTTTGATAATTGGAGTACTCTTTGGCACTGCCTTTTTTGGGGATTGAGATGTAGCATGACCTTTTCCAGTCTATTGTCCATTGTTGAGTTTTCCAAATGTGTTGGCATAAGGCAAACACTTTCACAGCATCATCCTGTAGAATTTTGAATAGTTCAATTGGGATTCCATCACCTTCTGCAGCCTTATTATCAGCAAGGCATCCTAGGGCCCATCTCACTTCGCTCTCCTAGATGTCTGGCTCCAGCTCATTGGACAAATTATTGAGGTCATCACTGCTGGTAAGGTCCTTCCTGTATAGATCTTCACTGTATTCCTGCCACCTCTTCTTTATCTGATCTTCTTCTGTTAAGTTCCTACCATTTTGGCTTTTATCACGCCCACTTTGGCATGAAAGGTGCCTTTTAGGTTCCCAATTTTCTTGAAGAGATCTCTTAATTTACCCATTCGGTTATCTTCTTCAATTTCTTTACATCGCTCATTGTAGAATGTCTCCTTGTCACTTCTTGCTATTTTCTGGAATTCTGCATTTAGTTGGACAAATCTTTTGTTATGTCCACTACCTTTCACTTTCCTTCTTTCCTGGGCTACTTTCAAACACCAGACAGAGTTTAACGTCTTACTTTTAGGGATATTCTTTGTTGCTGTTTCCTGGCTAATGTTGCAAACTTTGGTTCAAAGTTCTTCAGGCATTCTATCTTCCATGTGTAGTCCCTTAAATCTTCTTCTTTACTTTCACTGCATATTCACAAGGGATATTATTAATTTTGTATCTACTTGGTCTGATGGTTTTCCCTCTTTTCTTCAATTTAATTTTCAACTTTGCAATAAGGAGCTCATGGTCTGAGCTGCAGTCAGCTCCAGGTCTTGTTTTTGCTGACTGTACAGAGCTCCTCCATCTTTGGCTGCAGAGTATATAGTCAATCTGATTTCTATGTTGGCCATCTGGTGATGTCCATGTTTAGAGTCATCTCGGAGGCTGTTGGAAGACAGTGTTTGCTATGACCAGAGAATCTTGGCTAACCCTACATGGTATAGCTCACAGCTTCATTGTAGTACACAAGCCCCTTCACTACATTAAGGTAGCGATATATAAAGAAATAGTTTTTATTAATTAAAATATTTTGATATTAAAAATATGTGACAATTGTATTTATAGCTTCAATAAATAAAAATGTGTTTATTTTGTGTTAAAATGTAATATATTTATAGACAATGCATTAGAACATTTGTTCCCAGGCAATGTGGTTTCCTGACATGTATACTGTTGCTTTAAATGCTTGTGAGAGACTCAGGCACGATTTCAAAACTACTAGTGACTGGTCTTGGGTACTTGTAAATCTTTCTTCTGCTTTTTGTAATTACAGCAGTGCCCTGATTTGTGAGTGATCCGAAAAGTCTTATTAGCATAGGGTTTGGGTGTCTGGGAGTAACTCGTAATTTATTGTCAGTTAAAAAATCAATGGATATTTGTCCTTGATTTTTAGCTTTGTATTGAAGTTCACTTGTAGCAGGGACTCGTAGCAGTACTCTTGAAATATTTTAGGGATGGGGGATAAACAGAGTAACGTAGGATTTACTGTGCTACTACAGCACTCGCAATTGCTTTCTCAGAGATTTACATAGGGTCCATATTTACTCCCCTTCCTCTTCCTGCCACATGCATGATTCTCTTGGACAAACTAAAGACTAATAATTTTGACCATATTCTCCAAAGCAAATAAATCCCCAAATGAGTTAATTTTATGCACGCTAACCGGCATCTAAAGAAAGGTTTTTTTCTGTTTTACAACACAGAAATATACCATAGGGTCTGATGGAAAACCTCATATGGCTTATAACTCTTTGTCAACAAGTTGACTTCACAAGCACAGTCAAAAAAACTCCCTGGATGCTGTAACATTGTAAGCAGACATAGGTGATGAAACTGACCAATACAATTATAAGGTAAAATTCATATAAAATGTTAATGAGGTTGTAAGCTGCCTTGAGTTGGAAGATGAGTGGCAAAGTAGTAAACTTTTTTCTGTAGGTTCTAGATATACCTAACTGTCTCTTAATTGTGGACTGCTACACTGGTGATCATTACCAAGATAGTAGTTATTACTCTCCCTAAAAAAAACTTGGCCATTTTTTCTTCCCTACAAATGGACAAGACCTAGCGACATCTTTGCACATTAACAAATCATACATATATTGTGTATGGCTATGTATTTGTGTGTATATTAATGTATATATATATATATATTATACTTTTTACTCTCTATGACAATATCAAGTTGGTGTCCCGTTAACCGTTTTCTAGTAAAAGTCTTTACAGTGTCCTCAGTGTTCTGTGATTGAATTCTTCATTGTATGTTTTGAGAATTTCTGCTCTGTGCTTTGAATGCCCCTGGCTTGGGTTTGTAGGTATTTCCTGTGATTGTGCTGGGAATGCATCTGGAACATTTCTAATGAGCACGTTCGCTTGCAAATTTTACTTAGGAATTTCACAGTATTATTACGCTATGTGCTCACTTGGTAATGAGTTAGGATTTTATGAAAAACCTGTAAGTTGAGTTATGGCAGTGTTATACACAATCCTCATTTACACTCAGTGATGAAAACTTATAGGAGCAAACTCAGCACTATGCAACATTTATAAAATATATTAGTTTATAACTACAGGTTGTTTACACTGAATCCTGTCAGTAGAGCAACTAGCTGCTATTTTGGTAGTTTAATGTTTTAGTACTATCTATTAATGTGTTTTTATTACGTTTTTTATACCTTCTAACTGTCCATGTTTGGTGGAACACTAGTTTTTAAGAGAAAACACTTCTATCTAGTACTATCACATAAAGGTGCCTGAATTGGACAGCCTCACAAGTAAGTGCAGTTCCAGCCTTAGAGTTGTTTGATCACTGTCTACCTATCACACACATTTCTAGTACTGTCTTTCAGCCAAATAATTTCTCACGGATTTATCATCACCTAAAGAATGCACTTCCTCTCTATACCCGCCAGTCTTATACTCCCATCATCTTTACAAAACGTACCTCTTCAAGGAAGTATTGGTAGTTCCGGTTCTACTGCACTTACAAAACCCCAAAGTACATAAAGTACTTCGTATTCATATGTACACTTGCTTATCACTCACCTGTTTTTAGTCAGAATCAGATTTCAAGCATATTTTTTTTTCTTGTACAGTGTTCTTTAATTGTGTGCATAATCACAAATACATCCATATCTGCAAATGTGTCTTCTGTTTCTTTTAGTAATATTTCCTACTATCTGCATTTTACGGAGCATTGTAAGCTTACTGGGTGAAAAGTTCAAGATCTAGCTCAAGAGCCAATCAGACTGCAGCTGGGTTCTAACCTACAATAGTAATATTCATGTTTTGTGTTCCTCACATGTATTCAAATATTTGCAAGTGAACTCTTTCATTTAAGAGCAACTTGTTTAAAGGTGAAACATCCCCTTTAAAGTAGAACAATTCCAGCTGTATCAACCCAGTTGTTCTTTAATCAGATGATGATGTCACAAACCTGACTAATCTTACAAAGAGAAGTGTCAGTGAAACAAAGTTATATTTCAAATGATCCGTGTTTGCTAACTTTCATGCATCAAACACAACAAATTACCTCTGCAACTACCTTCCTGACAGCCACACCAGATGAAGGTTTTATTAAATAAATATGCATAGCTTGGAGGAGAGGATGTTAGAATTTTTATATATACTGTATATATATATATATACATATATATATATATATATATATATATATATATATATATATATATATATATACATAAGATACTGAGACAAATTCCCATTTTCCTGTATATATTGTGACAAATGCCCATTCTCCTCTCTATTTGTGGCTGTGCTTCTGGCACTTTTATAGTGGAACACAACTAGGCAATACGTTCTCTAATTTTACTAAATCATTAGCCAATGTAACAATCACATATATAGTTGTGAGCAATATGGGTTGTTGCTAACGCTTGCGGGCTCGCATAGCGAGTCTGCAGCAACTGCAGCCCTTGCAATGCTGGCAAGGAACTCCAAAGGCACTCCTTGCGCTGGTGGAGATGAGCGCCATAGGCGCTCATCCCTACGACCCTGTACGACTTAGACAGGGAGCATCCTGGTGGAGATGAGTGCCATAGGCCCCGCACGACTTAGGCAGTGAGCGCCAAAGGCGCTCACTGTGCTGGTGTAGATGAGCGCCATAGGCACTCATCTCTACGACCCGCGGAACTACACATCAACACAAATACACCATTCTCAATTACACCATTCACAATGCGAGACCCGTAGCACTTTGAAATAAAAAATAATTTAAAAATTACAAAAAAACATCACACATAGCATGGGGGGGCAGCCAGGACGTCTGGGAGTGAGGTTTTACCACAATTTACACACAATTTGCTGAGTTTATGCACTTGAAAATAGACTAAGCAACAAGAAAAATGGCGGCCGAAAAATACGAAAACGAGTCTACACGACTCCTAACCACGCAAAACACCACCAGGCACATAAAACCTTTAGCCCGGAACGTACAAGGTACAAAATACACTATTAGGAAGTACGGAAAATGCTCCAGACCCACGTAACACATAGACAATGGCAGCCATTTTACAACACTCACTTACAACTAATAACATTACCATTCTAAAATGGCGATTTACACAACTAAACAAACGCTTTGCCCTCGTGCACACATCCTATTTACACTGCACACTTGCCACATTGCTGACACTTACACCTCTGGTCAGCAACAGTCCAAATGTACATTGCATGCTGCAGCACAATACACACACTTTGTTAGCTCTTCAGGAACTTTCAGAACCCCTGGAGAAAAAAGCTTTGCCACTATATATATATATATATATATATATATACACACACAGTATCTCACAAAAGTAAGTACATATTTGATTATATCTTTTTATGTGACAACACTGAAGAAATGACACTCTGCTACAATGTAAAGTAGTAAGTGTACAGCCTGTATAACAGTGTAAATTTGCTGTCCACTCAAAATAACTCAACACACAGCCATGAATGTCTAAACTGTTGGCAACACAAGTGAGTATACTCCTATGTGGAAATGTCCAAATTGGGCCCAAATTGTCACAATCTCCAAAGGGAGGGGATCATGCTCTGCTTCAGTATGTCACATTACATGTTGGCATTCATGGTTCCTTCAATGAACTGTAGCTCCCCAGTGCCGGCAGCACTCATGCAGGCCCAGACCAAACATATATATATACATATGTCTATATGTGTAAATATGTTTTCTATAATATGTTGTGTTGATTTCCCCTATATGCATTTACCTGATGATCTCAGATGCTGTCCCCACTCTCCCTGCATCGCTGATAAATATTTTGGATTACCATCCCTGACAAACTTGAATTCATATTACTAATTCTATTGAAATCTAATAGCCTTTCTCCAGACAACAGACTATTTACAGACACATATATATATATTATGGTTCCTTTTTATATATAGTATGAAAAAATATGATACTATGAGCCTCATGCAATTGCAATTTGGCCAATTGAATAGGGCTCTATATAAGCACAGAGCATATTTTTTTACAGAAGTTTTTGGTTAGTGAAGACCTTGCTTTCTGGATAGAAATTCACTAACATAAAAAAAAAAAATGCTCTGTGCTTATATAGAGCCCTATTCAATTGGCCAAATCGCAATTGAATCAGACCCTATATATATATATATATATATATATATATATATATATCACATATTATAATTGTCAAACTGTGATTAGTCGTCACACTTGTGACGAACCGCAGTTTGACAACAATCCGATTGCAAAGGCGTTCAGATCGCGCACATGCACAATACGCGGCACGAGCCACGCATGCGCAGTGCGTGCATAAGAACAGGGAAGAAAAACAGAGGGAGAGGGGGGGACGAGACACAGGGGGAGAGGGGGGGAAGAGACACAGAGGAGGAGAGGAGGGAAGAGACACAGAGGGAGAGGAGGGAAGAGACACAGAGGGGGGAAGAGACACAGAGGGAGGGGGGATAGACTCAGGGGGGAGAGACACAGGAGAGAGGGGGGAAGAGACACAGAGAGAGAGAGGGGGAAAGAGACATAGAGGGAGAAGGGGGAAAGAGACACAGAAGGAGAGGGGGAAGAGACAGAGGAAGAGGGGAGGGAAGAGACACAGAGGGAGAGGAGGGAAGAGATACAGAGGGGGGAGGAGACACACAGGGGAGAGACACAGGAGAAAGGGGGAAAGAGACAGAGAAAGAGAGAGGGGAAAGAGACACAGAGGGAGACAGGAGGGAAGAGACACAGAGGGAGAGGGGGGGGAGACTCAGAGGGGGGGAAGAGACACAGGGGGGAGAGACACAGGAGAGAGAGGGAAGAGACACAGAGGGAGAGGGGGAAAAGAGAAACAGAGGGAGAGGGGGGAAAGAGACACAGAGGGAGAGAGGGGGAAAGAGACACAAGAGAGAGGGGGAAGAGACACAGAGAGAGAGGGGGGAAAAAGAAACAGAGGGAGAGGGGGGAAAGAGAAACAGAGGGAGAGGGGGGAAAGAGACACAGAGGGGAGAGGGGGAAAAGACGCAGAGGGAGAGAGGGTGAAGAGACAAAGATGGAGAAGGGGGAAGAGACACGGGGGGGAGAGACACAGAGGGAGAGGGGGAAGAGACACAGAGGGAGAGGGGGGAGAGGCACAGAGGAAGATAGGGGGAGAAGCACAGAGGGAGAGGGGAGGAAGAGACACAGAGGGAGGGGGAGAGAGACAGGGGGGAGAGACACAGAGACAGAGAGGGGGAAGAGTCACAGAGGGAGGGGGGGGGAAGAGACACAGAGGGGGGAAAGAGACACAGAGGGAGAGGGGGAAAGAGACATAGAGGGAGAGGGGGAAAGAGACATAGAGGGAGAGGGGGAAAGAGACACAGAGGGAGAGGGGGAGAAAGAGACACAGGGGAGGGGAAAAGAGATCCTTTGGAGAGGGAAGAAAGAGACATGGGGAGAGGGGGGAAAGAGACACGGGGGAGAGGGAAAGAGACATGGGGGAGAGGGTGGGAAAGAGAAACTTGGGGAAGAGACACAGTGGGAGAGAGGGGAAAGAGACATGGGGAGAGAGACACAGGGGAGGTGAAAAGAGACACGGGAGGGAGAGGTGGGGAAGAGACACAGGGGAGAGAGAGGTGGAGAAGAGACACAAGGGAGGGAGAGGAGGGGGAAAGGGACACGGGGAGGGAGAGGCGGGGAAGAGACACAGGGGAGGGAGAGGAGGGGGAAAGAGACACAGGGGAGTGAGATGAGGGGGAAGAGACACAGGGGAAGGAGAGGAGTGGTGAAGATACACAGGGGAGGGAAAAGGGGGGCGAAGAGACACGAGAAAGGGGGTGAACAGACACATGGGGTGGGGGGACAGGGGTGAAAGAGACACAGAGCAGGGGGGAAGACACAGGGGAGGGAGAGGGGAGAAAGAGACACAGGGGAGGTGGAAAGAGATGCTTGGGAGGGAGAGGGGGAAAGACACACAGGGGAGTGGGTTAGAGACACAGGAGGGAGAGGTAGGTAAAAACACAGGGGGGAGAAGGAGATACAAGGGAGGGAGAGGATGGGGAAAGGAGACACAAGGGAGGAAGTAGACAGGGGGAGAGACACGCAATGAGCTCTAAAGGCCTGCGATGAGCGCCAAAGGCAGTTAAGTAGACGGTGGGAGAGGTAGGGGTAGGCTCGCAATGAGCATCGAAGGTGCTCATTGCGAGGCACATGATGAGCGCCGAAGGCGCTTATTGAGCGGCCAGTGATAAGCGCCAAAAGTGCTCATTGCAAGGCCAGTAAAGTAGAGGGGGAGAGGCTCCCATTGTGTGGCAAACAGCATTGCCAGGCTTCACTTTTTATTGCCATCATTTTTGACGGTAAGTCGCTAGTATATATATAATATCTACATGTACTGTATGTATGTATATATTTTTTTTTTCACATATATACATACAATTTTATTATTCCTTGTTTTTAAAAAAATCACTTGTTAAAAATTACGATTAAGAACAATGTTTAAAAGAAAATACTATGTAAGTCAAAGGAGGTTTTCAATATATGAAAAGTGTTAGATGGCTATTATGTCATATTATGATCTTATAACACAGCTATCTAAATGATGCCCTTGGAAGGTAGTTATATGTTATGGATTTCCCAAATTCCTGCAACCCCAGACTTTCTACCTTAATAAGTGCTGTTTTCCACAGTATACATTATGTTGCCCGAAAGAAATGTTGAATCTGACGTTAAAGAAACGTGATTTAGGTACACCCAAATGGCCTGAAACACATTTCACTAATACTGCTTCTATGGAGAAAAGAGTGTACTCTAGCTTCTATGGAGCAATTTGGTCATCTTATATATGGTATGGCATGTTTCCCTAAACCCAGTATTTTTGTGTTAACGTGGTATAATAGCCAGCTAATACTAGTCATTTATTGAAAACCTACTTTGACTTTATGTATCATAGAATTTTCTTTTATACAGTGTTTGTAATCACCGTTTTTTAACAAGTGATTGTTTTTTTAAATAAGGAGGAATAATAAAAGTTACATTTTATTTACCTTTGTATCTGACATCTAACTGTAAGGTTAAATGTATTCTCAGCAACACATGCTAACTACATTACTCAATGTAATCCTTTTTTGTTCTGTATTATACATTTTCTCTGCTATGAATTATTCCTGATACGCATAATATACTATAATATACGGTTGTCCTATGATGAAAATGACCGCAATAACATTTTAAGCCTGGCAATGCTCTTTGCCACCCAATGTGAGCACCCTCGGCACTCATTGTGTACGCATTGCGCATGCGCAAGTAGCAAAATTTCTGAGCATTACCAACAAAGTCGCAGATCTAAAACTATTATATGTGATAGCTTGAGAGTACATGCAACGGTCTTGTGACTTAACGGATATCCCCGACAATCTATGTGGGTTATTCACATTTGTCTAGCATTTACTGAGGAAACCAGTGATATTTAAAACAAAAATTCAATTCACTCAGATGTTATATTAAGGGGCATAGAATGGAGATCAGAAGATAGATAGATAAGAGAGAGAGAGAGCATTTATCTTGAAGCAAAGCCCAGGATAGATTATGCATAATGGTATTGGATTACAAGAGCAAAGCCTTTGTGGACGTATTTGAATGTCCCTGTCCTAGTTCCCAAAATGCAGTAGAATAACTATTTTGAAGCAGGAAATGTGTTTTATCATTTATTTTAGAGATTCAAATATGAACACAAATGTACTATTTGTTTACTGTACTACTGTACGGTGGAGGCTTCTATTATTCTTTTGCCCACAATAAATTGTAATGATATATATAAACTAGCGTATTGCCCGTCAAAAAATGACGGCAATGAGATGTGTATGTTTGGAAAGTTGTATAGTTATTAATATACATATGGAGCACTTTGCTCCATAAAAAAAGGGGTCCGTATTAACGGCTCGCCTCGCTAAGCGAGGCTCGCCTGCAATGAGCACCTGCGGCGCTCATTGCCAAAGTGGTCCTGTTTAACGGCTCGCCTCACTACGCGAGGCTCGCCTACAATGAGCGCCTGCGGCGCTCATTGCCAAAGTGCTCCGTATTAACGGGGCAAAAAATGTTTGGAAAGTTGTTTAGTTATTAATATACATATGGAATTGTAAGGTAGCTAATGGTGTTTTGTGTGTACTACTGAAATATATAAGTTAAAATAATAAATAATTAATGAATGACTATACTTTACCAATTTGTATGCATTGTGTTTAAGAGCTGGCAATCTGTAGTGATGTTGCAGCAGCATTGGTGGTGTGGAGGTGCTGTGTAAGCGTTTAGAACGTGTGCAGTGTAATAGTGTGCGTGCGCGAGCTGAAACCGTTAGCGTAGTACTTTAGTTCCGCATTATCGTAAAATGGCGGGTAATGTGTGTTATGCGTCTTAGCGGATAATCCGTACGTGATTTAATGGGCGGTAATGTGTAGTATGCGTCTTATCGGATTATCCGTACGTGTTTTCCGTGGTTATAGTGCTGTAGCCTCGTTTTCGTTTTTTTCGGCCGCCATTTTTTCTCTCGCTTCGAGACTTTTTTAGTGTCTAAACTGTTTTATTTTTAATAAAATGAAGGTGTAACTTGTGTTTTTTGAGGTCGTGGATGCTCCCTCTTGCTGTCGGTAAGCTTTTTATGTATGTGTTGTGTGTATTTATTGTGATTGTATTTTTTTTTCCTGTTCGCGAGTTGCGGCCGTATTTTTGTTCTGCGTATTAACGCTGATTGGCAAAGTGCTCCGTATTAACGGCTCGCCTCGCTACGCTCATTGCCAAAGTGCTCCATATTAACGGCTCGCCTCGCTACGCGAGGCTCGCCTGCAATGAGCGCCTGTGGCGCTCATTGCCAAAGTGCTATGGTTTAACAGTGTAACGGCTCGCCTCGCTGCGCGAGGCTCGCCCGGCGATGAGCGCCTGCGGCGCTCATCGCTAAGCCCGCTACTGTACTACGGTTTAACGGCTCGCCTCGCTTCGCGAGGCTCGCCGGGCGATGAGCGCCTGCGGCGCTCATCGCTAAGCCCGCAAAGTCGTACGGACCACGCAAACAGCGTGACGACGACTCGTAGCAGGACAATTATAATATGTGATACACATATAATATATACACACAGACACACACACACATTATATTTATATATATATATATATATATATATATATATATATATATATATATATATATATATCAGGTTTCTGTGCTGTAAAAAAAATGAGACAAAGATCAATTATTTCATAACTTTTTCCACCTTTAATGTGACCTATAAACTGATTAACTCAATTGAAAATCAAACTAAAATCTTTTAGGTAGAGGGAAGAAAAAATATAAAAATAAAATAATATGTTTGCATAAGTATGCACACCCTTAAACGAATACTTTGCTGAAGCACCTTTTGATTTTATTACAGCACTCAGTTTTTTTGGGTATGAGTCTATCAGCATGGCACATTTTGACTTGGCAAGATTTGCCCACTCTTCTTTGCAAAAACACTCCAAATCTGTCAGATTGCGAGGGCATCTACTGTGCACAGCCCTCTTCAGATCACCCCACAGATTTTCAATCTGATTTAGGTCTGGGCTCTGGCTGGGCCATTCCAAAATTTTAATCTTCTTCTGGTGAAGCCATTCCTTTGTTGGTTTGGATGTATGCTTTAGGTCGTTGTCATGCTGAAAGATGAATTTCCTCTTCATGTTCAGCTTTCTAGCAGAAGCCTGAAGGTTTTGTGCCAATATTGACTGGTATTTGGATCTGTTCATAATTCCCTCTATCTTAACTAAGTCCCCAGTTCCAAGTGAAGAAAAACAGCCCCAAAGCATGATGCTGCCACCACCATGCTTCACTGTGGGTATGGTGTTCTTTTGGTGATGTGCAGTGTTGTTTTTGTGCCAAACATATCTTTTGGAATTATGGCCAAAAAGTTCAACCTTGGTTTCATCAATAACCCATAACACTTTTTCCAACATGCTTTTGGGAGACTTCAGGTGTGTTTTTGCAAAATGTAGCCTGGCTTGGATGTTTTTGGCTTTGGCCAATCAAGAGGAGGCTCAGGCAGCTGATACATTTGTATCAAGCTCTGTTGTTCCTGGCTGTGCTGTGCTTACTTGGTTATTTAAACTCCATGTGGGTGTGCAAAGCTGGATTTTATTTTTTGCATATAACTTTGTAAGTACACTGAACTTTTCTATATAACACATATGTTTCTGATAATCACTGAATATTTCTTACAAAACATTTGAAACCCAGGAAACTTAATATAGCTTTAAATATTAAAAATAGTAGTATGATTCAAGTTGCTTCAGGTAATCTGCTATTTCTTGCACACAGAGGAGACTTTGCTGGAATTCAGTTCTAGTCGCCCTTATAGCCAGCCTCAGTCTGATATGCTACAGGAGATTCCTCTTCTGTAATGGCACAAGCAAGCTGAAACTGCACCCTGAGTGGGCACTATCCTACAGGACAGGGTACTTAGCAGATGCCCTTTCTCCTGTCAATCTCTTTCACTCTGTTTTGCTGGAGTGTAAAACATGTTAAAAGCATTTCTGTACACTAATTCCTCTATTTTTAAATACTTTTGCTGATCCCATAGTGGAGGAAAGTCTTAAGGAGTCTCTTTGAACGTGACAGGTGGGAATGAGCTCTGTATAGTTGCAAAAAAGTAAAGTCTTCTTGCTGTTTATATGTCTATTCTTAGTCCACTTCTATTAGTAGCATTAGTGTCTGGCATACATAGAGCTAGCAGCCCAACCTACAGCCTTTTGTTTGCATTTTATGTAAATACATAGTTTAAAATTAAAGGTATATCTAAGTTTCCCTGTTTTTATCTATTTCTAATCTAGCACATGCTGCTTATATCAGAAACACACATTACATTGAGTCATTAAATACACATAGATTTTTCACACCCCCAGAGCTGCTTACATACAGTGCCTTGTAAAAGTATTCACCCCGCTTGGCATTTTTCGTGTTTTGTTGCCTCACAACCTGGAATTAACATGGATTGTTTGAGGATTTGCATCATTTAATTTACAGAACATGCCCACAACTATGAAGATTTTTTTTTTTATTGTGATGCAAACAACAAATAGCACAAAATAACAGAAAAAGTCAATGTGCATAACTATTCACCCCCTAAAGTCAATACTTTGTAGAGCCACCTTTTGCGGCTATCACAGCTCCAAGTAGCTTTGGATAAGTGTCTATGAGCTTGCCACATCTTAAAACTGGGATTTTGTCCATTCCTCCTTGCAAAACTGCTCCATCTCCTTCAAGTTGGATGGTTTGCACTTGTGAACAGCAATCTTTACGTCTCACCACAGATTTTCTATTGGATTGAGGTCTGGGCTTTGACTAGGCCATTCCAACACATTTACATGTTTCCCCTTAAACCACTCAAGTGTTGCTTTAGTAGTGTGTGTGTGGTCATTGTCCTGCTGGAAGGTGAACCTCCGTCCGAAGCCTCAAATCACACACACTGGTACAGGTTTGCCAAGAATATCCCTGTATTTACCACCATCCATCTTTCCCTCAACTCTGACCAGTTTCCCAGTCCCAGCTGCTGAAAAACATCACCACAGCATGATGCTGCCACCATCATGTTTCACTGTGGGGATGGTGTTCTTTGTGTGATGGGATGTGTTGGGTTTGCGCCAGACATTGCGTTTTCTTTGATGGCCAAAAAGTTCAGTTTTAGTCTCATCAGACCAGAGCACCTTCCTCCATACATTTTGGGAGTCTCCCACCTGCCTTTTCGCAAACTCAAAACGTGTCATTTTGTTTTTTGCTGAAAGTAATGGCTTTCTTCTGGCCACTCTGCCATAAAGCCCAACTCTATGGAGCGAACGGCTTATTGTCGTCCTATGTACAGATACTCCAGTCTCTGCTGTGGAACTCTGCCGCTCCTCCAGGGCTACCTTAGGTCTATGTGCTGCCTCTCTAATTAATGCCCTCCTTGCCCGGTCCGTGAGTTTTGGTGGGCGTCCGTCTCTTGGCAGGTTTGATGTTGTGCCATGTTCTTTCCATTTGGTTATTATAGATTTGATGGTGCTCCTGGGGATCATTAAAGATTTGGATATTTTTTTTATAACCTAACCCTGACTTGTACTTCTCAACAACATTGTCCCTTATTTGTTTGGAGAGTTCCTTGGTCTTCATGGCAGTGTTTGGTTAGTGGTGCCTCTTGCTTAGGTGTTGCAGCCTCTGGGGCCTTTCAAAAAAGGTGTGTATATGTAATGACAGATCATGTGACACTTAGATTGCACACAGGTGGACATCATGTCACTAATGATGGGACTTCTGAAGGTAATTGGTTAAACCAGAGCTTTTTATGGGCTTCATAACAAAGGGGGTGAATACATATGCACATGCCAATTTTCTGTTTTCTATTTCCAAAAAATAGTGTTATGTATATAATAGTGTTATGTATATATTTTATTCTTTCAGTTCACCAACTTAGACTATTGTGTTCTGATCCATCACATAAAATTCAGATTAACAAAACATTGAACTTACGGCTGTAATGTAACAAAAAAGGTAAAAAGTCAAGGGGGGTGAATACTTTTGCAAGGCACTGTAGGTACAACATACCAACCAATAGAAACACTGCATTTGGGTACAGATTTTAACCCTTGACTGACCTTCAAGCCAGCAGCAGCTCAATGCAGAGATGTTAAAAATCAATGTCTGGCTCATCCTGCTTTCTTCTATAGGGGGACTACACATCCCATGAATCATTCCTACACAAGCTGCTATCACAGATTGCTACAATGTATTAAAATGTATTAGCTGCCTTTGATTGGCCAAAACAAATTATGAATGTTGTGCTAATTTTAGCAGGGATGTTCAGGGGTGTTAACTTTGAAAAGCAACTGCTTGTAATCTAAAGAGATTTAGAAAACATAAGGGTGAGTTTGTTAATGTTTATGTTTGTATTTTTTCATGCATAAAATGTTTTCATGCACTACTGATACTCCTCCATCAGATGCATTTATAATCCAGGAAATTTAGATATGGCTTTAATGTACAATAAAAAGGTTAGTACTTCAGTGTTCTACTCAGCACCTGTAAGAGGAGATACATAAAAACTAGTCCTAGCTTTAAGAAAATTTTAGAGAGGATTTAAGGAAGATGTTTACAATGTTATAGGTTGATTGCCTTTACCACATCTTCACCATATCTGAGCAATACTGTAATATATGTATACTGCTCTAACAATCAGAGGCTTTGGATGTCTCTTAAGGTGGATTACTAGTTACCACCATATATATCAAAAATGATATGCAACAAGCAGAAAGAGTGTTACACAGACCTGGGGGTGGGGGGTAGAAAACCCGGTCCCCCATTCTGATCTCCTACCCCCAGGTCTGTGTAAAACTCTTTCTGCTTGTATATCATTACGGTAGTAATCCACCTTAAGAGGACAAGGCCTGTGACAGACCACTGAGAGGGGTGTAGAACAGTTCTGACTCACGGTGGCTGACATGTATGTAACACACATGGTCCCAGTATTGTACTGTTAAGATAGTATGTTGAAGTCACACATTTTTTTTATATTGCTACTGAAAGCTCTGGCATTCTCAGTGTGTAGATAGAAACATAATGGGCACATTTTTCTATCACCTAAGGAAGTTTATCATGGGAAATCAAAATGGTAACATATTTCATGAGGTTTTCCATTATAAAAAAATTGCATATTTGCAAATGTAGTTCTTACAAAGAGTATATTTTAAATGTATGACCTCAGTGGTCCTTTAAACATGGAAGTATATGGAGCAGTTTAAAACCATTTGCTCTCCCATCAGTGAGTGTGCAAATGTTATAAATATAAATAAATAAATATATATATATATATATATATATATATATATATATATATATATATATATATATATATATCACCGATATAGTTTCCTTATGTGTGTAATGCTGTTCTACCGCATGCGCACTATGGAAACTATATATAGCAATGTGGAGCATTAACCGTGCAATGTGCGCTGCAAATTATGTGGAGGAGGGGATGGAGGGAGGAGGGGAAAAGGACACAGGGAGGGAGGGGAAAGAGACACAGGGGAGGGAGGGAAAAGGGGAAAAGGAAACACAGAGGAGGGGGAAGAGACAGAGGGGAGGGTTAGAGACAGAGGGGAGGGAGGAGGAGGGAAAGAGACACGGAAGGGGAAAGAGACACAGGTAAAGGAGAGGGGGTAAAGAGGCACAGGGGAGGGAGGAGGTAGAAAGAGTCACAGGGGAGGCAGAGGGGGAAAGAGACACAGGGGAGGGAGAGGAGACACAAGGGATGAGGGGAAGAGAAACATGAAAAATGACACCACAAATTGCTGTCATTTTTTGATGGGCAATTGTCTAGTACTTTTTTTTTATTGTTTTTCTTGAAATAAAAAAAATAAATAACATTTAAAATTTGTTATTAGCTAGAACAAGAGAAGTGTAAATATTAAAAATGCTGGGTTGGGTTGTATTATGGGACTAACCCATACAAAGGTTTTAATGGCCAGATAAAAGCTTTATGTACTTTCAGGTGCAGAACCTGTTACACCAGTAATATGCATAGCCTCATATACCTGCAATGTGTAGCATCTGATGTACCTGTGTTTCATACCACACATACATCAATACAGTGACATTTTAATGATATAATATTATAGTATTAGGTGAAATCATTAAGTCACCATAGAGCAGTGTAATAGTTATGTGTGTGATACTACAATGAGATTACAGAGGTCTTTGTGATATCAGTAAGTTAGACTTAGCATGTTATATGAAGAGTAGGCCATGCACTTGGATGGGCCCATGGTAGAATAAAGCATAAATACATCATTATACATGCATTATATGCATTTTTATTACGCTTTTAAATAAGTGCAGAAATGTTGGTTTGCCTTGGTGTTATTTGACTTCTTCACAAACTTGATGTATTTTTATTAGTGTGCTCATAATTTTTAATTGGGAGTTGCTCTTTTTCTCACTAAGCTTCCTTCTTATAAAATGCCATGGGTGATTGAGTTTGTTAATTTTGAAATATATACCTTCTAATATAAAATATTATACGGAATATGTTGAGATGCTATAGATGTTGGATTTCTTCAATTATAATATTAAATAGATTTCCTGACTGTGTCACAAAATTAAAGTATATTGCTATGTAAACAGTGGTTGAGCCTCCTCAAAGGTCAAGGGATAGTATTATATGCTTGCCCCAAGGGCAATAAATGCCAGTCAACCCCTATAAAATATAATCAAATACATTAACTACAGGCTGGATTTTCTTATATGTTCCAGTGTGCTAATAATTTAGGGTCATTTCTTTAGGCTTTAATTTAGTCATGTGGTCCAATCAATACACATGCTTAAAACTGAGGTTTATTTCTGCCTAGGACAACTAGAGCCAAGCCTACAGTGCATTTTCAAGGAGCAGCTGACCGTCTCAGATTTCAGCACAAAGAAATGAATTTATGCAAGAAGATAATATATTTACATGACATTTTCTGGCATACTGTATAAACGAGGTCCCCAGATTACAGATGACCCGACTTACAGCGTTCTGTACTTAAGAACAGGCATTAGTTTGTTTTTAATGTTCTGTTTGAATTAAAAGAAAGAGCACAATAGTTTCTGTAATTTATTATTACGGTTGTTGTTTAATCTCTGTGTCCCTATGGACCATAGCACACCAGGCTTGTTGTCTTTCTCCCTAAGGTTTTCTTGGCAAAATGTGTGGGTTGCCAGTTCCTTCTCCAGTGGGCCGCAATTTCTCTGACCCCTCTGCAATGGCCTGTCCATGTTGGGTGACCCTACACACAGCTCACAGGTTAAAGGTTAAAGTACACAACCCTCTTCATCATAACAAGGTAGCGATCCAGAAGAGGATTATTACGATACAGGGTATTATTATTATTACTACATTATTAAACTGTATTATGATTACCACATATTAGCAATTATATTATTATTATTCATCAGAGATCAGAGTTACATACAAACCTGACCTAACGCACTATTCTGCGCCTCTTGCAATGTGACTTTTTGCCACTAAAATGCTTTCTCAGGAACGTATCTCATCCATAACCCAGGGACGGCCTGTATATACATAAACAAACATACACATCTGTGCCTATACACATGTGTGTGATATTCTTAGGATGAGGATAAAGCAAGGAGTAAGAAGGGTAAGGAACTGGGCGGATAAATCTTTAAGGGCCTAGTGCAACTAAAAAAAACAAAAAAAAACAGCAAAGTTAGAGGTGTTCAATCAGAGAATGAACTAACCTTAATAGGTTAGTGCTATGGGCATGATAACCCACTCTAAGAGCAACCTCTTTTAGCTCACTTGTGCCCTTCACAGGGAGAAATATCCTGTAGTATATCAGTCAGGTCTCACTCACTAGAGTGACCCAGACCTGAAATACCAGGCAATTCTACCCTGAACAGGAGAAACAGCAAATCCCAGACGTACGTTTCAGCCTTCATTGGGCCTCATCAGTGAGGTGTAGCTGAACTCCCTAAGGCACAGTGAGCAAGGGGTCCACGTCTAGAGTCCCCCATCACCCTTAAAAAGACTAATCCCTAAGGGTCATTTGCATAAACAAAAAACTAATTTAGAGGTGCTCAATCAGAGAACAAACTAAACTTAATAGGTTAGTTCTATGGACATGATAACCCACAACTTCTTTTAGCTCACTTGTGTCCTTCACAGGGAGGAATATCCTGTAATATATCAGTCTGGTCCCACTCATAAGCGTTACCCAGCCTCGAAATACCAGGCAATTCACCCTGAACAGGAGAAACAGCAAACCCCAGGCGTACTTTTCGGCCTTCATTGGTGATTGAGCACCTCTGACTTTGTTGTTTTCTTTTCTAAAAATATATCAGACTAATCATATATATGAACAAACTAATTTAAGTATTTTCTATGACATACAACATTGAAATTAGTTGGTTATATCATTCATAAATGACTGTCATGCAAATTGCTACAAAACAATGTCTGAAGATCACTGACTTATCTGAGATGTATTTTTCTGATGACTATTAAATTGTGACTCAGTGCAGTATTAGGTAGACAAACCATGACAATCTCTCTCCTTACCTACCTGCATTTGTTCTCCTAGACTTCTCCATCCTTCCCAAGAAACATATTTATTTAAATGGACCTCCCTGGAGAAATATTTAAAAATAGGTGATATTGTGCCACAAGTTTCAGGTGTCTTGAGCAGCAACAATACTTTCTAAATCTATTTCCCCATTGGCTCTCAATGTAATAAGAGGAGCTATAGGAGTAAGGGGCTCAATTTCAACTTATAACAAAAGCACTTTCAAAAACTATTGTTGATAAAGGAAATTGCCCAAAAGCCCTGGTTTCCAACATTATTCTATTTCCTATTTCTGTGAAGGAATTTATTTCCCACAAAAATCTCATCTGAAATACATAGGCTTTATTCTTCTAGGAAAACTAGTAAACAGAATCTAGCTTTATACTTTACACTTTTTATTATTTCTAGTCACATTTTGTAGTACATTTAATATGCAAATGTCATAAAGTAAATATGTTTGAAACTGCACTAAAAAAATGGAAAATATTTTTAGTATTTAAAAAAAGGAAAAAAACAATGAGAAAAAGAGAAAGAGAAAAAGGGAACCCTTTTAATAGTGCACACCTATGAATCTCAACAATGTAAGAGACCCAGTTGATTAAAACTTAGCTTTTAATAATTTCCTTAAAAATAGATGCTACAAAAGCTAAAAAATTCAGACGCTGCAATTTAGAACAGGAGGTGGGAAAGGATATAGGGATATGATTTGACTGGACTTATTAAAATGGGCGTTAGTACTCCTTTAAATATTGTCTCTAAAGTGCTATAATAAAGTGCTATAATAAGGTGCTAGTTGTGCATGCAAAACGTTCTGTGTTTTGCTCTGTTAAATAAATATTGCATATATCTTGTGTTAAGTTGAATACAGTTATATTGATAAAGTGCTATATTGTGCTTTATTGCAGGAGTATAAAGCTGCCTCATATTGTGCTTCAGTATATCCCATATAATATTCCTCGTGGTTCCCTATTATTTAACTCCTGTTAGGAGTAACTAGATGATTCAGGAACCTTATCTGGTTTTAGTCTTTGTTTTTAGTATAACGCTGTGTCTCTGACAATCTATATCTCTCCTATAGCGTGGAGATCGCGGTTAGGACGCCTAACACGCGCCTCACGTTGCTGCGTCTCTCCCGACGCACGTTTCTCAATTTCCTCAGGGGTTACCGGCATGACACTCTGACTTCCCTATTTATAGTCTCTGTTGTCATGGGAAGGAGTTTTAAGTTAAAATCAACGTTTATTTAATGTTTAAAATGGCTTAAAGGATCTCTAAACCTCGAAATCTGCTAACTCGCATATTTTAGTGGTTTTTAACCATACACTTAAACTCACTATATCTTATATTGTTGCTATAGTTCTCCATATTATTATTGTTTGAATCTTGAGAATCATTTGGTATATATACATATATATTACTACTGTATCAGAGATTTTAAATAATATCCTTCATCTTGATATCTTATTTAAAAGATCTTATTAGATCTCCTTAATAATAAGGTTTCCATGTATTATTATTATTAACTTTTATTTGTAATGCGCCGACATATTCCGTAGCGCAATACAGGGGATAAAAACAAGGGAAAATACAGCATTAACAAAATTCAAAAAATGGAGGACCCTGTTTTGAGTGTATTACTTTAAGATGTAAATATATTGTAAATTAGCACAATTCTGCTTATCCCCCTTTAAAAAAAAGAAATACAGATATACGGTATTACATTTTACATGTAATTATGCTATAGGGCAAGCTACTATTTTGGTTTCTGCTACTCAACCTCCCTTTGGTGGGAACAAACATGAAGTTTCTATTGCCACAATGGGAATGTGGCAGCACCACTGTCATTACTTGAAACAGGATTGGTGTATAATTACAATAATTGCCTGACAAATTAATCTTTCCTGTTTCATGCCCACCATTTGCGTCTCCTTGTGAATAGGGGGCGCTACTGTTGCTCACAGAGACATGCTACTAATTTACTATGTAAAGCAGGGGTGTCCAAGTTGCATCACGGTGGGCAGCACAATTGAGGATGTTCCTGCAGCACCCAGGTGAGACTATTGCTTCTTCCTTCATGCTGATTGACTCACCTCTGCATAGAAAGGAGATCCTCAAATCCAGGCCTGTGTTAGGCCCACCAGTACTGAACTTGGACACCCCTGATGTAAAGCTTATCATCTGCCACCTACTGGCCGCCACTGACGGGGACATAACAGGAAAGGTCCAAATCTAGTATAAAACAATTTCATGTATTATTTTTTTTATATTCCTTTCCAAAAACATTTTTTTTCTGTTATCAAGATTAGTTTTTTTTTTTTTTAAATCATATAGAAAAAAAAATAAAACACCATTGGTAGTATAAAGCATTTCTAGGCATTCTCCATATTTGAACCAAGGAATAAGGATTTTATTTTCACACGAGCCACAGTCCTTTCTGTACTTGTCCTATTAAATCTGAGCATATATTGACAAATACAACTGTATTATAGCAATAAAAGGGATAGTGCATTTCTCCAGGCACAGGGTGGGGTCGGTCAGTGGCAGTCCTTTGAAAGTAGACAAGTTCTGTAAGGTGTACCCGATTAACCTGTTTCTTAACGTGCTTAGAAAAAAAAGCAATTTACTATTAACTACAAAAAAAAAAATAGTGATTTGTTCCAACACATTGTAAAGTTCTTTTAAATCTGGGCCAGTAATCCTGTGTAATAGAAAAAACTGGGAAATCATGTGACCTGTCATTGCCTGGATTGGATTCAGCAGCAGACACCACCTCTATGACCTTTGTGGTAAACAGACCTGTTACAAACTTTGTATCCAGGAGGAGAGCTTTGCAGTTATAGCTGAGCATTGAGCAAGAATGCACTGGCACAGGCGAGGTATTATACACCAGGTGTATCAGCCGGGCCGCTGCATGGGGCTCTTCCATTGAATTTGAAGTAAGAAGAACTTATTTTTTTTACCATAAAACAACCCTGTGTGAAATCTAATATTCACACAACTGCATCTGTAAGTATAAAACTCTATTTGGCTTTAATAGAATTGACTCCTGGATAATTGCATCACAACATGCCACTGCTGGCACCCATCAGTAATAATACCTTGCAACCTTCGCAGGTGCCTGTGTGTTGTACAAGTCTACACAGGTGTATGAACTTGGCAATATCACTACAGACAGGTAAATATTAGCATTATATATTAAAACCATACTCCTATTTGGTGGGCGTAGTAAAATGGTGCATCTCAGTTATTAATTCATTGATTGTATTATTTTAGGGTGTAGTAAAATGGTGCATCTCAGTTATTAATTCATTGATTGTATTATTTTAATTCCAGTTAATAAATACAAAGTTGTTTTGGTGCGATCTACAGCATTTATAAGAGGTTCTTAATTAGTACCTACTATGTGCGAATTTATTAATGAGATTTATGTCTACATGACATATCATGTTCGGCCATTAAGATAAAACAGTTGCAAATGTGTAATTTTATAGATTTTGTTCGACTATTATGAGTGTTAATAAACAAGGTTGGAAATGTAAGTACTTTATCCCATTTCAGTAACTGCATTTGTTTTTTGTATTTTTTTATGCAACTAGGTGTTTATTTTTGAGATTTATATACATTTAGGAGATTCGTGCTATTTTACATTTGTTTTAGAGTATGATTAACACTTATTTCACTGAATTCAGCAAGCCAAGAGATGTTTGATTATATATATATATATATATATATATATATATATATATATAAACTAGTGTATTGCAGTATATAGTGATACTTTTTTTTTTATTGGACAAACATATTCATAATTATTGTGTCAAGCTTTTGAGAGTGACCTCTCTTTGTGTATTGCTTCTGACTTGGAGGTAACTCTCGAAAGCTTGACATAATAATTATGAATATGTTTGTCCAATAAAAAATGTATCGCTATCTAATGCAATGCTCTGATTATTCATCTAGATTATTAGACGCTCATGGCTACCTCACACTAATATATATATATATATATATATATATATATATATATATATATATATATAAATTCTGGGCACGAAAAAAAGTTTGTTTAACTTGTTTTAGATGTTCAAATGAGAACACAAATGCACTATTTATTTTTTTAAGGTAAAGTTTATATTTTAATATGCAAGAGACCTAGAATTTTATATCCTTCTTTTTTGCCTTGATATACAAATCTCTGTCCTGTGAAGCTTGAAGGATTAGTCCTCATTCAATGTGATTTAGCAGTAGGGCCATTCTCTCTCTCATCTTGGTTTGATGGATTTTCCAAAACCCTTTCAGTTTATGCTTAGACTTCAGCAGGTAATTAATCTCCAATTTAGTGAATGACAGATAAACAAACTTGACAAATAAAGATCTTTAGCAGATAAATCATTAAACAATGGTAGACTGGTACCTTTTCACCTGCTAATATACTGGACAATGATAGCATGTGTAAATGGAATAGCCTGCCAAACTGGATGAAATTACAACACATTATTATCATGTGCCAACATGTTGCTGAATTATTTTTTTTCCTAATAATATACAAATAGCTTTCTCATATTTTTCTTTTCTTTTTTTTATTGGTCACTCGTCATTTGTCAACTTTAATCTGGATAACGTATTTGCAAAAAACCTCACAACAGATACACTGTTGCTAAGATTGATTGATTGTTTTGATAAAGAAAACAATTAGACTATTTAATTACAAAATGGTGTTTTTTTATGGCAAGCTATATCAGATAGCATCATTGTTACAGCAGATGAGTTATACCTGGAAGGCATTATTTAATAGACTGGTTAGGTTTCCCAGAACACAGTCTTAGTAATAATATAAATGCTGGGGCAACCATTCTGTGTTGTTAAAGGGACATGGAAGTGATTAGAACTATTGTCAACCATCAGATAAAGGTTTGAAATTATATGTGAATGTTGTTCATAAATTGAATTGGATATTTCTGATTTTAGCTATTGCTTGTATAGCCCCTGAAATTATTAAAAAGGTGCGATTCAACCCCACAACTGCAATTGTACTAATTGGTGGCACCAGCCAATGGAGCATGTTATTTTTTTTTCTTTCAATGAAGTGGAAATAGATTACATTATGGAATTCAAAAGCTCATAATTCAATTAATTTAGCAGTAATTTCAAAAAGGAAAGAATTTTTTCCACTAAGTATTTGATGTCGTGGTTGACCCTTTAAATACAGAACCACTTAGTACAATGGTGCACAAACTGGGGGTCATCTATTCCAAGACAATTAAGCAGTCACTTTTACTACACCTAAATAAAACTGTGTAAAATACAACACATTGTTTACACTGAGTGTAATATATACTTCTAATAATTTATTTGCATTAAAAAGCACAACAAATACAGTTTGGTGACCATTTGCGCTATGCATGACATCTCTTTTAGTCATCTCTTTTAATTTGCTGTGTGTACTTATATAGCCAGTAAATATGTGTTCTTTTAACTATTATACTAAGCCTATCCTAGTTATAAAGGAAACATTATGCTGGGGTGTTGATGCTTGGATGGTGAACAATTAAGTCATTCTTTTTTTATGACTGATAATGAAGTGTCTCATCTCTTGTAAATCTACATGTCCCAGACAGGTCTTTACCTTGCACTGCTAGATGTCACTCCTTGGTGCAAATGTTGCAGTGCTGGAGGGTAAGTTTGTCATAATGGCCACTTGTTTAAAAGAGTTATTATAATAAGCCCATTAATTAATTCTGTAATAAATGTGATGTTGTTTGTGTCACCATATTTTATTACATGTGTTTATTTGTGTAGCTGAATCTTGATACACTGGTCTTTAGAGTGCTAATAAGCATATCATTAATACTGTAAAACAATAACCTATAAGTCATAGCTCCAAAGAGCTCAGTTTAATAGAAATGAAGTCTTCTAGACATAGGATGGGGGATCAGGTAAGTGAACCTGGGAAATATGTTTGCACTGTACTGTTTTTGTTAGTGAGAAGAGCTACAATATTTCTTTTTGCACTGGTGAATGTTGAGTAGGTGTTTGACAGATGCAAAGCATGTGCTTTCCATGTATGACAGATGATTACAGTGATTTTTGCTAAGAAGTGTACTACTTACCTGTTGATCAAACATAATATAGTGGGTCTTGGTGGACTATTTAATTTTAATGCAAATAAAATCAAGTATTATATTAAAAAAAATGCATAAAACATGATTTTGCGTAATATTTTTTTATTTCTTTGGATACATTTTTTTTATATTCATTTTATGTAGTAGAACACCTTAGCGGGAGCCAGTGGTGGTCCATGGATCACAGTTTGGGAACCTCTGATCAATAGCAATTTTATATATAAAAACAAATGGGCTTATGGAACTGGCCAACTGAATCTATAGCAAAATAGAAATCATGTATATCCAACATTATTAAACTCCTAGTGTAGGTGGTCGTAACAACTAACACTGGAATCCACTGCAACAGCAGTCTTCTAAGCTACAGTGATAATGCTTTTATCACTGTGCAATAAAGGAATTAGTTTATGGTTTGTGTAGGAATACTTATGTGTAATTGCTGGGGGAGGGCTGGTGTCTGAATTTGAAAATCTGTCATACCCACCCAAAGCAAAGTAGTTATAAAAACATTAAACTAATGTTGCTGCAAGGTTGTTTAGTTGTAATATCTAATGGTTATTTATTTATATGGTTGGATTTTGCTTGCAGTTCTGTGGTAGAAATTATGATGTAGCTAATAACTTTTATCCAAAAAAGAAATGTAAAGTACTTTGTCATAGAAATATTATTATTATTATTATTATTATATTAATTCTTTGGTGGATAAACTAAGAAAGTAAAGTTTTTTTTTTTCTTTTTCTTTTTTTAAAGCAAAAAATGCGTGATCCTAAACTTTATCACATATTAATGTGAAATTGCACTCTATGTGACACCTTAGTATCTCCTGTTCTTTTGGTTCATTCAAAGTGGGTGCATAGTGAATAGTGTTGCAACCCAAATAGAAAGTTAAAGAGATTTCATAGGCTGAGACAGTGTACACAGAAAATACCCACTGCAATGTGTCTCTTCTTTTACTTTGGAGTTTTACAATGTTGTACACCCAGCCCTGTTTGCACTAGATTATGGTTCTCAGAGAGCAATTGTTTTCAGGGGCTAAAGAAGACCTATTGGTTGGATGAAGTGCATTAGACATGGATAAAGGCTTTTGGAAGGTTAAAGAATAGAAGGCAATGACAGATGATAGCTCAGATAAGGTAGTAAACAGAGGGTGTATAAAATGGCATGTGAGACTATTAACTAGGTGCCTTGAATCTAAGACAATAGAAGGCAAACAGAGTATTGTACACAGTGAGCTGTTTGCTGTATGGATATTTACTTGAGTGTATAAGGCTCATTCTAATCTAATGTAAAGTCATCAAATAAACAGTAGACTGTTTAGGCTGCTTTTTTGTCATACTCTGTACAAAGGGAGTTGTAACAGCTATATTTAAGAACCTCAGTGAGTTATCTTGTGTGCTAAATGTATTATATGATCAATCATAATATACATTTATCAGTGGTGGAGCTACTGATGGTGCAGCAGATGGAAAGAACTACGGCCCAACAACAGGGAAGGACCCACTGCTACTGGCAGCAATGGATGAGGATGGCAGAAACTACTTCATAAAAAGGTCTAAAAAAAAATTTTTTTGGGGGGGGGTGGCAGTATTTACTCCTAAAGGAATCTAGCTTGTATAGAGAAGTTGCAAGCAGGGGAGGCTTAAATTATTTTGCACCAGGGCCCTGCATTAACTAGCTGTTGTCTTGTATTTTTTAGAAATATCCATGGCATTATGAGCCTTAATGTGCTAACTGGAAAACTATCCTGCTGCAGTGTATAATAAAGAAGTGACTTCATACACAAAATGATTTACAGTGATCCTGATAAATAAGAGAAACCTCTAGCTTTAGATGGCAATGCCAAACTCCAAAACCATTAATATTTCCATAACTTATTTTATAATGTAGTCAGAAAGTTTGGATAATTTTTAAAAAGTAAAGATGTTGAGCTTTTTTGCAGTATACAGTTAGTCAGCTATACAAAATTTTTACTGAGCAGGTTAATCCCTATATTTTTATGGAGGGGGGGGATGATGGGGACAAATTCCACCCACATTAAATGAATAGGGGACATCTAAAAATTGCAAAGTTAAACTTAATCATACATTACCAGATTTGACCACTATGCATATACGTATATAGTAGATAAATAGTACATCAGTGTTCACATTTGAATGACTAAAGCAAGTTAAAAAAAAACTGTTTCCAGCTCAGAATTCCAAGAAAGCTGTGTGTGTGTATATATATATCTCTTTTCCGCCATTTTGAGTCACAAAACACATCAAATAAGGCTTAAAATCGCTTGCAACCTCACTCCCAGGCTTCCTAGCTCCCCCCTGTGCTTTGTGACTGTTGTTGTTGTTTTTTTTTGGGGGGGTTTATTATTATTTTTCTTGTTTTTCTATCTCCGCGGGCCGGCCGTCTGTTAAATTCCTGTTTTTTCGAGGTCGTATTTTTTTCCCCGAGCTCATGTGTGTGATGGGGCTGCTGGCTGCAATGAGCGCCTTTGGCACTCATTGCAGCCTATGTGCTGCGCGGCTGCTTAATTGCTAATTTCAGCCTAAGTCCTGCGTGCTATGCCTCAACTGCTTGCCTCGCTTTGCAAGGCAAGCAGGGCAATGAGCACCTATGGCGCTCATTGCTTAAGTCCTGCAAGCTTGGAAGGCTTCAATGACTCAACATCTTGCCTCGCTTTGCAAGCCTCGCAAGCGTGACAACAAATCGCAGTTTGCCAATTATATTATGTGATACATTTTTACTTATGTTAGGGGGGCCAGGGTACTTGAAAAATGTAAACAAATTAAATGAGGGGCACTGCAGCAAATTATTACTTTACGGACTACCAGAAAAAACTTATAGCAATTATAGAATTGCAGGATTGAGTACTGGAGAGTTAAATTATGATGTATGCGTACAGTATAATTTTGTTCATGAATATATAAAATCTGTGTGATTTTTGCAATCTTCATAGGCATAATGTAGCATGTAAAGTATAAATCCTCACTTTGACCTCTATCAAAAGTTAATTAGCACAACTATTTTATACAGGATATGCGATGATGATTTGTACATTTGCTTATTTTGCAAATTTTCAGCATTATTTAATCTGACTTTGTCACATAGCATACAACTGTGCATGTTGTGTATCAGGATGGTGCCAAGTGATTGTCAACCCATTACATTTTATTATCTTCCACATGTCTGGATTGGGCATGGCTCAGCGCTGTGTGTGATGTGTGCTTCAAATGTCACAGCTCATTAGTCCAGGAAATATTACAGAACCAGGTAAATCTAGTGGCAGTAATGAAGTGATCACCTGATTTAATTAACGGAAGGGGATGAAGCTTTTATTTTTTCATAAAGAAGTGGGTCTGTCCCTTCGGTATTTATGTGGTGTCCCTCTTAATGGATACAAATAATTTAAAAGGGTTGATACCAATATTGAGAAAACATACTGTATATATTCTCTTCTGTTTGTAGAAATGGTAGCACGAGGCAAGCAAGAATAAGGAGATATTTACTAAGCATCACAGGGACTACAGGTTCTTGGAGGACGATCATTGCAGTCTATCACGACCCATTCTTACTCTATCTCCAACATACAGTCTTTAAAGTTACTTGATTATTTGAATATGGTAGAAAATCATTCTTGTAGTAATTATAATGGGTGGCATTATTTTGAAGCAGGTTTAAGAAGAGGCAATAATGAAATAAAACTTTAATGGCCATAGAAAAGTACATTTTTCAGCTGGTAATTAATTATAGGTAGCCGGTAAATAGAATAAATACCAGAACAAAAAACAATTGCTTAAAAAAAATCCTAAATGGCACAGAAAAGGAACATCCCACCTCTGTAAAACTGAGAGGCGTGGCATAAAGTAAGAGGCCCATAATCAAGGGAGTTTACGACCTTCAATTGATCTGACTTTGTACTGCTTTTTAACTTAATGCTTTACACTATTTCAGTAGGAGATATGCTTTTCCTCTGTGCTAGTTAAAGCAATCTTTAAATTAAATTTTATTAAATCTATGTTAAAAAATATAATAGTGGTGCTTCAGCTCCCCATCCAGATCATACATAATCATATTAATGGCACATACAACAATTGCTAATTCTCCTACCATGGGAATCTTCTGGGTGATCAGGTGGTGTGGGCTCTTGTTTTTTGAGCAATCTAATTTCTTCTCCATTCCGCTTCTTTTATTATATTGTTTTGTTTCTTTTTTATTAGGGACTAGAATATTGCCCGTCAAAAAATGACGGCAAAGAAATTGTAAGTGAGCTAATGGTGTTTGGTGTATTTAATGTGACTGATGTAGCGTTGTTCGTTTTCTATGTGGTGCGACTTTTTCGTAATAACTGTAGCTGTTTGGTGGTGTTTTGCGTGTTTAGGGACCTTTAGCCTCGTTTTCATTTTGTTCGGCGGCCATTTTTTCTCTCGCTTACGTAATTTTTGGGTCTCTAAACTCTGAAATTTGTGCTTAAATGGAGATGTAAGTTCACTTGCAGAGGTCCTCGTTGCCTTCCCTTGCTGTGAGTAACCTTTTTATGTGTTTGTTGTTTGTATTTATTGTGTTTGTAATGTTTTTGGGGTTGCGTCCTTGTTTTTTAATCTTGTAGGTGTTTTTCGGCAAATACGTAGGTGTTTGGTGGTGTTTTGTGTCTGTAGCCTCGTTTTGGTTTTTTTCAGCGGCCATTTTTTCTCTCGCTTAGAGAATTTTTTAGTGTCTAAACTCTTTTAATTTGAGTTAAATTGAGGTGTAACTTTACTTTTCGAGATCCTGGATTTTTTATGGTGTCTAGTAATATTTTCATATTGAACACCTAAAGAAACTTGCGTTGGCTGGTGTATTCTGTTTCGAGAACCTTTTCTGCTACTATTAACCAATCATTTAAACTAATTCCACCTAATAGTATAAAAAAATTACACTTTTGTTAAAACATACACCCTTGCTTTAATCCATTCGGAACGATAAAATTGGGTTTTAAAAACTAAATAAAAAAACTTAAGAGTAGCAATGACTAAAAAAAGAGGTAAGGTTTATAAGGAGAAGCAAACTTAAAACACTTGAATGATAATATGAGTAAGGAACTTAGGAATGATACTGTAGAAGTGAGGTTTTATAATAGGAATCATAGTGAACATTAGACTTAATTAATCATGTATTGGATCATATAAAAGCAACTCTTCAGATATACCTCTAAAAAGTATTCCATAATACATTGGCAATTATTTACTTTATTACCATGTAATTCAATTTCCCTATTATCTAAAATATTCTATCAATGTAATGTCAATTAAGACAAAGTTTAATTATTGATTATATGGTGATATTTTAGTCATAGCTACACTTAATTAGGTTTTTATATTTAGTGTTTGGGACCCAATTGTATTGTTTCTATTTGATTAACGTGTGGGTGTATGTTTCATAATATATCAATAAAGGTTGTGTTTTATATACAGTATATGATAGTTGTGAAAGTAAGTGTCTTAAGTGTAATATCCTTTTCTAATGACTCGGCTCTAGACATTTCTCCCATAAGGAATTCAAAGCTTAGAAGAGGTAAAAAAATAAAAAAAAGGAGAGAGCCGGGAGAGGAGAATGTTCTTCAAGCTCTTTCTGAAAAGTTAGGCGCCTGTCTTAGTTTGGAAGACAGTTCCAAAATCTTAGTGCTTCATACATAAAAGCTTGGGACCTTTTGTGAGGAGATTTTGGAGAAGGCTAATAGATCTCGGCGCGGGCATTGGAACATACGGAGTGAGGAGCTTCTTCAGGAAATAGGGACATGAAGAGCTTGTGTGTGTCAGCAGACCAAGCTCAAACTATATGCAGTCTTTAACAAGGAGACAGTGTAGGGCAAGGACAGGTGTTACGTTACTGGAATGAGGTTGGTTTGTTAATAAACTCACTGCAGTGTTTTATACCAACTGTAAGCAATGTAGCTCTTTATTTGACAGTCCTAGATAAAGACGAATGCAGTAGTCCTGTTGTGACAATATAAAAGTATGAACCAAAGTAGGGAGGTCTTCTGTGGGTGCTTAATCCTGGTTATGTTCTTCAGATGGAAAACTGAGAACTTGATCAAAGCTGGAATTTGATGTTTTAGTGTCAAATCTCAATAAAGGACAACCCAAAAGTTGCAGATTTTAAAAGCTGGGTGTCCCCAAGCTGAAGACCCACTCCTGTTTGACCCAAGGAAGCTGCTGTCATCCGATGGGAACCAATAAGAAGTACCTCTGCGTTTTTTTGGGATTCAGCCTTAGCAAATTCCTACACATGGAGCTCTTCTATATATTTTTTAGGAGCCATGGTTGGATTTTCTTCATGGGAGTTAAAGGACAGATAAAGCTGCAGGCATGAGCGTGGTAGTTGAGGCCATATCTTCTGATGATCTCTTACAGTGGCAGCATATACAGCAAACCGTGATGGAGATAAAATTGAGCCCTTTTGAACTTCACATGATTGGGGCATTGGTTTAAAGGAGTATGCACATGAAGGAATCCTCTGCGATCTGCCAATATAAAAAGATTGAAAACCACTCAGGACAGTGCCATCCAGTCCCAGTCCAATTCTGCAGCTGCTCTATTTATATTCCTTGGTCCACTATGTCAAATGCTGCAGACTCGTGGTTAAGGAGAATTAGGATTGAACAATCAGCTTCATCGCTTTCAATTAGAACCCTAAATGTAATGTGTGTGAAAAAAAAAAATTAAAAAATAAATAAATAAAAAAAAAAAAAAAAAAAAATATATATATATATATATATATATATATATATATATATATATATATATATATATATATATATATTACTATTAAGACCTTTCTTTCATAACTATCATATGCTGTATATAAAAAAAAAACAACCTTTTATTGATATATTATGAAACATTCACCCCGACTTTAATCAAAAAGAAACAATAATGTACATTTGGTTTGTTGGTTATTTTTTGGTGTGTGCTCACACTGTCATGATCTTGTCTTTAAATATTCTGTTATAGTAAAACACTACATATAATTATTACTTCCTTATAGGTTGCATTTTAGCTCCCAGTATGAGAGCATAGATCAGCTTTAATAATGAAGAAAATAGGCATTATGGTAAAAAATAACCTGTTTGTTTTTAAAGGACCGCTTTAGTGGTCTTATAAATGACTCGCTAAAGAATAGTTAAGTACAGCTTGGTTAGAAAAAACTTTAGTTATCTTTTACTGTGCATTAAAACAATAAATTACTTTTTTAAAGTCCTGTTGTATAAACTCCAGAACTTTCCATACTTATGTATTGTCTCTGGAGCCGCCCAGGGGGAAGTATCAAACTGAAAAACTTTTGAGACAACTCTGTAAAACACACATTAGTTGCAGGTAGTAGTGTTACATGAGCTGCTAGCAATGTACTCAAATACACTTTCTATCATACTGCAAGAACAGTGTGCACAGTAAACATTTCATAAATGTTTTGTTTTTTTCCTTATCCGGCCCTACCAAACTATTGTTTATATAAGAACACTACCCTTTAAAAAGCTACATTTTTTTAAACTACATAAGTTATAGGTAAGACAAAAATATAATAAGGGAGATTCTAATTTACTTTTTACATTTTTGCCCCTTTTTTCTTTTTTTCTTTTATATTTATTCATTCAGTTTTTTTATTTCTTTTTTTATGCAGGAGTCTGTCAGATTGACTGATGTGTAAGATGCAGGAACCATGTTACGTTTTTTTTCCAATCATGGATGAAGAAATATTTAATACTACAAAATTTCAGATAGTGGATGATAGTCCTACAGGGAGTGAACATAGCGCTTCACCTGTTGACACACAAACCCAGATACAAGACATGCAGGTTTTGGAGGAAACCCCAGTCTTTGAAAATATCAACAAGAAAGCACATAATGTCCCTCCATTGATTTTGTTTCCTCCCAAAGAAGGTGATGGGAATTACAGTACAACCATTCCAATTTGATAGACTGGCTCCCGCCAGGATCTCCACCTCTCCAACCCTAAGGAGGTTACGAAAAAACACAACTGGACATTTTTTACCATTGCAGGAGTTTTTTGATGTTTCAAAATTCCCCACGCACAAGGAGGAATCCGTATTAGCAATTACTACAGGGCATTGTTTTGACAGCCCACCATGGAGTCCAAAATATCCAGCCTCTTTATCACCATCTTCCTGTATAAGCCCATTAGTATTGCCATCACCCAGTGAAGATGAGTCTAGACATGCTCAGACTCTAGAACATAATATAAGTAATGAGGCTGATTCATCAGACAATGCTCAGCAAGGAAACTATACGGACACTGAAACATCTCCAGTGGACCCAGAAGAAAACCAACTTGCAGAATCTACAAATCCTCCAGAAGTTAATAATTACACTAAGGTAGGATACGTGTTTTTTGTACGATTGTGAAGATGGTCGGTAACAATACTAATTCTAAACAGAGATGTTTTGCTTCTTAGAGTTTTCTTATTATTTTCTAGATTCACTCTCTCTTCGTCTTTGTCTTCTTTTTTTTTACAATAAGAACTAGAATCAATTTCCTGAAATATATGCACCTTTGGCCACGTATGCTATGTAATACCACTAAGAAATCAAGTTCAGCTATCTAAACAGATATATTTACAAATTAAGTTTGAATTTTGTATAGGAACATTGATTTTAAGTCCAATAACAACCAATTACCTTGTCTAGCAACCTTAAAGATTGCCTTGAGAAACGGCAGAAAGCTTTATGAATATCTCAGACATGCTTGAAGTCCTTCATAGTGTTTGTGCATTACCACATCCATTAAAAAAAGGGTGTTATCTACCATTATTTCTAAAAATGAGCACTTTTGTATATGATTGTTAATTTTCCGGGCTCCAACTTTCCAACTTTAGATCATAACCTCTTATTTTTGAATTTAGCAAATGCCTCTACACTTTTAAATCAATTTTATAACACCATAACATAATATTATAGACTGACTTGCTCTTATTTTCTTACTTTGCTGGATAATTTGCTTTTATACAGGATAATAGTTATCTTAAATTAGGCTATATTATTCATGCTGTAAGCTTCATGCATTCCTCAAGAAGAATTCTGCTTGGCCTAAAATGTGAGTACCAGCTGCACCCTTCTGGACCACTTTAGTTTCATATAATGAAGTGGCAATACAAAGTATGGTGTAACGGTTGCAGTGTACTCTGTTTGCCTCACATGCACCCTTCTATTGCCAAGATATTATAAAGGAGAACTCGCCAAAAGTAGCCATGTATTGTTGGCTATATGGCGAGCCTTAAAATGGGGTGACGCAGTGAGATCACAAACTAAATATTGTTCATAAGGAGACCCCGTAGCCCCATTTCACCATAATAGACCATAAAAAAGGAGCATAGAAGTGAGGGCATATGAAAAGCTAATGAAACCCTCCCCGGCCACTGAGGATTTCATATATTTTAGCAATGTGATAACCAGAATTTATTAATTCCTATAATATTGAGTACTAATAAAATATTTATGCAGGGAAACTTCTAAATAGGATGGAAGATTCATGATGCAGGAGATGAGCAGATTCATGTTCTCAAAATTTCATATACCTGTAGGCATGGCCGGATTACCCATTAGGCCAACTAGGCAGCCGCCCAGGGGAGCTTCGATGTGAGGGGCGTTATGTCCCAAAAAAAAAAAAGGGTCCTGGCTTAAAAAAAATGAAATGTTGCAGTTAGACTAGCTATTAGGGGGTAACCACCTAGAACAAGACAGGAAAGGGAACTTGCACATACATAAAAGGCAAAACTGGGTCTGTGCATATCTGGCATACTCACTTGCAGGGGCTCCTCCACTTCACTGCCCAGGGTCTCCAAAAAAGGTAGATATACGGCCCTGCCTGTAGGTTGTTCTGAAAATATATTGTTAGATTTTAATAACAATATTAAAAAAGCCATGGCCAGTACATTGACTTTCCCCAGTGAAGGTTTATCTAACATTATAAAATCAGAAGCTATTTTATTACATGCAGGTGATGCAATATAATGTAGACTTGCTTAATGTCCAACAAAAGGACATTTCTTTTATGCCTTAGCAAAGTTCATGTTTTCCAAAATAAAACACTGGACCAAATAATTGATAGAAGATGTTATTGCTCATTAACATACTAGGTCATTGACGTAAAACAAGTTTAATGGTTTCATGGATAAAATATTGTTATTTAGGGGATTTTTTTTACTGTTTTTAAATTAAATGTCCTATTGTTTCATATACTTGCTCTACATATTAGCATTTTTATTTTTTAAGGACTGGAGAATAATTCTTATGTGTTTGACATGATGCTACCAGAAGAAATCTTGCATGTCAGTTGGATAAAAGTAAACAAATTTCAATTATAACCAAACAATATCTTGCACCTTTTGGTGCTTTTATTGAGTTTAGTTCAAAGGAACACAATGTTTTTTTTCTATATGGTCTTTTGAATAACTAACCTTGATAATAATATCTTTAGCATATAAACACAACCTTTTAAATATTGCAACTTTAGTACAGTGTTCCATTTTCTTTTATGAACTGGTCATGCCTAATACTTTTCAAGAGAATATATCCTTGTAAACTAATGAACTTTCCATTACTACTTTTGAATGCACTGGTTGATTGAATATCCACATTCCCATTGTACAGACAAAACCTTCCCTTGCATTCAAAATCTTCCATTAGTGGAAACCAATATTGTAAAACCAGCTGTAACATAATTGCATACAAAATATAAAAATAGAGGCTTTATTTGTTTTACATTCTAAATACTGTTTAAAAGTTAAATGTATAGGACCTCATGGCCATTAAATGTAATCCTATGCTTTTTGTGCAGTTGTATTTCCAAATATACAACTACACATTAACTGTTTTCCTTCTCTAGAAGGTTGTTTGATAAGAACACGCGTTGCCCTGAAGGTGTATTTACCTTAGTAAATGGTGTCCAGAGAACTCCCTGTTATTATCTTTTAGAAGACTTGCTGAGGGATCCCAAACCATTTATTATAAAGTCATTCACCTGTCAGCAGAAGAATTTATTTTTCCTCAGGACACATCTGTTTTCTGTATAGATATTTGCTGTCTACCTCCGCAAACTGTGCTCCATCTATGTCAGACGGACAACAGAAGCTCATCTCAGCCAGGAGAGCTCCAGGCAATAGACCCACAACTCGTGCTTATCTTTCCTAGTGTACAGTTGGAGAACTAATATAACATTTCTGAGCGGATATTTTAACACAGTTTAGATACAGAATATTTCTATTGCAATGACACATCTTTTAAAGGAATATGGGCATATTATTTTGTAACGCCATGCAGATATATATATTGTGTGTGTACATTATTAATGCATTACCCTTCGGGAAAATCCCAACAGTAATCTGCATAGCAACAGCAAAGCATCTTAATCTGAAATCCTTAAAAGGTTTCCAATTATCTTGACTAGTATTTGTGTGTTTTTTTTGTTTTGTTTTTTTAAGGTTTCTTCCCTCACTCTCTCTTCACATGAGAGATATAAAATGCTCCTTCTCCCTGTTGTCATGTTTTTCTGAATTTTTATTGGGACTTTGTCCATTCTGGTTACTTTGTCATCAATGATATCATAAACATGAGACCACATAACATTGTAAATACACAACAGATCATTTCCATTGTCATATACTTATATATGAATACAGTGTACCAGAGAAAGGCAGCAATATAATGGGGTATAATTATACTCCATAAATCCTGAAATCTTTTGTACTATAAATGCAATAGTTTTGTGCATACCCTTTGATCGTTGGACCCATATTGGAATCGTAACTACTACGTCACCAAAACAAAATGATTCATTAATTGATGATGAATGTCCAAAGGCACAATGTTATAGGAAGGCTGAGCAAGCAGGACTGTCTAACAAACATGATGGTTTTTACAACTTGTATTGTCCTACAGATAAGAGATGTAAGATTTTCAGCAAAGAAAACGTAGTAACTATAAATGTAATACTCTAAAGAAAGAAATGTCAAGTCAGGCTCTCAGGAAATAAATGATCTAATGATTGTCACAACTGAAAGACATTAAACTACATTATTATTGGTTAGAAATAACATATTCTAACTGGTCTTATTTTGTTTCCCTGCACTATTCTGCAATAAATATTAAGATATTTATGACGGGCTATATTAAGTTGAGAGGAATTGAGCCTTTCTTTTAAGCTGAAGAGATGCCCCTCACAGGAAAATCTGTGTGTGTGTAATAAACCATTTTTATTTTATTTTTTATTTGAGAAAATGAATGGATCCCTGCACAATGAAATATGAATATGTTTGAATACTTTTAGCTGTATTTAACTACTTTCAAATGCCTTGAACTCAGAAATTTGGCTTCTGAGTATTTTTTTTCATAAATGTTTATATGCATTCTATTGACTTAAGAATTCATTAGTGCCAATAAGTAATATTTGCAGAATATGTAGCAATATTAAGAGTGATTTTAAGTGTGTATAAATTTACGAATTGGGCAATTGAATCGGGCCCTTTGAGTTTGAAGAAGAGTATAATTAATAGGGAAAAAAGCTCCAATATGAAAGAACCATTGCAGTACTAGAAACAAGACAAACTAACAATATTAGAAGACTTGTACCACGTGGATCCAGCAGAGGCATCCAAACATATTTTTATTTTCTAATTAATAGATAGCTTTATGATCTTTACTTTGCCTAATTAAGCTATTAGGCTCAAATTTGTCAAACCATGTTTTTTTCATTGTGTGTCGGCCCTTTAATATGATTACTTGGGATATTAAATTGCTATTCTCAGTAGACAAAAAGCTCTTCCCTTAGAGCTACTTCTACCCTGTGCTCTTTATGCAGTAGAATAACATGTTAATGTTTGTTTTCTCTTCTAGTTACAAGAATACTCTCAGTCACGGTACGTATGGATGGGTGCACTCTTGGTAGTGGGTCGATAACCAACATTTCTCACATTCTGCTTAACAAAAATGTTCACATCATCACTTTACGTTTTGCTAGACTACTTCCTTTTCAATATGCCAAAAATGTGTTTACATAGACATTAAGGTGTGAGATTCTTTGTCTCAGACAGTTGGCGAGTAACTCTCCGTGACAGTTATTTAATAGTGCACGACTCTGAGCTTGTGTAGCAGACGTAGCCATTAAAGGACTAGGCAGAACTATAGGGAAGTAAGCCCATAATATGAATCGCACACTTTAAAATATTCATCCATGTAAACTCATGTTTACTTACAGAGCGAGTAGCCTGCACTTTGGCTCTTACCTGTAATAATATAATATCTACTTGTAGAAGGCTATCTACTGATGTGGATGTCTGCGCAGAGCTCCTACTGGCCAGCCTGATAAGATGAAATGTCTTCTGCTCCCAGACTCCCTATCCAGCCTAAAGGAACATATACAACTCACTTATTTTGGCTTCTAATTTTATATAGTACTGAAACAATTGGAAATGTATTCTTATTATTAATATAAATATGATTCCTTCAAACATTTTAAAGTTACATGAAATATCTTAGGGTGTTTGTCCTATGTTAGCTAAAAGAAAGAGGTTAACCCCCCCCCCCCCCCCCCCCCCCCCCACAAACAGTCTGTTGACCTTTTACTAGCCTACAGTCTGATCATCACATTGCTCAACAGGTTTGTCAAAGGTTACAATCCACTGTGAAGTTCAGAATTGTCTTATAAAACAGCATATTTCTAAAAATAAGAAGCTTTTTATTGTTTGAAAGATGAGTGATTAGAAATAATCTTAATTTTATTTTGCAAAATAGTTGTTTTTTGCAGAGTCCAATGGGGAAAGCCCCCTTCTCCACTAGTGACTAAATAGGGGGTTGGCTGTGACTAATATAAAATTATCCTTCTGTACACAAGATGACTCCCTAACAAAACTAGCACAATAAGTATCAAAATTCTATTTTTTTATTGTTTAAACATCTAAAACATGTTCTTTTAAAAACTTGACAGAACATTTATATGAACATTTATTAACCATATTTAAATCATATATTTAAAAAAAACTTGCTACAAACCTAGCTAAAGACTTTTTTCACATTTAGATGGTTGGTGATCTGAATTTTAGAAAACAGACATTAGAGAGACTTGTTATAAGAATATGTAGTAGTGTTTTGACCTAAAATATCGTATTACTCATTTTGCATGTCCATGTGTAATAGAAAATGTGGTAGAACCATTACACTTTTCATTATATTTATAATGGCTAATAGCACTCAAATATCACTGCGACTTTATAGAGTTAAGGAGCTAAATTTTTACTAAAATAAACCATACATTTTTTTTTTCCATTAAACATTCCACAGACCCCGAGCAATACATTAGTATCTAAATCCACATTGAAGAGGCATTTGATTTTAATTAAATAATTAGTGTAGCAATAATGGTAACTGCATTTACCCAGGCGCTATTTTGAACGAGTAAAAGGACTCAGACTTTCTATCATAAATTGAAAAGAACATGTTTTATACATTACAACATTTTTTGGAAGTAAATAATAATTTTAAGAAAATTATCACTAAAGCAAATAATAAATAAATAAAATCAATGTGTTCCACCCTAGCTTGAATGGTGCATTAAAAATGGAAGAAATGTAAATAAACATTACCTGCATTTTTTAGCTATTTTTATATGCAAAAGAATGGGCATTATCTTATTTATTATTATCTTTATTTATATTGCGCCAACATATTCCGTAGCGCTGTACAGGGGTTTAGTACATGGCAAAAAACAAACTTAACACCTTATAAAGAATGGAGGGCCCTGTTTTTGAGCTTAGAATCAAATGTACATAGTGCTTGTTTCCAAGACATGGACACAAGATTGAAAACTCGCAAACTTACAATCTAAGGGCATGGTTGTTGCAGTTTGGAGGCTCATAAGGCTCCATGCCCCTTTGTTTCTTGTAACTTTTTATGGCAAGAGGAGGAAACACCCTTGCGTCACATTAATCTCACATTAATGTATGTTTTCTATTTTCTCATACAAAAAGACTATTGTTTAAAACATGATCTTTCAAAACTATAATTGAAAATATAGGACTGTGATGGCCCTGTAGAACAATACAACATGGGACTGTAACCTATGGTTTTAATATACAACCGTTTTGATTAGTCATCAAAGTATAACAATCCATGGATCTGAACAATGAACACTACTAAATTAATTGCCAGATAATACCCATAGCTAAAAAAAAAAGCTTTTGGCCAAGGGATGGCAAGAAAATGGTATTTCATGCTTTTTTCATACCATAAGAAATTATAAAATTACTTTTCAAGGAGTCAAAATACATCATGTTTTCTATGACAGATGGCAATACCTTCAAATAAAACATTATATACAAACATATCTAAAAATAAAGCTTCTTACAACCTTAGAAATTTTTGAAAGCCAATGTTTTCATTTTAGAGATGGTCCTGGCATTATATCGCAACTATATAACATGCTTAACAATCTAAATACAAATAGTGCATTAACATATACACACAAATGGAGCTCTATTCTAAATAGGGAAATAGAAAACGAAACATGGCAAAGTATTTGGGACCAGAATGACAGAGGATCTAGAAATATTTACACTAAAAAATCACACTATAAAATATTACACTTTTACAGAATCCCAATAATAATAAAAAAGTAGAAGCCACACATACCACCAACATGATTTAGAGCATGTAAGAAATTGGGCAAATTAATTCGTGTATGGTGGGAATCCCCTCAAATTCAAACATTCTTGAAAATGTTACAAGAAATGATTAAAAAAAAATGTTATTAAGTCAATAACTCTACTAAATCGACCTTTAGAAATGATAGGGAAAGATGGACAAAAACTAATTGTATATAAATATTACCTTTGGCTAGAATTATAGTAGCTCACTGTCTGACACAATAAACACCAAACACTAATCCACTAGAAAAAAATTTTTTTTCAAGTATTGCGAATTGAGAACATTTTTAATGTTATGTTGGAACAGGAAGATCAATTTTACATTAGTTTAACAATCTAAATTTACCAGCATTTTGGTGTAATCTTTCCCTTTTTATATAAGGTTAAAAATAAGACCTTGAGATTAATATATGATTTTATAAGTTAATATTATTTTGCTATGTAATGAAAAGCAACATTTTAACTATTTTTGTACTGTTTGTCTTCATGTTTGTTTTGATCTTTATGTATAAAAGAACAATTAATAAAATATAAGTAAAAACAAAACAAAACCGTAAGCATGCTCATACCCAAGGGAGTAACTAGACTGATTGTATTAATTAATTCCTGAAGTCTGATCATGCCTTTTCACAAGGATTTACAATAAAGACAATAGGTTCAGAGCCCTAGAGGGTAATTCATAATTATTGACAATAATCTCTCCTTTGCAAGATATATCCGGCCGTTCTTACTAAATAGTTCAGAAATGCTGATTGACAGGCAGAAATAGCAAAATTCAGTGTACATTAACTGTATGGAAATGCATTTCAATAACATTGAGCTTAGAAAATACTTGCTATTAGATATGATATAGTTTTAAGTTGCACCATATTTGGAACCTCAGCCCTGTCACTAAACTATTCCAAACAGGCAAAGGCGTAACCACTGAAGGATACAAAGAAAACAAGAGATAGTGTCTTCCTGCTAAATTATGCAGGAAGAACTAGGTCAGGGTAGAGAAATGCTGAGAAATGGGTAGGTCTGGGGATGCAGTTTCTTCCCAGGTGTGCTCATTTGGTTACCTTCAGCACTAAAATATTATTTTGCCATATATCCAATTTTACGAATACAACAACTTTTCCATAAATACTCCCATTTACCATAAATACTTTCTCAGGTATCCTTCATTATTTTATCCAAATAACAGAGGAGACTAGATCTGCTGTCATAATCTATGTCTCTATATTTCAAGTGGGAGCTGCACTTGTGCAGTCCAAGGAAACCCCATCCACAGATCACTGCTATAGAGGGAAAAAAGGTAACAAATCATTGCATCTAAAAGAGGGAATTTGGAAAAAAAAGAAAACACACTATGACACATTATTAAATGATGCTATAGAAAGGAGGGCCCTGGTACAAAAAAAAAATGTTGCCGCCCCCCTCCCAATGGGGTGTTGTAAAAATGTGTTTGCCCTCCCCTCCGGTACCAATGTACTAAGTGTGCTTCCCCAAGACCTCTTTGCGTACCAGCTCCCCACCCTAAGAACTTTTCCCATAACAGTACTCCACCCCTTGAAATTTCCCATTAATGCCCCCCCCCCCCAAAGTTCCCTTTCCATAGATGCTTTCCTTACCTCCTGCCTGTGGCACCTCTCAACATCCATCCCACCCCTCTTAGCATTCATCCATACATAGCACCCAGTCCTTGTCAGCAGTCATCCCTCTAGGCACTAAACTCCCCCCAGCACCCATCCCGTAGCACCTATTCCTATCTCCTTTGCCCCCTCACAGAACCCACCCCCCTGTACTTTGCTGTCACTTTGCAGCCCATGATCTCTTATCTTCTGCCCTGATACTCATTTCAGAGTGCTGAATTGCTCCACTCTGCCACCTCTTGGAGCTTCGGTAGAAATAGTCTTTATTTTTTTTATTTTTTTTAAACAGGCGCACACAAATTTCTGACTGGGGGTATAACAATAATATATATGCCATGACTATCTATCTACATACTACAGTATGTTCTTGTTAGTTTCAAGGGAGTATAAACAGGTCTTAACTAATATCTTTTCATAGAACAACAACTTCTGTAATGTTTTTAAAACCTGCTAATTTAAAAAGCTATTATTCTATATGTATAAAAGAACAATGAATTGATCCATCTCCCTTTCAATTATGAGGCAAACATACCTCTGTTCATTTATAATATTCTATATATTATTTTGAGAATCATGTGGAACATGACATAAGTAGTCTTTTTGATATAAATGCTCCCAGATTCTTACAAGTTAGACAGTAGACCGTGACATTGATGCATGGTTGACTTTGCTTGATCAATACTTGTCTTTGTTTTATTCAATCAGTTTAAACACACATTTTGTTTATCCAATAAATCAGTTATGGAGCTTCAAAGAGGGATCCTGTGACCTTTGCACATCCCATTGTTTAGATTATCTTTTCCCCTTAAACCTATTAAGAACTATTTTTGTAAAGTCATGGAAATGCAAGCTAGCGGTAATACTGAGCACGATGAGTCACATGGCTATTATCAGACATTAGACTATGAACTCAGCAGCCACATATGTTGTTTTGGCTAGTTAGAGTTTCTTGTTTATACCCGGTGCAGTAATTTTAATGAAGTCATCTCACACGACAAAACAATTCTTATTATTAACCCTATTGAGCATTGGTTTGATAGGTACGTTTGCATGGCTTGCAGCTGTATTGCTCTTTGCATTATAATTCTGGAACCGGAATCACAAAAAGATAAGAGTTCTACTAAAATGTATAAGATCACAAAGGAACCTGAGCCTTAGACATTTAATTGGGTATTGTGGCTAATGGTCTTGTATTTACAGTGTCTGTACGTGAAAAAAAATTTTTTTGCCATTTATTCATTCTAAAATATATCTTATTTCATTAACTATTATATATGATATCTCAGAGTAGGCATTTTTATAAATGTAGGCAAACAAAGGTCTTCAGAACTATTGCTGCAAGTCAGCACTTTGATTATGGGTTTCAATAACCTGTGTTGGAATTTAATTAAGTCACGTCAATCAGCGAGCCTTAACTTATTAAATTAATCCGTGCAATTAGGTTCCTATGCTCAGTTGTTGGTTTGAGATTTCACATATTTGGTATTTTCAGATGAAAAAATGTTCAGAGAGGTTGTACCACTGCTGTGAAAAAATGCATAAATAGTATAATGCAGGGGGAATTAAAAAATGCAAGGATTTTGTAAACCAAAAAGGTGCAGAAAATGCTTTTAAAAGAGGTCTAATTTTAGGGAGGCCAGTTACCCCACCCCTGCAATGAATGTGCTCATAGGTGTGTGAGAGAGTTATGATCATTATTAAACAATAGTGAATGGAGATAATGGTGTGTGCACAGCATGAACACGTAACCTCATTAACATCTGCTCCACCACACACAGCGTTGGAGAAATCAAAGGAAGGATATTCATAAATGAATGCCATATATTCACTCAGTTATAATAGGTAGTCATTATAGAAAATCACTTAAATGCTGGTCCCATAGCTTTGTGACATTGGCTAAAGTCCCACCTGCTCCCAGTTGCTGGACAGATACCAGACTAGGACATGTTAACACATTCTGAGCCTAGGCGCTGAGGACCACATGCTACACAGGCAAGCACCCTGTTTTGGTATGATTCAGGCAACCTAGTCTATCCTTGTTTTTGTTCTCCATCCTTGTATCCATTATTACTCAACATAAATTTTCTCATTTGAATCGCAAACTTTTTAATAGAAGTTCAACCAACTTGACAGCATAGCTAACACATTTCATATTGTATATAGATTTTATGCTAAAGTTATATTTTATTATTTTTGTAATTGGATTTAACATTGAGTAAAACAGTAGGGCCCTCATTCAATTGCAATTTGGCCAATTGAATAGGGGTCTAAATATGCACATAACATATTTTTTTAAATAAGTTTTTAGTTAGTAAACATCTATCCAAAAGCAAGGTTTTCACTAAGTATAAACTTATTTAAAAAAAATATGTTATGTGCTTATTTAGAGCACTATTCAATTGGCCAAATCGCAATTGAATGAGGGCCTAGGTGTTTAGAGGAGGTTACCAAACAAAGCCTGTATACTCTTAACAGACTTTCTGACTCCTATCTTTCCAGTCTCTCTGAGCGAAGACGCAGTTCGGTGGTGTTGAGCTTACCTGGATTGGAGGTGTTTCCTGGAGATCTTCTTGTGTCAGATGGCGCCTCTGATTACATGTATCACTCTTCATTGTATCCAAATGCAGGTTGGGAAGTTATCTGGCTCATGTTAAATGCTTAGTAACACACCTGAAGCTTTTTCTGTAAAAATATGAAAAATGTAATAAAACTAATTTATTATGAAGAAATAGCGATGAAGCAATCAGGAAAATTTAAGCAAATATGAGTAGAAAAGAACAAGTATTAAATGTTTAGATGTAGAACTTTGGTGTTCTGTTGGGCTTATTGATATTTTACAATTCTATAACCACTAAAATTATTTATCACTCTTTTTCCGAGCAGATGCCAAGAAAACAAAGTGGCCTTTTTCTAAGAAGGGATCTGTGAGTATTTTATATTTTGTTGCAACAGAAAATACAGATAATTTATGTACATTTAGGCATTTGAAAAAAAAATTACAACTTTTTTTTTTTTTTTAATAAACTTAAAAAGCATAATTGTATGAAAAGAGTTCCTTGTTTGACAATTACCCTAGAATATTCTTAAAATATAATGAAGTAGGCCAAAACAGACATTGCCCTTACTATTGTTTTGAATCTGCTTTTTTTTCCAGCCTCTGCATGTTATCTATTAGTAATATGTGTTCTCACACACTGAGTGGTAGCAGCCTTAGCACATGCTCATAGTGATTCATCTGTGGCTGACATAAGCTCTCTCCTGTAAATCTGGTTTAGAATTAATGTGTGAGTAGTTCTAATCCTTTAAAAGCGTATAAAAATATTTCTTCCTGGACAAACAATCATGACTATGACACACATCCATAAAATATACAATATTTGCATATAGATATAACTGAATTTGATTATATATGCCATTTATTTTCAGCAAGTGAAAGGTAAACAAAAACAAATTTCGGATCTGGAAAACTGTTTGTCTACAATGAAGATCCCAGACTTCAGTGAATATGAGTTCTACAGCATTAAGGTATAGTAGTGAAATAGGTGTTACAAATATTTATAAATGTAAAAGTCAAGTGTATGCCATAAGCTATCCCCAGTGTACATTTTGTTTTATAAACTGCTAAAAAGGTCAAGAGACAGGGGTGGCCATTGGTAAACTGTGAGCCCCAGACTAAAGAGAGGAGGGAAATTAATGCTCACCTGAATATGAGTGACTTAAATTTGGTTGTATACCTTTTCGTGATGGCTGCGTGAGGGCTGCGTGAGGGCTGCGTGAGGGCTGCGTGAGGGCTGCGTGAGGGCTGCGTGAGGGCTGCGTGAGGGCTGCGTGAGGGCTGCGTGATGGCTATGTGATGGCTGTGGGATTTTGTTCGTTTTTTTTTTTTTTCCATGAGTATGTTCACAAAAAAAGTTTCTAGACTTTTTTTTTCACACTATGATAAAGTTTATATAAAGCTTGTGACAAATCAACCTGAACATTAAGTCATCACTAAAACTAGGTGTCTTACACAAGGTTTTTAAAAATAAACTAGTATAACGCTGGTAATTTCCACTCTGCTCTAACTAAAAGTAAATGACAAATCTCCTCGATCTGTATAATCCATGACACAAAACACTCATGTTGTTGCACAAGGAATTATCCACGTTTTGGAGAAAGACTTTAATTCTACTTTGATCCCAAATGTTTTTACATAACTTCAGTCTTGCTAACTCCTACACCTAAGTTCAAATCTACTGATCATGAAAAACAGATTAACATAACTGCTTACAAAGACCAATGTGTTACCTTGGATACACGGGCAGACATAATCTTACATATGCTTTCAAAGAAGTCCATATTGTGATCTAGAAGCAACAGAAATGTAATAAATCTTTTCAAGGAGGCAGCAAACGTCTTGCTTAAAAATAAATTATTGTTATCTTGGAGTACCAGCATATTCTGTAATGTGTGTGGTACAATAAGCACACAGGTAAAATGTATACATACACTTGAAGACAGCGCAGACATGACAAGACAACACATTTGTACATAAACATTGGCACAAGAAGAGATGAGAGCCCTTCTATCTTGAGAGCTTACATTCTAGGAACTAAATCGGTAGGAGTTGAAGGAACTGCTTGATGGATAGATGTCATAGCATGATGGAAAGAAAAGTTTAGGACCATTGTTTAAAACTGCGGTTAGTGGATTTAAGGAGGTAAGTTGTATGCGTCTCTGGGCAGGGGGCATTCCAAAGAGTGAGAGAAGTCACATGCAAAACATGGTCCGAGCTGAGAGGGCAGTTTGGAGTGGATCTAGAAAGAAGAGTTGAGATGTAAGTAGTTGCTATGCTGTTGAGGGCTTTGTATGTTTGGTTCCAAATTTTAAATTTTAGCCTTTAGGATACAGGAAGCTGGTGTTGGAATTGGCAGAGGGAGTAGTTGAAGATGAACCATGGACAAAGTGGATGAATATACTGTTGTGGGGTAGTTGGATGAGTGGAAGGTCTGTTAGTATGGAGTTGTTATAGTCAAGCCAGGATATGATTTGTGTGTTTGAAGTATTTTTTCTTTTTTTTTATCTCCGTGCAAAATAATTTTTCACCATGTAGACATTTCAGCAAAAAGAAATTACTGTATTTGCTATATTGTAAATATCTGTCAAATTCCAGTTTTTACTTCTCTGCCACATATGCATAGTTTTACCTTTGTTTGAAATTGCTGACATTCTCATACATTTTCTTCTCTTAGGTACCATAGTATGAAAAAAAAAATTCTGCCCCTATTGCAGTTGAACTTATAAAATACCCATCATCATCATCTTCTTTTATTACAAAATTCTTTAAAAAATCCTGCTTTATTAAAAAAAAAACATTTAAATGTTTTCACATGAATTTCTGGCCACACAGGGCCACCGAGGAAGGCCGCATGTGTCCGCGAGGGGCAACAGGAGGCTGAGGGGTAATGCAGGGGGGCCTGGGTGCCACAGGGACCCTAGGGAGGCAACATGGACCCTAGGGAGGCAACGGGGACCATAGAGACACCACAGGGGGCCCTGGGCGCCACAGAGAACCCGTGGGGGCCACAGGGGGCTGGGGGAGGTCCGCAGTGTCCCCTCAGAGGCCAGGGGCCTCTGTGCCTTGCACCAACGGTAGCTCTGCCTCTCTGTTCACCCGTTTTTCAGTCAGAAACATGACATCTGTGACTGGCCTTTTCTTGTATTGTCTGTTACAAAGTACAGTTAATGCTTTCTGGAGACTGGAAGCAATGCAGCAGCAATTAAATACAGTATTGTGAAATATAATCTAGGAAATGCCTCACAATATTACTCTGGATGAGAGAACACACAAATCTTGAAGCATGTTTTCTAACCTAATCGGCTAATTTCTGTGAGGTGCGGGTTCATAGGTAAAGTGATGCCCAACCAATGAAATAAACAAACACGTTTTTTAATAACTGCACTGAGCAAAATTGTTAAATACAGAAGGTCCCCGGGTTACGACCCAACTTAAAACGACCCGTACTTAAGAAAGGGCTCCCAAGGCTTTTTTTTATGTTCTGTTTGTTTGTTTGAATTAAGAGAGAGCACAATAGTTTCTGTAGCTTACTATTACAGTACAGGGGTGGTATTATTATATTATATTAGTATTACTATCACATGAGTTATTATAGTGTTGTTGTTGTTATTATTATTTTTATTATTCATGGGGGTGATGTTATGGGAAAGGATATTAGGGAGGGGAAGATGTCTTGGGGAGGGTAATTGAGTGAGTTGGTACCAAGGTGGGGGCCCAGAGCAAAAAAAAATATACAACCCCCTTTGGGGAGAGGACCCAATTTTGTTGTTGCGCTGTGGCCCTCCATTCTTTAGCTCCTCTACTGGTTTGATGGTTCTAAAGAAAATCAAATTCTACCCTGTGGACTTCATGTACAAATATATCATATATATATATATATCAACAATTGTGTGATGAAGAATGTTTGACAATGGTACTATTATATCAATGTATGTGTATATTCAAACAGAAATTCCACAATTAAAAACTAGAGTCTGTGATTTAACCTTAAAATACCAAAAAGCAATAAATGCAAATGAAGCTAGAATAAGGAATGAAGTACAGCGCACTCTAGATTTCCGAGTGTTTGGACGAAGGCAGCCATGTTCACTGCATATTTTTTTGCTGTGGGTTCCCAATTTGTGTGAGCTTCTGACTTGGACTATACAAGTTATTTACAGTGAATAATTGAACAGATGAGTAAACATGTAGTCATTGTGAGTGTTGTGTGACGGAAATCCATAACTAAACTTGTACTCAAATGTTCTTATTGTAAAGTGATATCAATGACAATATAGTGATCAGCATTTGGGTCAGATGTTTAGCAATATGCTTCATAAAGGCATTGTGTTTATTTTCTTTTTTGGTATCTTTCCTTATCATATTAAAATAAAGTTGGCTTTGGCCATTCAAAACATAAGCCCTGTGTGGATAATACCTTCTTGGATTGGAATAGGGCTTGTGTCTTAATACTGCAGAGGTATATTTCTAATTCAATCGTTGTTGTTTTCATTTAGGACAAGACCTGGGTTGAATTCTCAAGTTTGCAAACTACTGATAATAAGGAAGTTTATGACCAGACTTGCCGACGAAGACAGGAGTCCGTCTGGGAACTTTTTACTTCTGAATGTACTTATTTTCTAGAACACTTGCTTGTCCTCAAAATGGTGAGTTTAATTACAATTGCTTCTCATATATCATGGGCAGAAGACAAAACAATACCTCTGAAGAATGCCATTGTCTCCTTTTTCCATCCATATACTTTAAGGGTCTATGTAACCCCAAACTTACTGCAATGCACACACACACAGAAAATGGTTTATATAAACTGGTATAGCCTTAACAGGCAATTGAAATAAAGATGAGAGAAAGTGTAAACACGGACTTGTCAAGTTTGTTATCTGGCTTTTTTATTTTTTTATTTTTTATAATTCTACATTTTAAAATTGAGAGAGAGAAGGAGATTTTTGCAGTCCTGAGATTCACAAGACTCCTTTCCCATTGTTTCCTGTAACATACCAGGACAGGGAAGGAGGAGAATACAAACGATCGATTTTTTTTTTATTTTTTATTTTTATTTTTTTTATTTAAAACCCAAAACATTAAAAACGTAGTAATTTAAATGCATGATAGACTGTTTTGGACCCCTTAACATATCAAATTGTGAATCCACAGTACATAGGGGCTGAGTTCCGTTGGACAGTGCCAGAATTTTATTACCTAAAAATTGTATTGAACAAATCTTCTGGATGTACTTATATTTATTCCAGGTGTGCCCAAATTCATTTCTGGTGTTTGTTCTTCCCACTGCTGCTTAAAGGCGGCTTCTGAAATCAACCCAGATGTTTGTAAAGTTTTACTTTCACTATTGCTATTATTACTTCTACCGTCCAACAGAGTGGGGTTTACTGTAGTACACATATATAGATGATAAATCTTCTGGCAATTGGACCCGAGATCATATGGCTCTACACTCAAGAAATAAATGTTATATAAATAAGTATGAATACTTTCATATTTCTGTAGGTTTTTTTCAACACATTGAAGCACCTTCAGAGCAATGACCATTTAACGGATGTGAACTTGTGCAGATTATTTGCCAATTTAGAAGAGCTAAATCAGGTAAGAGATTTCTGCAGGAAACAGAATATAATTACTATAAATTACAAATATTAAAGGAGCTCGGAAATCCCCTATTTGTCAGTTGTAGCTATTCAGTAGAGCAAACTAAAATGGGCAAAATCTTTTAAAAATGTTTAAAATCCCATGGAAGAAAAGCGATTCTCACGTACAAAAGTCATAACACAAATATGTCTGGCAACAGAATATTGCGGCACCAGAAACTAGAAGGTAACGGTGCTATTTTTTAATTGACATTAGCCTGCAAATGAACATCAATATTACAACATGGACGTTCATTGTAGGTAGACTGGGAACAACCGGTCACACACATGTTGACCTCTAATATGAGTAGCGCACAAACTGAACACACGGCTACACCCTAACAGAGTTATCACCAGCTTGTGGAGGCGTCCTGGGGTGGGCGCAGTGACAATGTCTATGATAACAGATTAGTTCATATTGTTATGTATAGAGGATAGACAGTTATTTGGTTACATTTACCTATTTTTGTCTACTATTAATATATTAGATGCACTCATAAATTATCTCAGTGATAACTAAGTCAATATAATTTCAGTAAGGCCAATAAGGCTTGTCAGAAATGTAAAACTCTGGATTTCATCATACTGTAAATGTGGTCCTTTAACATCTTGTTTTCTTTTCTTGCTCAGGAGAGTCTAAATTTTGCCTCAAGCCTCCTTAACACCATCAAAACCTGTGAGCTGGGACCTACAGCTGCAGATACCGTCTCACTGGCAGACCTTTTAAGTAAGGTATGGTGCATTTCTAAGAAATCAATTAATTCAGCACCATACTTAAGTACAGTAATGTAAATAGCCCTGCATTTGTCAGATTTGGGTATCTTCTATAATTAGAAAAGGGTCCTGTGTGATGGAAAAATATGTGTGTGTGATAAATCTGAATCTGACTAAGCGTAACTGGAAAGAGATAAGGTCATAAAACAGTCATTCCATTAGAAAACAAATTGATGCCTCTGTTGGTCTTTGGAGACATCCATAATACTTTGGTGGAGGTTGCATGTAGTGGTGTTATGATGTTCATGAACTGCCTATTTCTGAGCAAGTGCTATGGAAAAGGATAGGAAAGATCCAATATTATTTGATATGCAGGGATAATAGCATGTGTAATCTACGCAAGCAGTCCAGGTATCCCTCTTATATACAATGGCCTCATTCAATTGTGATTTGGCCAATTGAATAGGGCTCTATATAAGCACACCGCATATTTTTTTTACAGAAGTTTTTAGTTCGTGAACTTCTATCCAAAAGCAAGGTCTTTACTAACTAAAAACTTCTGTAAAAAATATATGCGCTGTGCTTATATAGAGCCCTATTCAATAGGCCCAATCACAATTGAATGAGGCCCACTGTATTTACACTCACAGAACCACTATATTCTTCTCACAATTGTTCTGCCATTTATTTTATTCACTTGTTGCCTCCACAGTATTTCAAAGAAAATCTGTGCCTCTGCCATCAGATTTACTGTCTCAATTACACGTCCGCTGTCATTTACCTGGAGAACATTAAACAAAGAGATGATTTTGCTGTGTATGTAAAGGTAATGTGCTCTATTATGTTTCTATTATTATATACTAATTGTGTGATTGTAATGTTATGGCCTTTACTTATCTTCGTTATTATATGTATTTTAAATAAAACACGCATCATTTCATGGCATACTATTTTATGGGGCCGCTATATGGCCATGATGATAATATGTACAAGCCAAAATGACAGATTAATTAGTGTTAGAATCTCAGTGTTAATTATACCTCCCACATCAGTAATGAAGTATCCAGTAAGGATATGCACACAAAGTGCTTTATAAAGGACCACTATCCAATAAAAAAAGTAGATATGCTTGAAAACATTGTCTGACCAAGAGCAGAATTAAGTAGGGGAACAATCCTGAAGCTAGTTTTTAATTAGAAAAAATGAATGCTTCTGCTCAGCCCTGGAGGCATCCATGATACTTTGGTGACGTGTGAGAAGGACACTTATATTTATGGAAAATAGGATGCACGCAGCCTGCTTCTCGGTATGAGAGGGGGAAGAGTACGTTGTGAATATCAGTCAGATCAAATTATTTAATAAAGCTTAATCCGCAAATAATGTAACAAAAACTGAATGGATTCCTCTATTCATTAACCAAATGTTCAACTATTGTCCATGGCTTCCATAACTGCTAATGATGTTTCTTTGTCACATACTTCCCAGACAAGTGCCTTTTGTGTTGAATTACAGTGGTTCTATAAAGCATTTGCTGTATACAATATTTGAATAAAGAACTGCAGAACATTTTGGGGGGCTTAAGACCTAGTTTGTCAGATGCATAAATAAGAATGACACCTATATAAACTCAGACCAATCATTTGAAACATGTATAGCCCTTTATTTAGGTATGCTAATTTTACATGAATTCCAGAAACAAGAGTTTAGTGAAGAGAATTAAAGTAAACTTTCAAAATTTATACAGGGGCAGAAAACATTGGCCAATTTTGTTACACATATAAAAAAGTGTTTTTTGAAATTCCTATTCTTAAAAAAAAAAATATTAGTGCCCCTTCTTCCTTCCTTTTTCAGTTTTTTGTTAATTTGTGTAAAGTGTTTATTTTATTTTTTATATAGATAGGGAAAATGAATGTGCACATTTAAATTGTATTGACTGCCATTTGGCTACTGTTACAGCTTTATTAAATTGCGATTCGGCCAATTCAAATGGGCTCTATATAAGAACAGAGCATATTAGCATATTTTTTTTTTTACAGGAGTTTTTAGTTAATGAACTTCTATCCAAAAGCAAGGTCTTCACTAACTAAAAACTTCTGTAAAAAAAAATATGCTGTGTACTTAAATAGGGCCCTATTGAATTGGCAGAATCACAATTTAATAAGGCTGTTAATGTTTGCATGCGTAGCAGCAAATTGTGTTCTCTTTCCACATATTTATTTAAAAAAAAATAGTTGCATAAAAACGTATAGTGGCATAAAACTTGCTGTCAATCACTAGGAGGGTGCACATGCTCATGGAGTACGATCTTTCTGCGGATTAGCCAACTTCTCTGTAAGGTCAAAGAAGAAACCTGTTCTGCCACTAATAGCATCACTTGTGACCTCCCAAGGATTGAGAGCAATTAGCAGGGAGAGAGAGCACAGGTGAAAGCATTTATACAATCATACATTGCATACAAGTTTCATGACATTAAATGGACATGGAAAGTGCCCTGGTTTTTATTATTAAGAACTACCTAGTGTTTACTTTCATATTTAAACATCATTTTATGAGCAGCTCTGTTTTTACTCATGGAAACCTTCTACAGCCCACTCCCTGTAGCTTATTTTTTCTATAGTACTAGATGTACTAGCCAATGACAGGCAGTGTCTCAGCAGCAATTCAGCATCATGCTGGTGAGACACAGTCTCTCATTGGCTAGTACATCCGGTACCAATAGGAACACTGTGTGCATGAGTTAGGAGATGGTGGGCATTTGTAGGGACTGTTTGGAAGGTTTAATTAAATAAAAATGGATCTTGTGAATAAAATGTTTTAAATATATAAATAAATGCTTAGGTAATTTAATTTTTTTATTAAAAACAGGGAACCTCCTATATCCCTTTACATGTGTGTTTTTTTTTTTTTTTTTTTTTTTTTTTTTTTAATTACAAAAAAAAAAAAAGGGCGTCTGAGGAGATATGATTACCTTATATAAATATATCCAGGGTCAGTATAAAGATTTGTCAAGGGAGCTTTTTGTGCCAAGAGGTTTTCAACTGACAAGAGGAAATCCCTTGAGGTTAGAACTAAAAAGATTCCACCTTAAAGAAAGAAAAGGGTTCTTCACAGTAAGGGTGGTTTAATCCGTGGAATTCTTTACCAAAGGAGGTGGTTACATCGGATTCGATAGATAACTTTAAAAAAGGGGTTGGATATATTTTTGAATAAAAAGGGCATTCATGGTTATCCCGGATAATTAGAGAGGGAGTATTGATCCAGGGAGGAATCCAATCGCCAGCATCTGGGGTCAGAAACTATTTTTTTTTCCATTATGAGACAATTGGCAAAGTTTTACTAGTTTTTTTTTCTGTTTGCCTTCCTCTGGATCAATTAACAATTAATAGTGCATATTTTTTTTTTTTTTAACCCCAATCACTATGGAAAAATGTAACAATCATTATGTTGACTTATATTTTAAATGCAAAACAAATTTGGGACATTTTCTATGTTTCTCTTATTTACATGTTTGAAGTAGAGACAGAATGGCTTTACATTTCTCATATGATATAATCCCGATCTAACCAGCCATGTTTTGTGTTTAGTAGTGGTGTGAACAAAACGAGCTTTGTAAACGACTGCACCTCCCAGATCTGCTGGTAGCTCCATTACACCGACTAACTCGATATCCATTATTGCTGAAGAACATATGGAAAAGAAGCACTGATGCAACAGAGAAAATTGCCATCTATTCCATGAAGGAGAAAGTAGAAAGCGCAATACGTAAGTAACTAAAGTCAAGGAATATTCTTATTACAAAACAACTTGCAAAGTGCAATTGTGTGTTCTGCTTTCCATAATATGGTTTCATATCTCCTTCATCTGTCATGTGCCCAAATGAAAACCAATGTAAACATTCACATTCTCAATACAGGAAGTCATGGAACAGAAACCCATATTTTTTTTATTACACAAGTACAAAGTAGTTGATCTTATGTTGTATACAAGACTGGTCATATGCATAAAAGACATTCAGGTTGTGAAATTAACTTGCACAGCGACGCATGACGCCGAATCTCTACTGTCTGTTCAGCACTGGAGCTCTGTTTTATTTCCCTATAAAACATACATTTTTATTTTTATTTTTTTACCATGGCTTCGAGGACTGTGTTGTGTCCAACTGCTCATGACCCAATGGACCACAGCACACGAGGCACATATTGTCTCTGCCAAGAAAACCTTATGGATACGAACAACCAAAGATACTGGAGTGTGTTCCCAGTTCCTTCTTCGGTGTTACCTCTCTGCTATAATCTGCCCATCTTGGGTGACACTACATGCTACAACAGATTCACTGAGGTACACAAACCCCTTCACCTTGACAAGGTAGCGATCCAGAAGGGGTTTTGAGCACTACTAAAGTCCAGTATTTACAAAATGATGTTTTGATGAGATAGAACTGATAATGGCTAAAATATTACTACAATTGTGTTACTTAGCACTCTACTTAGCCGGGAGGGGCTGTGGATATATATGAGATTTAATTTATATGTACAAGCACCGTACTGAATATAGTTCACTATAATAAGCAAATACATGTAATGTTTAACTAAGTTTCTAAAAAGAAGTTTGCCCATACCAGTTCTAGATCTTCAAAAGAGCACACTATAAAATGAATTGTCCCTCTAAATAAATGTTTTCTTGCAAACCTTTTTCCTGTCCATAGTAGTTTTCTGGTTTCATATATTTTTATAATAGTACCTCAAAACCAGAACTCATTTTATCCAATTATGAGACTAGACATTATTTACTTGGAGTGTTCTCCACATATAAGTCACTCAACTGCCAGGTTGTATTATTACATACTACTACTAACCATTCTTTTTCTTTGTTTTTCTTTCTTTGTGTATCTTTTTTTTCCTTTATTTTCAAAAAAGCAGAAGTACACACAGTTGAATGTACTTTTTACTCCTAATAGCATGTACTAACAATGTACTGTAATAGGATATGTAAACAGTTACAGCCGTTAGGTTGGTACCATATTGTGCTTAGGTCACTGCAAACTGATAAATGCCTCTGCCAAGCCTTGTTGACTCACATAAATTTTGTCTCCAGGGATAAAGCTGTTGCTGAACACAACAGTAAACAAAACCAACCTTGTTCTTTAAGAAATTCAGATTTATTATGAAGTCTGAACAATGCTTCTTCTTTTACACCTATTCTACGGAGCAGACAGTTATTTAATGGGACATATCCAAACATGTTCCTTTATCCCTGAAAATTAAGTTAATTTTATGATGATATATATATATATATATATATATATATATATATATATATATATATAATATATATATATATATATAATAGTACATTTATGTGTACATTTGTATGCCTAAAAAAATAATCCCACTGCACTCTGGGAAACTGGACAGGGGCATGCAAATGAGACCACAATACATTTCTCTATACTCAAATACTGCTTTACAGTATGTGCCTGGCGTTTTATGAGCACAGGACAGATTTGCATGAGTTAGGAAACCTACCCACAAGACACTCTTCTGGATCACATCAGTGAGGGGCTAACTCATGCTGTGGATTTTGTGTAAAGACTACTGGGCAAAAAAAAGTACATTATGTGCCTTATTAGATATACTTACTAGAGTATTGCAGTATACAGTGATAACTTTTAGCCTATAGCAGACTATAGAAACCGTAATATAAAATTGAGCCGTTTAAGCCTGTATTTCAGTTTGGAAAATTGCCCAGAGACAAATTCCAAGGGAAAGTGCAAAGAAAAATCCAAGCAAGGAAGATGAGTGACAGAAACTTGTATCTTGAGAATGTAAACTAGTCATGCATTAACCTGACCTTTTTGATACTATAATTATTGAGCACCTTCCTTAACCTCTCCTTTATAATGACACTGCTTAAAAATGTTTCTTCTGATAAAAAAACAAGAATATATAAGAATTACAGTCACCTCTTGACAATGAGGGATTATAGTAGTTTTTGTTTGCTTTTGTACACAATAAGAAACTAGCCTGCCTGACCTTGAGACACTTCTATTAAAATTAAACTTTATTAAAACGCATATATATGTTTGCAATATATATATATAGTACAATATAGATAAAAGAAGGGAATAAAACTTAAAACTATTTTTGAACAAAAGTTGCATTTAATACACCGTGTTCAAGACTGTGAAAGCTTTAAATGTCCCATGAAGACTCTCTTCAGATTGGAGGTGCCCACCTTCATGAACTGAGACCATTTTATTAATGATGCTGAGTTTTTATTTTATGATTGGAAGGCAATGCATCTGGACCAAGACCCTTTTCTGCATACATAGCTGCAATTTTATATGCGAGATTCATCACCTATCACTAGAATAAACATGAATTTAATCTGAGTAAGCACTTTGCTTGATTTTAAACTCAATAAAAGGGCCCTCCATTCTTTTGTAATGTGTTAAAATTGTTATGGACTTGTATCTACCCTGTTTAACTCTGCGGAATATGTTGGTACGTTACAAATAAAGGTTAATATTAAATGATATATTGCTTTATTTTTCTTTTCTGTGTTTATTCCATGCACACAATATCTTGTAAAGGAGACACAGCAGAGATCACTTAGCTGGTGTAGGTTACTTTGTTGTATTCTTTAAAGGATTAGTGTAGATTGGGAAAAACTTTACAGATTTGTGAAGTTTCTATCATTTTTACCAGCTGTGGGCATAGACATATTTTTTTTTTTTTTTTTTTACTTGACATTTCTTGTGCCTGAAGGATGCTATATTTGTGTCTTCCACACTTGGCGTGGAGACCAAGCAAGAATGTTCTCCTAATTTTATTATCTATTCAAGAGTTGAAGCAGAGAGTAGGATGTGATGATTAATTAGTGGAGTCAGGTTAAATTTCAGTTTAGGACATATTCCTCATCCTTGCAAGCCTCACCTGCCCTGTACTGTAAATGCCCCCATTGTAAAGGAAGTATGACTATCATGGCAGCTTCCATGCACTAGCAGGGTTTGCTAAAATTAAGATTTTCTCTGGAAATACTTTAATGCCCATGATTTACATAGTTACTTAAGTTAGATTGTTCAGTGGTCCTTAACATTATCAGGTCACTCCACTCAACAATACTATAAATACAGTTTTAGTGTAACAATGGTGGATTAGTCCATGTAGCTATTTAACCATACAGAAAAATGAAACTTTGCAACAGGAGATATGGGAGGGGAGAGGAAAGGGGAAAAATATAACATATATCACTGCATACAACTAGAAATGTGTAACAAAACCAGTTATCGTGGCTAGGATAAACTATGGTCCTGTATGGAGATATATACATATGTAGGCTCTCTAGTCAAGTTTCATGCTAAATTATTAATATAAATATTTTGCTCCTTTTTGAATGGCAACATATTGCTGTTTGTGTGAATCTACATTACATTGTTACAGACTTTGATTTCATTTATGGTATGAATTTGAAACTTGGTGAACACTGTAGAAATGAATGTACTATGTTTCTATTTTGTTTTTATTCTGTCTTTGCTTTCTGCTTTACTATTTCATTGTTCATTAACAGTATAATATCCTTTTTTTCATTTTAGGTGATCTTGAAGGAAAAGTGAAGTGGCTGGATAATTCTCAGAAATTCAAACAACTTCAGGAGGTCATTGTTTGGCCCCAACTATGGGAAAGAGATAAAAGATTTTTTGTTCCAGAGGTATTGTATCTGTATCCTGCAAACATTAGTCTATATTATTCAGTAAAATAATTGGTGCTTTCCTGTTTTATGCTACCACACATGCATCTGTTATGTGCATGCTGCACTGCCCTGCGCTGATGAAGCTGTCTCCTTGTGGGCAGTAATTGGTTAGGGTTTTTCGGGTTAGGTTTACAGGGTTATGGTCGGGATGGGGTGTAGGGGCTTAGGGACTTAGTTTTAGGGGGTTTGGGTTAGGAGGTTGCCAAGGGGTGTAGGGGGTTAGGGGGTTGGGGTTAGGGCCTGCAAGGGGAGTAAGGGGTTAGGGTTAGGGCCTGCAAGGGGAGTAAGGGGTTAGGGTTAGGGCCGGCAAGGGGTGTAGGGAGTTAGGGACTTAGGTTTAGGGTTATGCCCGCTAACTGCTGTAGGGGGTTAGGGCCGGCAAGCGGTGTACGGAGTTGGGTGCTTAGGGAGTACATTGGGACGCTCGACGTGAGCGCGCCAGGCAACAGGAGGCTTCCAGTGCCCTGCGCGCATGTGTGGTAGCATAAAACAGGAAATGTCCAAATAAATTTAAATGATAGATTACATAATTTCAAAATGGATTACTGTGGCCACGTTTATAAAATATACTATTTTGACGAAGTAGAAGAAAAAGTATGATGAAAACCTAAATGGCCACTGTACAATGATGCGTGTGTGTGTGTATTTGCCCACCATATATTAAATAATTGTTGTGGTGAACTACCTCCTCATTATATCCACTACACAAGCTAAGGAACCGTCCCCACGCTGATGATAAGGCAGTAACCTTGAAACGGCTGTACGTGGGTGGGATTCCTAGCTTGTGTATAATCCAACCCTAGCTTTGTTCAAAGCTGTTTGACAGCGGGCATATGCTTAAGAGAAACCATATATGATATGGTTATAGATTGCAAGAACAAAGCTTTGCATGCCCCTGCCAAGGTTCCCAGAATGCAATGTAATAACTTTATTTTTCAGAATTTTGTGCATGAAACAAGTTTTTTTAACTTGTTTTAGACATTCAAATGTGAACAATGTACTATTTTTTAAATATATATATGATTCTATTAAATAACTTTGAGTCCATTGCTGGACCTGGATACATTGGTGAAAGATGTGTTTGAGAGGAATTAATATTTGTAGACAGCAGTACTTTTTCTGATGCAAGCAGCCTGCTTCTGGGCCTGTGAGGAGGAAGGGATGTGGTGTCAATTTCAGTCCAGTTGCATTTTTTTAATAAAGCCCCGTTGACCTTTCCATTTCCTTCTCTCTCCGCCGATAGATAAAAAAACACACACTCATATTCTAGCCCTCAGGAAATGACCGAATGGATTCCTCTACCAGAGTCAGGGAAAGTTCAGATTTTTTTGTTGTCTATAGTTTGTTACATACTTCACATACAAGTATCATACCTTTTTTTTTTTTGGGACTACAGTGGTTGTTCAACACTTTAAACATTAAACAATTCCAGTTTTATACATGTTTATAGCTTAGAATGGTACATGGATCCTTATTTCCATGTGAAAAATAGGGGCTGAGCGTACTTCAGTTTTGTACCCCAACCCCATGCCCCTCGCTGTTTCTCAATCCTACGATTACCACGCTCATTTAAGTAAAAGTGTATGTGTATTTATTTATATATTCAATGTCAGAAATATGCTCATACTAATCCACGGCACTGTGCATAGGCTACCACCTGAAAATGTATTGTCTCAGGCCTTTGCCTCATTGGTTTAGGCAGGAAAATACCACTGGTCTGGATTAATAGTTGAAATATTTATTTTTTTCCTGAAATGTTCTATAGAAATAAAATAATATATTTGCCGAACAACTTCCCAGTATGTCTAGTATATGGACAGTAGCATCTGATTATCAGTGTTTTGGTTGTGAAAGAGTTGTATTTTTCCTTTTTAAAGGAATATGGAAGGTATCAGGACTTTAATATATATATATATATATATATATATATATATATATATATATATATATACCTGTGTATTGATTTACTTTTATGTACTTGCTTAAAAGCTCTGTTTTACAGCCTAAAATCAAACCACTATTACCCACTTGAGTTTGCCCTCTGCACCTCATGAAAACAGACTCTGTAGTCCTTGCTGTGCAGTGTCTCATACTAACCAATCAGTGGCCATCTCTCAGCAACATTCTGCATTATGCAGCTGAAATGTGGTTCCTGATAGGCTAGGACACTACACTGCACACCAAGCCCTGTGTATGCTGCAGTGGGCAGGCACTATTTATTTCATTAAGAAGTGCTTATAAGCTAAAAATTCTTACCTAATCCTGCTTAAAATCAAACAAACGACCTAACCGTAAATAAATGCATACAGTAGGTATAGTCTATACCTAGTAAAATCCAGAAACTTCTGTCCCTTTAAGAGTCGTAATTGGTAAATTTTTCTGTGGGTTTTGCTTTCCTCTGAATTAATACAAGCAAATCTGTATCCAAGATGTAAAAAGTTGCATTTTTCTTTTTTATTACCTCAACTAATCTGGAACTGTATAAGCAAACGTCGCGTGTGCGACCTCAATACATTCCTGAAGTTGTAGTGAACATTAATGATGCTGCTAGTACAGTATTATCTAGGCAGACAGTGACGCATGTTATGAGCACTTTGTGTCTGATTTCCATACAGGCCAACGGCATATAAATAAAATGATTTACAGATGTCGTATGTAAAGAACACATCCTTCTTCATTTATCAACTTCCACAGAAAAATAAACTTGGTAGATGTCAGAGCTGAAACAAGACCTTTGAATTAATAGTTATATTTTCTGTGTAATGTAACAGTTTGACGCACCCTATCAGGAGAATGCGAAACATTTTAAGCATTTACAAGCAGAGTCTTTATAATGTATCCTCTAATCCTTTTATAATTAAAATTATTTTAATGCACAATGCTACTATTCAAAGACAAATATGACTCCTTGGTAATTAAAAACAAAACTATTATGGTAGAAATAATACATTTTAACGATAAATAAGTATATTTCCAATGTGTTTTGTATTTAAAAATGATTGTTATTTTGGAATGAAATTGCTTTTCTCCTAAGATTCTCCAACCTGATTCTGATGTTGAGTCATTAACTTACTCTTATAGTGGAAGGTCTTTAGCAGGAAGAGCATGCCTAGTTGTGTGAATACAAACAAATACGGGGCCTTAAATGTAACTAAAGCGTGCAAGATTATTCAGCTATAACCATCTGACTCTCCCTGCCCTACTAATTGCTTACATTAGAAAGCCAAGTAGAGGAATCTTGAAAATTAATTTCTACCTGAAACAACATTCAAGGCACATTATCCAACACTAATTTATATAGTTAGATTGTGTGATGACAGCCTTCACTGAGGATTCTCAAAAATTGTGAATTATGAAATTGCAACTTTTACTGTTACCATAGCAATCTGTAAGACCACAAAGACAACTTTGTCTGCAGGAGAGTGCTGCTCACTCTAGGTGCACTAGTAATATGTCCAGGTATCACTCCGAGCATCAATCATTCTGACAAACAACTGGATCCTTATCCTGTCCTTGTCCAGTCATATAAGGCAACAGCACCATTACACGAACACCCCCTTGACAAACTGGTGGCAGTGGCTGGATTGGTGCTATAAAAGGGGAAATCCCAAACAAAAGAGATTGGAAAAGCAGTGGTAAAGATGGTCAAGTATAATAAGTTCACAATGACAGATCTCCGAGAGCTGATCCACAGTAGGGGTGTCTTTGCCTGCCCCCTGGAATGCCATTGTGGCAGAGCTGCACTGCCTGAATCTGTCCCACGTTAAGGATCTAGAGTTGGAGAGGAGGCACCTCCCGTGGATTGTTCTACTGGGAGAATGGCTGTCCCTAGACCTCAAAAAGGAGGTGATGAGGATAGTCTGTGCAGTGGTCACAAAGGAGCAAAGCAAGCCAGCCAGTAACAATATTACAGGTAGAGCTCAGCTGCCCTATTAAGCCGGTTACTGATTTGCTGATGCTGGAGGGAGGGGGATATAGACTGCTTTCTGCAGGACTTTGCGCTGCAGTGACCGATCCAACATATCAAACTCCAGGACTGGGTTCAACTCCTGGTGAACTTGCTTAGTGGGCAAGCCAGCCAAGTCTACTGGGCCATTCCCTGCCATCATGGAGAAGCTTAGAGGGTGCTACTGAGCCGGTACAGATGACCCGTGAACATTACAGAAAGCACTTTCGCCCCTGGCTCGTGGTGAATAGGACTCCTATTGGGAGCTGGTTTACTTGTGAGGAGTAGTGGAAGGGGCACAATGTTCAGACTGTTGACTCTGCCTAGGTTGTTGTGCTGGAGCAATTTTTCCAGCTCTGGGCTCCAGCGATGAGTCTGGGTACCCTAGGTTATTACTCCTTGTTTATATTAGTACTCTGGCAAAGCCACTGATGGACTTCACCAAATAGCAGATGCCCTGGCTGGGACCTGGAGGCTGCCCTATCTTTCCACCTTGTTCTAGTTGCCTCTAATTTTTTAGGCCAAGGGCCATTAGGATATTTATAAAATCATTTGCGGGCCATACAAAATTATCAACTTAAAAATTATCCGGATATATTTGGGCAAACGTAATTAACTCCCCTCCCTTTTTTTCTCTCTCTCTCGTTGTTGCTCATGTGCTCCTCCTGGCAACTCAGTGGTGACGGGCACATGCATGCATTGCTTAATGTCGGACGCCTGCGCAGGGGTGGAATGTCCAGACCAAATGATTGCAGGGGCCTTATACGACCTGCGGGCATGACGTTCCCCACCTCTGCTCTACAAACCTACCTTTTTGGGAAATAGTTTGTGGTGGTCACAGATCATAACCCCTTTGTGCTGGCTCAATTTGATGGACTGGGACAATCGTTACCTGTTGAGATGGCGCCATGCCTTCAGACTCATAACTTTACTATCAGATACAGGCAGGGTAGAGCTCATCAAAATGCTGATGGTCTCTCCAGGCAATTGTGTACCTCAGATCTCCAGTTGCCCACAACCCGTTTGGGGTCTTGAAACGCCTTGTAGACTGGACAACTGTATTCTCTATATGGTGTTACAGGATGCTATGGTTACAGTGACAGTTGCAAACTAAACGTTGCCTGTCTGCAGGAGACCAAGTGCTGTCCATCCTAGGTCCACTAGTAATATGTCCAGGTTCCCTCTCCTAGCGTCAGTATTTCTGACAAACAACTGAATCAACAGCACCAAAACACAAAAAACCCTCTTAACATTCCATATGTGTGTGTGTGTATGTAGTTTTCATTTCTAACATAACTCAGACCTCTGCTGCGTCCCTGTAGTTTGTGTACTTTTTTATTTTTCTTAAGATGTACCCTAAGATGTAATGAGTGCTCTTCCACTTATCTATCAGTCTTTCTGTAAAGTTGTAAGGTGGTTGTAGGATATATGAAATACTAGCGAATTGACCGTCACAAAAAAAGACGGCAATGAAATTGTAAGTGAGCTAAGGGTGTTTGGTGTATATAATGTGGCTGATGTAGCGTTGTTCGTTTTCTATGTCGTGCGACTTTTTCAGGAATATCCATAGCGGTTTGGTGTGCTTTTTCAGAATATCTGTAGGTGTTTGGTAGTGTTTTGCGTGTTTAGGGACCTTTAGCCTTGTTTTCGTTTTGTTCGGCGGCCATTTTTTCTCTTGCTTAGGTGATTTGCGGGTCTCTAAACTCCGAAATTTGTGGTTAAATGGAGATGTAACTTCACTTGCAGAGGTCCTCGGTGCCCCCCCCCTTGCTGTGAGTAACCGTTTATGTGTTTGTTGTTTGTAATTGTTGTGTTTGTAATGTTTTTGGCGTTGTGCGGGTTGCGTCCTTGTTTTCTAATCCCGTATGTGTTTTTCGGCAAATACGTTCGGCTGCCATTTTTTCTCTCGCTTAGATAATTTTTTAGTGTCTAAACTGCTTTAATTTCAGTTAAATTGAGGTGTAACTTTAGTTTTCGAGGTCCTGGATGCTCCCTCTTGCTGTAGGTAAGCTTTTTATGTATTTGTTGTGTGTGTTTGTTGGATTTTTGATCTGCGCGTGTTGCGGCCGTTTTTGCGAGGTCGTAATGTGTCTCGTATTTTGTTTGCGTTACAACGTAAAGTTTGCGAGGGTCGCAGTTGCTGACAAGGAGCGCCTTTGGCGCTCCTTGCCAGCAACTGCGACCCTTGCTTTGCAAGGGCCGCGGGCTCGCTATGCGAGCCCGCAAGCGTTAGCAACGATCCGTATGCTCACAACTATATATGTGATTCTTTCATCAGTAGTTTGTTTTAGCAATTAAAACATTAAAATATTTCCCAACCTACAAAGGATACCGTCTGATACATGCAAACAATAGAACTAAAATTTAGCATGAAAGAAGAACGTTCAAGTTGAACAATATGTTTTTGTATTTCATACTTGTTTATTGAATTACATCTGTGATATTAACAATGTCTTTTGACAAACTACGTAGCAGTTGTGCATTTGAATATTTTATTTTTTATTTCAGGGCCTTAAAAATCAGTTCAAAGAAACTAATGTGGAGAACATGTTGTCCTCTCCGAGTAGACACCTCCTCCATGAGGGACGGCTTACATTAACAGGTGTGTATGTTATTACTACAGGTTAATAGAGGTATCATATTCATGCCTTTTTACAAAAAAAATAAACAGCCTTATTAAATTGCGATTTGGCCAATTGAATAGGGCTCTATATAAGCACAGAGCATATTTTTTTTACAGAAGTTTTTAGTTCGTGAAGACCTTGCTTTTGGATAGACGTTCACAAACTAAAAACTTCTGTAAAAAAAATATGCCATGTGCTTATATAGAGCCCTTTAGAATTTGCCGAATTGCAATTTAATAAGGCTGAAAATCTTTAACCTGGACATAGACCAGCACATATACCAAGCTGTGTAAGAGAACAATAAATCTTATTTTTTAAATTGAGTTAAGGTTGAAAATCCAGATTCTTTATAATGGCCAAGGTAGGATGATCTATTATATGGGATTGCACCAAGGAGTGAAAGCTTTCATACAAAGCTGCTGATACCCGTCAACATCTAAAGTTCTCTCTGCACTACACAAGGAGGTGAACTTCCAGATAAAAGATGTCTGTGTGTCATGGTGAAGAAGGAACCAGCAGGTTACTTGATATTTGTTGTATGAGTTACAAGAGTAAGGGTTATGGGTGATAGGTTTTATTTTTTTAAATATGAAAGAACGGTTGAAGCTCTGAAAGCTATAGGTAAGTCTGAAATGGCAAGGTAAGTGTTCAAAATGGCAGGAGTGCAACAGTAGAAATCCTTTAGACAGGCTTCTTTACATATGAGACTTTGTGATCCACTGGATTTAGAAACGTCAGGGGGATAGAATACAAATAGCAATATCAATTATTGATTACAGTAACCAAATGTTTTTGCAGTATGATGTGATTCACCAAGGCATGGGCAAATTTAGGTTTCATGCTACCCTAGTCCATTCAGATATGTGCCCCTCCCCATGCCGTACTTGCAGCTTCTCTATATACAATAGACGCTCAGCAAGAACTCAAACAACCAGAACTCTCAAGCAACCAGAAAAAAAGTTAAATGCTGTACTTTAAATCAAAATGTAAATTTAAAGGGATCAACAAATGCCAGAAGCCTGTTTGCCATTCCACAAAATACTTACAGGCACCTAGATTGCTTCCAGGTAACATTGAATTGCAGATGCAGACAGGCATGAGTGACTGAGCCAGTGCTGTGTTGGCGTTATATTTCCCGGGTTCAGCACCACACCCTCCAGCCAAACATACCTGTGTGTAAGCGAGGAGTGAAAGCTGCTGCTGCTAGAACGGCCCTCACTGACAAATATACTTAGCAGAGCATCCTATGTGCAGATAATCTCGGCCTCTTTTAATAGTGACTCTCAAGCAACCAGAAGCTAAATTTTATCCGGCATCTACCAATCCCCATGGGTGCCAGTTAATTGAGAGTCTACTGTTTGTGTGTATGTGTATGTGTATATATATATATATATATATATATATATATATATATATATTACGTCATAAAGTGTCAAGCACACTTGCAGACAGAAATATCACTGCATATCGACATTTATTTGCATTTACAAACATATTCAATGTACTGCACTGCATCCTCAGGCAGCCTCCTACCCCCCGAATATGTGCAGCTCTAGGCCTAGGCCTCATGGGCCTAAGCAGTAACACACCCCTGCAACAAGGTAAAAACATCAGACTGATACAGACTACTGAATCCAGTTACATGCCATGTATACTTGTATTGCTAATATTGCAAACTAATCCATTATTTAAGTAGATCCTAAATTGATGTGACTAATAAGCAAATGTGTTGATGTCTCTGTAAATTATAACCTGTAATATCAGCAAATATATTCCTAATATGTTCATTACTCCACCTGCTTCTTGTGTTTCAGAGAGTGCAAGACTCCTTGACGTGTATCTGTTTCTCTTTGACGACTTTTTGTTAATCACAAAAATTAAACGGAACAAAAAGGTAAATCATATGTATTGTTTAATTAAATATTGGCTGATGCTTTGATAAATAAATTAATATTACCTTTGCAATTGAAGACATCTTTAGCAAATAGAAACAATCTTAAACCAATAGGTTCCCTTTTTGTTGTTCCTTAATTGTTTGTTTCTGTCACTTGGAGACAGATCTGTAATCCTAACAATCCATGAAGTGATGACCTTTCTATAGCCCTTTTTTTTTTTTTTTTTAAAGTTAAATTTTATTATTCTTTTTTTTATACATTCTGATCATAAATGTAAACTAATAATAATACATAAAAGACAACTGTACAAAAAACCGTAAGTGTTACTTTGCATTAGATGACAACATTTTATTAACTTATAAAGGCACACCTCAATCTCTATTTTTAACCTTATATAAAAGGTGAAGATTACACCAAAATGCTGTTTATTCTAAACAATTATACTCTGCCCATGGTTTCCTAATACTGTGAAATTGGTCTTTGTCTTCAAAAATAGCAAAACAAATTCTCCATTTGGAATATTTGCCAAACTATATTTCCTGGTCGGTTAATGCCCGTGTTTGTTTTTGCAGCCAATGAGCTGCTGTAACAGTTCTAGCCTAGTATAATTAGCTATTGTCCATCTTTTCTTATATCTTCCCAAGGCGCATTTAGTAGCATTATTAACTCCTAACCTAACTTATCTTTAATACTTTCTTGTATTGTTCTCTGGAATGTTTGAATTGTACAGCCTCCCACCATATATAAGTGGATGTGCCCAATTCTTTACAGTCTCTAAAACATGTTGGTGGTATATGTAGCTTTTACTTTATTTATTTATTTATTTATTTATTTATTATTGGAGTACCAAAAGTGTAATAGGATATCATTTTTTTTTGTTTTTTGTTTAGTCTGAATATTTTCTTGATGTTCTGGTATTCTTATTTTTTGCTTTGTCTCATTCTAAAGTTCTATCATTCTAATATCCTTCCATTTGTGTGTGTATATGTTAATGCATAATTTCGCATGTTAAATAGTTTGCAATTTAATGCCAGGACCATCTGGCTCAAAAATGGTAAGGTTTAAGAAGCTTTACTTTTTAGATATGTTTGTATATAATGTTTTATTTGTAGGTATTGATAAATGCCAGTCATATAAATCATAATGTGTTTTGCCTTCTTCAAAAGTCATTACTAAGAGAATTGGTCTATTTTTCATAAACAAAACATTACTTGTGATATTATCATAATACCGTATTGGTCCACATATAAGCCGCACCCGTAAAGTGCAAGGGGAAAAAATAGAAAAAAGGTAATACTCAAATATAAGCCGCACCCGTAAAATTGGAGAGAAAAAGACTCTCCAAGTGATCAGCCATTGCAAGAAACAGGCTTTCTAATTAGCATTGTAGCTTTTTTTACAGGTTACAGGCTTTACAGGATGTTAGAATCACTAAAACCGTAAATCGCTATTCAATACCGCAGTCTAAAGCACGAAAATCGGCACCCTTAACTCGCAATCGCGCAAATCGGCAGTAATTTTGCATTCACGAATAGAAGTCGCACGTGTTACACGCAAAGTTCACAAATCGGCAATGATTTTTTGACTGTCGCGAATATAAGCCGCAGCCGTAACTCGCAAGCTCAAAAATCGGAAAAAAGGTGCGGTTTATATTCGGACCAATACAGTATGCCACACAGACAAAAAACTGTATAAGTGGCATAACATGTGACATAGCCAAAAAGTATCTACCCCATACTTTAAGATAGTGCACATCTTAAAAATTTTGTAGTGTAGGAAAATGGCTACTATATTTATATGTAGCCAATTTTCATATTCTTTCAATGGACACTGTAGCAGAGAAAAAGTAATGCTCCTTTGTTACATCTTAAAATCATTGTATCTAGCATTATAAAAGCCCTATTAGTCCAGTTATAAAAATCGTGAATTACTATTTTTTTTTTTCCATTTCACCTCAGGTAGACTCTAAGGTAGAGAAGCCACCTAGGGTCACTTAGAGTGTATCATTGTGTGGGGTGGGTGGAAAGACCTCCATGAATTTCCTGTAAACATCCATATTGCATCTTCTAATGCACACAACAAAGCATATTGGTCATGTTGTGTTGGCTCCTACACAAGAAGCTAAAACACATTACTGTGGGGACCATTTGGAAGCTGTTGACCTTACTGAGTGCCACCTATCCCAGAGACACTCTTCAAAAACTTTTTTCCAAATGTATTTTTACAAGATTGGGAGGAGAGTAGTATGTCTTCCTGTGACTGGACAGGATCATACTAATGACATCACATTTGGCTACTTGCACTTCAAAAATCCTTGTAAAGCTCTATTCAAGGTCTGTGGGTGCACTTATACACCAAGCTTGTTTTGTGTCATTCAGTCGTGTCTGACTCTCTGTGACCTCATGGACTGCAAAACACCATGCTGATCCACTTGGTATTCATTGGAGAGATACCGCAGTGGGTTGCCAGTTCCTTCTCCAGTGGGACACAGCATATAGCTCCTAGTATTCCTAGGTGGTCTCCCATGGAAGTACTGACCAATCCTGCATGGCTTTAGGGTGGCGTGACCTCTTGGTTCCCTGACTGGAATTGAACCCCGGTTGCAGTGTTGAAAAAACCAAATCCTAACCACTGGACCATCAGGAAACCCTACAGTATACTAATGACTGCAGCCATGACTTCTTAAAAAAAAAGCTTTTCTCAAAGTTACAGGAATGTCTATTTATATGACACTGCTCATCCATTAGCCTATAGTTTTTTATTATGAGTTTTTTTTTTTTAAGATCTTGAGCATTTCATCCTTACTTTATAATAAGAAAAAGCATTGCTTCTTGTTTTACTGTGCAGAAGGCTGCAAACGTGGACAGTAACCTGATGTACCCATCATTACACCCGGGGTTACAATCTGTGATGAAAGAAGGCGGATACTGTAAAGTCCTGGACCAACCTATTCCACTGGACCGGCTGGTTATCAAAAGCATTGATCAGTTCCACGTTACAGGTATGCTGATTTTTACAATGCAAAGGACAGATCAAATATTATGCAGTTTAATGCAGTTTTAATTGCCCAGATACTGCAGATTGACTTTCTGGATTTAAATCATTTTTTTTTATATAGAGTCATCTGAGATAATAAATCATAAAATTCTTTATTAAAAATGTTCAGCTTGACTGCAAATTTCTTTAGAGGTGGATTTGCCGCTGAGAGTGCTATAGCCTTAACACATTCTGTTACATTATATTATAATAATAGTAATATAACATAAAAATATATATATATATATATATATATATATATATATATATATATATATATATATATATATATATATATATATATATTGTTATTAATAAATTAATAATAATCTTCTATTTGAGCTCATTTACCCCTACATCTCTCTTTTAGTGTATGGTTTGAGGAATGCGTTCCTGATACAACATGAGAACAGATATCAGCAGTGTATAGCAGCCTTCATTCTTCAAGCACAGACTGAATCCGCTAAGGTTTGTGATAATTAATTTCACCTTTACACACTAAACTCTAAGGGCCTCATTCAAATGTGATTTGGCCAATTGAATATGGCTCTATATAAGCACATAGCATATTTTTTTTACAGAAGTTCAGAAGTTTTTAGTTAGTGAAGACCTTGCTTTTGGATAGAAGTTCACTAAGTAAAAACCTCTGTAAAATAGATATGTTCTGTGCTTATAAAGAGCCCTATTCAATTGCTGAATTGCATTTTCATGAGGTCCTAAGTCATGTCCTCTTGGTAAAACAACTGTCCCTTTGCATTCTGATTTTATGCAAAGACACTACATCATGGCTGGACAAAGCCCAGGAAGCAAGGGAGCCTCATAAAATTATACTGATCTTAACTAACTTGAATTATTATACCCATATTTCTTGGCTTCTAAACAAAGCTTAACTGGCTCCTCACTAATCTGACTGGCTCCAATATTTCATAAAATGTGTCAACCCCTTTAGTATGTTGTCTGAAGTTTTATTGTAGGATTAACAATATATTCTAGAAAAAAATTAAATTTAGGCTATAAGAATTAATTTCTCAGATCAAAAAAAAAAAAAAAAAAAGTACATTTTAAGATTCAACGAACACCCCTGACCTGGCACCTTTGTCTTTAGAAGCTGTATAAAGGGCTTCACAATCCGTGATAGATACAGTGATATGTTCCAATTTAACAGGGGCATAACTAGCATAGTAATTCATGTTACGCACAGTGTTGGTGCTGGTGGAGAATACCACTAAACCTCAATCAATTTCTAGAAAGTGGGCATTAAGGGAAATGATGACTACCATGCTCAGAGAAGCACCTAATTTGGTAAATTCTGCTGTAAACTGCAGACCAGGGGTAGTCAACCATTTAATACCTACCGCCCACTTTTATGTTTTTAATAAAAAAAAATTATTGCCAAGTACAAACATTGGGCCTCATTCTATTAGCGGCCGTAAATCGGCCGTAAGGCTGCGATTCCTTGCGGGGGTTCTGTTAACTCGCGATTCTATTATACGGCCCCGCAAGGATCTCATCTTACGGCCGGCCGAATATCTTGGAACCGGCCGTAAGCGCAGAAATCTAAAAACGCAAAAATTAATTCAAGCCTGCACTGTACAGCTCTGTAAATGCTAGGGATCATATTGGGGGACATGAGGATTAAAAGGAACCCACTCTCAAGCTTGCACATCAGCCCAAACCCGAGTTCAAATTAACTGTTTATTTTCCGGCTGCGGCGTGGGCGGGTCTGAGGTGCTCCAAGCCCTCTGGACTTTTTACATGGATATTTTACGGATATTAAAAATAAAATATTTTACGGATTTGAGTACAGGATAATTATGTGCTATTTTTTCTAACACCTAAAATCCCTTTATAGTCTTCTCAAAGTGCAGGATGGCTTTATTTGAGCTATTTTATGTGCTTAATTGGTGCTAGCGATACCTCTTTCCTGCAAGTAAGCTGCGGCTCGCTTTTAGCCTTGCAGAGAGGTTTCCCGGAGCAATTGAATTGCAAATAGGAATTTCTTACGGCCGAAACTCTTGCGGCCGTTTTAGATCAAAGGCTTTCCTCCGGCGCGAGCGGCCGCAAGAGATAGCAAGGCAACGGCCGCAAGCCTGCCGGAGCCTCCGGCCGTAAGGGAATAGAATAGCCGAATAGCTTGCGGCCCGTCCTTGCGGCCCCGCAACGGCTGCGGCCGCTAATAGAATGAGGCCCATTGTAATTTTTATGATCATTTTGAAATGTAACAATTTGTTAATAAAGTTTAGTCATTTTGTATAATGTGGTTCTAATTCATTATTGAACTATTACAATATTTCTTCAACTTTTCTGTTTTCGTAAAACAAAAAGAACATAAGAGTTTATATATCATTTTTAAATTAAGATATGAAAGAAAATTAAACCAAATAACTACTATGAGCGTGCTGACACAATTACCCCAGCCCAGGCATCATTTTTAGGTTTTAGCGTGAGGTTGGCAGATTTCCAGCTAATCTTCCCACAACTTACTTGTCCAACTCCTGGGATCCCTGCCGAGAGGTCCATTTCCAGTCTGCAATAAATGATCTACCAGATCTTAGAAGAGTTCTAAAAAAACACTTTTTTATAAAATGTTTATAGTATGGGGGCGAACAAAGCCACGAGTCCCAAGTTTTTAGAAATAGGGAGTATGTGTATATTGTGTGGGTAAGTCTGTCATGAATCATTAAAACATTCAGTTTATTGATTACTTCTCTTATTAAGTGTTTGGGTCTTCCATTTACAGGCAATGTGGCTTTTAGTGGAAAGCATTCAATGCTATAGCCATTTATTTGGGGGGGTTTTGAAAGGGGTATGGTTACCCAGGAGGCAAATATCTATGGATGGGGGTAATGTTTTTTTTTTTGTTTTTGTTTTTTTTAAAGAATATTAGATGCTAGCTCTAGGGTTTTGGTCCAAATCTGTTGGGCAACCAGACATTCCCACCACCCGTGGATCAAAGTACCTATTGTTTGGCATTGCCTGAAGCAATTGGATGGAGTTTGGGGATTCATTTTGTGCATTATGTCAGGGGTGTAGTATGCTCTATGCAAAATTTTAAAAGTCGTTTCAAACAAGCTGTAATTGAGTGAGCCTTTAATTAAGTTTGTACAAGTTCTTTCCCATTTAGGAAAGTCCCAACGTAAGCCCATGTCAGCCTCCCATTATCCCTAAATGGAGGTTTAAAGTTGTTGGAGGGTGTGTTTATGATTGACTAAGGGTTTTTTCCCTTTATGCAAAGGGTTTTGCTGCTAATGAGAGGCAGCCAGCTAGTTTGGGGTGGTCCTCAATTTCTGATCAGAGTGGTCATTAGGTGCCTAATTTTACAGTAATTATAGTGTTCTTTTAACAGCATTAACTCCATTTAACCAATCTAATTTCTGATTGCATAAATCGCATGACCCTAGCTATGTATCGCCCTGTACGTCCTAGATAGTGATCCAGTCCCTAGGCCCTCTCACCAGCCAAGTGCGGAGCTGTGGGTCTCCAGAATGTGACGTCACTCATCCGCTACGCCACCTAGTGATTACCTCGCTGCCCACTAGTGGGCAGTAGGGACCAGGTTAACTACCATTGCTGTAGACCAGGGGTGGGAAAATCTGTCCTGGAGAGCCCCACACAGGCCAGGATTTGAGGGTATACCTGCTGCGCACAGGTGATTCGATCATTTCTTCAGTCATCCTGATTGACTCACCTGTGCACAGAAAGGATTTCCTCATCCTGGCCTGTGTGGTGTTTCCCAGGACCGAATTTGCCCACCCCTGCTGTAGACCATGCTCTTCAAACAGGTCTTTCAAGAAGCTAAACTTTCCTCCCTTTTTCTTTCCTCGCTTAAGTGCTTCTCTTCTGGAAGAAAGCGCTATATAAAAAGATTATCATTTTGACTTCTAAGCCTGCTAATGTGCTGTAGTGTACTGCTAAACACCTAGGTTTTTTTAAACAATTTCTTTAAGTTCTGGTATCTCATGGCTTCACCTAGATTTCATATTGCTGAAAACCCCCCATTATAGAACAGCAAGGTTTGTAGGAACCATTGGAGCGTGTATAGATAGGTAGATAATATAGGATAATTAAAATCAACTGGTGCTATTGGCCTTACGGATTCTGATTTTGTTGCGCCATAATATAGCATTACCTGGGAGAGTTGTATACTGCAATATTTACCAGAAAGGCTTGGTCCAGGACCTGTGTTTACAATGCAATGTGGAAAACCCACATAGTTTTCAGCAGAAATGCATTTGGATTATGTTCAGCCTTAGGCCAACTCCGTTATGTGCCCGGCCAGTCTCAATGTCTTTGCTGCTTCCAACTGACAACTTGTAATTGATGGTTCTTTGAACAAATATTGTCCTTACATGAACAAACAATGCAGCACGATGTTCATATTGACAGTGCAGATTCAGAAGCTGATGATAATAATGCAGGGCAATCACTCAGAGATACTTAATTACAAAAAATAAACTGTGACCTTTTGGCACAATTATTTAGTAAGATGGTAATTTGTAACCATCATCTGACTTTAAAAATGTATTAAAAAGTATAAAACTAATTATTGCATGAAAATGTCCAATATGAGAAGTAACCCCATAACGTAATGCTGTCTGACGATACGATAGGGCTTGTTTTACCACTACAGACATACCACAAGTCATGGCCCTTTAAAATTATAAGATGCAGCTAAAATAATGAAATCCAATCAATTTGGTTTGTTTTCTTTTATACAATATACTGATTTTTCCAAAATGTATTTTCCTGACCCAGCACCTGAATTGACAAATTATGTGAGCACCCCCTAGTGTTACCTGTGGTGATTACAATCAAAATAATTGTTACTGGAATCATATCCACAAATACCTACAACCATTTTACCTATAATAATAATCTGGTGTTCGTTTAAAATTTGATCATCCATTGATGGATTATTTGTTTCGTGCATCTAAAAGTGTCTTGCATCCTCTAATCACACAGTGGCATTTCCTTTTAGTCTCCAATAAGTTTGAAAAAAGTTTTCCTCAATATTGTTTCATGAAAATAAATAAATGGACATGGAATGCAAAGTTTTCTATCATGCATTTAAACTAGTGGGTTTTAACCATTCTAAATATGTTTGGTAGCTTGGCCATTGACTTTAATTTTTACTGTGACCCTGTTTGAATTACTTATTTGAGAAAAAAGTTTAAATAGTATGTTTACAACTTGGTGGCGCTTCTCTGGCCAGTGTTTTTTTACACTATATTAAATATCTCCCTATTGGTGCATAACACCTACAAGCTGAATCAACAGTAAAAATCAATAAAGGGGAAAGGAGTACTAAAATAAACCTTTATTTAACAAATCTAAGCCACCTATAAAATGGTGACCCAACTAGGATACCAGTAAGAGATTATTAACAGAAAGGGAAAGCAAGGAGAGCAGGCCTATGACCTCATTGGGTCCTCCTTATAGAGATGCTCATAATAAACTAGATCTCTATAAAAGATAGGTAAGAAAAAGAGACCCTCAATACCTATTGGGTATAAAAAAATATACCCACAAAATAGGTACCCAAACTAGGGAACCTCACAAGTGGTTATTAGCTTATACAAAAAAAGATGTGGACAATAGGAGCCAAAAAATGCTTAGCCTGACAGCCGTTTCGTCACAGGTGTGGCTTTGTCAAAGGCTTTAGCTATGGCCTTTGACAAAGCTGCGCCCAGGGAGAAGTACATATTGAAAACCTTTTGAGACGACTCTGTAAAACGCACATTGGTAGCAAACTGAAACATACTATGAATAGCCCTACGCACTTTTTATATTCGTTTGCTCGGTTTGTGGTTGCCCTGGGCTGTGAAAGGATAGAAGAGCAAAATCAGGACTTCCTGCATTGTTGAATAATCCTCATCGGTGCTGATATTGGTCCATAGTGCAAATAATGGTCTTCCCCTTCCAGGATTATTTTCCTCTCTTTTTTATACAGTTTTAAAAATTCTAATTCAAAACTTTCTTTGTGCACATAAACACTCCGCTACCTCTCCCTTTAATACTAACCAACAACACCATTTTATAACTTTTTTGAATAAAGCAACACAGAAAAGGTCCAATTGCAGTATTCTAAACTACTATTCTAAATAAGCAAGCTTGCAGTTCTGTATTCGTGCAAAAAGTCAAATTATGAGCCAGTGTATAAGTGCTGACTGTGTTTTATGCATAGCAGTTATTGCTGATTATACAACCCTAATTCAGCAACAACTGATCTTCTTTTTGACAATACATGCTGAGAAAATGTTTCACGGAGAAAGAGAATGAGCCAAATCTAAGAGAATTCCACTGTATTTCGTTCTTGCCAATACAAAGATGATTATCTAGACTGTTGTACATGCACCTTTTGACTGGTGACTAAAGAAACATTGGCTCATCCGTTTAGTCTTCCACTGTGACATGACAAAACTGGATTACAACTTTTTGTTTAGAATTGCTTTAAAATAACATTTTTTTTTTTTTTTTTGTCATTGTTCTAGAAATCCTGGATGTCCCAAATAGAAACTGCCATTTCATGTTATACAGAAGCATACGAAACCAAGAGAGTATCTGTGCTGTGCCAGCCCTCCGAGTCAGCAGAAATATAAAATTACTACTTTTGCTTGTTTTAGTGCTTATTGGAATTGTGTAATTTATATTTTTCTGCTGTGTGCTACTGCTTTATGTATATATTTTCATGCCATGTACAGTATTTGTAATATTTTAAAATAGACTCAAACAATTGTTTCATTTGGTGGACAACTAGTTTTGGTTGTCATTTTTTTTTTTTTTTTTTTCTTCTGATTTTACATTTTAAAGTGCATTATAAAAGCTTTTTTTGTAACTGTGTTGAATGCCTTTTCTATAATCAAAATATGAATCCACTTCTTTGAAACAAGAGCACCACCATCTCTATACGTTATAGAAAGAAGTGCTATGAATAAGAGCCGCTGAGGTTTTAGGGTCAGCAATCAAAACCAAATTTTACAGGGTTTCCTAAATTCTACTTCAGCACTGGAAATGTTAACAGATCAGTGCTGTATCACTTATGGGATAACATAAGTAACCCAGGTTCAAGGTGACCTCAACCCAATTGGTTATACTAGGAAAATATAGATTAAGATATCTTGATAAGTATGGTTTCATTTGGTTAGTGCAATCAAATGGCTGATTTTCCAAGATATATTTAAAAACCTTTCCTCAAGGACCCCCAAACAGACCATAATTTATGGTTAGCGCTGTGTGAATACAGGCGAGGCAGCTAGACACGCCACAGTCCGTTCAATAGTAATGGTCCACCTGTGTTCACAGTTTGTTAAAACGTAACTTATGACCTTGCTAGGGACCTTGTGAAGAGGGTTGGGAATCACTATCAGAGGTAGTTTGTGTTGCAAGCAGAATTCGGGTGGTTAGTTAATCCGTTCATAACATGACACTAATGGCCCAAAATTGGTGTAAAACCTACTGAAATTGCATCTAGCAACCATATGCTGTAATTGAATGTGATGGCAGTATGCTACATAGGCTCTTTTACCAATGGGAAATCCCCCCAGGGCCCCTTGACAGACTCTTTCACTAGATTATGAGCTGGAAAAATGTTGAGAGAGGACTTGTGGTGAGTTTTGCCCACTCCTTATCAATGATTTCAGACATAACCTAATGGACTGAAATGATTCAGGTATAGAAGCAACTTTACTGATGTGACCTTCTGGAGGATTATGTTCTCTTTAAAATCTACTGTAGCTAGATCCTGAGGGGAAGACGCATTAAAAGAGTTCTCCATGTGATTGTGATACAGTAAGCCAATAGACTCAGAGTCCTGAATTTAGTAGACAACTCATCCTCTTAAAGTTCTGAATCCGAGGAGAACTATAGCAAAATGGGACGATGGCAGCCCTTGCTCATCTACCTCAACCCTACAGATACCAGTCTGGGCAAGCCAGAGGTAAGTGCTCCAAGAACCATTAACAGCCTTATTAAATTGCGATTGGGCCATTTGAATAGGGCTCTATATAAGCACAGAGCATATCTTATTTACAGAAGTTTTTAGTTAGTGAAGACCTTGCATTTGGATAGAAGTTCACCAACTAAAAACTTCTGTAAAAAAAATATGCTATGTGTTTATATAGAGCCTTTCAATTGGCCGAATCACAATTTACTAATGCTGTCTAAGTATGTCCAGAGGTCAGAGATGCAGGGTGCCCGTCCTGCAGCTGAAAAGCACAAATAAGAGCCAAGCTCATGCAGCACCCTACCAATAAGGAGAACGTGACCAAAAAAAGCAGGGAGTCCGAGTGAGGTCACAAGAGAGGGACACTGTAATCCCAAAGTTTCTTTTGGGCAGTCAATAACGTGAATATTTTCTTTTCCCCTTCAGGAAAAATGTATAAAGAAACTTCACACTAAAGCATGCCATAAAATATAGAAAATATGTCTCATGCACTAAGATTGACCAGTACTGTTTTCGATTAGAATTGATATATAAGGACAGAGATTCGCAATGATAAGCAATTTGATGTTAACTGATAACATTTCACTCCCATAGTCACGCTAAATGCTATTCTCCAAGCCAGTGGCATGGAAGCACCCAGTTAGGCATTTAATTTTCTTGATATTACAAAAAAAAAAAAGAGAATACAGAACTCATGTATAGTTAGAAAGATCTATTTTTATTTCTCATAATTTGTTATACAGATTAGAAAACAAAAGAACGGTTCAACAAGCATCCTTCCATTTCACTCCACTAAAGATCCTGCAGGGTCTTGATTGCCCTGTCCAATTGCGGATATATTTCCAATGTAAGTGCATACTGGACTAAAGTCTTTCACAACGTAAGGCACCACTACATGATCACAATTTGTAAACACAACATTGAAAGAAGGGCTTAGAAAGAAACTATGTAAAACACTCATGCAAAAACCTCGACACGTACAGTGAATGCTCCAGTTAGTGAAGTGTAGTGTCCTGTGCATAAAATTGCATTGCAAAGTTCCACAAAGTGCATAAGAACCCATAATAAAAGCTTCACGTAGTCACTGCAGAATGACAAACCGCATGTGCCTAAATAATATGTGGAATGCCCCTTAGAAGAAGCCTGCAGGGTGAGTAGGGTCATCTCATTCACACATTCTCCTTTTCCACGTAATGTTACAGCAAAACCCAGTAACATCTCAAATGATCATTGTTTACGGACACAAAAAGCACCCTTGGCATATTTGGCAATATGGATATACAAACGCCACATAAGTGCCGAAACCGTCTATTCCAAAGCTGATAACATGCGCCATGATTTTGACGTTCGCTTTTGCACCGCAGATGGATGTGGCATCATAATCAGTGTCAGTTGCATTTGCTTGTTCCAGGATTAGCGTAATTATGTAAAAAAATATTTCATACATTGTGACTGAACATTTACAAAACAGTGTCATGATTTATGAACAACATGTAATAGTCAAATTTAGATATATGTATAAAAAAGTGTAAATTTGATATATCCATGTTGGATAACCTATGGCATGAAATGAACAAGCAAATAAAATATCACCATTTATAGTATTGACAAGATAAAAACACCAATACATTGTAGTTTCTCCACATCTGCCTTTATAATGTTTCTTTCAAGTTAACAAACAGGATTAAAATAGATGTTAAAATGTACTTGGATTTATTTTGACACTGCCATATAAAATACTTTTGGTAAGACTGCACATAACAGCACTTATTCAAATACTTTGCAACACTTGTATATAAGCCATTAAATCATATATACAGATCACTGTAGTTCATTTCCAAACAAAATTTTCTATTCCAATAAAAAAAAAAAAGATGAAATTGCATTAAAACGCATTATTCTAAAGTTAGATTTTTGACATTGTTCCCACTTGTTACACTAAAGTGCTAAATAATGTGATATCTTTAACACTTTCACTGATCAGCTCTGAGCTATAATATAGCAAACTGAACATGCTTGTGTAAGAGCATATGGAGATTCATAGATGGAATATATTGTGGGAGGCCGTACATATGTTTTACACAGCTATGCCCCAAAGGCTGACCTACCATTAGTCTGCTATATTCCATACTAGACAATTGAAGTTATAGGATTTATAATTTGTTTTTTTGTGAAAGTGTTTTCTTCTTTATATTAAATAAGTAAAATACCAAAATGGCATCTAATATTTAGCACATAAATCTTTTTATATATCAGTGCATTCATATGGCACAGTACACTTACAATTAACCAACGTAGCATTAGAAATTATACATGAATGGCAGTCATTTGTAAATTACTCCAGCACTGGCAGCTAATGGCCACTATGTGGCATGTCAATTTCCTTGGGCAAGTATGGTCCTGGAGGGCCCCACACAGGGCAGGATTTGAGGATATCACTGCTGCTGAGTGAATCTGCTTCTTCAGTCATCTGGATTAACTCACCTGTGCACAGAAAGGATATCCTCAAATACAGGACTGGACTTGCCCACCCCTATGGTTAGGTTAAGGGGTTGGGTTTAGACTTACAGGTTAGGGTAGTGGCATATCATAAGCTTAAAACCAACAATTGAAGAAAATCTCAGCCGCACCACCTATTGGCTGCTGGACGCCACTGCTGTCAGGCAGAAAACAGGAAAGATCCATTGGTTCCCCGACCAAAAAAATAACCGACAGTGATGACATCTCTTAAATCACTGTTTCAGTGCCTTACATTTTAGATACTAAATATAAAGGATATTGGCAATTCAGATTGTATCAGAATTGGGTCAGAGGACTACAAGAACATTGCATTGGCAAGGCCATTGTATTCAGGTTTTGCATATAGAGCCTTACAGATGCCAATATTTGCCTGTCTATATAGTATGAGTACTTATGTTAATTCACTTGCTTACAAGCGAGTTATGGGGTTATATTTCAAGAGGTAGTTGAAGATACTTGAATTCTACTGAAATGATATTTGCACAATCAATAAACCATGATTTGTGAATGTTTTATCTCTTATTTGCAAACAGACGTAGACTTGCCATCATACACCAATTATAAATTTTACAGAGGTAGAAATAGTATACATTTCAAAATACACCATTTGGGGCAAATCACAGCTCCTATTCATGATCATTACTTCAGGATAGATGCACATCCCCCCCCCCCCCCCCCAACTCCATTTAAACATTCCTTATATATTTTTCACAGGGAAATATTGCCCATTCAAGGTATACATTTTAAACAGCTTAAATGGGCGTATTTTACATGATAAAAAGTGGTAAAATTTGAGAACAAAGAATAGCATCATAAATTAAAATACTTTCTATTCATATATATGTTATCCTGTTGCATTATCACTATATGTCACTATACTTGGCACTATATATCATTACATCAAACATAAAAACAAAACCGTAAAAAAAAAATTCTAGACTTCCAATGCTATTTTTTTTTTTATTCTGCTTGGGTAGTTGTACTCTAGTTAGTATAAATTTTGACTTCAAGATGGTCATTGGAATTCTGGGATCTATCCCATTGTGTATGCGCCAGCACGACAGCTGCAGTGCCATCAGGGAAGGCCTATAATTATTCCCCCCTTCGACATGGCGCAACACAACGGTGCTGAATCGACATAGAGGCCATCGCTATGTTCGGTGCGGGCACTCAAGCGCGCCTCTCATTGCTCAAGGCCTCTTCTGTCGGCGCTCCTTATATGCAATGTGCAGCAGTATATGTCAGGGCCATCTAGCTGTTGCTGCCAATCTTTTGCGTAGGGGAAGAGGGAAAAGGCCGAATTCTGTGCTGAAGTCTTCAGGCTCTGAACATTATGAAGAGTTTCTATCGGCTGAGGTTTAGTAAATAAAACAAAATGGCAACAGTTGGATCACTTTTACATTCCAGTTAAATCTATGAAGATATGGAGATATTACATTTACTTATTAATTAGATTGTGCTGAAATCAGCAAGATTCTACAGATACAATAACCTCAAATGGAGACTGGCCAAAAATATTAATGTAAGATACATAAATATCCTCATTATTCTAAACAACTCAGAATATTTTTTACATCCAATGACACTTAAAGGAATATGGAAGATTTGTTGGTTTTACTAGATATATAATATACCAGTGTATCTATTTGCTTTTATGTACTTTATTTTATTAAGAATGGAGTTTTTACTGCTTAAAATCAAACAATAAATCCCTGTAATGTATGCAGACACAGACTCTGTAGGGCTGGAGGTTCAGTGTAGTGTCCTAGCCTATCTGGGACCATGCCTCAGCAGCATGCTGCAGAGAGATGGAGAGAGATGGTCACTGATTGGTTAGTACACTGCACAGCAAGTAAAGTCGAGTCTGATTTCATGAGCTGCAGAGGGCAGACCCAAGCAGGTAATATTTATTCGATTTTAGGCAGTAAAACAGATCTTATAATCACTTCTTAACAAAATAAAGTGCATATAAGTACATAGATGGGTATATTATATACCTAGTAACATCCAGGGACCTTCCATATCCCTTTAATACTATTTCTGGTCTCTCAAAAATACTTGCAGACCTTTCACTACATACAGTGGGATTTTAAAGGGATGTTGATTTTACATGTTCTATTGTGCATTTAAAAGAGCTTGTTTTATACATTACAAGAGGCTTTTTGCTTGAATGATAAATATTAAGACCACAAAAAAAAAAAAAAAAAATTATATATATATATATATATATATATATATATATATATATATATATATATATATATATATATATATATAAGCAGGAGGAAAGGTATACAGCTAGTTTTATTATAAATGTTTTGGATGCTTCTACAGGACCCTGGAGGGATCCATGATATATAGATGGAAGTTGTGTAAGACAGGGGAATTTACATTTCTGGAGAGCTAGGATTGCATTACATGATACAAGGTCTCTGCTTTTGGGACAATGATGAGGAAGGGATGTTATATCAATTTCAATCGTATCCAGTTATCAAATAAAATCTGTGGACTTCTGCCTGTTCCCTCCTCCCCCATTCTTCCCTCCTCTGATAACTACAAACACCCTCACTACCTATCATCCAGCTCTCAAGTTGTGATGCAACAAACACAAAATGGATTCCATTACTCAAACAGTCTTTAAAAAATGCAGATGTTATTAAAAAAGTTATATGTCCATGGCTTACACAGCTATTAATATTGTTAGTTTGGTACACACTTGTTAAAGGACCACTGCTGTTAATACTTGACAATTGTGTGTCATGACAAAATAGGCACTATTGTGTTTAATCCACTGAACTGAAAGTGACTGCAAAGTCATGGAAAACGTGATTGTGTGTTTTCTTTATCTAGATTTACATTCAAAAGAATGATGAGAAAAGCACAATAGAAGGCTTCCTGCTCGTGACAGAAATCAATCCAGCCCCGTCTCATCTTGACATGGGACACAATTCTTATTTTTTTCATGCATTTAAAAGAGCATGCTTAAAAACTAACAGTTGTGTCTTGCATGAAAAACATTAAGTAAAACCAATGAAACTTCAATGAATCAAACAGGAAATGCACAGAGAATTTGCATGTCTGCACAACTCATTGCATCTATATTACTGCTCATTGGCCGACGGGACCAAGCCTCCAAAGAAGTTAAACATTTTTTTTTCTGAAGTGAGAGCGTCAATTGAAAAAAGAAAAAAAACACAGTGGTACAACAAATACCCTCTTTCAGAAGCAACAAAGGAAAAATGCTTTTAATATCACTATGACAATTATTTACTCTTTTTTTCATATAAATAATTTTCTATATCTGATAAATGATCTTTTAAATGCATGATAGAACATGTTGAACTGCAGTGGGCTGTAAATAAATATTGGTCAGTAATTTCTTCAGCGGAAGTTCTATTCTGCGCAAAATTATACACACACTTCTATCTAGTCCTACACAATTACACATACTGTACACATACTTAGGGCTTTTATACATCTTTCAATAGTGGTTTCTGACATTTTTTATTCAATACAGTATTTATTTAATATTTGTTTTCAAGTTAAGGAATTCTGTTGAATTTTATGTACGTTTGTTTTGTAACGAATGGAAGTAGTTAATTAGGTAGCATGTTCCTTCACACGCTGGAGAACTGCGCTCTGATGACGCTCTGCGCTCCAGCCTACATCCCATCTGCCACAGAGGCTTCTCATGCGCACGCCTCCATCTCATATTTACTGGGCCAAGGTAAGGGGCTGACAGTGTGCCATGTGGGACTGGCATGTGTCACTAGGAGCATATTGTATGTAATGCCACTGTCATTGTGTGCATGTGTCAATAGGAGCATGTTGCATTGCATGTTTACCACTACATGTGACTGTCATTATTTGCATGTGTGATAAACATGCAATGCAACTCATAGTGGCACATGAAACAATGCCTGGCCCATATGGCACACTGTCAGACCCTTACCTATCCAAGCAGGTCCAGTAAATATGAGATGGGGGAGCTCATGCATGAGAAGCCTCCGTGGCAGATGGCATGCAGGTTTGAGCGCAGAGCGTCATCAGGGCGCAGTTCTCGATGCCCTGATGACGGCGCACTGATCTGCAACGCACAAAGGTCAGGGTGCCAGTTAGTTAAAGTTGAATACCAATATAATTGGATAATGCTTACTTATATCTAAGGTTGGGCTTTTGAGTGCACGCTTACACTATCTGTGTTTCTGACCGTTAAAACATTAAAAAAAGGAACCGTGACCAATAGATCGTAGACACCGCACCATTGTAGCCTAACGTTAACCTCATACCATTCACATACCAGACATGATATGTGGTAACGGGCAAGCAAGCAAGTTTAGTGTATAAAGATACAGGCACTGAATGGTGCCACCATTCAACTCATTTATAGAACTCCATATAATACTATGCCATTGAAGAGCTACATACCTGACATCAATATCAGCAATACCAATTACATTCCAATTAAGTAGTGTATGTAATATCATCTTGGCCGCACAAAACCTGTCATTCTCAATACTGGTCTACATCAAACAGAGCACTGAAAACTTAATGAAAAAAACAAAAAAAAATAATTTGATGCATATTTCATTGTTTTATAGGGGTTATCGTCCAAAAGTCCTAAATAATGGCTGTGGGGAACTTTCTAGACTCGGCGGTTCGCAAGAACCATTTTTGGGCAACAACAAAAAAAAGTCAGTTTATTCCTTTGGATTCTCTAGACATTCTAATATGAATGTCATTAGTGCAATGAAGAAAGTATATAACATTTTACAAGGAGCTTGTAATTTATGGTCTTTTTAGGAGTGCATGTGAGCATAATCTCAATAAATCACACAATGCAGCAGACTCCTTTATTTTGCATTGAGTCTAAGCAGGAGTGCTGTAAAAGCAAACACTGCAGAATTTTAAAACAAATAGAAAATAGTGAAAACAGCATCAAATTTAATAATAATTAACCGTACTTTATTTATTTTTTACTTAATTTTGACTGCTCTACTTGATGGTGCAAAGAAATAGCAATGAGATCAGAATCCCTTTAACACTGCTCATTCAATTAACAGTTTTTGCAGAAAACAAAGGAATGAAACGTTTAATTATATATTTAATTGGAGAATATGCTAAAAAGCTGAAGCAATGTTGTTCGTGTTTATATAATTAGCACAGAATGTAATGATTTAGATTATGGAATCCTACAGAAAATATTAATACAGTACGTAATAATGACTTAAAGGGGCACTTTATGCAGAAAATGTGTTCATTTATATATATATATATATATATATATATATATATATATATATATATATATATAATGTGATTCAGCTAGATGATTTATTTAACTTTATCCTATTCAGTGAAATTATCATATAGCATTTACATTTCCCTTAATTCTAAGAAGCCCCCAGAGTAACCGTTTTTCATCTTCTGGAACTGACCCGTTTCTTCTAATGTGGTGTTTCACAGCTCTAACATAAAGCCACACCCAGAGGGAGGGGTCTCATGTTCAGTGTAATGCTATTAGCAAGCAGAGAGTAACATGCTCTATGTGTACATGCAGCAGCGTTACACTGGTAGTGTGAGACCCCGCCCTATCAGTGTGGTCTTGGGTCACAACCTACATGAGAGAGAACAGGAAGAGATAGGGCAGTCCTAGAAAGTGCTTCTTAGAAATAGGTGAAGTAACTAACAAAAGACAACTATAGAGTATCTTAAAACCTTTGCTTTGTTGGCAGGATTGATAAAAGGTTATATATTATTTTTAGAACTATAATTTCTGGATTAAAAAGTTTACAACACAAGGTGCAGTGTGATGTGATTATAACAGGGCAATTGATATCCAAGACATTAGACTGAATCAGTCTTTGGAAAATGTTAACACCTACCTCATAAAGCATTTAGGCAATAAGAATATATTCCAGTCATCTCCCAAACTATTATGAGACATGCAGTTGCTTCTCTTAAGTTTCACCAGGAAACTATTCTGATTTTATGCATTATTCAAATATGTAAAAGATCCCCATGTTGCCAAGGAATTTCTCTATGTGAGAATAAGCACAAGAAAGTGGGCAAGGCAGTATAAAATGGGATATTAAATGACCACTGTTCTTTAGGACGTATATATATATATATATATATATATATATATATATATATATATATATATAAAAAAAGCAACAATTGTGTAAAGTCATGAAAATAAAAAGGATTTTAGAGAAAATCAATATTTTTAAAGATTTTGTTTGAGTACACAATGTTACCATCTTGTTTATCTTGAGCACTTCCTGATAAGATTTGTCCTCAAGCCCATAGCTAAAACAATGTGATGGAAGAGGAGGGAGAGCGGCGGGATATTTGTTAAATAACTGTACCTTTTGGAATTTGACACTTACCCACTTCCTCTATACATATGTGAGAATCAGATAGATTACAATAACTGCAAGCATTATCTTTCATGAATGCAAGAGCTCCTCACAAACATACAACTTACAGTAATGTATCATGGGTGCTTCCAGGGTCTAATAAATTAACATTTTTTTTCTAATTAGAAATAGGTTTGAGACATCTTCCCTCCTAATTGTACTCTTAATCAGACTGAAATGTGATCCTTAAAAGAAACACAAGAAAGAACATGGTTTAAAATGCACAAGCCGAAATGATATAATAAAATTCCCTTGCAACATGAGGTTTGAAGAGCTTCAAATAGATATCATTACTTTGCATTGGCTTTAAAACACCATCGATAAATGCACAAAAATAAAGGTATCCAGAGGATAAAGACAGGCAGGATGAGCCTTCCAGTGCATGAAGCCTGCACAATATGGTGAGAACTGAATGTCATATAGAGATGTAAGCTATACAGATAACACTGGACTTGTAGGTGCCAAATTAGTTTTAAAAAAACAACAATAACTATGGTACGCTATCAGGCATAGGTTTCCTGGTTTACTGTCAAATGAAGTATAAAAAATATGTTGTTGTTTCTCTGTTAGCCTAATATTTACAGGCAGCCAAGCAAATGAAACTAAAACCAATATAAAAAGCCATTTCTGAATGAAAAATCAGGATGCAGACTGTGGATTAAGCTAAATTTCTCATGAAAAATACAATAATTTTACTTTGTATCAAGAAAACATGTCAGAGGGTATTTCCTTGTCAAATTTTACAATCTTCGTCCAAAGGAATAAGTACTTTGAGTGCTTTATGAAGTGCATTAACAAAAATACTAAGTGTAATTTGCAGATGTCTATCTAAAGAACCTCTCCTATCCTTGTAAGTCAATAAAACATGTATTACAGACACGGACAGGTTTTTTGGAGGATGGGGTTAAGGCATTCTTTGAAGAACATTCTGCGCAGAAGATATTTCCACAATGTCTACAGTGGTGCTGAAAAGAGAAGAAAATACATTTTGTTATATTTTACCTGCATGGCACATATCTTGTCTTTAAAATGAGCACTGGCTGAACGTGAGCAGATACATAGTACTTGAACATAGGTTTTACTTTAGATTGAAAAATGTTGCAGGGTCCTGATTTGGATAACCAACACTCACTGAGAAATTGTAGTAAAATAAACCATGTACAATTAGAGATTTATAAACTTACCCGTCTTATTGTTACAGAAAACCCTTTCCCACACTCCATGCAGTTTTGCACCTCATTGTCCTCTGTCCATTTCCTATTGAGCGCTTGGCTGTGTTTGATCTGCCGGGTTTGAAAACAAAATTACATTAAATGATCACTGTAGTGCTCATACAATGGTGTTTAATTTATTTAATTACAGATGATCAATTGCATAATTATCAGACAATAAAATTAAGGTAGCTTTTAAAACACAAGTGACATTTCGCTTTTCAACTTTAGCAGATATGCAGTTCTTCACCCCTTATTGGGTACACAGGGGTGGGGTGTTGGTGGAGAGCAACTGTCCGAAGGAATAGTCTTAAAAGGAGATATTACTTGTTGTCCTGATGACACTGTTTATCCTTTCCTGTAGTGGGTCCCTCACACGTCTGGTAAGTAACTAAACACACTAGCAATGATTAATGATTAGTAGAGAAAATCCTAATTTAAAAATGTTGTTTACCTTTTGAGCACTTCCCAATAGACGAACCTAAACTGGTCAGAGTAATATTCAGGGAACCCTTCTAGACAGATCCTCTTAACTCTTTGTCCTCCTGGATACCCATCAGGGGACAAAAAGAAGCAGTTTGTATTGCTTATCAGTTACTAAATAAGCAAATGAAACCCTGTTTTATGACCTCTACATCCACCTTTTAAGACAAAACAAGGATTCATCTTCCATAGGTTTATAGATTAAAAGGTATATGCAAGTGAGCTTGGTTATGAATGCATCTGATAGAGGGGAATTAGTAGTGTATGATTACATTTATTTGCATGCACTATGTTTTCTTATCTTTGCATTAACAAAAAAAAAAATGTTGCAGGTGATGTTTACACCACCAGAATTGAGCTAGGCTTCTCAGGGTTTGTTTTTGTACTGAAACCAAACATTTCAGCTTCTTATTCCTATTCTAATCTGTCTTTTAGGCGAATGAGCATTTATGCTTGATTTATGGTCCTGTAATGACCTGCAAGAGAGCTTGCATTCATGGTCTCTGTTCATGTGTCTCTGTGTGAGTGTCTATCTGGGGCTGGGGGAGGTCACAGGGGCAATTCACTGAGGCTGGGGAAAGTTTTACCTGGGATGTACATAAAACAATCAGTGAATGACAGAACACAGACCTTGTTCTAGCTATTACAGAAAACTAAAGTAAAGCTGTAGATCAATTTACAGATGAAAAAGATACAATGTATTATGTATGCTAATTTTCGCTGGGATATTCAGGGGGTGTCAACATGGATTGAAAACAGTTTGCGAATGCAAGAAATTCAGTAAACTTTAGGGTAACCGTTTAAATGTTTATTTTGGTATTTTTCCAGGCAAACAAGTTTTTTCATACACTACTAATTCTCTATCAGATGCATTCATAATCCAGCTCACTTGCATATACCTTTAAGCTGCATAATTTAGAAACAAAAAAATAAAGTATCAGATCATAACATTATACAAAGTATAACATTTTTAGTGAAGACTCATGAATTGATTTTTTAGATATCGGGCACTACATGAAATTAAGCATTGAATAAAATGTTTCAATATATTTGGCAAACATGAACTGCAGATGAAATGGGCCAAAAAACTTACCTGAAGTGACTGATTTTCTCTACCCAATTCTTCCATAGCATAACTTGTTTCATCTACTTTTTTTCTTAATTCCACCACTTTGGCTTGGAGCTTTTCAATTTCTCCTTCACTTTTAAGATATCTGAAAATTAAAGGGATATGAACGTTTCACAGATTAATACATTTCTGCACTTTATAGGCAAAAATCAGCTTAGATGTATGCAGCACCTCTTATAAAACATTTTATTTGTATTAATATCTAAAAAAAACAAAAAACCTCTAATGATTATATTGACACCTCCAGGGGGTGTCTACACAGGCATTTGATCACCCCCAATCAGCATGCAGCATCAGGAGAGAAATAGTAACCCACTATATACCTGCTGTTGCTTGCTCAGCCTATCTCCTTGCAGCTTCCTGTCTGATATGTGCTATGTATTGCTGCTGAGATACAGTGATACACTACATATCCCAGACTGCTTTGCAGCACAATCAGGACCCCAGAGTTAATTTAAAAGTTTCAGCTAACCTGACTGGCCAAAACAAATAATTTTACATTTCATGCTAATTTAGCCTTGGTTTGGAGGGTGTTAACCCTCATTTGCAACTGTAAGAAATAGCAAGAGATTTTGCCGATTTCACTGTAAGTGTTTAAATGTTTTATTTGTGGGGGTGGGAAGGGGGTGGGACATCATGCTCTCCTCTATCAGATGCATTCATAATATAGCAAACTTACATATTTTAAGAGAATAAAAGTAAGAAGTGAACAAAATGATGCATTTCATCTTACTATATAATAAACTATGGCTCTGGGCCTCAGTGTTAAAGGTCTGAATGGAGCAATAAGACCCCTGATAAATAAAGGTGCAAAACAATTTCTTTTGAAAAACAATCACACAAAAAATCAGGTTTGCTGGGTTAATGTTTAGTTGAATACTCTTAAAATACTCTACAACATGCACAAATAAATCCCATAAAAAAAAAAATATGAAAGTTGAAAACCACTGATCTAATTAATCAAACCCACTCACTTGTTAATTAAAACTAATTAGGCCTTCAAGCGTCTTTTCAGCCTTTCATTAGTAAGGTTAATCAGGTGACTGAGCTTGACCCCTCAGATCTGTGTCACTCTCTTTGCGTGTTAACAATATATTCCTTTCATCTTAAAAAGTACTTAAAGGTTTAGGACTCATTAAAAACAAAAACAGAATTAATTGTGATGTATAGATATTGAGCTTGTTGTAGCCCATGAAAGCTATTAAGCCCAACCCTTGACTGCTTTGTATCAATATGCTGCAAAATGGACCCCTAGTACTTGTCCTAACCAAAAAAAAAAAGAAAAAAGAAAAGCTAGATAATAACAACATGAATTTCCATGCTTATATGCCCCATTTTCAGTCTTGGATGTGTCTCACAGTACCTTTCCAGCAGAGCGCGTCTGTCATCCTGGTTGTTTTGGACTGTTGCTTCCAACACTGCAATCTCTCCCCGCAGGTCGTCCGTTTGCTTCTCCAGCTCGCTCACCCTGCGCTGGCTGCTCTGCCATTCCTTCTTTAGTGTGGCCAAATTCTCATTTAAAGCAGTGATTTGCATGGAGAGTTTAGACTCATTCTCCTCGTGTTTCCTCTTCTGTTCTTCTTTTTCTTTGCTTTCTATGGTCTAGAATGAGCAAAAAGAAAAAGATACATCTATATTTATTGACATTCTAGCTTCAATGATAAAATGTGTATGTGATTAAAGAGAAGCAACCACATGTACAAATAGAGATCATGGTCTATAAAGTTTTAAGATGGTATCCATATCATTTAGAGGCTATGTGTCCCACCACTATGCATAACAGTACAGGGATGCTGCTCTACAGTCTTAAAGAACACCTTACTTCAGAACAGACCTAGCGGTTGTGCAAGCCTTGATTAGGGGTGTGTGCGTAGTGGTGGCAAATCACGGACGAGCCTCGCAATATATTGCAGTCCAATAGGACTGCCGCGCATGAACAATGCAGAGAAGACAGTCCACACAATGTCACTACCAAGCCCACCGTCCTCACTGTCCATCAAAAACTCCCATTGGTGAAGCAACAATTCCCATCTGCTCTCCTACTGTTAGACCCATCTCCTGTACTGTCCTCCCTTGGCCAAATGAGCTACTTCCCTCCCTGCCTGTCACTAGGCATAGCAGGGAAGGGCTTACATTATTTAAAAATGTAGGAGTTTATGACCCCTACCCCTATGACCCAATACCCCTTATAAACATGGCTAAGCTCAGGGATTCTCCCTCAATACCTGGGGGGCCATAAAGCCCCCTTCTCCATTAATCCTTGCGCTGTGGGTTGGGGCATAAACCCTACAGACCTTTAAATGGACCATATGAACCCACATGACACCTAAAATGAACCTCTATACCACAGGGTCTTAATAGCATTTAATATTAACCCATATACCATAAGGGTCCCTACAGACCTCCATGGTATACGAAAAGGACTCCTGTGGTATATCGTCTAGGTGTTCATTTTAGGTGTCATGAGGGTCCATAAGGTATAGTATACCATGGTGGTATGTATGGATCCTTGTGATTTAGGGAGATTACATTTAGGTGCCACCGGGGTCCATAGATACTCCTGGGGTAGGGGGGGTTAATTTTAGGTGACATGGGGGTCCATAAGAACCCCCATGGTAATAGGGTTAATATTAAGTGTAATGGGGGTCTAAAAGGATGCTCATGGTTATACTTTAGATTACCATGCAGGTCTATAGGGAACATGATGGTTATGGATGTTTTTAATATCACTGCTAATATTGATACCCGATGCACTGACAATGCAGACACAATGTAAACATTTGGCTTATCCCACTCCCCCCGCCCTTTCCCTTGCTGTACCCCACCTAATTTTTCTTCTATTCTTTAAGAAATTATTTTGAACATTTCAGAAAGTAAAAAAAAAAAAGTCATCACTGCTTCTTAAAATCCAATGAACATAATAAAACTGAATACATTTAGATGTTATGCAGTATAACCAGGGTCTCATAAACCCAAACTTTGCAATATATGGGTTAGTACTAAAATATGTGAGCTAGTGAATTCTCCTTTACTTAAAAAAAAAAAAAAAAAAAAAATTGTTTTTTTTTGCATGACACCAGTGTGCTCAGTCTCTGTAAAGAGTTGTCCTTGTTATTGTAGAGGACGTAGAAAAAGGACCGTTTAAATTATTCTTTAGCTGTATTTTGTACACAATATATCTTTCACAAGAATATGAGAATGTCTAATATTCTTTAGCTTTTACCAGCTTTAATGGGCCTTAGAAAATCTTGCATATCTAGCATATGATATGTAGAATATTTATGATTGTAACTGTATGGAAACTATCACTAGTATATTATTAAAATGCTATTTGTATCTAATTCATGGGTCTAGTTTCTTATGCTAATTTAAGATTTAATCTTTTTGACTAACGAAGCATATGCTTATATTTGGTTGAAGAAAAAAATCCAATTAAATAATCCTTCAGTAGCGGTGTTTACCATGCTGTGACTGAAGATGTAGACATTCTGAATACTAAAAACAAGGATAAGAAAGCACCAGATGAGGATGCCATCGGCAGTGTTAATTAAATGACCACTATCTATCTATCTATTTATCTATCTATCTATCTATCAGGTTGTCATTAAAGAATAAAAATAAACCAGTTTACATCATTGACACATATTAAAGTGATACACCTCTCTCGCATCATATCAGTTTTTCACACTTTCTAAGGAATCTGACTGAATCACTTACCCAAGATCCAAGCAACATTTATGTCTACCATTAGTGTTTGTACAACGAGCAAGCAAGTCAAAACATTTCTAGTCACTGCCTTAAGCAGATAAACTCCTTCTTCTTATCCCTTAAACCAGATATTTTGAACCGTTTCTTTAACGAACAACTACTTCTGATCAGTATGAGCTACTGAAACAAATATTTACTTTAAGACATAATAGATGTCATAAAGCAAGAAATAAAACAGATTGAAGTCTATGTACAGTGGGTAGTAAGACGGTCTTAGCATCACAGAGGAGATCTTGGTTTTATATGCATTCCTGTGTGCCTTAAGTATAGTTTGTTGTTTGACTTTTCAAGCAGACTACATACAGACGTATAGAAATGACAAACAGAAGTTGGCAACAGTTACCAAGTGTGGTTAAATGTTTGATTATTTTATAAAAAATAACTAACTTTAATCGTTACAGGTCTACTAACATCTCTATTCGTTTAATCAGAATACTTCAAATAATTAATTTATAACTAGCGACTTGAACGTCAAAAATGACGGGGCAATAAAATTGTAAGGCAGGTAATGGTGTTTGCCACAGACATTCATTTTTGTGGTGGCCTGAGATCTCGGCACTCATTGCGAGCCTCTTGGTTGTTGTATTTTTTTAATTTTTTTTATCAGGGGCTCTTTTGCTGTCATTGTAAGGTCGGCGCTGATCTGCTTTTTGCACTTATTGCAAGGCTGTCCCCTGGTGTAGTTTGTGTGCTATGAGCAGCTTTGGCGCTCGTTGTGAGGCGCACGGTGAATGTCTTTTGCGTTTTTTGCGATAGTGATGCTAATTAAATAAGTAATAAATTAATAAATGAATATACTTTACCTATTTGTAAGTAATATATGTAAGGAGCATTGCGCTGAAGAGCTGACAATCTGTTTCGATGTTCCTGCAGCATCCAATGTAGGTTTGCACTGGAGCTGAGGTGTAAGTATCAACAATGAGTGTAGTGTAAATAGGCTGCGTGCACGAGGGGAAGCCGTTAGTGTAGCTGTGTACTTCCGCATTCTGTAAGTTAGTGTTGTAAAATGGCGGTGAATGTGTATGTGGTAGGCAGGTTTGTATGATGAAGAGTCCTTGCTAATGGTGCATGTTGTCGTATGGGTTTTTGTAAAAGCTGTATTTGCTTTGTGGAACTTAGCGGCTTTAGGGGTCGTGCAGCCTCGTTTTCTTCGGCGGCCATTTTTTCGCTTAGGGGATTTTCGAGTGTGTAAACTTTGTAAATTTGACAGAATTCGAGGTTTAAGCTGTGCTGCAGAGGTCCTGGGTGTTCCCCCTTGGTGTGGGTAAAGTTTTTATTTTATTTTTGTGTGTATTTTTGTGTTTTTTAATGTTTGCTGCTGTGCTCGGGTTGTCCGTTAAGGTCGTATTTTTGCGAGTCCGTAATTGAAGTCCCGCCGGTCATAATAGTTTTTGAGTAAGTCCGCAATTTTTTTTCTTCTCATTTCCGCGGCTCGTATTTTTGTGTGTAAGTTCGTAGTTAGTCATTGCGTGTTTATGTTTTTATTTCCAAGTCACGCTTGTTACATAGTGACATAGGGCCTCATTCTATTACCAGCCGTAAATCGGCCGTAAGGCTGCGATTCCTTGCGGGGGTTCTGTTAACTCACGATTCTATTATACGGCCCCGCAAGGATCTCCTCTTACGGCCGGCCGCATATCTTGGAACCGGCCGTAAGCTCTGAAATCTAAAAACTCAAAAATAAATTCAAGCCTGCACTGTACAGCTCTGTAAATGCTAGGGATCATATTGGGGGACATGAGGATTAAAAGGAACCCACTCTCAAGCTTGCACATCAGCCCAAACCCGAGTTCAAATTAACTGTTTATTTTACGGCTGCGGCGTGGGCGTGTCTGAGGTGCTCCAAGCACTCTGGACTTTTTACATGGATATTTTACAGATAGTAAAAATAAAATATTTTACGGATTGGAGTACAGGATAATTATGTGCTATTTTTTCTAACACCTAAAATCCCTTTATAGTCTTCTCAAAGTGCAGGATGGCTTTATTTGGGCTATTTTATGTGCTTAATTGGTGCTAGCGAGACCTCTTTCCTGCAAGTAAGCTGCGGCTCGTTTTTAGCCTTGCAGAGAGGGTTCCCGGAGCAATTGAATTGCAAATAGGAATTTCTTACGGCCGAAACTCTTGCGGACGTTTTAGATCAAAGGCTTTCCTCTGGCGCGAGCGGCCGCAAGAGATAGCAAGGCACCGGCCGCAAGCCTGCCGGAGCCCCCGGCCGTAAGGGAATAGAATAGCCGAATAGCTTGCGGCCGGTCCTTGCGGCCCCGCAGCGGCTGCGGCCGCTAATAGAATGAGGCCCATAGTAATTAAGGTTGAAAAAAGACTTTCATTCCATCAAGTTCAACCTTTTAAGATCTCCTTTGATCTACAATATGCGGATTAACTATTAATCAATTATATAAAAAAAATATATTTTATTTTTAATTATTAATTAATCCAGAGGAAGGCAAACCGAAAAAATAAATAAAAGTGAAACTTAGCCAATCGTCTCAAAGAAAAAAAAAAAAAGTTAATTTTTTCCTGACCCCAGATACTGGCGATCAGATTTCTCCCTGTATCAATACTGTCTCTCTAAAAAGGGAATTCAGGGTTATCATGGATAATTAATTAGAAATAAATACATTCCCCTTTTAAAGTTATCTATCGAATCCGCTGTCACCACCTCCTCTGGTAGAGAATTCCACAGATTAACCACCCTTACTGTGACGAACCCTTTTCTTTCTTTAAGGTGGAATCTTTTTACTTCTAACCTCAAGGGATGTCCTCTTGTCAGTTGAAAACCTCTTGGCACAAAAAGCTCCCTTGACAAATCTTTATACTGACCCTGCATGTATTTATATAACGTAATCATATCTCCTCTTCGACGCCTTTTTTCTAGAGAAAATAGGTTTAATTTGGTTAGTCTTTCTTCATAACTTAGCCCCTCCATTGTGTGGTCGTTTGTAATTAATTGTGAGGCGCCGTAGAGCCTCCACCTCCGCAAATGCGGCCCCTCGCTTTGCAAATGGGCTGCATTTGCGGCCTGCAATGAGCCTGTGGCTCATTGCAGCCGACGTGGGAGCCTCCACCTCCGCAAATGTGGCCCCTCACTTCGAGAGGGTCCACATTTGCGGTCCGAAAGTCGTAGAGGGTCGTAAGGATGAGCGCCTATAGAGCTCATCTCCAGCTGCGCCTTTGGCGCTCCCTGCCAGCAACTGTGGCCCTCCAGCCCGCAAGCGTTAGCAATGACCCACATGCTGAGAACTATATATGTGATAGGAACTACAGTATGTGCAGTGAACTTTAGGAAATAACAATGTGTATAGTACCTCAGTATATAATACCATTTTCACGATTATTCATGTCAGCTGCTGATAGATATATATTTGCCATTACAAACTAAAGGTGGCTAGCCTCAATTTTGGAACAGAGAATAAAGGGAAAGTGAATACACTTGAAGAAGCAACATCTGAACCTCAACAAATAAATGTGTTGTTAATCTCAAAAACTGTATAATTTCAGAAATACATTACACTCTTATATGCACATAAGCATAAAAATAATGTACTTAAAAACTGCATAAAATAGGGAACTTACCAGTTTATCCCTAATCTCCTTGCACTGCTTCTTCCAATCCTCCTCTTTCTTTTTCATTCCCTCCTTGAGTGTCTCCTGTACGTTCTTTTCCTGCTGTACGGCTGAAGTTGAGCTGTCAAGTTTGTTCTGTAGCTCCAACTTCTGCTTAATTAATAGTTGTTTGGCTTCTTCAAAATTATTAGATTCCTGTTACAAAAAATACTTTTATTTTGCTTTTAGGAAAAATATACACTACCACTTAAATTACTACATGCTCATGGAGCATACTGTTGTGGGAACTTTATGGCAAATTAACATTACAGCCCTACAGGTCAAGAACGTCTTTTGCAATATATTTCTTAAATGACAATTTGTATGCAAGGGTTACCTTCTTGTGTTGTGGTTTGCATTGGTATTTTTGGGGGGGAATAATGCATTTCACCAAACCAATGTCAAACTATGAACATTTGCAAATTATCCAAATAAATAGTTACATATGGATTTCAGTATGGCACAGACAATTTACTGACATAATGTGCTTGTGAGATCCAGGTATCTTGCGTTTATAGGAACTGCAGTGTTAAAATATATAAATATATATATAAAAAAAATAAAAATAGGTCATACCATTAATTAATGCAATTAATTACCTTTTGGTATTCATCTTTGATATTTTTCAGTTCCTCCCTCTTTTTGATTAATTCACTTTCATTTTTCTCCTTCAGTGCATTTAGATTGCTTACTTTTATTTTTTCTTCATCCAGTTCTTTTAAATTTACAGCCTGTAAAAGCAAAACCATAGAACATAAAATCCAAATATCTAGGAGCAGAAGGTTACCAGAGCAAGGGTGCTGTCCATGGCTCAAAAAATGAAAATCATTTGTTTCAATACAGAAAGAGGGCAGAGGAACAGTGGTGGGCAGAAATAAATATTTTATTAAGTCAAGCTTTTTTAGGTAGATAAAATGGGCCTATTAGATTAGTCTTTTGTTTCTTGTCTAAAATCAAATCTATGTTCTATTTCAATATTTCACATGACAAAACGACTCGCCACACCCCTCTTGCAATGGACAAGCAGGAACATTATGATTATAATAAATCGATTATTACTTTGTAGCACACTAAATTAAATACCCTTAGCCTTTGAACCATGAATTAATGGAAATATTATCTAGTGACAGCCCCCACCTCGTCACGGTTATCAGAGTTATTTCACCTGGGGTAGAAGTCCAAGAATTATAGACTGTGGCAAAATCAATCCTGGCAACTAGAAGGAAACGGTTGCCAAATACAATACTCCCTGCCAGCATGCAGCAACTAAACAACACATGAAGCACGTAGAGATGCAGCAGATATGTACTAAAAACAGGTTTTGACATGTATATTTATAATGTTTTTTCATTTATTTTAACACAGATCCATGACAAAATTACATAAGGCTGTCATGACAGAATGCAATATTTCTTGCTAAACAACTGATCAGCATCAGACCTAGAGACAAATTCATCACCATTTTAGTTTAAAGTACCACTGGATAGGTCTCAATTACTCTCTTCATCTGTGCTGCACTATACTCTGATAAAGGTTAGAAAAAGACATACAGCCCTATTAAATTCCCCTAACGTGTAAAACCGTAGCCCGTAACGTAGTCTGCAATAATTTAATAACTTGCGGTTATTAAATTGGCCCTGTAAAGAAAGCCGCTGCCGATCTGCAGGTGAAGAGCGAAAAAACCCTACGGACGTGGAACATTGCGGCTGCAAATCCTTTGATCTGTCAAGCCCGTAACTATTACGTTCCAATCACTCTATTAGATTAGAACCAAATTCACTGGTGTTCAACCCCGTAACAGGCGAATGGAGCCAAACAGCCAACTAATACTAGAGAGGACCTTCATGGCCGCGCATCCAACTTTCAACAAATGGTTTACGGGTTTGTGCCTCAAGCTCAGAACTCGCGCCTTGCTCCAATTTAATAGCTCTGTAATTCAACCAATTTTCAAGCCTGCAGCAAGGCTCATATTGCACCTACGGGCTTCAAATTTAATAGGGCTGCTAGTATTTCTTATGTCTACTAAGTATGCCCACTTTAAATAAATCTATAAACATTATCTGTTTCTTCTGCTTGTTGCCTAATATATTTTAAGTATAGGATAATGTGCAATTCTTTGTTAATATTAAACATGCTTTTCAGATTGTTCGTTAGCAGTTGTGGATTTAATTTAGGAATATATATATATATATATATATAAAAAAAAAAAAAGTAAGGTTCCAAACAAGTAGTCTGCAAAAATTCTTCCTGGAGAAACAACTCCAGCGCCTGTTTTATAATTATACACCTACAAAGAATACGGTGTAAGAGTAAGAAACCCTATGAAATACCTTTTGCTCCTGTAACTCCTTCAGTGATTTCTCATGCTCCTTCAGCTGCTTTGTGGTCTTTGATAAATTCTGCTCCATGTTGGCCTTTATAGCGGTCAGTTCTTGGAGGGATTTATTCTGGCCATTCATTTCATTCCGGTTAGACTTCAGCTCTTCTTGTGCTAGCACAAGCTTGTCCTCAGCAGACTGGTAACACAAAAAAAGGCATATGGCATTATATATTATTTAATAAATAAGTAAACAGAACCATCATTTCAGCCTTTCACAGAAGAGGAAAACTAATAAAATAAAAAATAAAAAAATATTTAATTGTGATATATGATGTATTATCTTCATCAGCTCATCACATTTTGCATTGCTTGTTTAATTGTGTAAGCACTTTAGCAGGAAGCCACCAATTTTGGCAGTTTAAAAGTTGATAAGCTAATGTATAAATCGAATGTTCTTATCAAATGCCCAATACAATATACTACGAGACTCTGCATAATCAATACCATCATGCAGTGTCTTCATGAGCTGCAGAGGGCGGACCCAAGAAGGTACTATTAGTATGATTTACAGAATCCTTGTCTACATTGTAGCAGATAAGCCCCCCATCAAATTATACCAAATGTATCAGACAATGGCACATTTTTTATGCCATCATTTTGTATTCAAATGTGTAACGTTAAAGTGCCACTGTAGCTCCTTTTTTCTGCAGTATCTTTTGAACTGCACTTGATAATGGACAAGATGATTTAGAAAAAAAAATAAAAAATACACACATTACATATTTACATTGTACACCCAATTACTTTTCACTGTTCTCAGGACAGAATTTCTTAGTGAAGTTTCCACTGACCTACTGAAAGCACTGACATTGTGAGATGCCACATTACCATTATAACAGTTAAAGATTAATATGAATTCAAAGTCTTCTCTCAACCGTAGAAGTAGGTGAGCAATATCTAAAAATGTGTGTTCTGCTGCTGCATAATGGAGATAAATAGGTCATAAAAAATGTGTAATATTAAATAACGGTTCACAACGAAGCTGCGTCATTATTTCAAACTCCAAATGGGGTTTTATTCATCAGAACCACTGCATATACTGGGAAAAACTTTAGAAGATTGTGAAGTCTGCAACAAACTATCAACATCAGAAGCTGTGACATAAAAGCTGTGGACATAACAGTATTTTTCGGTAAAATGTTAGTAGACAATGTTTTGCTGAAGACCCCATGTTTGTGTCTTCTACACTCTCTGCTGGCGTGGAGACTGAGTGGGTGTGTCGTGCTAATTTTGATCATCTTTTCAATAGTGGAAGGAGGAGGGAAGAGAGCTTTGTTTACGGAGAACTGGGTTTAGATAAGACTTCAGGACTGGATGCCTTCTTCTTTCTTCCCATAGGTTCAGAAGTGGCAGCTTGCAAGTATAGTTGCAAACCGTGCTTATCTTGCTCTGTAACCTGCCACTCATGCCTTGAGAAGGAAGTATGACTCCCATGTCAGCTTCCATGTGCTAGCAGAGTCTGCTTAAACTAATTCTTTTTATCTCCAGATCTCACACAGCTGCTAATGTGGTTAGTTTTTTTTTGCACACTTCACAAACATGTGAAGCTTTTGCCAATACATAGTGTTCCTTTAATGCATAACCACAGCAAACACTGAAACTTGCAAGGTGTTTTGTCCAGCTATGTTTCTCTATGTGGTTGCTGTATTTGTTCATGTTAAAAAAGTACCACTATGGTCATATTTGTAACATTTTCTCTCTGAAGAACTACACTTGAAAATAGGCAACACAGGCTCTAATTTATCACCTTTTATATGCATCTATGCTGCTGAAGAACATGCCACCATAAGGTGAGGGGAGACTGCAGAAGTTATAACCATTAGTGCTCTCAGCAGCACTAAAGTGAAGCTCATAGGCTTACAAGGACATTACCACCTAAGAAAATAAAGGCATGCGGTAGGCAGAATAATTAAATTAAAGGCTCTAGTAAAGAATTAATGCATACAAAATTTAAAGCATGTATTTAGCTTTTTTACGTTCCAGTAACAGTTTGTTATCATATTCAAGCCCTAAACAATTCCATTTTCTGGTATAAATCTCCATTTAATAATTTCATGTGAATTACAGACAACTCTTGTTGCTTTCTCTTTTGGAAACCAACATCTCCACGCATTACGTCATTAACACCAAATCACCTGAACAAGCCTTACCTTGAGATCCTGTCGCATTGCAGACACCTCGGACTCCTTCCCATACATATCAGACTGCAGTTGGTCCAGTTTTTCCTGCATGACCTGGCTGGCTTTCTGCAGCTCCAACAGGTTTCCTTTCTCAGAAGTGAGTTCACTTGTTAACGATGTTACTTGTTGCTGTAACTTTGCCTCTTGTTCTGCCTAAAATATAAAACAGCACAAACCATTACAATAGATAATCTCCATATATGCAATGATTAAAAGCAATACTTAATAACAAGTACTTTATCAAATAAATGCTATTTTAAAATCGCATCTTCTTACAGTAAAGTTTCTAATTTTTAGCTGACAATAAGGCTCTCTCACAGAAAGCCTATATTTTTAGCTCTAAGATGTAAAAAAAAAAAATACAACCTTAACGGCTGCCATTTAAAAAAAAAAAAAAAATACTTACAACCTTACACACAGCACAGGGGGAGAGGCAGGGTGCCCGAGAGTGAGGTTGCAAGCTAATTTGAGGTTTAATTGCCGTTTTTTAGGAGATCGAAAATCGGCTAAGCAAGGAAAAAATAGGGTCCATAAACCCGTAAGTGTTTGAAAAAAACAAAAAAGGCTCAAAACGAGACCGAAGGCAGTAATAGTTAGGCGCTCATCGCGAGGCCTGCAAGACTTGAGCAGGGAGAGAGAGAAGAAAGACACAGGGGAGAGAAATAAGGCGCTCATCACTGGGCGTGCGATGAGCGCTCAACGCGAGCCACGAAAGTGGCGGGTAGGAAGACGTCGGCAATGAGCACTCAAAAGGCCAGTTAAGTAGAGGGGGAGAGGCTCACAATGAGCGCCAAAAGGTGCTCATTGTGAGGCATAAAAGTGTTGGGTTGGCCCAGGCCTGCAATGAACGGCGAAGCCGCTTATTGCAGGGCTTGCGATGAGTGGCGAAGGTCCTTATCGCGAGGTCCATAAAGTAGACGATGGAGAAAAACGCAATGAGCGCGGAATGCACTCATCGTGAGGCTCGAAAGTTAGAGGGGGAGAGCCTTGCGATGTGTGGCAAACTGCACTGCCAGCCTTCAAATTATATTGCAGTCATTTTTGACGGGCAAGTCGCTAGTTTAGTATAAACAAGAGAACAAAACCAAAGGAAACATGTTCCTTATGTGTACAAAAAACATTTTCTCATGTTGGTGGCTAAATGTTAGGATGGACAAGCTACAGATTTGAATGCACAGATACCTATAGGAATATACACAGTCCAGTCACATTATTATGACCTAATATGCCGAACAAACACTGTGTGCATCACGGAGAGCAGCTAGACGGCACAATAACATGTCAATAATATGCTGGAGGGTTGGAGGCTGCAGACTGCAGTGCATCAGACAGCTGCTGAAGAGTGCATGATGGAGGTTCCATACGACAAACATGGCAATCAAGGTGGTCCCACAGGTGCTCAATGGGGTTCAAGTCTGGGGAATTTGGAGGCCAAGGAAGTACTTGGGAGTCTTAATCGTGCTCCTCCAACCACTCCCGAACAATTCAGGCCATATGACCTGTTGCATTGTCCTGCTGGAAGATCCCATCCGCTCCAGGGAAGACAGTCAACATGTATGAGTGTACTTGATCTGCAAGGATGGATAGATAACCAAATCGGTTGACAGTGCCTTCCAGAGATATGAGTGGACCCAGACAATGCCAAGAAAACAAACATTCTCCAGACCATAACACTGCAGCCACCAGCTTTTGCACATCTAAAATTGGTTGCAAAGTGTTTGTTCACTCAGGTTTTATACCAGACTCACCAACATCTGTCCAGACAATGGAGAAGAAAATGTGACCCATCAGAGAAGACAACCCTTTCTCAATCAGAAGTGGTCCAATTTCGGTACAGTCATGCAAATTGAAGCCGTGTCGGACGACGAACCCTTGTCAGCATTGGTACAGTGACCAGCCGTTTGCATAGGAGCCCCATACGCAACAGGGTTGGCTGTATTGCCATTTTAGACACACATCTGGTAGCCCCCCGGTTCGTCGAGGATGGCGAGTTGCTCAACTGTAGCATGGCGGTTGGCCCACACCCACATTTGCAGTAGACGTTCACCTCTGACATCGGTGGCAAAAGGTGCTCTGCAGTTTCCACGTTGTTTGTTTGCGATGGTGTCGTTTGTCACAGCACAGGTAATTCACAACAGCACGAGAACACAAACTGTTCTGTTTCAGAAATACTGCCACCCTTGGCCCCTGAAAGCCATTGACCATCCCTTTTTAAAAAAGTCGGATAAATAGCACATTTTACCCATGACAGAGATGGTTGATATGTTTGCAGAATGCCTACATGCTGTATTTACTTGGCTACACACAACTGACATCATAATAATGTGACTTGAGCCTGTAGGATGCAGGAGCCTGCTATTGCTTAGTCAATGACTACTGTCAGTTACAAATATATGAAATCAACTTGCAACTGATCTATAATAAAGAAAAATTCTGTCAACAACATTTGAGAGGAATAAAATGTATATTTTTGGAGAAAAAAAAATAACTAAAATCACAAATTAATTAAACCTCTTTATAGAGAAGTGTGTAAATGATTATAAGGAATACAGTGTTTTTTACCTTCTGTGCTAATTTAGTAGTCACTGCATCAAGTTCCGCTTTATGCAGTTTTTTATGTTCTTCGTTGGAGTCTTGGATCTTTTTTAATGTTCCTTGAAGCTCCTGTTCATGTTTTTCTTTTTCCTTGACAACACCTTGCATCTTTGCAACAAATCCACGCGCTTTCTCCACTTCTGCCTTTATCTGGTTATATTCCTTTGAAAACGGAAAGCAAAATGCTGCATTATCATTATGTTGAGCCATATTAATGCAAAAAACCAACAACAACAACAAAACTTGGGGCTCCGTTTTTTCGCTGATGGGGAGAATTTCTACTAAAAAATGCATTTTATTAATCTGAAATATTTTGATAAGCAGGAAAAAAAAAATTGTAATACATATTTTTCTGCTAAACATATTTATTTGTTAAGCAACATCACAATACATTAACGGATATAATTTAACAAGTTGTATAACTCTATACCATGTGGGGCCCAACTAAAGTAGTAATGACAAAAGCTGTGATGCTAAATAGATGACATTTACACATAATTATACCAATATTTTTTACAAAAACATCAGAATTATCTTCTTGTTAGTGAAATTAATCAAAAGATAATTATAGAAAACGTACCCCTTCTTTTTTCTCCAGCAAGGTTTTAAGCTCTTTCATTTCTTTATCTGTGTACGCTCCTTGTGTCTGGAGTTTGAGCTTCATTTCTTCAAGAGATTTTTCCTGAAGGAAGAAAAGGAAAAATATTGGAAACCTTGTAAACACATGCTTTTCAAGAGAAAAGTTCAATATTGGGTATAAATTTGGAAACAGTCAGCATTTATTGTTTTCACTGAAAGATGTGGGTAAAATGGTTACTTGATATGCACGCTTTCGATATTCTGGCCTCTAGTTTGAAAAACTCAAAAAGTTCATTAAATATATTGTTTTATTCAATACAGTAAGGATTCAGCAACATTTTAAATTATATATTCTCTGATTTTATTTGCAAGTAAGTTGGATATGATCCAGGCACAGTGAGCAAGGGTTCAAAGTCAAGATTGCCCTCTACTCCATATAGTAACAAAACCAACAATGCAAAAAATGTATATTCTAGGATCGAGGTTTCTCCTGTTAACAGGAGCATTGCTTACTATCCAAATGTGTCCAGACTTTATCTCCAAAAGGATATTGAAAGGCTTCTGAAATCAATAAAGTTGCTCTGCACTATTGTGTAGAACAGTTAATATCATATAGAAAATGTGTAAACACTTTATTTTGAAGCCATTTCCACGGTTTTATAGCGTTTGTAAAATACAGCTGTTTCAGCTTTTAACGTGAGTTTGCTGCATCACGCAATTCATTGAGCTTCTAGGTACATTCCATCAGGTCCTGAATGACCATAATTACAAGCTTCCTCTAAATTCTCATAGTCGTTTTTAATTCAATAAATTCCACGGGCCTTATTCAATTGTGATTTGGCTAATTGAATAAGGCTCTAAATAAGAACATAGCATATTTTTTTTAAAGAAGTTTTTAGTTAGTGAAAACCTTGCTTTTGGATAGATGCTTACTAACTAAAAACTTATTTAAAAAATATATGTTATGTGCTTATTTAGAGCCCTATTCAAATAGCCAAATTGCAATTGAATGAGGCCCCACATGTTTAGTTGCTGATGGATTCTATGTCCCTTTAATTATTAGAGGCAATTTAAAAAAGGATAATTAAAATCATGCAAGGTCAAAAGTTCAAAAACATCATTATCTTAAAAGGAAAGACTTAATTGTCTTAATATGTATAGCTTGTGTGACAAGCAAAGGAGGGGTGATATGAAAGAAACCTTCAAATAGATTATAGGGTTCAATACATTTCAGAAAAGAAGGAATACAAGAATAAGTGGTCATGATTTCAAGTTGGAGGATGGAAAATTTACAGGTAAGGATAGAAATGATACATTTATAGAAATAGTTTCAGATAAGTAACCTTCCAGCAGAAATAGTATGAACAAAGACAGAAAAGGAAATAAAAAACGTCTATGATGAGCGTAAGGCCATTCTGGGGATTAATTAGGCCATGCTTTTAAGGTAAACCAAGCAAGTTGGATTTTGGTTCCAATCTGTTGTCAAATTATGTTTCAATGTAACTTGATGTTTTAAGTGATATACTACACTATATTTATGTGAAAGTACAAGTCTGAAAAAAAAAAAAGAAGAGAGATTGTACACTGAATGAGTCCAACCTCCATAGAACAAGCTCACTGCAAAACACTTACCACGTCTTTCCCTCTCTGTTTTTCCTTTTCCAGCTCGTCCTTTGACACCTTTAATGACTCGCTGGTCTTCGATAACTTATCTCTGGTGTTCGTAAGATCTTTCTGCAAAGCGTCTCTGTCCAGCTTGACCTTCTCCAGTTCTCCCACAGATTCTTGCATTTTCGTTGTTATTTTCTCCAGGTCTTGTTGTAACTTTTCCAGCCTCTCCTTGAGATTGATAGTCTCCTGTTCTTGTTTTGAAAGCATCTCTTTTGACTGATGAAGAGACTCTGATTTCTTCTGCAGTTCCAGCTTTGTTTGAGATACTCTGCAAACATTATACATTTGGAACAGCTTATAAGCATCAGGTAGCCACCGATTCCATCAAATTGCAACTGAACCGCCCCAAGAGATTACAACCTATGAGTAACTACGGTATTAAGATACAGTGTCAGTAATGCGGTTTATGCACGTCAGGACACTAATGAGTGCGTATTTTCTACATCTGATACATTTAATATTTTGTCTGTTTAGCACTCATCTTAGTCTAACTTCAAATGGGTCTAGCTTTCTGCAATTAAGAATAAAAAGCAGTGATAAAGTAGGTCTGTAATTTCCAAAAAATTTGAGCATTCGTACTATAGCACTATACATCAAAATAAAATGTTACATTCAACGCAATAATAAAAAAAAATCATTAGTGAGAAGAAAAAAAACAAAGACACATTTCCCTCACATCTATGTGCTTCTCCATCCCTCTTAGTCAAAGCCCATAATATTCCTGGTAGAATGTGATACAATTACAGGTAAACCCCACTTAATGCTACCCCTTATAGCACTAATTCACTATAGCTCTGCTTTTCCTGTAATTTCCCATTTAACACTAAACCCCATTATAGAACTATTTTTGCCTTCCAAACCCCTTTGAATGATCGGATTTGCTAAAACGCGTTTTTTTCATCATCAGACCCCTTTTAACGTTACAATCTCCGCCCAACACCATTTAAAGTGGCACAGCAGCAGAAAAGAGCAAAAACAATGTTCAGTTAGTGTTATTGTTCGGTTTGCTGTTCCTCAAAAGTTTATACAAAACCACATTTTCAGATTATAATAGCTCTTGTGTATCCCCTATCCCTATCTACCCGTTGTTAAAATGACCTAGTTTAGAGCCGTTTACCTTAACACTCCTATTGCCTAGTACCAGCATTAAACGAGATATAGCTGTACTCTAATTTAGTCAGAGTAAAGAATTGTGGGACAGTGATCACATTGTGCCAATAATAAAAAGCTGATAAACTGGTAGAATTCAGTATGCTGGGGAACAGTAAAAATTCTGATAATAAATAGAAAATGTAATCGTACAACTTCACTAGAAAATAGCAACTTTTTTTCTTTTTTTAAAGGAAAGTCAAATTGCAAAGGCTAAAATACAGAATAGAGAGAGTTGGAGTAGTACACTGGCACTTTAAGTTTTATATCATTACCATACTTTTTATGAGAAATCCCTTGAAGCAGAATGTGGCCTCACCAGTACTTTAGCTTATTTTGAAGTCAATATGATTAGTGAGACCACATTTTGTTCTGGTTTGGAGAGAACCAGAATGAAGACTGAACAGATAGGATAAATCCCCATAATTTTTCATGGCAGTGGTTCCCATTCCACTCCTCAAGGACCCCCAGAGTATTTTCTATGGCATAAGTGGTTTATAGTGTATATAAATTACATTAAATTGATACACAATGGGACTGTTTCGCCTCCAATTCCCTGACATATTACAGGAAACAAAGAGACAGTGAATCTTATGGAAGTCTGGACTTTATCTTATTGTATTTGTATTGATATCGAATTTGGTAACACCCCAGAAAATCCCTGCTAAATAAGCATAACATTCATAATTTGTTTTCGCCAATCACAGGCAGGGCTACATTTTAATACAATATAACAATCAGTAATGATAGTTTGTGTAGGAAGGAATCATGGGATGTCGTCCCCCTGTAGCAGGAAACAGGAAGAGTCAGACACTGATCTGTAGATATCTGCATTGAGCTGCTGCTGGCTTGAACATTAGTAAAGAGTTAAAATCCATATTTGAATGCAGTGTTTCTATTGGTAGGTATCAGGTGCCTATGTAAGCAGCTCTGGGGGTGTGGGGAAATGTTTATTATCAAATTAAATACATTGGTATTTGTATAGAATGAGTCAATGTAACGTGTTTCACATTTAAGAATCATGTGTTAGATTAGAAAAACAGGAAAACAGGGAGACTTGGATATACATTTAACATGCTCTCCATTAGAGTTGGTTTACACTTCCTCTTAATTCACTAGTAAGTGATAATTAGTCATTTTCTTAAATTAATATTATTTATCTTACATTAAGAACACACATGTTTGCAATGTATGAGGCATGTTCTTTTAATTAGAAGGTTTTGGACTACAATGGCCCTTTTAAAATTTAAAAAAACACAGCCTCTTAATTATTAAACATTTTTCCTATATTTAAGTATAGTTTAAAATACGTTATTTTGACAAATACAGGACTACAGAGGTCTTTATACTCCGTTTTATATTTTGCACCTTAACTACATGAAATTTGATTCACTTCCCCTGAGATTTGGAGTTTATAGGGGAAAAACTTGAAGGATGAAAAATATAATTCGAAAGTGGACTCAAATACAATGAGCTCACATCTTGCCTCAATAGCTCTCTTCTAGTAACTTACAGTCCTTTCTCATCCTCGAGCTGCTTGCTCAGTTCGGTGACCTTCAGTTCCAGCTGAGAGCTCTGTTGCTTCTGTTGCTGTAGATCATGTAGAGTCTGCTCCCGACTTGTTTTCACACTGATGATGTCTGCTTCAAGTTTCTGGAAGAAGGTTATAACAAGGACGTGACTTTTAGTTTCATTAAAGTAGAACATTCAGTGCATGCTTGACTGCAATAAAAGGTTTCTGAAAATTTACACCCTGACATCTCTAGCATCGGATAAGTAAATTGTGAGGTTATACAATGGAAAAATGGGACTTGGTTCTTAATTGATCTTGTCATTCATGATATGTTATTGCCAATTACCAGCATGGAAGACAGCCCACAAAGCCTGTGTTGGTTTTCTTTATTAATGTATATCTCTTGAATATAGAAAAATACTTTATTAGGATACTATTGATCCTGGAAAAACACTGAAAAAATGAATTAAAAAGTGCTTGCTAACTTATTACACAGTGCCAAGATTACAGTACTTTAAACAATATAATATAAATATAGAAATAATATATTCTATTTATAATAGTCCAGATCCATGTATTCCCAGACTTTTATAGTACTGTGATAGTTGGTTTGCCTATATTTACTCTCATATATCAGTTTATACTGATGGTCCTGTAAACCCAGGATACACTGATAATCACAGAGTTGAAAAAGGATTAAGATAAAACAGCATAAAATGTACATATTAAAAACAAACTATAACATGGAAACACATATATCTCCCCAAAATAGGGAATCTTTTCAGTCAATAGAACAATATATTTAAACAAAAAAAATGATTTCATAGTTGCAATAAGGGTATAATTTAGTAAATCCTTAAACAATGAAAGTGGGAGGGTAATAACAAGTGGCAAACAAAAATACTTGCGAATCAGTTCCCTCTCTCCACATTCCTTTTCCCTTATAAAAGTTGACAAATGAACCCTTTAAGCCATATTGAGGAGATAAGAGCCTGTTCGTTTTGTCCTCTTACAGGACTTTTTCTAAGGCAAGCCTTTAATATGTACATTTTGTGCTGTTTTATCTTAATCCTTTTTCATCTCTGTGATTATCAGTGTATCCTGGGTTTACAGGACCATCAGTATAAACTGATATATGAGAGTTGGTTTGCCTATATTTACTATCACAGTACTATACAAGTCTGGGAATACATGGATCTGGACTATTATAAATAGAATATATTATTTCTATATTTATATTATATTGTTTAAAGTACTGTAATCTTGGCACTGTGTAATAAGTTAGCAAGCACTTTTTAATTAATTTTTTCAGGATCAAAAAGTATTTTTTCTATATAAAATTGAAGGGGTGTTGGGCACCCAAGGATACATATAAATAGGTCAATCTAACAGATTTTTGTATATCTCTTGAAACTGAAATAGTGTTACAGAATGAATAAAAGCATCCAGTAAAATAAAGCAACCAATATATTGGGGAGAAAAAGAGAACAACATGTAAATTAATGTACAGTGTTTGATCTAACCCCCAGCAAGATCTCCTTTGCAGTAAGAAACCCATTCTGGCCGCTCAGTCTGGTAATTTCCCAAGATGTTTTTGACCCGTTTGGGAAGTGTCTCTCACTCTAGGATTATAATGCTTTTGCTTTTTCCAAAGAAAGAGAGAAAAACCTATATGTAAACAACATAGTTTTTATTTTAACACAAACCTTAAGCTGCCCTTCAAGTGCTTCAGAGTTTTGTTCTAGATTGAGATGTTTCTCTTTATATTCTTTAAGACTGGACTCCAGCTGAGCGCAGTAGTCCTGTTTATCCTGAAGCTTTGATGTCACTTGCTCAAGCTGAGTGTTAACTTTATTTAGTTCCTGTTGATAGAAAATAAATGTTTTTGAAAAGGTAAGTATATATATATATATATATATATATATATATATATATATATATATATATATATATATATAAATACATACATATACACACATATATATATATATATATATATGTATGTATGTATATACATACATACACACACACACACACACACATACATACATACACATACAATTTGCAGAACCTGCAATATAATGATCTTACTCAGGCCGATTATACCTGTTGCTTGTCTTGCAGTGCATTCTGGGCTGTATCCAAGTGGCTCTGCAGATCTACTCTCTGAGCTGCCTTTGCTGCTTCTGCTGATAACAAAAGCTCAGTCTTTGCTTTTACCTGAAAAGGAATGAGGAGGACAGGTTTGTAAACTTCCTGCAAAAGAGAACCGCTAGTTCACCTGTGGTGAGTTTTTAATTATGTGACAAGACCTACACATTTGACATTTTAAATATCATAATAGAATATTGTTAATTTATTAACACAGCAAATTCTGACTGAAACATTAACCATTTGCACATGACTATATGTGACTAGAGGCTTTTATTTGAAGCCAAAATGTATTAAATTTTACGACAATACTGCTTGTATAAAGAAAACATTGAAAGCTGTGTTTTAACAAAACAAAAAGAAAAGACACATTTCTCAATAACTGGGTGCTTGGAATTGAAATTCGGGCACTATTTTTTTTTAAAGAATTTACTTAAGAATAAAAAAACATGATAGGCACATATTGGTATATAAAGCGTAAAATAATAAGTCCAGTGCTAGAATCAGTCCACGTGCTGGAATAAACAGCAGAAACACAGAGAGGAGCGATAGCAGACAGCTAAGAGACTAGCAGTTTTAGAATCGGTCCGGCAATGCAGCAGACAGCTATTGCAGCAAATGACACTAGAAGCACGTCCTTCGAAGCAGACAGGGAACAGAAGGCATTAACCAGCACTCAGCTAGCAATGAATACTGGAACTGAGCAGGTCTTAGCTGTCAGACATGAACAGTAGTTTGCAACAGTGTAGGATGCAGTAGCTGCAGCAAATCCAGCCAAACACAGACTCACAGCAAGACTGCACAACAGAGTCTTACACCTAGTACTTTGCTGTGAACTCAGTTGGATCCCAGGTACAGATCAGTGACTTGGGGACGGAGTTATGATACTCAGAAGAAGACTCTTTCCTAGGTCTCCCTCAGGGTATACTCAGTGTGCGAGTCACTACAGGCAGTGGACTGACAGGAACAACCAGCAGAGCCTTCCTTGGCCTACCCTGAGGCCTACAAGAACAGATAATCATACTAGTATCCTTCCCCCGAGGGCTGGTCTCTGGAAAGCTTGGAAGATTGCAGCTGATGGAACGGTCAAATCAAATCCAGACCATGGACATCCGATGGGCAAAGGCACATACACTCTTCTGGTCGGAATCTCTTCCATGCCACAAGTTATTGGTGCCTTCTCCTAAATAACCTTCATTCAAGAATTATTTCAACCTCATATTCTTTGTGTACATCCACAGTGAAATGAGGTAGAGTAGTTAAGGGAGTAGAGAACCGGTTCCTCACTCAGGGTTTGAGGAGCGTCACAGAATACTGGATGGATATGGTATGGATATGATCAGCAGCCTCTTGTAGACTGTCCCTGGCCATAGACCAGATCTGTTGGGGATTCTCATCTCACCTATCAGCATAGGATTTTCAGTGGGCCCGTATGTCGTATGTCAACAGGTTTTTCCCCTGAAAGGAAGTAAGGTCGAAAATTGTGGCAATGTGGGTATATGGACAAGATTGTACTTCTAGAGGCTTGAGTAGACCAGGGAAGGGAACAGATTTGGGCGTTTTACAACAGATGATATATGGGGCCACAGAAGATCCTTGAGACCAGTGCAGATATTTTCCTAATTCTTGGATGATCAGTGAAGAAAGAAGAATGTGCCCAACAGAACCTCTGCACAATGTTTAGGAGGAACATAACAGATAGTGGCAGGAATTTGAAGACCAGGGGGAACGGACTCCTGAGCCTCTTATATGAGCAGAAGCAGAGGCATGAAAATGAACAAAACAGGAAGGTAGCAAAAACTTCTTTGGTGCTCTTTTCAACTCAGCATCCTCATAACAGATGCAGGCGATGACAGCAGCCTTGACATTCTTATACCCAGATCGATATGTAATGATGAAGAGAACAAAATAAATAAATAAAGAAGACCTGGTTTGTCTTGAGTTAAGTATTTCTGGAAATTACACACATGGTTTTTATGATCTGTAAGCATAATGATAGATGTCTAGATTTTCAGAGGGGACCCAATAGCTCAGAGATGGGGGAGGGGGGGTGACAATCTTTTACCATTACTTTAAGTATCATTCTGTAATCGATGTATGGCCAGATTGCTGTCTTTTTTGATGACAAAGAAGAATTCCGCAGAGTAAATCTTCTTTCCAAGTTATCCTAAATGTATTTGGTCACGGTCAGAGTTTCAGTTTCTGAGAGAGGATAGATCTGAACCCTAAGGAGGATTCGTCCCAGGCAGGAGTTTGATAGGACAAGGGTTTTGCGGAGGTACAAGATGAGCAAGGAATTACTTCAGTGGAGATGGTGTATAGGAGATCCAGAATAATCTCTTCCGTATGGATCAGACCCACTGTCATACACATAAGAACAGTCGCTTGGGTCAGTGGCCTGAGCCAAGTGGTATCCCAACTTTAGTAGGTATCTGGCTTTAGTAGGTATTTGATGCCAGATGGCATTTTTTTTATCTACAAACTAACTTGCTGCCCCAGAATAAATAAATGCATGGGCAAAGATCTATTTGTCACTAGAACTAGGAGGTGATTTTTAAAGTGGGAAGTTTTATGGATGCTGTGTAACAGTTGTTCTTCCGAAAGTGTTAGACCTTTCTATTTCCCAGGCAAACTGGACATGATTTGAGGAAGTGTCCATCTTTACCACAATACAGAAAAATACCTTCTGACCTCAAGGGAAGATACGATTGCTATCCAGCTCCATGGGTTCTGGTTCTCATTAATACCGATTCCAGGTGGGGACATAAAGTTAGCTACCTGTTTGGAGGTTTGAGCACTTAGGGTGTGCTCCTTCCACTTGTGTATGAAACTGGACATGCACTTATGTGAGCTACAAGTCCTTGAGACCTTCCAGAATTTCAGGTACATCTCTGAGAGAATTAAAGATGAGCTGGTCTGTAAACAGGCCTTGCTCAAAGGCAGCAGACAAGGCCTCATTGTTGCACTTCAGAAGCCAGATTACATGACAGTTCTGTATGGGTCTGCCTTCTGTAGATTATGCAGACACAGACTCTGTAATCCTGGATGAGCAATTAAGTATACTAGCCAATCAGAGACTATGCCTCAAAACATGCTGCCGAGACGGGTCCCTGACAGGCTAGGACACTACACTGAACATCCAGCCGTAGAGAGTCTCTGTCTGCATATGCTGCAGTAGGCAGACCCATACAGCTGCCATTTGTTTGAAATTAAATAATATTGCTCAGGCTTTCATGTGTATTCTGCTTTGATTTATATTGCATGGAAGCCAAGGTTCACCATAGACTAGACCCTTGCATCATGCAGGGGCACATCAACTATTGTGGTTTGGTAAAAATTGCACATACTTGTGAAATTTGCAAGAAAAGAAAAAAACACACACACAAAATTAACAGATAAACACAAGAACGTAAATGCATTTTAGAGAAAATATTTTATAACTAAATATACAATGTGGGAATCCATTTTGTCTGTAATTTGAGGATACAGGTTATCATTATTATGTCAAAAAAATCTATTGTCATGAAGCTATTAATTTAAAGAATACATTTGTTATATAAGTGAATAGTTCTTATCTGAATCCACTTCTCCCTATATTATAATCCTTTTACAAACAAACAAAGACAAAATGACTATATAGGCTATATTTTGTTTTGTTTATCACAACATATAGTTTCATTCCTGATTAGATGCCATTTCTTACGGTTATACAAAAATACTTTTTCGTACATATTCTATGTTCTGGTCCTTTTTTTCTTAAGTATACAGTAGTTTAGCACTGTTTTCTTGTTCAAACACAGACATCCAACTTCTTGACTTTGTATTCTTGAGTATACTGGGTTACAAAACAGTGTCCTAATTTATCCAAACCTGAGGAGGCACTCAATCCCCATGAATGTGTCTCTCTCTTGTCATTATAAAGCCTCAAACCATTTTAATAATACCATATATTTCCAATGATTGAAATCTCCATACCTGTAACTCTAGCTGGGCCATTTTCTCTTTGCTTTCATTCAACTGGCTGTTCAGCTCCCCCAAGCTGGTCTCCATGGATTGGACATGGTCTTGTGATGCCCTGAGCTGGGACTTCTGCTCCTGTACCTGCTCATGCAAATTCTCCTGAGCGCGTTTGTGGCTTTCTGACTGATTCTTCATCTTGTCTGTGAGTTGAGTTAACTAGAGCACATAAGTATGTTATTTTAGCGGAGAAAACATTTTGTTTCCCATTTTATTTATTTGACAACCTTACAACATTTAGTTATCACATGTGAAAAGTATAACTAAATATGACTAAAGGGATTCTGAAGTCACCATATGTGCTCTGCACCCTCAGATAGAGGGTGGAAAACATAGAAAAAAGGCTTTCCTTCTTAAAATTGCTGCTAAAATAATGAAGCTGTGACTGTTTGAAGCACTACTACACCATTATTTGTTATAAATCCCTCTTTTACAGTTAATATATAGAGGTTTCATCGTGTGACCATAGTAACAACATTTACAGATCTATATTATCACACCTCAGCTACTTCATGACTAGGCTATTCCTTTGCATGTATTGGAAGTATTGAAAAATAATATAGCAAGTGAACAGTTAGGTATTGGAGAACTCATCACTTTACAGTTGATTCTAATTAGTTCCACCAAATGTTTGCTTTAGTCACACACAATTTACCAAGTATCCCTATACAGATGATCAAGATACATATATCTCAATGCACATTTGTTAAGTAGTGTAATCATGGGCCAATGTATTAAGGACCGTTACTTGGTAATAAATGACAAGGAAAATGCAGCACATCTGACATGGAAACCACAATTATTATGTCAAGAAAAGTGTGGCATAAGTCTTACACTTGAGCTGCACACAAAATTAGCATTTTGTTCCTCCAAGCAATTATCATATTGTTTAATGATCCTTATAAAAGCAGATAATATTCCTTTACGTTTTATTCACAGCCATCAGGTTGTTCTAACAGGGTATATACTGCAATTACATTTAAGGACACTGGTCTGATCACAAAGACAAAGGAAAACCGATGTAAGCTTCTCTTCCTTTGAAATATATTTTATGTGTATTGATTATTAAATTGCATGAAATACTTTGACTGCAACTGTAGTTTCCATGTGCAATTTCTTTAGCAGTTTATGAGCTACTACCAAAATGCTGAATGTACATCTGAAATGTCACGTGTCAGTATACTGCAAGACATCATGTACTGAAGGTATGAAACTTGCACAACTGTTCGTAACATCTTTCATATGTGAAAACTTAGTAGGTTTGCTGAAAATGTGTTGCTTTCCAACAGTTCTAGTATGTCTGACCCACAGAAACCCATTCAATGAACTACAACTATTATCAATTAACAATTAATCCATACATTACAAAAGATCAGAGGAGATCTAAAAAAAAGGTTGAAATTGATAGACTAAAAGTCTTTTTTTCAACCTTAAAAAGGTAGATATTTGTTTCCTGGATTTCAAATATTTGGTAAGAAACAGGACGTGATTAGCAGAAAAAGATGTGTTATATAGATAAGTTCAATGTACTTAAACATTTATAGGCAGGTAAGTAAATTCCAGCATTGCACACCCAGAGGAAACTGACATTACCAAGTATGAAGGAAATGTATCTAGGTATGGAGTTTGACCTTTCAAACGAAGTACTTTGTGCTGAATTGCATCACATGGTTGGGTGTGGTCTGATTTTAACTCACAAGGATATATAGAACAAGAAAGTACATATCCCAGGCTTATTTGCAAAACAGCACCCCGAGAGAATGGTACAAACGCATGTGCTTTCTCCTGATTGGCCAAAACGCATTATGCTAATCTTAGCAGGGATTTTCAGGGGAGTCAACTGACAAAAGCATCAGCTTGCAAATTTAAAAGATTTAGCAAGGGTGAGTTTGTAAATGTTTATTTTGGTATTTTTTCATGCAAGAAAATGTTGCATACACTACTGATCCCTATATCAGATGCATTCATAACCCAGGAAACTTAAATATGACTAAGTACTATGTAACCATGTAAGTTAAATTGGTGTAAATATACTGAATTATGTATTATAAAACATTACCATAAACTATTTTATTGGAGTCTGATAGCATATGAACCTGACCTATGATCAGCATCTAGTCTGGAAAACCAATAAGGATTTGTAAAATTTCATTTAATGTTATTAATTATTAGCAAGGATTTTAATGGTTATAATATTCACAGCTTCACATTACAAAACAGACTAATTAACAGGATTTTGCCACATGAAGATTTATAGCCAAAAGACAATGGGTAAGGGTTATACATTTAAATGTGTCAGGAAAATCAGGATGTTTTGCTCATCGTCACAGCAACAGTGTGTACAGTGCCGCGCAAAAGTATTCAACCACCTTGACTTTTTACATTACAGCCTTATGTTAAATGTTTTGTTAATCTGAATTTTATGTGATGGATCAGAACACTATAGTCTAAGTTGGTGACGTGAAATGAGAAAAATACACACATAAAACTATTTTTTAGAACTAGAAAACAGAAAATTGGCAGGTGCGTATGTATTCACCCCCTTTGTTATGAAGCCCATAAAGAGCTCTGGTGCAACCAATTACCTTCACATAATTAGTGAAATGATGTCCACCTGTGTGCAATCTAAGTGTCATTACATATACACAACTTTTTGGAAAGGCCCCAGAGGCTGCAACACCTAAGCAAGAGGCACCACTAACCAAACACTGCCATGAAGACCAAGGAACTCTCCAAACAAGGAAGGGACAATGTTGTTGAGAAGTACAAGTCAGGGTTAGGTTATAAAAAATATCCAAATCTTTGATGATTCCCAGGAGCACCATCAAATCTTTCATAACAAAATGCAAAGAACATGGCACAACAGTAAATCTGCCAAGAGACGGCCGCCCACCAAAACTCACGGACCTGGCAAGGAGGGCATTAATCTGAGAGGCAGCACAGAGACCTAAGGTAACCCTGGAGGAGCTGCAGAGTTCCACAGCAGAGACTGAAATATCTGTACATAGGACGACAATAAGCCGTACGCTCCATAGAGTTGGGTCAGAAGAAAGCCATTACTTTCAGCAAAAAACAAAATGGCACGTTTTGAGTTTGCGAAAAGGCACGCGGGAGACTCCCAAAATGTATGGAGGAAGGTGCTGTGGTCCGATTAGACTAAAATTGAACTTTTCAGCCATCAAAGAAAACGCTATGTCTGGCGCAAATCCAACACATCACATCACCCAAAGAACACCATCCCACAGTGAAACATGGTGGTGGCAGCATCATGCTGTGGGGATGTTTTTCAGCAGCCGGGACTGGGAAACTGGTCAGAGTTAAGGGAAAGATGGATGGTGCTAAATACAGGGATATTCTTCAGCATAACCTGTACCACTGTTATTTGAGGCTAGGACGGAGGTTCACCTTCCAGCAGGACAGTGACCCCAAACACACTGCTAAAGAAACACTTGAGCGGTTTAAGGGGAGACATTTAAATGTGTTGGAATGGCCTAGTCAAAGCCCAGACCTCAATCCAATAGAAAATCTGTGGTCAGACTTAAAGATTGCTGTTCACAAGCGCACACCATCCAACTTGAAGGAGTTGGAGCAGTTTTGCAAGGAGGAATGGGCAAGAATCCCAGTGGTAAGATGTGGCAAGCTCATAGAGACTTATCCAAAGCGACCTGGAGCTGTGATTGCCACAAAAGGTGGCTCTACAAAGTATTGACTTTAGGGGGGTGAATAGTTATGCACATTGACTTTTTCTGTTATTTTGTCCTATTTGTGGTTTGCATCACAATAAAAAAAATAAAGAAAAATCTTCAAAGTTGTGGGCATGTTCTGTAAATTAAAACTATGCATACTCAAGCAATTTATGTTAATTCCAGGTTGTAAGGCAACAAAACATGAAAATGCCAAGGGGGTGAAAACTTTTGCAAGGCACTGTAGGTCAGAAAAGTTCTGACTCTAGTACTTTATTCCTAAAGGCATGTCCAAAGACAATAATGGGTGAATGTGATCTTTATCATAATAAATTAACATATCTGAAATGAGGGCAAAAAACAACATTAGTATTAATGTGAAACAAAGTTTTTCTAGCTTTTCAAATTTCTAATGTAGCTATTTAATATGAAAGGACTTGCTGCTCAGTGGTCAATGGATGTGTTTTAAAAAGTCAGGGTGAAGCACCAGATACAAAAAAAAAAAGGATTAACTATAACTTAGAGATTGTGCTCTCAGTGACAATTAGATCAGACCCTAAGCTGGCTTTATTCAATACTTCAATTACCATATCAGGCTCAGTCCTGAATTCTAGGTTAGTGTAGAAGGATTTCATTATGGGTACTATTAATTACCTGTTCCTGAAGAGTGTGGTTTTTCTCCTGGAGCTGGTTTAGAACTGCAGTTTCTCCTTCCCCTGCTTGGATTTTGGCATACAAGTCCTCCCTCTCTTTTTCAAGCAGAGAAATATTTTTTTTACTCTTCTCTAGTAAGGCCTCAAGGTTCTGAATTTTTTGATCCTTATCACCAATCTGGCGTAATACTTGTTCTAGGTCATTCTAAAACAAAAAGAAACCATCAGAAACACCAGAAAGACATGCTGTATTTGCTCGAACAGGAACAGTGAAGTCCCATATTTACAGTGTATATTTGAAGAACTCTGCATGATAATGTGTACAACTTTAGAAAGCTAATAATTTAGACTATTTACAGCGACTTATGCTGTAGTAAAACCATGACCCTAACTAACAATGCCCTCAATATTAGTGCACACGCTGATCTCTGCTCTTGTCTCAAAATATTCCCCCAACGTGCTCCAAGTTAAGAGAACTTCTTTCCTCATCTCATCACCTCCGCTCTCATCACCTCCGCTCTCATCACCTCCGCTCTCATCACCTCCGCTCTCATCACCTCCGCTCTCATCACCTCCGGAGGTGATGAGAGCGGAGGTGATGAGAGCGGAGGTGATGAGAGCGCTCTCATCACCTCCGCTCTCATCACCTCCGCTCTCATCACCTCCGCTCTCATCACCTCCGCTCTCATCACCTCCGCTCTCATCACCTCCGCAAGCTGCCCCTATTCTTTGGAACTCATTGCCTCGCTCCACTAGACTATCTTCCTGCCTCAAAACCTTCAAAACTTCACTGAAAACGCATCTGTTTAAAGACGCTTAGGGCCTCATTCTATTATCGGCCGCAGCCGTTGCGGGGCCGTAAGGACCGGCCGCAAGCTATTCTGCTATTCTATTCCCTTACGGCCGGGGATTCCGGCAGGCTTGCGGCCGGTGCCTTGCTATCTCTTGCGGCCGCTCGCGCCGGAGCAAAGCCTTTGATCTAAAACGGCCGCAAGAGATTTGCAATTCAATTGCTCCGGGAAACCTCTCTGCAAGGCTAAAAACGAGCCGCAGCTTACTTGCAGGAAAGAGGTCTCGCTAGCACCAATTAAGCACATAAAATAGCTCAAATAAAGCCATCCTGCACTTTGAGAAGACTATAAAGGGATTTTAGGTGTTAGAATAAATAGCACATAATTATCCTGTACTCAAATCCGTAAAATATTTAATTTTTAATATCCGTAAAATATCCATGTAAAAAGTCCAGAGTGCTTGGAGCACCTCAGACACACCCACGCCGCAGCCGGAAAATAAACAGTTAATTTGAACTCGGGTTTGGGCTGATGTGCAAGCTTGAGAGTGGGTTTCTTTTAATCCTCATGTCCCCCAATATGATCCCTAGCATTTACAGAGCTGTACAGTGCAGGCTTGAATTTATTTTTCAGTTTTTATATTTCACAGCTTACGGCCGGTTCCAAGATATGCGGCCGGCCGTAAGATGAGATCCTTGCGGCGCCGTATAATAGAATCGCAAGTTAACTGAACCCCCGCAAGGAATCGCAGCCTTACGGCCGATTTACGGCCGGTAATAGAATGAGGGCCATAGTATGTACAAAATATCAATCACTCCCCCTGTACCACACGCATGCCCTTGAGACTGTAAGTTTGTGATTTTTTTTTAAAATCTTGTATGCTAGATTCTAAACTCAAAAAACAGGGCCCTGTATTCATTTGCATCATGTTTTTGTCATGCACTTAACGTATAGTGCTTTATCTTTTAAATGCGGTTTGTCATCTAATGTGGTTTGCAGATAATGCTTTGGTTTAGTATTTAAAGTTTTTCTATAAAGGAAATAACCAGGAAACATACAAAGCAATGGCCACCCAAACTAAATCATCATTGCATATAATGGTTAATAATAAATTAAAAAGGTTAGATTTATTTTGTTTTATCTCCCAAAAACATTTTTGCCCATAACAAATCATTCTGAATACTGTGTAAGTAAAATTCCTGTATATAAAGAACACTGAACTTATCGGTTGACTTAAAGGACCCCTGTACTCCTATATTGAAAATATACTGTTCTGAAGACAAACCTTGATCACATGAAAATAGTTTTTAGAAAGCAAAACAATCACACCTTTCATTTATTAACGCTTCTATGCAATTATGCTGCAGTTGAATCTACCTTTTTAGAATCTGTCCAATATTAAAGTGCCAGCTAAAAATGCCACGGATTTCAGCAAAACTAATGGAATATAAGTTTCTTAATAAGGACACACTCTCCTGAAAAGAAGCCCCTTGGAAAAGAAAATGGAATAAACAGCACCAAATAAATGCATTAAAGCAATAGACAATGATTTCGACACATTTTATTCCGTCATCAAGTTTAATTTATTGAAAAGACTATCTTGAACAAAAGAAGACTACAGTGATCCTTTAACAGAAAGATTTTTTTAGTGCACTGCAAGTGTAAATTCACTAGGTGTGTGCTCACCTGGGCTTCCCGCAGTTTTGATGTAGTGGTTTGTTGCAGCGTCTGCTGCTCCTGGTGTTGCTGTCTTATTTTTTCCAGTTGATGCTGCAGGTCAGTAGAAGCAGAAACCTTTTCCTTAAACTTAAAAACAGACAGAAGATGTTTGTGTTAATAGCAATTCCAAAAATGCAGAGATAAATCTGTAATTAGATTATAAAACAAAGCACTTATTTATAACTGTACTAGCGAATTGCCCGTCAAAAAATGACGGCAATGATATTGTAAGTGAGCTAATGCTGTTTGGTGTGTAATAATGAAATATATAATACATTAATAAATGAATATACTTTACCTAATTTGAAGCATTGTGTTGAAGAGCTGGCAATCTGTTTTGATGTTGCTGCAGCATTAGTGGTGTGGAGCTGCTGTGTAAGCGTGCTGAATGTGTGCACTGTGTGGTATGAATATCCGTAGGTCGTTTGTGGCGTTTTGCCAGTTTCTTGTGGTGTTTTGCGAGTTTCATGTGGTGTTTTGCGAGTTTAGAGTGCTGTAGCCTCGTTTTAGTTTTGTTCGGCGGCCATTTTTTCTCTCGCTTAGATTTTTCTTTAGTCTCTAAACTCTTTTATTTCGAGTAAAATCGAGGTCTAAGTTGCATTTTTGAGGTCCTGGGTGCTCCCTCTTGGTGTAGGTAAGGTTTTTATGTATGTGCTGTGTGTATGTATTGTGTTTTACATTTTGTAATGTTCGCGGGTTGCGTCCGAGTGTTGCGAGGCCGTAATGTGTGTGAACGTGTGTCGTATGTTGTTTGCGAGTGTCGTAATGTGTGTGTCGTGCTGTTTGGGTTGCGACGTGAAGTTTGCAAGGGTCGCAGTTGCTGGCATGGAGCGCCTTCGGCGCTCCATGCCAGCAACTGCGGCCCTCGCTACGCGAGGTCCTCAGGTGCTGGCATGGAGCGCCTATGGCGCTCCATGCCAGCAACTGAGGCCCTCGCTTCGCGAGGGTCCTCAGTTGCTGGCAAGGAGTGCCTTCGGTGCTCCATGCCAGCAACTGAGACCCTCGGCCAGTGCCCTCGCTTTGCGAGGGCCTTGGCTCGCTGCGCGAGCCCGCAGCGTTAGCAACAACTCGTACGCTCACAACTATATATGTGATTCAACACTATACAAAATTAGTTTTGTTTTTGCACAAAATCATCAAAATTGATGGTAATGTAAAAAGATTGGTAGACACATAATCCAGTTGTGGTATGGGATAGGAGTAAAGTCATGTGTTTAACGTGTGTGTGAACGCAATTGTGTTCCTTAAATACTGTATACTTTTCTTTACATTTAAGGGACATTGAATTCCCATATTTATAACCAGATCTTTTGATCAAATATAATTTGTAGTGGAAAACAACATTTTAAAATGTTTAAAATTAAATAAAAAAGGTTTTACACTTAAAAGGGTCATGGAAGGTTTCTGGGTTTCACGAGGAATATAATGTACCTATTTATCTCTTTACTTTTGTGTACTTTATTTTATTAAGAAGTGTTTAAAAGCTCTGTTTTTTTCTGCCTAAAATCTTACTAATAGTTCCTAACTGGTGTTCCCCTCTGCAGCTCTTGAAGATAGTATACTACTATGTACAGAAGTTACCCCGACTCATAGCAATCAATCAGTGGCAGCTTTCTGAAACATGCTCCTTGAGAGAGATCACCGACTAATTCAAAACAGTGCACTTCAGGATGAGTTACAGAGAGCAGACTCAAACAGGCAAAAATTATATGATTTTAAGCAGAAAATGACAGCTTTTAAGCGCTTCTTAATAACATAAAGTACACAAAAGGAAAGTGATACATAGGTAGATTATATTCATAGCGAAATCCAGAATCTTTCCATGTCCCTTTAATTACTACATGGAGCAATGAGCAGCCCTCGGGCTGGCCATAAGATCACTTAAAGAAATACTGTAGTCACAGATATGCTATGATGCCTTGAAAAGATCAAGATTTATTATTATTATTATTATTATTAATAAATATGTTTTATTTGTGTGAATAATGAGTGCTACAATATTTTAAACCATTTTTAATTCCTGTACAAACGGACTTTGCAACAAGTGCATAAACAATTATGTTGTGTCAGGGCACTACACCAGTTGTGTTATAGGACAAAAAAGTTACTCCTCTAATGGCTGTACCTGATAAAGTCGATAAGATCCTGACATTGTTACAAAAGCAGTATGTATAGAAAGAAAACAAAAGACATTTATATGCCTTCCAAATCCAGTTGCCATATTTTTTTAATTCATGAAATATATTTAATTTATGAAGTTTAAACTTTAAACTAAGCCCTTTACTGCAGTGCCAGTAATGACTGTTATATAAATGGCAAAGAGATATTCACATGGTAAATAACAAGGAAGCTAAATACGCAGATAAGAGGGGGTCCAGGACTGCATATTATGCATGTCTTAAATAAATAAAAGCAATTTAGAAGTTTTTGACTAGCTAAAAATATTTTTCTATTATCAGTGCCAGTAGTAGATAGTAACCATAATAACTGAAATATTTTACTTTGGAGTCCCTTAACTTTAGAATTCATCTACACTGCTAAAAGGATTTGGAAGATTTTTGATTTTCACTAGGAATATAATATAATATTAAATATAAAATACCTATTTACTTTTCATGTACTTTATTTTTTTTATTAAGAATTGTTTAAAGGGCCAGTTAATTCAGCACAACTTGGAGCACACCCCTTTAATGTACTCCTGAAAACATGTTGAAATACTTTTTGCATTTTTGAAATAGGTGCCTTTTCACAGAACAAAATCATAAATGAAGTTCTGTTTACATGAGAATTAGGCATGCCTCCAGAAAGAGTCACAGCAAGAGCTGTGTGCAGAGAGCAGACACAGAAAGAGGGTTTAACCCTTCCCAAATTCATCTGTGCAGGGAAATGACTGCTAGAAACTCACAAATATGTTACTTGTGGGTTAACTGATGGCTGATTACATTCCTGAAAGTGGAGTAAAACCATAAATCTTTCTGTTCATGGAGCCATTGTAGGCAGATGCTGTTAATCATAGAACAGTCAGCAGTGTGTCTGTAAACAAACCTAAGACTGCACATTTTTTAGCTGTTATTAGTGTAATTGAAAAAAAAATAGTTCACTTTAACATAGAATCTTGTTCTTTCACACCATGAAGAGGTAAATGGCCCTTTAAAACCTTGTTCGTTTGTTTTTTTTGCCTAAAATTATACAAATAGTACCTGTTTGGTTCAGTACTCTGTAGATCATGAAGAGACAGTATGGTAGTACTGGGTGTGCAGTGTCTCAGACTAGCCACTCCGTGACCATCTCTCAGAAACACTCTGCAACATGTTAAGAAATGGTCACTGGTTGTTCACCTTGAAACACTGCACTCCAGAGCCTGTGTCTTCATGAGTTATAGAGGGCAGACCCAAACAAGTACAATTTGTATGACTTTAGGCAGGCAAACGAATATACAGTGTTGAATGTATAATGATGAGTGAACTCGTGACTGGTGAACATCCAGCACTTGGATAATGAAAGAGTTAAGCATGTAAATGCAAGTGAAAGGTGCTGGCAGCCAGTGACAGATATAAATGGGGACCCAGGGTCATACCTGCTCCTCGGCACGTGAGAGCTTGAGCTGGAGATCTGCCACCTGCTGCTCCTTGTCCATCAGTTTCTCGGCAGACAGCTGCCTCTGCTCCTTCAGTCTCCCGTGTGCCTCCCCTAGCTGGCGCTCCGTCTCCAGTAATTTGCTGTGAAGCTGAAAGCAAAAGGCTGTAGTGAGCTGCCAGGTACTTTCCACTGATTAGCCACATGGATCACAGGATTTGCAAGTTAACAGGGTATATGTTACTTCAATTCATCATAAACAGCAACCAAATCCTGGAACATGGTATGAACTGTTTTTTTAAATTATTTTCTATTTTTATTGACACCCTATAAGTGTTCCTCTGCCATGGTTATTTGCAGTGATAGAGTGTTACCCAGCACTGCAGATTATATTCCCTGTTACTAGGTCATTACGTCTGACACCCCACTAGGCATTTCCTATTTCATATGATGCCCGCATCTCTTTTTACTAAACCTGGCTACTTATCACAAAAAGTGGACGTTATTAAACGTTTAGCTGCCATGGTGTTGGAGTGAGAATGCCAGCACTGAAATAAGTTCATTAATAGATGTAATTATTTATTTCAATCTTGTGTTCACTAACCTAACTACAGTTATAAATAATAACATTATATGATAAGAGATATAGTTAGAGACAAAGTAGAAGTTCCAAATATGATAGAAACTGCATTACCATGATTAATTGCTTGTTATAACTGAAAATAACACGTTCAAATATGAATTTTCTACCTGACAAGCAGGCTTTCTGGATTTACCCACCAAGCCCAGACTGATATCTCTTTCTAAGGGCCTTTTATTGCCAATAATTAGCGAAAAACCCTCTTGGGCTCCAACTGTATTATTTTCAGTGTAAAGCTGTATGACTAAACTAAGCATGTGCAGGCCCTATGGTAACTACGCTGATTAAGCCAATGACTCTCTGGCATCTGCATTTATCATATCAAACATATAGGAGTCTATTAATTTACTGAAGCGATCAGTAAAATATGGTTTATTTTAGATAAACAGTAAATTAGTTTAAATTGCAAGACATAGTTGACGAACACTTAGCACTCTTGCATTTTAAATGCCATTTATAATGTTAAAAAGAGTAAATGAGGTTTCTTCTCCCAAACATGTGGACATTTCCCTGTTTTTAGCCTTTTCTAATATAGCACATGCTGTTTATTTTAGAAACACGCATTGCAATGTCTCATTCTATACACATACAGATTTTTTTTTTTTTTTTTAAATGGTTTCCACCCCCCAGAGTTGCCTTTATAGGTACAGTGTACCTACCAATAGGAACACTGCATTCAAGTAAGTTTTGTATCCCTATACTAATCTTCTAGCCAGTAGCAGCAACATTCAGAGGGGCACTGAGGTGTTGCAGGTGTGTTTTTAGGAACAAATACTATAAAAACCTGCTGCAAAAACTGTTGTGCCTGCCTCCGATTAGCAAAAATGTAGCTTTGATCTTTCAGGGAAAGTCCTAAAAATCCACTGAAGAAAGTTTGCAAACTCTTGGGTAAGTGTATTAATGTTCATGTAATGATTTTTTTTCCATGCAAAAAAATGTTTTATACACTATTTTTTTTTACTTTCTAAAAACATTTGCCTGTTTTCAAGTTTTGCTATTCAAAGGACCATATAGAAAAATAATGTATATATTGGAAATGTAGATGCTAATACATTTCCATAGAAGCAATAGTAACATAGCAGACTATTATAGTGACTTGACACTAGAAATGAGGACAGGGTGATCCAATGACATGACATTTGCAAAATCTATAATCAGAAGGTATGTCACCTGATTGATCTCACTTTGCAGCTGCAGACTATGCTGCTCCTTCTCTTCTTGCTGCTGCTGTAGCTGCTTGAACTCAGCCTTCAGATGCTGGTACTTGGTCTCGACCTCAGAAAGCTCTCCTTTCAGTTTCTGGTTGGCTTCCACCTTCTCAGTCACCTCTGTCCTGGCCGTCTGCACAGATACTTCACTGGCAGAAAGTCGTGCTTGGAGCTGTTGACACTCCACATCTTTTTGGTGAAGATTAACCTGCAGGGTTTTCCTCACTGTGATCTCTTCATTGTGTTTTTCTTCTAACTGAGTGTAATCTAATTCCTTCTTCAAGATTTTTTCCACTATACTCTGAAAAAAATGATAAAGTCATGTATTAAAAAATACAATTATATTAATTAAAATGTTTATTTACAGATAAAGCAACAATTGGAACCTCTCCTGGGTCCATTTAACCTTTACGGACTGCTGAAAAATGAAAAATATATATATACATTTTTGAAAACTGACTAAGAGCATGATTAGGCAAGGAAAAGTAAAAAGCTAGTATTTAATTAGGAAAATATACATTTTAATTCCTCTGCTGGACCCGGGAGGGATCCATGGTATTTTGGTGGAATTTATATATGTGACGGGGATGCGAGAGTTTTCTCTATAGTGTGAAATATATATCTTCAATGTATACATTATATTGTGGAGACTATTTACAATAGTGTGTAGGATCTCCCTATATTACATAAAAATATCATAGCAGATTAAACTCTTCCAAGATTATGGTATATGGGCCTGTTTGTTGAGCATTAAGAAAATGTTTCTTACCTCATTCTTTTGAGATAACTCTGTCATTGAACTTTTGAGTTGCTGTAATTCCTGCACATACACAGCAACCTCTTGAGGACCTTTAGCAAGTTCAGCTTTTAGCTGATTGATGGTCGTCTAAATATAAAAGAAAATCTACATTATTGAGCAGAATAAGAAAAAAAAATTAAAAATGATAATATATCTTTGGGAGAGAAAGAAAAAAAAAGTTCAAAACGCCTATACATTATACTCATTAGTAGCAGACAATAATATAAATACAGTAAACTCCCCGTTAACCGGCACCCACATGTACTCCCTATTGCCGGAAAAGTGTAGTTGCCATTTAAAAATACCTAAACTGGGCCATTTAGGACCAGAAAAAAACTATTAGCAGTTTTTTGGCACTCTCGAACTGCCGGTTTAGCGAATGTTTCTGTGAAATGGGGAATTGATGCAGGTTCTGGTTGCTTGAGGGTGCCGGTTGGTTAGGTCCGGATAACCGGGATTTTACTGTACCCTGGTTATTGAATAAAGTATTTTTTGGACAATTTGATATTGTGATAATTATTTGCACTGGATGATAGTTGAAAGAGTACATGGAGCCATTTAACAGGGGGATGAGTGGGAGAGAGAGAAAAAAAGGAAGAGTGGGGGGAGAGGAGGAAAGCAATGGAAACAGAGAGGGAGAGAGGATTAAAAAATGAGGATGGAGGAAAGAGAGAGGATGGTGGAAAGAGAGAGAAGAGAGAGAGGAGAGAAAAAGGGAGGTAGAGAGACATGAATACAGTAGAATCCCGGGTATCCGACACCCAACTAACCGGGATTCTCAAGCAACCGGCACTGGCATCAATTCTTCATTTAAAAAAAACTCCTGCTAAACCGGCATAACCGGCACTATACGGTAGTTCGAGACTGCAAAAAATAAATAAATAAGCTAACTTTTTTCTACTTGTTTTTTGGGACCCTAAATGGCCCAATTTAGGTGCAAATGCCTTTGTAAGGGCATTTTGAGGGGTTTGGGGGGGGGGGGGGGGTTAAGGGTCAGTTATCCGTCAATAGGGAGTCCACGTGGGTGCCGGATAACGGGGGTTTTACTGTATATATATATATATATATATATATATATATATATATATATATATATAATCTGTTAATTTTGTAAAGTTGCAAGAAAGAGGGATTTTAGTGGGATTTATATTTACAATACCTAACTTTCAAGCACACTTATTTAACACTTCCGATTCTATTTTTTAATATGTGTGCTCTTCATTTCTGCACTAACTTGGATTTTTGAGGAACTCCTGCTCAAACAGCAGAAAGCACCACGTACATGTTACACTTTTTTTTTGATAATCCTGACATTGTACAATTTCTGAACTTATTCATAACATATACACAGACATGTACATATCTCCAAAAACAGAGAGACGGACAAATGATTTACTTCTATATAGGAGGCAGAATATAAAGAAGTGTACTTTACTGAGCAGTGTTCTGACGATTAGTGCTAGAAGTGTTTATATCTTTATAACAGCAATTAGGGAGTCTGTAAGTAGAATATTAGTACATCTAACAGAAGTCCGTGTTGTGCTTCCTGCTCGGGGTGAGGGGACGTGTTTCCACTATCTAGTAAACAATTTGGTGATTCATTTGTCAGTTTATTGAACTGTGAGTCACTTCCATATCCCAGTGTCCATGTGGGTGGCAGGATTACAATTCTATGACAGAAAGGTTTTATAAAATCATTACCTCAAACTGGTGTGTCTCCGTTAGTGAGCATACAAAGAGAAAGAATGACAGATGGTAGAAGCAAGATGGGAAATAAGCAAATGACAACCAGCCAGACTCACATTAGATCCCCCAGGAAGCATCATTGGTTCATACTACTGAATGGCTTTAATGGAACATTGTAAAAAAAAAAATGTATGTGGTTTTTGTATTAATTAAAATTTATAATGGGCTAAATGATTTTAAAGCATACTAAAAAAAAAAGCAAAAAAAAAAAAAGCCTTATCATTTGTATCCAATTATTCTTTACTAAAGGCTTCCATTTTCTTTTGTCAGCTGATTAGGTCTGTTACTTTTTCAAGTACCGTAAGCTAAGGAACTTAAAATTACCTACAGTTAACATGACTTCAAGGATTACTGTAAACCCAGATCTGTCTACAGTAGGCTATTTACTACAAGATAAACAACTTTTACATTCTGAGAACAGAGAAATACCTATGAGAGGTAGAAAAAACATGGAACAGGATTTCCATAATACAATTGCAAATTATGCATATGTAAGTGGAATTTTACGTTCAGACACATTTCATGACATCTTTTTGGTTGACAAGTGTTAGGTTAAAAAACTGAAAGCTACAGCTAAAATGCATAATTATTTATGTACTTGGGGCTCAATTACATGGCTCTCATAGAAACTCTTGTTCCTATGGGAATTTTTATGAGCAAGTTTGAGGAGCTATTCCTGCAAAAGAAAGCTCGTAAAATTTCCTGACACATATCCAGGCGAGATTGCCTGTAGGTCTCTAGTTCCAACGTGTGCTCTGCACTTTGGATGGTTATACGATTACTCAATCCCTTTTACCCCTTCTTTTCGTTTTTTTATTATTTTTAATAATTTTTTTATTTATTTTAATTTTACTCTTTTCTGTAATTTTTTTGTAATCCTTTTTTTTATACATTTTGGGGGGTGGGGTTAGTGTTAGAGACTATGGCGTTCCATAGCAAACCTTATGGTAGGGGTTAGGGTGTCATGGGGACCCATTGGAACCCTGTTGTAAAGGTGGATAATGTAAGGTACAATGGGGAGTCCCTAGAGTCACCCATGGAGACAGATTACTCAGGGTAAGGGGAGGGGGTTCATGTTAGATGCCATGGGGGTCCTTAAGAGACCCATGGAGATAGGCAGAGGCCTCAGAGGGTTCCATAAGATGCATGGGGCCTATAGTGACTTGGGGCTTCAATAGGGTAGTTAGATATATTTAGAGCATGTGGGGTCTACCAACTCCTAAAGACAAGTAGGTAGTAGGAAAAAAAGCCAAATTATTGACAGGGCCCCAATGGTCACACAGGCACATTACAATTGAGGGGGTGGCAGGGCAAAGGTGGAGGGGTCATATGCCCCCTGCATCCGATTATTAATATTTAACCCATTCCTTGTGGTCATCATGGCAATAAAGGGTATGGCTTTAATTGTAGTGATGGCTGTTTCGGTTCACAACGACCTCCCCAGGAATTTCCAAAAACACGTAGGATTAGGCTAGATTTATTACAGGAGGCATGAGCCATATAATAACATTTAAGGTAGAAACAGAGAACATATCACACATAACAATCATGCATTAGGGTAGCATGTAATAGCTATATTCAGGTTTTAAATTGGATTTCCTATAAGAGCCATGTAAATCAGCCCTTATTTACTATAACGAAGCTTGTTTCAAATATATTGTGCATGATTTTTTAGCTGTCAATTTAATTTCAAACTGAGGTGACCTTGATGCATAGAATGAGTCACATGGATATCTGGCAATAACACCAGTCACTCTGTAGTAAAATGATCTACCTTTCTTGTATTACCTATTTTTCTGCCTACTGTATTTGCTTAGAAATACCTTTTGTTTGTAAAATAAATAACACACAGTACGGAGTCAGATACAGTAATCCTTTCAGTGATGCTTTATAATGGTTTATATTTTTGGTAACAAGTTCAATGCAAGTGCAAACACAAAATATTTGCACTGTAGTGCAAATACAGCTCATATGTTTGTTTGTTGAACGTAGACTATTAAAAACAGTATGCAGTTTAATATAAATAAAACAATATTTTTCTTACGGGCCATTTATCTGCCTGTACGTGTTTTTCGTGGTGTGAAGAAGCACAAGATATTACATTAAAATGATCTATTTTTTTAATTTACACTTATAACAGCTATAAAATCTAAAGTCTGTTTACATACAGCTGTTGTGTAAGTAACGGTGAGGACAGTGATTCATAGCAGTTTTTTCATGGACTAACCCATAACTGGCCGGTTTAGGCGATTCCAACATTCCATCCTCTGCACAGATAGATTTGTTAAGGGTTAACTTTTTTTTCTCACTACATAGATTTTATGTAATTTCTTAGTGAAAAATGCATGTATTTCAAAAAGGAGATCTTTACTGTGATGTGGTCAAAATTTTGCTGAATTAAGTGGACTTTTTAAGGAGAGCGCTTATCTCCACCTTCTCCACCCTGTATCAATGGGCGGGGACAGCTCTAACTGGAGGCTGCACTAAAAAGAAAACAAAAGGGCCTCATTCAATTGCGATTTGGCCAATTGAATAGGGCTCTTTATAAGCACAGAGCATATTTTTTTTACAGAAGTTTTTAGTTAGTTAAGACCTTGCTTTTGGATAGAAGATCACTAACTAAAAACTTCTGTAAAAAAATATGCTCTGTGCTTATATAGAGCCCTATTCAATTTGCCAAATCGCAATTGAATGAGGCCATAAGACTCTGGTTCAGACAGAGCATGCTCATTAAAGGGGGAGAATAGTTATGATTCCTCATGCATTGTCACTGGGCAGATCTAGGAGTCAGCTGCAAGCAGGTAACAAAACAGCTGTTACCTCTATGTAGGCAGTAGGGAAGGAGCTAATGATGTAACCAGATGAGACAAGTGACATCGTAGCCCAGACTGCTTCTAAGCTTCATGATGGTCTAGCCCCCACCCAGAGCTGTCCACATCCCCTAGTAAGGCACAGGGAGGAGGTGAAAAGCAGCTCTGCTAGAAGAGAAAACAATTATTAACTTTTATTTACTTTAAACTGCATACTGTTTTTGATAGTCTATTCCCAACAAACAAACAAACAAACACATAAGCTTTACTTTTAAAAGCATTACACTGGTCCATGAAATCTATATTTTTTCCATATACATGACTGTTTTCTAGTAAATAACTATACATGTACTTTTTTTTAATCAGTTTTGCAGGCATTAATCTATGAGGTTACCTATTTGTTATTCTGAATGTTCTTATGTTCCCTATAAAACAGCAGACACTTCCAATGGAAAAGAATGGAGATGTAATACACTAGAAATGGAAGAACACACATTAAATCAGAGTAAATCACTATCCAAATGATCTTCTGTGGGATTTAATCAAAATTAACCTATTGTATTGTTCAAGTTTATTCCATGAGAAGATTGCATGACCTGATGTATCCAAATGCACAGGAGCATCGCAGTTTTTTGGGGACTAACACTCAACAGTGCAATGATGCTGTATAAATAGTTCCATTTATTCACAACTAAATGAAATATGAAGCATTATTTTGCTTGTTACAAAGCATTGTTTTGCTTGCAGATGATCATTTTTCAGGGGCTAGAGCAAGCATAGATGGTTTACCTCTGAGTTAGCGTTTTGCATCTGCAGCTGTTTACATTCATCTTTCAGCTTCTCCGATTCTTTTTCACGTTCCTGAGTGGTTTTGTCCATCAGCGTCTGGACCTGGATAAGCTCTTTCTTCAGGACAGCAACATCTTCAATTCCAGGCCGTTGAAGCTGTGAGGCAGCAAAACTATAACTATACATAAGCCTAGAAGACGTATCGAATATACTGTATTCTACCTACATTGAGATCCAGTGTTAGATTTGCTATTCAAGGAAAAACACAAACACTTACAGTATTCTCTAAAAAAAAATATCCATTTGAAAGTTCTGGTATAAATGGATATTTTCTTGAGGTAGGATTGGTTTAGAACAAAAGAAAAATATTTATAAAAATGTCATGCAAATAAAAATACATGCAATGAGCCTTATGATAAGTAAAAGTGCTCTTTTGTTTTAGAAAGTAAATAAAAATACAACTTTTACTTCATATTCAATTATGATGCAGAAGAAGCTAACATGTTTGTTTGCATAAACAAATGGGGGAGACCTTGTAAGCCTAGGATGAGTTATCTGCTTCTATTGATATGTGACTATGTGTGTGCAAGTGTAAAAGGATGATTTGAGATAAATATGTGTGTAGTAATGAAGAAGCTTATTGTTATATTCTCTAAATAAGCTCTTTGTTACTTAGTTTTCTTTTTCAGCCACTGCAAAGTGTTTAGAGACATAACCAAGCAGTTTTAGTTACAACATAAAACCACAAATATATATATAAACTGTAAAAGGGGTGAAATTAGTCCATTATGGTTGTTGTAATGGTTTTACAATAACTGTCTAATTCAAATAAAAAAAATATCAATGTAAAAAAACAATAACAACAACAACAAAAACAATAAGAGGGTTTGGAGTCATAGCTCACAATTCTATACGAGATGCTTTCCACAGTTTTCATACATATATATATATGTAATGTAAAAAATGTAAATGGTAAATGAAAATGAGTAGCCAAGGAAAATATTTGCTTGTTACCAGTTCAGTCTTCAAGTCTTCAATTAAGCGTGATTTTGAATCAAGCTCTTGTATTAAACTTTTCACTTTATCTTCAGCAGCCAATAAGTGACTTTTTTCTTCATCATACACTGCCTTTAAATCTGGTAGAAAAAAAAAAAGAAATGTAATAAAACCAAAAACAATAATGATATTTATACACGCACACACTATATATATATATATATATATATATATATATATATATATATATATATATATATATATATATATATATATATATATACACACACATACATATTTACACACACACACAGTGCTTACCAACTATTTCAGTTGCCATTTGTGCTGCTTTCTGTTCAAACAAGTCCTTCATTTGCTTGATGTTAAACATTTCTGTTTTGGCTTCCTCCAACTGTTGTTCCACAGACTGAAGCTCTGGAAAGGAAATGAACATTTTTTTTATCCATCATTTACATGTAAGAGCAGCAAGCACCTCTAATATAAAAAACTTATACAAACAAAAAAGGAAATACATAAAGATAAAAAAAACGTTTCTAGGAAACAATACAAGACTATTGTATTTACATAAATAGTAAGATAATGCTTGAAGGAATAGGTTGTGAAACAGTTTACATGTATTCCATATAATGAAAGGCCCAGCATTTTTTTATTTGAGTGTTACCATGACACCACTGCCCCTCTAATGGTCCTTTAAGGACTATTGAAAGTCAGAAAAAATGCAAGTTGTGTCTTATAAGATATTTGTTGTATTAATGCATTATTAAAGTACGACTGCTGCTCAAGAAAAAAAACCTGTTTTGTCAAGTATGTACCAAATTAACAATATTAGAAGCGGTTTAAGCTGTGGGCATAGAGCATTTTTTTGTGCAAATCTGAACATTTTATCGATAATAGAAAAAGATAACATTCCAAGCTTTGTGGGATTATTTCACCGACTGATTGACAAAAATTACAAACTTCAAAATAATCTTACTATTAACAAAAACCCTCAATGTTAGTAATCTGAAATATTTTGTTGTTTTTGTTAAAAACATTTATACTACCTATAGTTTTAAATTCCTTTCAACACATTTTTTATTTATTTAAATCATAGAAGAGTGATCGTAACATTCTCAAAATTAACATCAGATTTTTAAATTCACACATTTTACAAACGGCACCAAAAAAATAACTTGTCAGAAGCCGGATGATACCAATGTGAATACGAAACAAGAGAAAACATACAAAGGGTTAGATCATATGGTGTTGCTAACAGATCCCCCAGAAGCTCATCTTATTTAGTATATCATATATATTCGGTTTTCTTCACAATAAAGACATTTCTGAGCCTGTTAATATCATCCTGGGGTAATCACTGAGCCCCTGAACAAACTTACCTGTGATTGCAACTGTGGTCACGCCATCAGGAGTAGATTCCTAAGAAAAGAAAGGGAAAAAGAAACAAAAAAAGAACATTATTGAAAGTAACAGCCAGTATACAAGAAACCAATGACTGATAATTCCCACATTTAGTACAAATCAAATATTTATAAATGCAAAGAAGTTCCTTACTCTGCAGCACAGTGCCTTACTGGCTCTGGAAGAGTTTGTATGATACGGATAAAAGAGTTCCCACAAGAGATTTTGAGATTAAGAAAACAGGAAAAAGATTTTGCAATAAAATATTGACAGCAATTTAGTATTCACAGTGATCAATGTTAATGTACTGCGATTACACTCTATTGGGCTTTATCAGTGCACTTGCACATATTAGCTTTTATCTTAAAAAAAAGCATTAATGACATTGAATCCAACTTGGGAAGTGTTATTGCTAATGAATTATGAATACAAATAAGTCCCGAATACATTTTCATTTTTAAAACAACCCTACTGGTAGGCCAATGCAATGGCTAAGTAACCTGAATTTTACTGTTTATTATATTTACTGCTATAATAGTATTTTAACATGTGCAGATCAGAAAATATTTCAGTATTAGAAATTGAACCTGAACATTAAATTATTAAAAAAATTGTGGACATAAAAAAGTTTAAATATTAATACAAATGTTACATGTATCTACTATTACGATTTCATATTTGAGGAGACAGGGACTAGTCATTTAATATTTTGTGCTGTGCGTATCAGACTTTTTACTATTTAGAGTTTGCAATTGGACAGGTTCAAAATATAAAGATTTCAATGGAATTGCAAAAAAAATGCTTTTTCACATAATATGACACTTTTAGGTGGAATGTCTCCTGCATTTTCGCTCTGCCAGAACCCTTTTGTTCAAATATTTTAAAGGAATTACTTGCTTCAGTTGCCCTTGTATACTTTCCAATTCCTTCTTCAACTCTTCTGAATACCACTTCTCCTCCTGGGATACGCAAAAGGAAAAATCAAAAGAGAAGGTATATTTGCTGAAGTCGACGAACAACATATTAAAAAAAGTCTTCATTAAAATGACACATTATGTTACAGATAGCATGCAGCAGTCTCTTTTTCTTCACAGATCCAGCCAAAAAAAAACATCTTATTGCATCTGGGAAACATCTCCAAAATATGTCCTTTAATCAATCAAGAAACAATCAAAATCTTATTTATTGAAACTGATCATTTAGGAGCCACCCAGGTTAGTTGGGAGCCACACAAACACTCTTTAGGAGTCATGGTATGGATTATATACAGAAATCTATGTTTATATAATATTGAAGTCGGTTTGGATTTATGATCTCCACAACTATACATAACATTCTAGAAGCTGTATATCTACTGAGCTATATGATCTCTCCTTGTAAGATGGTTATACTTCTTCCCACACAGCCATTCGTTCTTCTGTTTCTTCTGCTTCCTCACACTGCATTTACAGGATTAAAAGTGGCATAATAGAATCTAAAATAGCTGAACATGGAAATATACATTCAAAATAAAAGCGAAAATAAGAATACGGTCTAACCTTAAGGGACGCTTGCAAGTCTTGGACTTCCTGCCTAAGCAAGAGGGCTTCATCTCTGTGAGGAGACAAAATAAATAAAAATCCAATTTTAGTTTTGAAAGCCATTGCAATATACAGTAAACCAATGAATAAGCATTTGGATAGGTAATCAAAACCCATGCGGGTCCAATCTATAATGGAGACAAAAGGAACACTTTCTTAGCTAAAAATCTGATCGTTTTACTCTTAAAGGGCATGTTCCCTCAAAATGAAGTTTTCTTTTTTTATGAAAGACCATATCTAGAATAAATTGTCAATGTAGAAGTTATGGAGTAGTAACTGGACTAGTTACATGTTTGTGGAGAGGGAGACCCATTTCTAGCACTGCAATGTGATTGGCCTCTGTATGTTCAATGATGTGAGCTGACGAAAAACAAACAAAAACTAATGTAACTGTCAACGTTTAGCGTGATTGGCACTTCATCTTCTGAGCCAGTCGATCAGATTACCCCGTTCACAATGCCAAGCTTCAGGTTTAGAAATCGAAGAGAGTCTTCTAAACGTTACTCCATCTCTCCTCAACCATGGAGAAGTAACAGGCAACTAGTCGAGTCCATATATTTTACATAGACAGATAATTTTCCAGGTGCGGCCTTTCATATGAAATAAACTTTTAAGTAAAACCTGGCCTCTAAAAAACAGGACAACTGACAGCTGACCATGTGTGACATCACCAAATAATGTTTAGTCCACTTAAAATCTTTGTGATAATATTAAGTGATTTTCAGTTTTATTCTTCAAACCTGATTCTGGCAGGAGAACTAAATAATGTACAAACAAAGACTGCAGGACCATTATAATGTATAAAATTGCATTTTACCGAGAGGTGACTTTGTTATTAGTAAAGTTACTGTAACCATCTTTCAATGTTAATTTAAAAAAACTGAAGTCCCATATTTGTGTGTTCTTTAAAAAAAAAAAAAATAGAGCAATTGATAAAATCCAGATATGCCACTGTAGTTCCACAAGGAACAACACAACAGATTATATATATATATATATATATATATATATATATATATATATATATATATATATATATATATATATATATATATATATATATATATATATATATATACACATATACACACACACATATATATATATATATATATATATATACACACATACAAACATACATATAGTTCTTTTTTAAACATTTACTGTGCAATTTAACAATGAATTCCTTTTTTTTTTTTTTTTTTTTTTAATCATGCCAGATCTTTCTATCCTCTGAATGATGTATTATCCCTCAAGTGAGAGCCTCCCAATGGGAAGTACCAAATTTAAATCCTTGAGACCATTTTGTAAAACACACAATATTAGCAGGCAGTAGCGTAACATTAGCTGCTAGCAATGTACACTTTATAGTAGCCTCCCACTATCATACTGCAAGTAAAGTATGGTTGTTTGGGGAGCATTTCCCTCTGGGCGACTCCCACTCCAAAGACAAAACATCATTCAGAGGGTGGAGAAACAAGGAGCTCATAGTGCTGGGGGCACAATTAGAAAATAGTAATTCAATGTTTAATGCACAGCAAAAGTTTAATTAAAGTTTTTTGTTTTTTTAATCAAGTCCTACCTAATAATTCTTTAAAAAGCCCTAATAAGAATACTTAAGTGGCCTTTTCACCTCCTCAATTCTAATCATATTGCAAATTGCATGTTCTCTCACCTTTTGGGAGATAGATTGGCCTCTCCAGGATCATTGGTTGGCTCATGAGATGCTTCATAGTGTATAAAAAGTTCCTCAGCCGATGCATGGGATTTCATGCAAAGTGGGCATATGAAGCCCTGTAAAAACAAAAGAAATGTCATCTCACAGCATTCCAATAACAATACTTTCATTAACACAAGTTTCCCCACACAAGCTGCAAAAAGAGAGCGAAACGGAGAAGAATAATTAAAGCAAAACAAAAAAAATAAATAAATAAATATGCAGAATAAAAATTAACCACCATTTAAAAACCAATGTGTGTACTATGCGTTGTAAGTGGCTAAAATAAATAAATATTAGTTGTAGTTTGCAGATGAAAGAGAATACATTCTCTGCATTACTTGTGGAGCTTTCAGATACAAAATGTGGCTTTAGTGATATATATATATATATATATATATATATACACATATATCAATTTTACATACCGTACATGTCACAATTTTAGATTTCAGCAATTGTGCTGCATACAACACTTTAGTACAATCATTAGTTTTAAATGAAACAGGACAGTAACATGAAGTGGTTTATATAGGATCTTCAGAAAGCAATACCCATGTTCAGACTCAAAATCATGTATAAATATTAGTTTTTTTATATACACTCATAGCATAGGCATCAGCCGAATCAACTTAGTGTCAATGATTGCCACTACAGTTTGGCCAAATAAACAACATAACAATACTGCCATTGTATAAATAAATTACTGTAATAAATTATAGAAATATGCAGGCCCTATACCACATTTTAGGCTGTCTAATACAAATATCCATAAGAAAAACTATTGAGAGTGACTTCCGACTATTACAAAAAAATGCAAGTTACTATAATCACATATATAGTTGTGGATCTGTGGGGATGTTCGGAACGCTTACGATGTTGGTAATGCACTTGCGAGCCTTGCGAAACGAGGCGAGCCGTTGACGCAGGACTGAGGCTGCAATGAGCACCAAAGGCACTTATTGCAAGGCGAGCAGTTAGAGCACGCGCCACTTAGGCTGCAACTCCGAGGCGACCAGTTGAAGCACGAGGGACTTACGCCTCGTAGGACTTAGGACCAAAACTCGTACATACCCTGTGCGCCTCGCAAAAATTCAACTTTAACAACCGAACCACAGAACTGGAAAGACCTAAAATAAAATGAAAAAACAAATATGCCTAAAATTCACTTACACACAGCACAGGGGGAGCCAGGAAGTCTGCGAGTGAGGTTGCAAGTTAATTTGAGGCATATTTGTCGTTTTGTCTCGATCAAAAAGCAAGGGAAAAAAATGGCTGCTGAAAAAAGCAACAACGAAAACGAGGCAGAAAGACAGAAAACTAAAAAAATAACCCCCCGAAGGACGTACAAATGAGCCCTAATCTGTAATTATATACAAGGAAATTATATATCAATGTATTGTATTGTTCCATAAAAGAAAATAAGGACTAAAAAACATATTTAGTCTTTATTGTAGTCTTTATTTTCTTTATTTTGCGGTTTCAGCTGTTCAGGGTAGAATTGCCTGGTATTTCGGGGCTGGGTCACTCTAGTGAGTGGGACCAGACTGATATACTACGGGATATTCCTACCTGTGAAGGCCACAAGTGGCTAAAAGAGGTTGCTCTCAGAGTGGGTCAAGGTTAGTTAGTTCTCCAGATGAGATCCTCTCATGTGGTTTTCTTTATTTTCTTACTAGCAACTTGCCCGTCAAAAATGACGGCAATAAAATTTAAAGCCTGGCAACGGTGTTTGCCACACAAGAAGAGCCCCCCCCCCCCCCCCACTTTACGGTCCTTGCGATGAGCGTCTTCGGCCCTGCTTCACCGTTTATTGCAGGAGCGGGCATGTGTAGCGTGCATGCGCAAGCAGTAACGTTGGCACTCATGACAGGCCTCGCGGTGAGCAGGCCTCGCAATGTCTCATTGCTAACCTAACCTATCTCCACCTCTGCATCTTTCCCACTCTCCCCCGACCCTGCCTGTTTGCCCCTCTTCCCTCTTATGTCTCTTTGTCCCCCTCTCCCTCCCCTGTGTCTCTTTGTCCCCCTCTCCCTCCCATGTGTCTCTTCCCCCCAAATCCCTCCCCTGTGTCTCCGCCCCCCAAATCCCTCCCCTGTGTCTCCGCCCCCTCCCTTCCCTGTCTCATTTGCAGGCTTGGTGGCGGTTGAACCTGTAACTTTTTTTTTAAAGCCAGCAAGACTTGAAGCTTAAATTGGTATTGCTCCAAGCCTTGCAGGCTTAAAAATAAATAAATATACAGGTTAAACACCGCCATTTTTTTTCAAGGTAGTAACTCAGCATCCATTTGGAGGTTGCCAAAAGATGCCAATTAAATAGCAAATTAGCTTTCAACCTCCCTTATGGACTCCCTGCCTATTCAATTGGCTTCTTTTAGCGGCCTCCAAGTTACAGGTTTGAAGAAAGAAAAAAAAACTCAGAAGCTGTTTGGAGCCTCTCTTGCGGGCTTCGGCGCTCATTGCAGGACTCGAGATGAGCCTCTCCCCCTCTACTTTACGGGCCTCGCAATGAGCGCCTTCGAGCTTTTTGATGATTGCGTCACCGCCAAACACACAATTGTGGCGACTGGTATATTTGATTTTTGACAGTAAGCAATTAGACTGTCTTGCCACCTATGGTGAATGACTGGATTTGCCTTGGTAGTGAGTAGCAGCAGATGTAACCCATCCTACATAAGAATTGCTAAATGTACAAAACATTGAATAATTTGTGAGCAAATAGGGTTAAACTATAAGGTTTTGTAACAACTATGTGTTGGAACCACATCTAAACATGGGACACTGACCGATAACAGTAAGCCCAAGCACCAAATATCTCATTTTCCTCCTAATAAATTTGGTTCTTTTAACTGAACATATGTATAATTTCTCACACTCTCTCAAGGTGCTGTATTTTAGGTGTGTATCAATATTACCTGCATTATGTATATGTACTGTACATCAAATCAACCTTTCATGTTATCCTGCTGAAATCCTTAGACCACAGGTTCACAAAGAGTAATCCATAGACCACTAGGCAAGGATATCTCACGTTAAAGGTATATCGAAGTTTCCCTGTTTACCTTTTTCTAACCTAACACACACTGCTTATATCACAAACACACATTACATTGAGTCATTATATACACAGGCAGATTTATATCACCTATTTCCACACCCCTAGAGGTGCCTACAAAGGCAACTGGTACTAACCAATAGCAAAATTCCATTCAAGTACATTTTTAACTCTATACTAACCATCAAGCCAACAGCAGCATTGCCTCAGCTGCTTCCTTGCAAAAGACTATACATCCCAGGATCCTTTGCTATGGAGACAGAATCAGGTTCTTGAGTACACTCAAGGACCAATATCTGGTCCAGGTTATACAAGAGCCTACTAGAAATGGGGCCATCTTGGATTTACTCATCACAAATAATATTGAGATGGTATTAAATGTTGAAATAGGGCAGGCAACCTTTGGGAAACAGTGATCACAACACGGTCTCATTTGAGATTGAAATAAAAAAACAAAACTAAGGGGCCAACAAAAACTCTTAATTTTAAAAAGGGCAGATTTTAACGGTCTAAGGGCAGCAATACAAACATAAATGGAAAACATTTAAATCCTTACTAAATATACATACACATCAGCATATACCGTGTGGGAATAAAAGTAAAAGGAGTAAATCACAACCCATGTGGCTTAACAATGATTTAAAGAGCAAGATACGGAGTAAAAAACTGGCATTTAAATCATATAAATAAGAGGGGATAGAGACTGCTTTACGGGAATACAAGGAAATCAACCTGGCTTGCAAAAGGGCGATTAGACTGGCTAAAAAAGAAAATGAAAGATTAATTGCAAAAGAGAGTAAGACTAACCCTAAAATATTTTTTAAGTATATTAATGGGAAGAAGGCGAGGAAGGAAGCTATAGGAACATTACAATGTGACACAGGCCATCTGATAATTAGTGACCAAGAAAAGGCAGATGAGCTAAATAGGTTCTTTTCTTCGGTATACACAAGGGAGGTACCAGTGGTTGGGACACGGCAACCTAATGGGGCTACACTACCTTCACCAAATAATTGGTTAACACAGGAAGTAATCTAAAAAGAGGTTGGAAAAAATAAATGTTAATAAAGCCCCAGGTCCTGATGGAATACATCCAAGGGTACTGAGGGAACTGGGTTCTGTAATAGCCAAACCATAATATTACATTTTTCAAGACATCAACACAGGGTCTCTACCAGATGACTGGAGAAAAGCTGATGTGATACCTATATTTAAAAAGGGAGCAAGAGCAAATCTGGGGAATTATAGACCAGTGAGCCTCACTTCTGTAGTGGGGAAGCTTTTAGAAGGGTTAATAAGGGATAATATACAAGAATATGTCTATTTGAACAGGATTATAAGTAGGAGTCAACATGGATTTATGAGGGCTAAGCAAGAGAAGAGAGTGGGGGAAGACTGTATAGCGCACAATCTGTAGTGTATCCGATCCGATGGTCACCTCTAATGACTTTTTTTAATCAGTTCTGAGATAGTGTGTCATATACCAAGTGCCAAATGCCCAATATATCAATATATATATTTTTTTTTGGGGGGGGGGTCGGTTCGGGGATATGAGGGATAGGTCACGTCAAACAAATCTAATTAGTTACTATGAGGAGGTTAGTAGGAACGTCGATCGATGCAACTCAGTGGATGTAGTCTTTTTGGATTTTGCAAAGGCTCATTTGGAATATGGAGTACAATTTTGGGCACCAATTTATTAAAAGGGCATTTTAGAGCTGGAAAATGTACAGAGATGGGCAACAAAACTAATAAGGGGAATGGAGGGGCTAAGTTATGAAGAATGGATAACCAAATTAAACTTATTTTCTCTAGAAAATAGGTGTCTAAGCAGAGATATGATAACATTATAAAAATATATAGAGGGTCAGTATAAAGACTTGTCAAGGGAGCTTTTTGTGCCAAGAGGTTTTCAACTAACAAGAGGACATCCCTTGAGGTTAGAAGTAAAAATATTTCACCTTAAAGATAGAAAAGGACTCTTTACAGTATGGGTGGTTAATCTGTAGAAGGGATAGGATACATTTTTAATTAAAAAGGGCATTCAGGGTTACCGAGGATAATTAGAGAGGGAGTATTGGTCCTGGGAGAAATCTGATTGCCAGTATCTGGGATCAGGAAGGAATTCATGTATTTCCCTTTTGAGACACTTGGCGCTCATCACGTTTATCGCAATGAGCGCCTTTGGTGCTCATTGCAAGCCTCTGCCCCTGTGTACTTTACAGGACCTGCGATGAACGCCTTCGGCACTTATCTCGAGTCCCGCGGCGCTCATTGTGAGCCTCACCCCCCTATATAGTTTAGGGGCCTTGCAATGACTGTCACTACCTTGGATTAAGAGTTAGTGCCTTGGATTAAGTGTTACTGCCTTGCGTTAAGTGTTACTTCTTAGAGCTCTTTTTTTACGCCCTTCGGTCTCGTTTTCATCGCGTTTGCAATTTTTTTCGACGGCCATGTTTTTTTTTTGCTTAGGGGATTTTTGTTTGGGGAAAAAATCTCAAAATATGGCTCAAATTAAGTTGCAACCTTACTCACAGGCTCTCTGGCTCTCCCCCTGTGCTGTGTTGAGTGTGTAAGTGAATTTGTGGCATGTTTGTTGTTTCTAGCAGGTGTTTTGAGTTCCGTGGTTCCGTCGTAATTTTCTGAGGCCCACAGTACATTTACGTGCTTCGGTTCCGAAGTCCTACAGGCCGTAATTTTGTGAACCATGCTTAGTCCTGCTGTCCTTGCGACAGCCTAAGTCCCACGTGCCTCAACTGCACGCGTCGCGAGGCTCGCAAAGCGTGACCAACATTGTAAGCGTTACAAACAGCCCGCCCTGCAGATCCACAACTACTGTAGTGATTATATATATATATATATATATATATATATATATATATATATATATATATATATATATATATACACATACACATATACACATATATAAAAAATAAAAATATCCCTCTACAATAATCATAAATAGATGCAGAAAATCTATTCTATCTTACATTGTACAGTGACCTCCAACTTGCCCCAACGGTCTCCTGTCTTGCTGCACTTACATTAACCCAGGCAAGATGGTTTCCACAAAGTGTTTCACGTTTGTTAAACAGCAGATAGGTGGTACACCCAGATCCCCAACAATTTGTCACCGTTTCTTTAAAAAAAAAAAGATGCTCACTGCCTTAGGCCATTTCTGTCTGCCTTTTCTCCACTATCATTCTCCATGTTTTTCTTCTACTACTATTAGCACCTTACACCCTCTATTCTCTAGCTCCTTAAAATACAAAAGACAGTAGAACTTTGTAGGTCATAATTAACAATCTTGCATGTAATAAAATGCTACCACAGGTTAACTGACAAACCAAGCATTCAGCTTATACAGCATAACAGGATACCAAATTGGAAGAGTTTAATAGGCCATGCAAAGCCAATTATTCACAGAATGCATAGATGTAAAACACATTATTGCTACGATACTGCATTAAAATCTTGGAAATCAAACTGTGGTCTATAACCTGCTTAGTAATATTCCAGGGATCAGTGCCAGGGCACGAGGGAGAGGATTTATACATATAAGCTCAAGCTCTTACAGACCTTGGAATTAAAGTGTAATCAACATATAACATTAGTGCAAAAAAACAACTTAAACCCATATTCATATGCAACACTGTAGGATTTCTTGTAATGCTGGATCTCTACCTTGACGTGGTGAAGGGGTTTGTGTACCTCAATGAAGCTGTGAGCTATATCATGAAGGGTAACACAAGATGGGCAGGTCAATGCAGAAAGGCAACCCACTGCAGCATCTTTGCCAAGAAATCCTTATGGATAGGCACAACCAGACACAAGATGTCCCTGGGGAGCTCCAACCATAGCGTCATGGAGAGTCAGACATGACTGTAATGGCACATTTGTTGTTGTTTAGTTGTTCAAAGAAATTTACTCAACTGTGTCACTTCATAAGGAAAGTCGCTTTGCTACTCCTCAATGTTAGAAGAAAAAAATAAATAATTACATTTGTAGTTTGGCTGTGTGTATGTGTATATATATATATATATATATATATATATATATATATATATATATATATATATATATATATATATATATATATATATATATATATATATATATATATATATATAATGGATTTCTCTACAGAACAGGTAGACTTTCTAGACACTACTATATCCATCACCAATGGCACTCTCCACACCATCTATATATAGGAAGCCTACAGACAGATGTAATTACCTACACAGCTACAGTTTCCATCCCTCCCACACCAAACAAGCCATCATCCATAGTGAAGCTATTAGATACCATCGGATTTGCTCAAACACCGGAGACTGTGATAAAAATGTAAAAACACTGTCTGAATCTTTCAGACAAAAGGGTTACAAACCCTGTATTATTACCAAAAAAAAATAACCACTGCCATCAAAATACCCCATGAACACCTATTAAAGTACAAAACAAAAGAAAGGACGTCACGTATACCTCTAGTGACCACATACCATCCAAATTTATAGAAAATAATCAAAGATTTACAACCATTACTAACCGAAGATACTGAATTAAAAAATATATTCCCCAAACCTCCCATCCTTGCATTTAAACAACCACCAAACCTGAAACAAAAACTTGTCAGCAGAAAAATTGGCTAATGAACAACTGAATATACAAAATGGAACTAAACCTTGTAGCAAACGTGCCTGTAAATTATGCCAACACATTTGTAATAATGACACAGCCACACAACAACAAAACCTATAACATCAAAGGATCATATTCATGTACATCGTCCAATGTGCTTTATAGAATACAATGCAATTTATGTGACACAGGCTGCTACATTGGAGAAACCAGCCAAAAAATGCATTACGGATGAATTTACACAGGCTATCAATAAGAAAGAATAATGAAGACAGTTTTGATAGCCCAGTGGGACACCATTTTAGCCATGTTGATCACTCCATCCAAAACTTAAAAGTCAAAATACTCAGAGGAAAATGTAAAAACATCCAAGAGAGAAAAGCATTTGAAATAAAGATGATCACATTCTTCAACAATAAAAATACAGGACTTGGGTTTTCTAACACATTATCATAATTTCATTGATTTCTTTTTTCTTATACCATAACAGGCCTAGCACTCTTAGTGAGATGTTTGTCCAACAGGAAAGATAGTTTTTCATGTATATATGTGTGTGTATATATATATATATATATATATATATATATATATATATATACGCGTATAACACGCACTTTTTCTCCCTGAAAATAGGGAGCAAATTATAGGGGCATGTTATACGCGGATATTCCCTCCCCCTCCTCATCTTCAACCTCCCTCCTCATTCTAATCTCCCCCTCCTCAACCTAAACCCCCCCTCCTCAACCTAAACCCCCCCCCTCCTCAACCTAAACCCCCCCCTCCTCAACCTAAACCCCCCCCCCCCTCCTCAACCTAAACCCCCCCCCCTCCTCAACCTAAACCCCCCCCCCTCCTCAACCTAAACCCCCCCCCCTCCTCAACCTAAACCCCCCCCCCTCCTCAACCTAAACCCCCCCCCCCTCCTCAACCTAAACCCCCCCCTCCTCAACCTAAACCCCCCCCTCCTCAACCTAAACCCCCCCCCCTCCTCAACCTAAACCCCCCCTCCTCAACCTAAACCCCCCTAAGTAACTCCCCCTCACTTAACTGCTTCTGTTCCGGCCTCCGCTCCGCTCCCTGACACGGCGCGCATGTGACGTCACATGTGCGCCACGTGATTAGTGCACCCGGTATATGCTAATGACGTGGAGCACATGTGACGTCACATGCGCGCCGGGTCAGGGAGAGGAGCGGAGGCCGGAACAGAAGCAGGTAAGTGAGGGGGAGGTGAGGGGGGGGGGGGGGGGGTTAGAATAAGGAGGTGGGTTGAGGTTAAGGAGGTGGGTTGAGGTTGAGGAGGGGGGTTGAGGTTGAGGGGATTTGAGGAGGGAGGATGAGGATGGGGGGGTTGAGGAAGGAGGATGAGGATGGGGATGGGGGGTTGAGGAAGGAGGATGAGGATGGGGGGGTTGAGGAGGGGGGTTGAGGAAGGAGGATGAGGGGGGGTTGAGGAGGGGGGGTTGAGGATGAGGAGGGGTGTTGAGGATGAGGAGGGGGGTTGAGGATGAGGAGGGGGGTTGAGGATGAGGAGGGGGTTGAGGAAGGAGGATGAGGATGAGGATGGGGGGGGGTGGAGGAGGGGGTTGAGGAGGGAGGTTTAGGATTTTGCTTCAAAGTTCTTTATTTGAATTATTATTTTTTCCCCTGAAATTTCCTTCTTAAAATGAGGTGCGTGTTATATGCCGATAAATACGGTATATATATATATATATATATATATATATATATATATATATATATATATATATATTTCCTTTACTATGTTGTGTTTATTCCCTGTATATCTATTTACCGGATGATTTCAGATCCTGTCTCCACGCTCTCGGCATCTGCTGTTTTTATTCAAACTGATGGTTCCATCTCATGTCAGTATTGCTTCAGACTTGATAAAGAGAGGTTGATCCTCTCGAAAGCTTGTCATTATAAATAAGACGTTTGTCCAATACAAAAGGTATCAAATTATATTGCAATACTCATTAATACACTATATATATATATATATATATATATATATATATATATATATATATATATATATATATATTATATATATATTGAAGAGTGAAGCAGCCGTGAATGTCCAGTAATCTATTAATTTTAGTAATTATTAATCCATATATATACATAGATTAATAATGAGTGTATATATATATATATATATATATATATATATATATATATATACTCATTATTAATCTATGTATATATATCTATGGATTAATAATTACTAAAATTAATAGATTACTGGACATTCACGGCTGCTTCACTCTTCAATATATATATATATATATATAATTACTAAATTACTGGACATTCACGGACGTTTCACTCTTCAATTATATATAAACATAGCAGTTTGCCACACAATGCGAGGCTATGGCCCCTCTGAGAACCTTCTGTGCTCATCGCGAGCCACAACTTTCCTGCTTTGCAATGATCACCTTTGGCGCTCATTGCAAGCCTTTCCCCCTGTGTACTTCAAAGGCCTTGCGCTTGAGCACCTTTTGTGCTGATCGCGAGCCCCGCGATAAGCGTCTGTCCCCCTGTGTAGTTTAGGGGCTTCGCAATGAGGTTACTGCCTTGGGTTAAGTGTTACTGGCTTTTATTAAGTGTTGCTGGTTAGCATTAAGTCTTACTGCTTAGGGCTCGTATTTACGTCCTTCACATCGTTTTCGGCATGTTTACGTTTTTTGGCAGCAATTTTTTTTCTCGCTTAAGCGATTTTCGATCGTAAAAAAAAAAGGCAAATATGCCTCAAATTAACTTGCACCTCACTCACCTGCTCCCTGGCTCTCCCTCTGTGCTGTGTGTGAGTGTGCAAGTTGAATTGAGGTATATTTGTGTGTTTTTGCAGGTCTTTCCAATTCGGAGGTTTGGCCGTTAAAGTCTTAATTTTGCTAGCCCTGCAGTCCATGTACGTGGTTCTGGTCCTAAGGGACGTAATTTTGCGTGTCTCTTTAGGAGCTCATTGCAAATAAGTCCTGTGGTGCCACTGGTGATGAGCTCCTTCGGGTCTCGCGGTTAAGGCCCGTAATAACTTGCCTCCCTTTCGGAGGCTCGCAGTTGTGGGGCTCACTGTGTGAGCCCCGTACATTTTATCATTGCATTACTAACAACCTTGGGCAACCCCGCAATTACGACAACTAGTGAGTACACCCCTCAAATTTTTGTAAATAATTTATTATATTTTTTCATGTGACAACACTGAAGAAATGACGCTCTGCTACAATGTAAAGTAGTAAGTGTACAGCCTGTGTAACAGTGTGAGTGTGCGGTCCCCTCAAAATAACTCAACACACAGCCATTAATGTCTAAACCATTGGCAACAAAAGTGAGTACACCCCTAAGTTGAAATGTCCAAATTGGGCCCAAAGTGTAAATATTTTCATATATATATATATATATATATATATATATATATATATATATATATATATATATATATATATATATATATCTTACCTACCGGTGAAGGCCACATACTAGTGAACTGAAAAGCTTTCTTTTATTCAGTCGTGTCTGATTCTCCATGACCCTAGGGACAGCATTAAGAAAGGCACATATTCTGTCATGTTTCGCTTATCCACAAGACTGACCTTTCTGCTAGGACCTGCCCATCTTGTTGACCATATTGCTCACAGATTCATTGAGGTACACAAGTGCCTTCACCATGCTTGTGTACCTCAATGAAGGTACACAAGGATATGTCTGAATAGGGAGCATCCTCCAGTGGTTAGGATTTGGTGCTTTCACCTATGTGATCTGGGTTTGATTCCAGTCAGGGAACCAAGAGTTCACAACACCCTGAAGCCAAGCAGGGTTGGGCCAGGTCAGTACTTGGATAGGAGACCACCTAGGAATACCAGTTGTTGTAACCTAAGGCACACTGGAGAAGGAACTGGCAACCCACTCCAGTATCTCTTCCATTAATACATGGATCAGCACAGTCCCTTATGGTCCTTGAGGTCACAGAGAGTCAGACACAACTGAACGACACAAAACACACACACTAATATATAACTAATCTGTATGTGGGAAAAATAAATAAAAATAAAATAATGTTACTTCTTTAGAACCCCTCATAAAGGATAAATATCCAACTAATAAATAGACTGTATCTTCACAGAAGATGCAGTGCAAGGAAGTGTATGGCAGCCATGCAATAAGCAACAATAATTTATTTGGGGGATTGCTATTTTGCAGAGAAGAAGTTATCACATAACAGAGATATATCAAATGCAAAAGTTTACTTCTTTGGGGTGATATTCACAGGCAAATCAAAAGGCAACACCAAAGCATAGGAAGCAAATTAATTTCAGATCTAAGGCCCCTTCTCCAAAATAAGGTGAATCATAAAAGACCCACAGTTACATCATGGAGGTCACTGGGGGGCTGCTGTGCCGACTCCACGTGGCCACTCTGGTAGTGCTCAGCCAGCTCAGTGGCAGTTACATACGTTCTCATGCATACGGGACAGATGAAGCCCTGTGAAATAATAACCTTTAAAGCAATATATATGTATCCACAAGAAAATGTGAATACTATTTCCATACACTAATATATAGACAAACCAGGTGCCTCCAGTGAGCGGATGAAGAATACACATTTAGGCTGACTGGCCCATCCAGTGCAGGTATGATAAAATACATACAGCTTACCATTTACATTATTGCATTACTGGATAGCTTCTAGTCATATAATTACCATGCATATAACAGAACATCTATACAGTACAAAGTATCCTATAGAAGTAAAGTCACTTGGACAATGGGATGACGATCTAGCAGATCATTGAAGACTACTTACTATATGAACTTATGAATAACTCATCTTGACAATGGGCACATTTTTATTTTTTTATACACTTACTAAAACAACATTTTAAGTCATTATTTCTTATATTACTGTTTACACAGTGTGTCTATTTCCTTTTCCGAGTTGCTTAATGAGCGGTTTTACCGTAGGATGTGTCTATTTCTATTAGGCTTAATAAAAGCACTGGGATATTGAATGGCCACATTTCCTATGCATTTAAGCTCTCCTCCCACTTATGGAAGCAGATCAGATGAAACTAAATGATAGCTTCCACTGCAGAATAATTGCATAGATAATACATTAGTGGTTGTATTTTTATTACTTTCTTGAATATTTTGTAACATATGATTACTGTATTGGTCCGAATATAAGCTGCATTTTTTCTCCCGATTTCCTGAACTTGGAAATTACGCGTGCGGCTTATATTCGCGACAGTAAAAAAATGATTGCCGATTTGCAGGCTTGAGACTGTTATGCAATGAATTCTAATGTCATTCATCGCTTTCACAGTATTTTACAGTGCAGTATTGATTTTTAACTTGCATTTACGGTTAAACATTTAATCCACTTGCAGGTCCCATAGGATCCCAAATAGGACCCGCAAGTGGGTTAAATGTAGGACCATAAATGCAAGTTAAAAGTCAATACTGCAAGGTAAAATACGGGGAAAGCGATAATGGCATTAGAATTGGATGAGCAGCAGTCTCTTTTCTTTTACATTTGCCGTTTACGGGTGTGTGTGCCTGCGACATTGTAGCAATTGTATAGCAATTTTTGATTTTAGCAATTGTAACGTTTTGCGAGCTACGATTTTCAGCCTGTAACCCGCAAAAGAAGTTATTATAGGTAAGTTGCGGCTTATATTCGGATATTATGTCCATGCATTTCCCAGGTGCGGCTCATATTTCTGGCCAATACGATCATTTCAATTTACAGTGCATTTATACGCAAAACCCTATCGCCTCCGTTTTGTAATACACTCATTTGATATATATGTATGAACTACATATCTGATAGTATACAGAAAAGACCGACCAACATGAAGATTAAATGCAAACGATTGGTGGTTTCTATGTGAATTAATATGATATAACCTTCTATGATCATCAATTATGATAAGCACATATTCACAGAATGGCCAACAACTGGGTGTATCATTGTCCATTAAATATATTATCACACTGTATTAAATTAAGATTAAGCTTCTCAAACGTTACCTCTGAAGAACTTTCATTGTTTACAGTATTTCCTGGGGTGGCAGATTCGGATTCTGAATTCTGAGATCCAACTCTCCCCGGAGTCTGAAACAAAGAAAAATAAAGTATTTAATTAAAAATGTAAACATGAAATTATTCAATAACCAAATAAAGTATTTTAGATAAAATGAATATATATGAGTAACAAAAAACGCTGCTTTAATCCTTACAAATTAAATGGACACTGACAGATGGCATTGTATAACCATGCAAATGTTTAATCTTATTTTTTGGAATGCATATTATCGTATTGGTCCGAATATAAGCCGTCTCGCATATAAGCCGCACCCGTAAAGTTCAAGGGGAAAAAATAGAAAAAAGAAAGATAGTACTCAAATATAAGCCGCACCTGTAAAATTGGAGAGAAAAAGACTCTCCAAGTGATCAGCCATTGCAAGAAACAGGCTTTCTAATTAGCACTGTAGCTATTTTTTGCAGGTTACAGGCTTTACAGGATGTTAGAATCACTAAAACCGTAAATCGCTATTCAATACCGCAGTCTAAAGCACGAAAATCGGCACCCTTAACTCGCAATCGCGCAAATCGGCAGTCATTTTGCGTTCGCAAATAGAAGCCACACACGTAACAAGCTAAGTTCGCAAATCGGCAATGATTATTTTACGGTCGCGAATATAAGCCGCACCCATAACTCCCAAGCTCAAAAAAATCGGAAAAAAGGTGCGGCTTATATTCGGACCAATACGGTATTTTATAATCCATTGAAATGAACAATGGACTTAATTATCGGATGAACTATTGGCATTGTACGCCATCACCAGTGATATTAACAAAGGTATCAGAAACACATATTACATGGACTCCTTCTATACACATACAGATTTATTTTATTTTTAAAAAAATGGTTTCCACACCTCCAGAACTGCTTACCATGTAGTACTGTAAGAAACAAGACTAAATAAGCAGATTGCAATGTATTGTTAAAGAAACATGGTACCTTCCTTGCTTTAAATATTAAAGTAATCTACTAAGTATTTGTTTGCATGTCATTTTACTCACTGAAAGCTTTAAAACAGTCCCTACAAAAGGTAACACATGCACACAGTGTTTCCATAGTACTGGATATACTACCCAATCACAGACTCTTAGTAGAATTAAAAATGTTTGGCTGGCTCCTAAGTTTCAGATAACTTTGTCAACACCATTGGTCAATGTTTTTCTATATGGCCTTTTGAATATCAAGCCTTGATAATAAGCAAAATGTTGTAGAAGAAAAAAAAATACACTACATAAACACAATCCTTATAATTAAATATGCCATTATTCCTTATGGCTGTGTTCCACTTTCTTTCTGGTAATTTCTCATGAGGAATTGTCCTTGTAAACTAATAATCTTTCCTTCAGCCATGTTGAAAGCACTTTATTCTATTAAAAGACTCCTACTTATTCAAGACGTTAATCCGCATAAACCAGAACGGATGATTCCATTGCAGCACAATTTACATTCTTAAAGCATGTAGCATATTTTCAAGTAGAGTTTCTTAAAATTGACATTTGTATGAAACTTAGGAACCAGCCAGGTTAATCAGGAGCCAATCAAACATTATTAGGATTAATAATACTTATTAATAGAAATATATGGATCATAAAGCAACAGTGGCTCCCTGGTTCCCAGAATTTTTCATGCCATAGACTAAATAACTGTAGTGAGTAGTCCTTTAAGATGTTGCATACTAAGCTTCTTCTTCTGGATCGCTACATTGTCGAGATGAAGGGGTTTGTGTACTTCATTGAAGCTGTGAGCTATACCATGAAGGGTCACCCGAATAGGGAAGGTCATAGCAGAGAGGTCAGACAAATGACGCTGGAGAAGGAACTTTAGAATCTTTGCCAAGAAAACTTTATGGATAAGCACAATCAGACATAAGTTGTGGCGTGCTGTGGCCCACAGGGTCAAGGGGAGTATGGCCTGACTGAACAACTAAGCTCAGAGCTGCTCCCACAAGTAACCCAGCTTATATGATTCCTTCACCTCCTGGCAGTTCTTATTTTAATCACTGGTGTTCATGGAGAAAACACATCCGTGTCAGGAACTATGATGTACCTGGAATGGAGTCCTTACTGTGACAAGGAACTGGCAGCTGCAGAGCAACCTGTAAAAAGCGGCTTTTTCCCTTTTTGACAATTTTACAGTATAAAAAAAATTATAATAATTTTCTTAAGCATTTCCAGGTCGATATTTCTGTCAATATTAAATATTATTTTACTGTGCACATCATTACCAATACTGAGGGAAGGCATTTACACATATATAATGTTGTTCTTCCCTTTTGGATCGCTACCTTGTCATGATGAAGGGGCTTGTCTACTTCAATGAAGCTGTGAGCTATACCATGTAGGGTCACCCAAGGTGGGCACGTCATTGCAGACAAATCATGGTCCACTGGAGAAGCAACAGGCAAACCACTCCAGTATCTCTGCTATGAATACCTTATGGATTAGCACACCCAGACACAAGATCTGCCTGACATGCTGCAGTCCATATGGTCACAGAGATTCGGATATGACTGAACACACACATACAACGTTGTTCTTAAAGGGTACTTTAACAAATTACTTCTGAATACTAGAACTTAAAAAAATCTTGTTTAAGTAAATACAGTTTTGAACATATGACATAATTGCTTGTTTCTCCTGTGCTTTACACACTATGTAATGTAACAACTCCCTGTGATGGGCACAAAACCAGATCAGGATCACCCGGACCTGATATTACTGTATATTTATAGCCTTACATTAAGCTGCAGGTGCCTGGTGGATGTTAGTATGTTTGAATTGATTTGAATATAAAAACAAACTATTTTACACATAAAATCTACTTAGACCATATACAGAGAATTCTGCAATTCCCTTAAAGTGACATGGCAGAGTTTTGAAACATAGTATAGTTTAATACTATAGGTCAGGGGTCGCACCCAGGCCTGGATTTGTGGATATCCTTGCTGCAAGCAGGTGAGACTATTGCTTCTTCAGTCATCCTGATTGAGTCACCTGTGCACAGAAAGGAAATCCTCAAATCCAGGCCTGGGTGCGGCCCTTCAGGACCGTGTTTGGAGACCCCTGCTATAGGTGATAACAAGAAATATATACGGTAAATCAATTGAATGTTATTAAAATGTATTTTCCTTAATGGAAGATTGAAGTTTACCATTCTGAGTTGTCAGTCTTTCTGTGAGTGTTAACCCCACTGTGAGGGTTAACAACAACTAATATATATATATATATATATATATATATATATATATATATATATATGCGCGCAATGAGCGCCAAAAGGTCCTCAGAGTAGAAAAAGCTTCACATTGTGTGGCAAACAGCATTTCCATGGCTTCAAATTGTATTGCACCGTCATTTTTGACGGGCAAGTCGCTAGTATATATATATATATATATATATATATATATATATATATATATTCACATACATACACACACTGTTTTTTCTTATGATAAAGATGGAACAATGCACTATTTTTACAATGTTTAGCTTATAACTATAGTGGTATACTAGATTTATAGCGTATAATGTCATATAAAAGCAAACATATTAAAGCAAACAATATTATTTTGCCTTCCATGCTGGTCACTGAACTAGGGATGGGTCAGAGTTGAGTCAACACATCAACCCAAGAATGGTATTTCCCTCCAAGATGCCACCTAAATCCAAAGTACATTCATTAGTCACAGGCATCTCTGTAACAGCACTGGACAGGCGTGGTGGGTCAAGGAATGGAATGTCAAAGAAAAGAGTAGAGAAGGAAGAACATATTTATATGGATACATAGCCCAGGGGGTTGCCAAATGTATACCAGATTTAGGAGCCAGACAAACAATCCAAACTATAAAAGGAGACAGTCACGTGTGTATGTTGGATAAAAGGAGCACATATGGAGCATGAACCAATATGTCAACCAAGAATAACCTAGTGTCCCCAACATTTTATTTTCTTTTGCGTTTGATGGGGGAGTAAGTAACAGAAGGCAGAGGCCCCCAAGAGCACTCACGCACCCAGGCAAGGCAGCAGTCCTCAAGAGCACTCACGCACCCAGGCAAGGCAGCAGTCCTCGAGAGCACTCACGCCCCCCAGGCAAGGCAGCAGTCCTCAAGAGCACTCACGCACCCAGGCAAGGCAGCAGTCCTCGAGAGCACTCACGCCCCCCAGGCAAGGCAGCAGTCCTCAAGAGCACTCACGCACCCAGGCAAGGCAGCAGTCCTCGAGAGCACTCACGCACCCAGGCAAGGCAGCAGTCCTCGAGAGCACTCACGCACCCAGGCAAGGCAGCAGTCCTCAAGAGCACTCACGCGCCCAGGCAAGGCAGCAGTCCTCGAGAACACTCACGCAGCCAGACAAGGCAGCAGTCCTCGAGAGCACTCACGCACCCAGGCAAGGCAGCAGCCCTGGAGAGCACTCACACACCCAGGCAAAGTAGCAGCCCTGGAGAGCACTCACACACCCAGGCAAAGTAGCAGTCCTCGAGAGCACTCACGCACCCAGGCAAGGTAGCAGTCCCCGAGAGCACTCACGCACCCAGGCAAGGCAGCAGTCCTCGAGAACACTCACGCACCCAGGCAAGGCAGCAGTCCTCGAGAGCACTCACGCGCCCAGGCAAGGCAGCAGTCCTCGAGAACACTCACGCAGCCAGACAAGGCAGCAGTCCTCGAGAGCACTCACGCACCCAGGCAAGGCAGCAGTCCTCGAGAGCACTCACGCACCCAGGCAAGGCAGCAGTCCTCGAGAGCACTCACACACCCAGGCAAAGTAGCAGTCCTCGAGAGCACTCACGCACCCAGGCAAGGCAGCAGTCCTCGAGAGCACTCATGCACCCAGGCAAGGCAGCAGTCCTCGAGAGCACTCACGCACCCAGGCAAGGCAGCAGTCCTCAAGAGCACTCACGCACCCAGGCAAGGTAGCAGTCCTCAAGAGCACTCACACACCCAGGCAAGGTAGCAGTCCTCGAGAGCACTGACGCACCCAGGCCCTCGGGGCTCTCACACACCAAGGAAAGGTAGCAGACCTCTGCTTATTATGAAGATCAGATACAGGTACTGGTAACTATACATCATGAACACAGTCCGTACACAGACCAGGTATTGTAGTTCAGAAATATATACAGTGACCAGGTCCAAAGAGATCAAACATTTTTTAATGAAAATAGAACTGATCTGACATATGACACAAGTTACAGGATAGAAAAGATTTAAACAAAAAATGTGTATTATCCAGCAATTTAGCATCTTACTAGTGCTTAATAAACTTACTAGTAAAACTAGTAAAACTAGTAATATTAACTTTGATACCAATTGTTATAGATTTTCCTATCAGGACCTGCAGGTCCCACAGCATACACTCACAAGCAGGGATCAATCTTTATGATTACATGCACATTCATTAAACAATATTGTTCTTAGCTGAACACCAAATACCCTAAATATTTATATTAATACTTCAAATATAAACTAATACTATTCCAAAGTTCCTACTATAATAAATATTTGTAATGATTATTATGCTTTATTTGTAACACACTAACATATCCCATAAGGCTAATCCATCTTACACGTGAATGGCATTTACTCTGTGATTCACATCATACAAAAAAATTAAGTGTAGCCATTAAGATAAATATAGTGACGATGTACTACAGACAAAGTGATAACAGATCCTGCATATCACACTCACAGTGACCAATCAGTGTGAAACACATTATTAATGAGAAGATCTTGCAGATCACACACCCAGTGACAGCGCCAGGGCACTGCATATCACACTCACATCAGGATGGCTTTGTAGATCTCCCACAAGGACCACGCACTAAGACCAGTAGCACTCACTAAGACCACCCTGGTGATCACAAACACACTGTGATCAGGCCCCTTAGTGATCACACATCCACACACACTATGCCCAGGCGCCTAGCGGCCGCACTCACTGTGCCCAGGCGCCTAGCGGTCGCACTCACTGTGCCCAGGCGCCTAGCGGTCGCACTCACTGTGCCCAGGCGCCTAGCGGTCGCACTCACTGTGCCCAGGCGCCGAGCGGTCGCACTCACTGTGCCCAGGCGCCGAGCGGTCGCACTCACTGTGCCCAGGCGCCGAGCAGTCGCACTCACTGTGCCCAGGCGCCGAGCAGTCGCACTCACTGTGAACAGCCCCCTAGAGATCACACTCACTGACACTATGACCAGGCCCTGCTGATCGCGCGCACACACACACCATGACCAGGCCCTGCTGATCACACACACACACTATGACCAGGCCCTGCTGATCACACACACACACTATGACCAGGCTCTGCTGATCACACACACACTATGACCAGGCCCTGCTGATCACACACACACTATGGCCAGGCCCTGCTGATCACACACACACACTATGACCAGGCCCTGCTGATCACACACACACTATGACCAGGGCCTGCTGATCACACACACACACACTATGGCCAGGCCCTGCTGATCACACACACACACTATAACCAGGCCCTGCTGATCCCACACACACACTATAACCAGGCCCTGCTGATCACACACACACACACTATGACCAGGGCCTGCTGATCACACACACACTATGACCAGGGCCTGCTGATCACACACACTATGACCAGGCCCTGCTGATCACACACACACACTATGACCAGGCCCTGCTGATCACACACACACTATGACCAGTGCCTGCTGATCACACACACTATGACCAGGCCCTGCTGATCACACACACACTATGACCAGGGCCTGCTGATCACACACACTATGACCAGGCCCTGCTGATCACACACACTATGACCAGGCCCTGCTGATCACACACACACTATGACCAGGGCCTGCTGATCACACACACTATGACCAGGCCCTGCTGATCACACACACTATAACCAGGCCCTGCTGATCACACACACACTATAACCAGGCCCTGCTCATCACACACACACTATGACCAGGCCCTGCTGATCACTCACACACACACACTATAACCAGGCCCTGCTGATCACACACACACTATGACCAGGCCCTGCTCATCACACACACACTATGACCAGGCCCTGCTGATCACTCACACACACACACTATAACCAGGCCCTGCTGATCACACACACACTATGACCAGGCCCTGCTGATCACACACACACTATAACCAGGCCCTGCTGATCACACACACACACACACTATAACCAGGCCCTGCTGATCACACACACACACACTATGACCAGGCCCTGCTGATCACACACACACACACACACACACACACACACACACTATGACCAGGCCCTGCTGATCACACACACACACACACACTATAATCAGGCCCTGCTGATTACACACACACTACAACCAGGCCCTGCTGATCACACACACACACACACTATAACCAGGCCCTGCTGATCTCACACACACTATAACCAGGCCCTGCTGATCACACTCACACACTATAACCAGGCCCTGCTGATCACACACACACACTATAACCAGGCCCTGCTGATCACACACACACACTATAACCAGGCCCTGCTGATCACACACACACACTATAACCAGGCCCTGCTGATCACACACACACACTATAACCAGGCCCTGCTGATCACACACACTATAACCAGGCCCTGCTGATCACACACACTATAACCAGGCCCTGCTGATCACACACACTATAACCAGGCCCTGCTGATCACACACACTATAACCAGGCCCTGCTGATCACACACACACACTATGACCAGGCCCTGCTCATCACACACACACACTATGACCAGGCCCTGCTCATCACACACACACACTATGACCAGGCCCTGCTCATCACACACACACACACTATGACCAGGCCCTGCTCATCACACACACACACACTATGACCAGGCCCTGCTCATCACACACACACACTATGGCCAGGCCCTGCTGATCACACACACACACTATGACCAGGCCCTGCTGATCACACACACACTATGACCAGGGCCTGCTGATCACACACACACACACTATGGCCAGGCCCTGCTGATCACACACACACACTATAACCAGGCCCTGCTGATCCCACACACACACTATAACCAGGCCCTGCTGATCACACACACACACACTATGACCAGGGCCTGCTGATCACACACACACTATGACCAGGGCCTGCTGATCACACACACTATGACCAGGCCCTGCTGATCACACACACACACTATGACCAGGCCCTGCTCATCACACACACACTATGACCAGGCCCTGCTGATCACTCACACACACACACTATAACCAGGCCCTGCTGATCACACACACACACACACTATAACCAGGCCCTGCTGATCACACACACACACACTATAACCAGGCCCTGCTGATCACACACACACACACACACACTATGACCAGGCCCTGCTGATCACACACACACACACACACTATAATCAGGCCCTGCTGATTACACACACACTACAACCAGGCCCTGCTGATCACACACACACACACACACACTATAACCAGGCCCTGCTGATCTCACACACACTATAACCAGGCCCTGCTGATCACACACACTATAACCAGGCCCTGCTGATCACACACACTATAACCAGGCCCTGCTGATCACACACACTATAACCAGGCCCTGCTGATCACACACACTATAACCAGGCCCTGCTGATCACACACACTATGACCAGGCCCTGCTCATCACACACACACACTATGACCAGGCCCTGCTCATCACACACACACACTATGACCAGGCCCTGCTCATCACACACACACACTATGACCAGGCCCTGCTCATCACACACACACACTATGACCAGGCCCTGCTCATCACACACACACACACTATGACCAGGCCCTGCTCATCACACACACACACACTATGACCAGGCCCTGCTCATCACACACACACACTATGACCAGGCCCTGCTCATCACACACACACACTATGACCAGGCCCTGCTGATCACACACACACACACTATGACCAGGCCCTGCTGATCACACACACACACTATGACCAGGCCCTGCTGATCACACACACACACTATGACCAGGCCCTGCTGATCACACACACACACTATAACCAGGCCCTGCTGATCACACACACACACTATAACCAGGCCCTGCTGATCACACACACACACACTATAACCAGGCCCTGCTGATCACACACACACACACTATAACCAGGCCCTGCTGATCACACACACACACCATGACCAGGCCCTGCTCATCACACACACACACTATGACCAGGCCCTGCTCATCACACACACACTATGACCAGGCCCTGCTGATCACACACACACACACTATGACCAGGCCCTGCTGATCACACACACACACTATGACCAGGCCCTTAGTGATCACACATCCACACACACTATGCCCAGGCGCCTAGCGGCCGCACTCACTGTACCCAGGCGCCTAGCGGCCGCACTCACTGTGCCCAGGCGCCTAGCGGTCGCACTCACTGTGCCCAGGCGCCTAGCGGTCGCACTCACTGTGCCCAGGCGCCTAGCGGTCGCACTCACTGTGCCCAGGCGCCTAGCGGTCGCACTCACTGTGCCCAGGCGCCTAGCGGTCGCACTCACTGTGCCCAGGCGCCTAGCGGTCGCACTCACTGTGCCCAGGCGCCTAGCGGTCGCACTCACTGTGCCCAGGCGCCTAGCGGTCGCACTCACTGTGCCCAGGCGCCTAGCGGTCGCACTCACTGTGCCTAGGAGCCTAGCGGTCGCACTCACTGTGCCCAGGCGCCGAGCGGTCGCACTCACTGTGAACAGCCCCCTAGAGATCACACTCACTGACACTATGACCAGGCCCTGCTGATCGCGCACACACACACACACCATGACCAGGCCCTGCTGATCACACACACTATAACCAGGCCCTGCTGATCACACACACACACTATAACCAGGCCCTGCTGATCACACACACACACACTATGACCAGGCCCTGCTGATCACACACACACACACTATGGCCAGGCCCTGCTGATCACACACACACACTATGACCAGGCCCTGCTGATCACACACACACACACACTATGACCAGGCCCTGCTGATCACACACACACACACACTATGACCAGGGCCTGCTGATCACACACACACACACTATGACCAGGCCCTGCTGATCACACACACACACACACACACACACACACACACACACACACACTATGACCAGGCCCTGCTGATCACACACACACACACACACACACTATGACCAGGCCCTGCTGATCACACACACACACACACACACTATGACCAGGCCCTGCTGATCACACACACACACTATAACCAGGCCCTGCTGATCACACACACACACTATAACCAGGCCCTGCTGATCACACACACACAAACACTATGACCAGGCCCTGCTGATCACACACACACACTATGACCAGGCCCTGCTGATCACAGACACACACACTATGACCAGGCCCTGCTGATCACACACACTATAACCAGGCCCTGCTGATCACACACACACTATAACCAGGCCCTGCTGATCCCACACACACTATAACCAGGCCCTGCTGATCCCACACACACTATAACCAGGCCCTGCTGATCACACACACACTATAACCAGGCCCTGCTGATCACACACACACTATAACCAGGCCCTGCTGATCCCACACACTATAACCAGGCCCTGCTGATCACACACACACTATAACCAGGCCCTGCTGATCACACACACACTATAACCAGGCCCTGCTGATCACACACACACACTATAACCAGGCCCTGCTGATCACACACACACACTATGACCAGGCCCTGCTGATCACACACACTATAACCAGGCCCTGCTGATCACACACACACACTATAACCAGGCCCTGCTGATCACACACACACACTATAACCAGGCCCTGCTGATCACACACACTATAACCAGGCCCTGCTGATCCCACACACACTATAACCAGGCCCTGCTGATCACACACACACTATAACCAGGCCCTGCTGATCACACACACACACTATAACCAGGCCCTGCTGATCACACACACACACTATGACCAGGCCCTGCTGATCACACACACACTATGACCAGGCCCTGCTGATCACACACACACTATGACCAGGCCCTGCTGATCACACACACACACTCACACACACACTATGACCAGGCCCTGCTGATCACACACACACACACACACTATAACCAGGCCCTGCTGATCACACACACACACACACTATAACCAGGCCCTGCTGATCACACACACACTATGACCAGGCCCTGCTGATCACACACACACTATGACCAGGCCCTGCTGATCACACACACACACACTATAACCAGGCCCTGCTGATCACACACACACACACACTATAACCAGGCCCTGCTGATCACACACACACTATGACCAGGCCCTGCTGATCGCACACACACTATAACCAGGCCCTGCTGATCACACACACACTATGACCAGGCCCTGCTGATCACACACACACTATGACCAGGCCCTGCTGATCACACACACACTATGACCAGGCCCTGCTGATCACACACACACACTATAACCAGGCCCTGCTGATCACACACACACACACTATAACCAGGCTCTGCTGATCACACACACACTATGACCAGGCCCTGCTGATCACACACACACACACTATAACTAGGCCCTGCTGATCACACACACACACTATAACAAGGCCCTGCTGATCACACACACACACTATAACCAGGCCCTGCTGATCACACACACAAACACTATGACCAGGGCCTGCTGATCACACACACACACACTATGACCAGGGGCTGCTGATCACACACACACACACACTATGACCAGGGCCTGCTGATCACACACACACACACACTATGACCAGGCCCTGCTGATCACACACACACTATGACCAGGCCCTGCTGATCACACACACACACACACACACTATGACCAGGCCCTGCTGATCACACACACACACACACTATAACCAGGCCCTGCTGATCACACACACACACACACTATAACCAGGCCCTGCTGATCACACACACACACACTATAACCAGGCCCTGCTGATCACACACACACTATAACCAGGCCCTGCTGATCACACACACACTATAACCAGGCCCTGCTGATCACACACACACACACACACTATGACCAGGCCCTGCTGATCACACACACACACTATGACCAGGCCCTGCTGATCACACACACACACACACTATGACCAGGCCCTGCTGATCACACACACACACACTATGACCAGGCCCTGCTGATCACACACACACACACACTATAACTAGGCCCTGCTGATCACACACACACACACACTATAACCAGGCCCTGCTGATCACACACACACACTATAACCAGGCCCTGCTGATCACACACACACACTATGACCAGGGCCTGCTGATCACACACACACACACACTATGACCAGGGCCTGCTGATCACACACACACACACACACTATGACCAGGGCCTGCTGATCACACACACACACACTATGACCAGGGCCTGCTGATCACACACACACACACACACTATGACCAGGCCCTGCTGATCACACACACACACACACTATAACCAGGCCCTGCTGATCACACACACTATAATCAGGCCCTGCTGATCACACACACTATAACCAGGCCCTGCTGATCACACACACACTATAACCAGGCCCTGCTGATCACACACACACTATAACCAGGCCCTGCTGATCAGACACACACTATGACCAGGCCCTGGTGATCACACACACACTATAACCAGGCCCTGCTGATCACACACACACTATAACCAGGCCCTGCTGATCACACACACACTATAACCAGGCCCAGCTGATCACACACACACTATAACCAGGCCCTGCTGATCACACACACACACACTATAACCAGGCCCTGCTGATCACACACACACACACACTATAACCAGGCCCTGCTGATCACACACACACTATGACCAGGCCCTGCTGATCACACACACACACACACTATAACCAGGCCCTGCTGATCACACACACACACACTATAACCAGGCCCTGCTGATCACACACACACACACACTATAACCAGGCCCTGCTGATCACACACACACACACACTATAACCAGGCCCTGCTGATCACACACACACTATGACCAGGCCCTGCTGATCACACACACACACACACTATAACCAGGCCCTGCTGATCACACACACACACACACTATAACCAGGCCCTGCTGATCACACACACACACACTATAACCAGGCCCTGCTGATCACACACACACACACTATAACCAGGCCCTGCTGATCACACACACACTATAACCAGGCCCTGCTGATTACACACACACTACAACCAGGCCCTGCTGATCACACACACACTATAACCAGGCCCTGCTGATCACACACACACTATAACCAGGCCCTGCTGATCACACACACTATAACCAGGCCCTGCTGATCACACACACTATAACCAGGCCCTGCTGATCACACACACACACACTATAACCAGGCCCTGCTGATCACACACACACTATAACCAGGCCCTGCTGATCACACACACACTATGACCAGGCCCTGCTGATCACACACACACACACTATAACCAGGCCCTGCTGATCACACACACTATAACCAGGCCCTGCTGATCACACACACTATGACCAGGCCCTGCTGATCACACACACACTATGACCAGGCCCTGCTGATCACACACACACTATGACCCGGCCCTGCTGATCACACACACACACACTATGACCAGGCCCTGCTGATCACACACACACTATGACCAGGCCCTGCTGATCACACACACACTATAACCAGGCCCTGCTGATCACACACACACTATAACCAGGCCCTGCTGATCACACACACACTATAACCAGGCCCTGCTGATCACACACACACACTATAACCAGGCCCTGCTGATCACACACACACTATAACCAGGCCCTGCTGATTACACACACACTACAACCAGGCCCTGCTGATCACACACACACTATAACCAGGCCCTGCTGATCACACACACACTATAACCAGGCCCTGCTGATCACACACACTATAACCAGGCCCTGCTGATCACACACACTATAACCAGGCCCTGCTGATCACACACACACTATGACCAGGCCCTGCTGATCCCACACACACACTATAACCAGGCCCTGCTGATCACACACACACACACTATAACCAGGCCCTGCTGATCACACACACACTATAACCAGGCCCTGCTGATCACACACACACACTATGACCAGGCCCTGCTGATCACACACACACTATGACCAGGCCCTGCTGATCACACACACACTATGACCAGGCCCTGCTGATCACACACACACACACACACCATGACCAGGCCCTGCTGATCACACACACACACACACACACACACTATAACCAGGCCCTGCTGATCACACACACACTATGACCAGGCCCTGCTGATCACACACACACACACACTATAACCAGGCCCTGCTGATCACACACACACTATGACCAGGCCCTGCTGATCACACACACACTATGACCAGGCCCTGCTGATCACACACACACTATGACCCGGCCCTGCTGATCACACACACACACACACACACACACACACACTATGACCAGGCCCTGCTGATCACACACACACTATGACCAGGCCCTGCTGATCACACACACACTATAACCAGGCCCTGCTGATCACACACACTATAACCAGGCCCTGCTGATCACACACACACTATGACCAGGCCCTGCTGATCACACACACACTATGACCAGGCCCTGCTGATCACACACACTATGACCAGGCCCTGCTGTCACTCCCAGTTTCCCATATCCTCACCAGCTGTAGGATCCTCCTGAACATGTCTGCCAGTCACGCACCGGGCTCTGTGCTGTGATAACAAGCAGCCGCCGCTGTCAGTCCGGCCTATGTATGATATTCCTTTAAGAGGTTAAGCTCCCACTCATAGAAATGTCTTTTCTTCTCGATCATTCAGATCACAGACAATGTTTACAATCCAGACCTGCTGCTCTGTCACATCCGGGACCATGTCCGCCAGCGCCACCTAGCGAGCCTCCAGGGGTCTGCTCTGCACACACAGGGCTGTGTCCTATGGAATCACTTCATACAGATAGAACAATATATCAATAGAGGGCCTGACATTAATCACATACAATCCAGTGGAATGCATACATTTATACAGAGCATACACAATAAATTAAGCATTCATTTATAGTCATAACAGATGAGGCTGCTGTTTCTACATTTCTTTATTAAAAGCTATTTTTGTATTTATGAGAAATACATTTTTTCAGTGACAAATTGTGAAAATCATCTGTGTCTGTTTTCTTTTTATATTTTGTGAAAATAATATTGTTCTAGTTAGCAAGAGACAAGGAAGCACAAGTGGCAGCCACATTATCACCCATGTAAAGGGCCGAGAGAGCCAATGTGTGTAATGCAGTATTGTGGCCTATTTATTAGTGTCAGCGATGGACTGATGAAGTGTCTTCGGTTCCATAGTGAGTCACACAACTCCTATAAAATCGGACCTATCCTGTTATATGTACGCACACATTTGTGGAAGACGCGCTGGAAAGCGCGACGCAGACTTTCCCATGTAGCTGTGTCTTTACGCCAGGGAAGTGGTTAGGGATTTTCGGGTTAGGGTTACACCCGGTAAGTGGTTAGTGGGTTAGGGTTAGGAAGTGAGGTTTAGAGGGTTAGGTTTAGGGTAAGTGGGTTAGAGGCTTATGGTTAGGAAGTGAGGTTTAGGGGGTTAGGTTAAGAGGGTTAGGGCTAGTGGGCTAAGGTGTATTACCTACTTTGGACATCTAGATCTGGACGCGAGCGCGCTTCCACATATGCGTGCGTACATATAATCCTATAAATATGGAAGATAATGTAAGCAGGGACAAGCTATTGAATGGAGGACCTGGTGCAAAATAAAGTGGGACCTACCGAAATTTCTTCTTTATATAATGTAAGTGCTCCTGTCGTTGAGTCAAGTCTGACTCTCCATGACCGTATCTACTGCTGCACACCAGGAACATCTTGTATCTGGTTGTGCTCATCCATAAGATTTTTATGGTAAATATACTGAAGTGGATTATCAGTTCCTTCTCCAGTGGACCACAATTTGTCTGTCATTTATGCTATGACCTGCCCATATTTTTTAACCCTTCATGGTGTAGCTCACAGCTTCATTGAGGTACACAAGCCCCTTCACCACGACAAGGTAGCAATCCAGAAGGGAAAAATATATTGGAACCCCCAATTATCTTCTCTATATAAGGCAAGTGCCCCTACAGCTCAATAAAGAGCCAAACAAATATATATAGGTGGTCAGATCACACTAGGGTGATCAGATCAAATCATCTTTCTATAAAATTATTAATCTGTCCCTCTTCTTGAATACGTTGAGTCCTTCTTTACCATTAGCTGCTGCTGGTATTGATTCAATGTCAAGATGTAGAAGAAAGACACTCCATCTAAATATTAACCCCTAAAAAATTGGTAAGTAATGGAGAGAAAGGGTTATAAATTACAAATATTTTTATTACATAATTTTTTTAATCAAAAAAACTATGATGATTTAAAAAATAAAAATTAGTATTAGGGCAGGTATTGATTCAACCCTACCCTGATGTGGGCCCATCACTGCATCTTAGCAGTTAGGAGTGCAAATATTGAAATCTACTTCATTATTTTACATGTACAACCTAAGTTAATAGGACCTGTGTATACCTCACTGTTAATTAATATTAGCAAATACATGTGCAAACTGCCACAAAGCAAATCTTTAGCCAGAAAATATAATTTAGAATTACAGTTTCTCTCTTTAAAGGCCGCTGCATTACCCATTCCCATCTATCTTATTGTCCTAAGCACTGCTGAAAGAAAATGACAGATTTAAACTACAATAATGTTTCCTGGTAAGGCTTGAATAATGTTATTACAGTTGAAATCGTCCACTTCCTTTCAGACTAGCAGTCTGTAATGAAGTTCCTCATGACACAACAAGACACCTAAATATAAGATGTTCTCTAAACTTATTTTTATGTTCCTGACTTGCATACCTACTAAACGTGTTGTTTTGTTATGTACTTCACAGGCATACGAAGATTTTACTAAACTACAGTGGACCTAAGACCTAAATATTGAGACAGAAAATATGAAGCAACAAAAAAAAAAAATGGAAATATCTACAAACCTCTATCTCAACCTGGGTTGTGTGGCAATATTAGTTTGGGAAACTGGGATTTAAAAGGTCCTCGCAATTTGCATTCTTGAAAATGATACCAAGTAAAGAAAATAAATTTTTTGCTTTGGGCAATAAATTAAAATGAAATAACCATGACATACTATTTCATCTGGTCTTAAATACTCTATTTTGAGAATTCTGATATATGTTCCATTTCTAAATGGACCTCTCCCTGATCGGGATATTTAATGAGGGAGGGTGTATCTTCTCTCTGGGACCAGGGAGGAGATGCTGGCAGCTGTCTCAGATGCAGCTGAAGTCTGGTATCAAGGCAACTGTGGCTTCAGAATCAAACCAACCCATCATCCACTTGTGTATAAACTGGCAGCCCAGCAAATGGATTATGGCTGCTGATATAATATCAAATGTTGAAGTTGATGAACCCGTGGGGAACCGTGATCATAACACAGTCTCATTTGAAGTCAGGTTTCACAAAGTTATAAGGGGCCAACAAAAACTCTTAATTTTTTAAAAAGTAACGTATAGACTGGAACAAAACCTGACATGTAATAATACTGTAAATAAATGGGCAATATTTAGCTCTTTACTAAAATATACATACATATCAGCATATACCATATGGAAATAAAAATAAAATAAGTAAATCACAATCCATGCTGCTTAACAATGGTTTAAAGATCATGATAATGAATAAAAAGCAGACATTTAAATTATCCAAATAAGAGAGAAAAGAGGTAGCTTTACTTCTGTACAAGAAATATAACAAGTCTTGCAAAAAGGCTATTATATTGGCTAAAATAGAAACGGAAAAGTTAATTGCACAAGAGAGTAGTACAAACACTAGACAGTTCTTTTTTTTAAATATATTAATGAAAGGAAGATTTTGTATCCATAAAATGAGAAACAGCCAGACTGATATAGATAGTGACTGCTAAAAGGCAGATGAGCGTAATTACCATAATTATTTTCTTCTGTATACACAAGATGGGTTCCAATGGTTGGCAAAGTATAACAAAATGGGAATGGACTACTTCACCAAATATTTGGTTAACTCGGGAAGAAATACGAAAGATGTTGAAAAAATAAATGTTAATAAAGCACCAGGTCCTGATGTCGTATTTAGGGAACTGGGTTATGTAATAGCCAAACCATTTTATCTCTTTTGAAGAATCAATCTTCCCAGACTCAGTACCAGAAAACTGGAAAAAAGCAGATGTGGTATCTTTATGATTGACGGGAGCAAGAGCAAATCCAGGGAACTATAGACCTGTAAGCCTCACTTCTGTAGTGGGGAAGCTCTGAGAAGGGTTGCTAGGGAATAAAGGAATATATCCATTTCAATAAAATATTAAAGGCATACCTAAATTTCCTGGATTATGAATGCATATGATAGAAGAGAATAAGCAGTGGATGCAAAAAAAAAATTGCATGAAAAAATACCAAAATAAACATTTACAAACCCACCCTGATCTTTCCTAAATCTTTTCAGTTTGCAAGCTGCAGCTTTTGTTAGTTGACACCCCAGAAAATTCCTCCTACGATTAGCATAAAATTCATAATTTGTTTTGGCCAATCAGTTTAGCTGATATGTATAATACTCTGGGGTTCCTGTGTTGCAAAGCAGCCTGGGATATGTAGTCTCTCTCTCTCTCTCTCTCCTTGTCCTTTTATTCATCTGTGAGCTCAGACCCCGCACCCTGGAGCATTACTTCATGTGATCTCTACCAGAGATCACATGAAGTACTTGGTTATGTAAGCTCCATGTGGGTGTGCAAAGCTGGATTTTACTTTCCTACATTTAACTTTGTAAGTACACTTACCTTCTCTATAATATACATATTTTTTCTGATAATAACTTCTTGTTTCTTACCAAACATTTGAAACCCAGTAAACTTTTATATACCTTTAAGCTGGAGTCAACATGGATTTATGGGGGACAGATCATATCAAAAAATCGAATTAGTTTCTATGAGTAGGTAAGTAGCGACTTGGATAAAGGCAACTCAGTGGATGTAGTCTTTTTGGACAATGTCTTTTGATGCAGTGCCACATAAGAGGCTATTGTACAAAGTAATGGGTACAGGAATTGCAGTAAATATATGCAAATGGGTTAAATCTGGCTAAAGGAGAAAACAGAGAGTTATGGAAAATACTTAGGCTAATTATTATTATTATAATTGTTTATTTGTACATATTCCATAGCGCTATACATAAGTTGTGATCAAGTTGAGAGCTTGCTAAAAGACAGGAAACAAAGGGTTGTTGTAAATGGATCATACTCGGATCGGACTAATGTGGTAAGTGGGGTTCCTCAGGGCTTAGTATTAGGTCCTCTCCTTTTTAACATATTTATTAATTACTTAGAAGTAGGACTGGAATTAGTGTCTTCATTTTTGCTGATGACACAAAGATGTGCAGGGTAATTAAATCAGAAAGTGATGTACTTTCCCTCCAAAGGGATTTGCATAAATCAGAGAAATAGGCAATTAAATAGCAGATGAGATTTAATACAAATAAATGTAAGGTTATGCATCTGGGAAGGAAAAAAAAACATGCAATCTATTATCATTATTTGTAACGCACCAACATATTCCGTAGAGCTATACATAAGTTAAGTTACAGGCAATGACAAGTTAAAGATTCACACATAGCAATGAATGGAGGGCCCTGTGTTTAAGCTAGGAATCCGGTGTCCATAGCGCTTTTCCCAAAAGCACCTTTTAGGATTGAAACTCGCAGACTTACAATCTATAAACTTAATGGAGCAAATCTAGGGGTATCTGATATTGAAAGGGATTTGGGAGTGCTTGTGGAGAACCACCTAAGTAACAGTGCTCAATGCCACGCAGCATCTGCGAAGGCAAATAAAATATTAGCATGTATTAGGAAGGGTATAAAAGCAAGGGAAGCATATATAATTCTACCTCTATACAAATCCCTAGTACACCCTCATTTGGAATATGGAGTACAATTTTGGGCACCAATTCATAAAAAGGACATTTTAGAACTGGAAAAACTACAGAGAAGGGTTACAAAACTAATAAGGGGAATGGAGGGGCTAAGTTATGAAGAAAGACTAACCAAATTAAACTTATTTTCTCTAGAAAAAAGGTGTCTAAGAAGGGATATGATTACCCTATACAAATACATCCAGGGTCAGTATAAAGATTTGTCAAGGGAGATTTTTGTGCCAAGAGGGTTTTAACTGACAAGAGGACATCCCTTGAGGCTAAAAGTAAAACGATTCCACCTTAAAGTAAGAAAAGGGTTCTTCACAGTAAGGGTGGTTAATCTGTAGAATTCTCTACCAAAGAGGTGGTGACAGTGGATTTGATAGGTAACCTTAAAAAGGGCTAGGATATATTTTTAATAAAAAAGGGCATTCAGGGTTATCCGGGCTAATTAGAGAGTTAGTATTGATCTAGGGAGGAATCTGATCGCCAGTATCTGGGGTCAGGAAGGAATTCATTTTTTTCCCCTTTTGAGACAATTGGCAAAGTTTCACTGTTTTTTTTTTTTGTTTGCCTTCCTCTGGATCAATTAACAACTAATCTGCATATTGCAGATCAGAGGAGATCTTAAAAGGTTGAACTTGATGGGCTAAAAGTATTTTTTTCAACCTCAATTACTATGTAACTATGTAACTATGTTAATGAAAGAATATATATATATATATATATATATATATATATATATATATATATCAGAAAGAGATGTCAAACATCTAGTTATAACCAATATTATATTCTTTCCTTAGTACACCAAAAGGTAATATATTATTTTTAATGTTTTTTCATTATTTTTAATATTTTCTTCTGTGCCGTAGTCCAAAATGTAAATAAAGTTTTTTTTTCTTTTATGTCGTTCCCATATATTTTTCTTGGTAAGATTGAAAACTTGCAGACTTACAATCTAAAGGTTTTGGGTGTAGTACAGGAGGGTGAAAAATGCAGACACTGAGCGTTTAGTATGGTAGATGAGTCTAGCCTAGGCATTGAATATGGATTGAAGGGAGGATAGACGGGTGGTGGGTAGGCCAGCCAAAAGTGAGTTGCAGTAGTCAAGACAGGATATGATGAGGGAATGTATTATAATCTTAGTTGTGTCTTGTGTAAGGTAGTGGTGTATTTTGGAAATGTTTTTTAAATTGAAAAGACAAGATTTTGTTAGTGACTGTATGTGAGTAATGAAGAGAGAGATTGCAGAGTTCAGTAGAACCCAAAGACAACGGGCTTGGGAGGTGGGAGTGATGATGGAATTTTTGACAGTGAGAGAGATGTGATGAGTTGACGCTGTAGTAGATGGTGGGAAGATTAAGAGTTCGGTCTTAGACATGTTGAGTTTGAGATGGTGGGCAGACATCCAGGAGGATATGCTTGAGAGGCAGTTGGAAGCACGTTCTAGAATAGAGGGGGATAAATCAGGTGCTTATAGGTAGATTTGAGTGTAATCTGCATAGAGATGATACAGAAATCCAAACGATTGTATTAGGGTGCCAAGTGAGGATGTATAAGACTGAACCTTGGTGTACGCCAACAGACAGAGTGTGAGAAGATGAAGAAGTGTCAGAGAAGGAGACACTAAATGTTCGATCTTGTAGGTATGATGTGAACAATGAGAGAGCAGTATCTCTGATTCCAAGGTAGTGGAGAATTTGGATTAGTAGAGGGTGATCAACTGTATCAAATGCAGCAGAGGGAATCCACGAGAAGTAGAATAGAAAAGTGACCCTTTGACTTGCCAGTGATAAGTATGGTAGAGAGGGGAGGGATAAGCTGTGATGGAATAGGATCTAGAGGACAGGTAGTAAGGTGAGAGGTTGATAGTAGGCTGGATACTTCATCCTCTGTTACAAGGTCAAATTAATGCATAATGGCTGTGGGATTAGGGAAGGGTAAAGGCTGGTTGTTATCAGTTAGTTGAGAGGAGGGAGTGTGTGGTCCATGTTGAGAGGAGAGTTTGTTACAAATGTTTTCAATTTTATGCTTAAAATGGCTGGCAAAGTCTTCAGCTGTGAGACATGAAGGGACTGGAGGTGGTGGTGGGCAGAGGAGAGTGTTGAAGGTAGCAAACAAATGTTTGGGGTTAGAGGACAGAGTAGATATTAAAGATGTAAAATAGGGCTGCTTGGCAAGGTTGTGGGCAGAGAAGTAGGAGCGCAACATAAACTTGTAGTGGAGAAAATTTGCTGAAGTGCGTGATTTCCATCGTAGTCGTTCAGCTGTGCGGGATCACCTCTGGATATATCATATTTGTGTAGTGTGCCATGGTTGGGGATGAGAGTGAGGGCATCTGCGTGTGTTTATGGGGGCCAGAGTGTTATAGGTGGAAGTAAGAGTCATGTTGTACTCTGAGGTGGCAGTGTCAGGACAAGTGAGATCAGTAAGAAGGGAGTTGTAACACAGTAAAAAGGTGTTGTGGGTCAAGTGTTTAAAAGTTTCTGTGGATAATGGTGACCGAGATAGAAGAAGGGCAGTGAGAGAAAGATGCACTGAGGCTGCAGGATAGAAGGTGGTGGTCAGATAGAGGGAGTAGGCCGTTAATGGCAATGTTGAGGTCGCCAAGAATGAGTGAATGTGGTAAGTGGGGTTCCTCAGGGTTCAGTATTAGATCATTTCCTGTTTAACATATTTATTAATGATTTAGAAGTAGAACTGGAACGTATTGTCTCCATATTTGCTGATGACACTAAGCTGTGCAATGTAATTAAAAAGAGAAAATTATGTACTTTCACTGCAAACAGATCTACATAAATTAAAGGAATGGGCAATTAAAAGTCAGATAAGAATTAATATAAATAAATGTAAAGTTATGCATTGGGGAAGGAAAAATACGCATGCAATTTATAATCTAAATTGAACAAATCTAGGGAAAGAAGGGGATTTGGAGTGCTTATGGACGATCTATGTATTAGTATTCAATGCCAAGCATCATCTGCAAAGGCATGCATTAAGAGGGTTATAGAAGCAATGGAAGCAAATATAATTCTCCCACTATATAAATCCCTAACCCTTATTTGGAATATGGAGTACAATTTTAGGCACCTCTTCAAAATAATGGTATTTTAGAGCTGAAGAAGGTCAACAAAATGAACAAGGGAAATGGAGGCACTAAACTATGACTAAACAAACTAAGCTTATTTTCTCTAGAAAAAAAGGCGCCTAAGAGGGGATATGTCCAGAATCAAGATAAGGCTATATCAAGGGATCTTTTTGTGCCAAGATGTTTTTAACTGATGAGAAAGAAAAGGGTTCCTCACAGTAAGGGCAGTCAGACTGTGAAAGTGAGGTTTTGGCAGCAAATGAGGTTGTGGCTTCAAATTCAATAGATAACTTAAAAAGGGGGTTGGATATAATATTATATGCAGGGTTATGTTGGATAACTAGAGATGTAAGGGTATTGATCAATGGAATAATGTGACAATCAATTAGTAATGTTTCAGTGAGTTTTTGTTTGCCTTCCTCTGGATCAAATCACAATTCAGTAATTACAAGGATCAGAGGAGGACTATAAAGCTTGAACTTGAAGGACTAAGTCTTTTCCATCTTAATTATCATGCTACTATCTATGCATTATTATTGAAATTGCATTGTACTTGTAAAAATATATATACATTCTTCTGATTGACTTCAATAAACACTAAGTTAAAAAACTCCTCACGACTAATCTCTACCAAACTGAAAAAATATTTCACAAAATCGGAGAACCTTGGTTTTAGTACTCAAGGCGAACAGCCCACATAAATACACATTTCCCTTTATAAGTTGAGCAATAGCTCTCCCTCCCCCAATCATTGTTATAATTTCTTTTTTTTTCATTAGTCATGGCATGAATATTCCTATTTGGTATATATTGTTAATATATGTGTCTTTAAAATAAATAATAGCGAAAGCAATGGCTGGCAGTTGGGTTGTGGGCTATTGCATGGAGTTGCATGTTTGTTTATAAGAATTCATGTGAAACGCTTTTTTTGCACGGAAACATAGTAATTGAGGTTGGAAAGAGACTACTGGGCCATCAAGTTCAACCATTTAAGATCTTATTTGATCTCCTTGAATTATGTGAAATCTTACTTGATCAAGAGGAAGGCAAACAATCAAAAAACTGTCACGGTTAGGATTTCCCTGCATGTGTAAATGGTAGGATCTTTATTGCTAAGACAAAACAAAACTCAGATCCACATGCAGAGTACGACTTGGAGCTGACAGTATCTGAGAAGTAGAGTAAGCACTGGTACACAGACAGGATAGACTTCTACTGATAGGAGCTGAGTACTGTAGTAAGTAGGAACTGGCTTTGTACACAGCCAGGATTCACTGGTACTGACAGGAACTACAGGCTGGAGGAAGCAGGTAGTGGATATGTACACAGACAGGTATCACTGATATTAACAGGAACTGAGCAAGCAAACAGTGAACTCAGAGAGTAGGAACAGCGAACCGTGTATACAGGAACAAAGTAGAAGTGAGCAAAGGAACAGTTGAAGGCATAAACTGGAACCAAACGCTACAGGAAACAGGAGCTCACACAAAATACCATGATTCCAAACAACAGGCACTGGGGTCCCTGACAAATACACTGCCAGTGTTCCTGGAAGGGTGAAAAATTATTCTATCTCCCAAATACTGACAATAAAACTATTTCCTGCATCAGTACCCTCCTATTCTAGTTATCCAACATAAACTTTTATGCTCTTTTTATTCACTGGACCCTGGATGTATTCATACAAGATAATCATACACCCTCTTAGGCACTTTATTTTCTAGAGACATTAAGTCTATGCACCTGTGACAAAAGCACCACTCAGGCGTTACTGTGCATAGTGAGGAGTATCGCTCAAACTGCACATGCATGATTAGGACGTAATCGCGCATGCGTTGGTGAGCCGAGGGAGAGAGTGAGGGAGAGAGGGGAGGGAGAGAGACAGGAGGGATAGAGACGGGAGGGAGAGAGGGAGGGAGAGAGAGAGAGGGGAAATCATGACTGCGCAGTGCAAGTAATTGCACATTCACAGTTAGGCTGTTATCACACATGAGTTGGTGAGCCGCAGAGAAAGAGGGAGAGAGACATAGAGGGGAGTTAGAGAGATGGGAGAGAGAGGGAGGGAGAGAGAGAGAAGGGAGGGAGAGAGAGAAGGGAGAAAGAGAGAGGGAGGGAGAGAGAGAAGGGAGGGGGTGGGATGGAGAGAGGGGGAGAGAGAGGGGCGCATAGAGGGGGAGAGTCGCACAGAGAGGGAGAGGGAGCACAGAGAGAGAGAGACAGAAGGTACACAGAGAGAGACAGCACTGAGACAGAACAGACTGTATGATACTATGACGGGCAAGATACTAGTCTGATAATAAAAAAAGAATAAGCGAATAAAACAAAAATATTTTGCTCCTACTAAGCAGGATTTCTTAATAAAAACAAGCATAATTGATCCAAAGAACACTCAGGATATAGAGCTTCATTTCACCCACTGATTTGTATCTAGTGCATAGTAGATTGGCCATTAGTTTGTTGCTGCAGCAAGCCAGATATTTTCAGATTTCTTTTATCATGTATTACAAAACATTAACAGACTAATTAACTTTAATCAGTACTTAATTTCAAAACCAAAATGAGTCACAATTAAATTATGTCTGTATCTCAGTTCTTTCTTGCTTGCATTAAATTCTCTGTATTAATAAACAACAGGAAAGACATGAACAGGAAGCAAATATGTAATTATATATTTCAAAACTCTTAGAGTGGAAAAAGCAGAATGAATATTCTCCCCACAAGTCAACCATTAGTTCACAGCACTGTAGACACAATAGCTGAGAAGACAAAATGCAAAAGTGACCCATAGTGTAGTATCTTTTCCAAATTGCCAAATGCCCCACTCCATAATAACCATCAATTTGCTCCTTCTTTGAAATATGTTCTTGAGATATATGGAGATATCATCCACAACTCCCTTGGAACACTACTGATCATCACATATAATAGTTGTCAAAGTGTGTAAAGCTCCCGCCACGCATGTGCAATTGTTCAGCGTGAGCATCACATGCGCATAGCATGCCGCAAGAGGGGGTGAGAGACAGGGGAGAGGGAGAGTGGGAAAGAGACAGGGGAGAAGGGGGAAAGAGACACAAGAGAAGGAGGGGAAGAAACATAGTGGAGGGACAGGTAAGAGGGAAAGGGAGGAAGGAGAGGGGGGAAGTGACACAGGGAAGGGAGAGGGGAGGAAGAGACACAGGGGAGGGTGAGGTACAGACACTTCAAATATTATCCCGTCATTTTTGACTGGGAAGTTACTAGCTATCTAATTTTAGAGTAGTCTTTGCATATATGGGTTGCATATGCGTGTGTTATAAAATATATCCCATTGGGTCCTTATCACTGTTTATTATTCAGTCCATCTTCCAACCACCATTATCACAACTTCTGCCATGAAGATTGCCATTCCTCTCAATATTATTAAAACTTTATTAAAATATCATTAAGATATTGCCAAGCAAATATATTAAGACCCTCCATATATTTGAGGAGCTCTAGATGTCGGACAAATATATTGACCAGCTACTGTTATCATTGCACTACTCACTCCTCATACTCCCCAACAATGCTATCCATCTATGTATATTAATAATTTAAAAACAGAGTGTAACGGAACCCATCACTGTTTTACCCTGTTTTATGGTTATTTATTTATCATGGTTAAAATATGATCACATTGCTGTACTGTAGATATGTTGTTTTATGTTCTACAGAATATATTGGCTCAGAATATTACAGCTACTAGGCTAATAGATAATCCTATTACAGAGACTCCTCATAAGATAAGGAAGTCTATTGTATAAAGTGTTTTATTATGAGACATAGAACAAAGAGTATAATCTGATCAATGTCTGATTGTATCAAAGTAGCCAGGTTGCCTCAGGGAGGTGTGACCACACCTATTGTCTCTCTATGTGTATTGTGTGGCCAAATATGGGCATGTGTATTACCTGTGGAAAGAGGTGTATATATATTTACGCATATAACAAAATAAAGACAGTATTCTTTGACTCCTAATTGAGTGTGGTCTGGGCTTCTGAGACTGCGCAGTGCTTCTATATGGATATTTAATGCTGAACCTGACTCTCCCTCTGGAACTCTTGGATGGGATTATACCAACTAAACTTTTACACAGCAGCTTGCCAGGGAAAAGGACGTCTCCAACGGCTGATACCCTCTCACTACCGGGGTAGCCGTTACATTGGTGGCAGTGGTGGGATGGTCCTTTTATCCAGAGAGCAAGTGCTGAATGGAGTCTCAGAATGCCAAGCTGAAAAGACCCACACTAAAAGATTTATTGGAGAGTCGTGGTAGGAGTGCCAGTAACAAGCCACGGAGAGAGCTGATAACTGACCTGCTGGAGCTGGACGAAATGTATAGATCCATGGAAGTAACGGAGCCCCTTACATCTGTCAGCGAGGACGATGTAATTACTGGTATTGTACGGCGGAGATTATCCTTGTATCCAGAAACGTCCGTGGAACTAATAAACCAGCTGCTCCGGGAAACAAGGGAAGAGATAGAAACTAAGAGGAGACAAGAAACGGAACTGGTAAGAGCTAGACAGCCCATTAGACAGGCAGTTCCCCCCCCCCCCCCACCCACTGCTACAGTAAAGAAAATACCGTTCACTGCATTTAAAGCTTTTGTAGAAAGTGAGGAGGAAATAGATGGATATTTGGCTGACTTTGAGAGGCAGTGCTCACTACACCAGGTACCACCAGACCAATGGGTCACTATTTTGTCTGGGAAATTGTCGGGCAAAGCCAATGAAGCCTTTAGGGCTCTTGCTCCAGAGGATATTTTACAATATCAGCAAGTTAAAAAGGCGCTGCTAACCCGATATGCCATAACCCCAGAAGCATACCGCCGTCGCTTCCGGGAGTCCAAGAAGAAAGCTGTGGACTCCCACATGGAATGGGCAAACACAATACAAAGGGTGGCATCACATTGGGTGCGAGGGTGCAATGCCAACACCGGAGAAGAAGTGTTACAGTTGTTCTTGATGGAACATTTCTTTCAAGATCTGGCTGCGGATATACAGGACTGGGTGAGAGATCGCCGCCCTGCCAACTTAACTGAGGCAGCGCGACTAGCAGATGAATATGCAGAAACAAGGAAGGTGAGCCAAGCTACCACACGACCAGCACCTAGAACAGAGGCACGCACCCCAACCTACGCTGCACGCACAGAATTTCGGGCTCCAGTACCCCCAGGACCTCCATGCCCTCAAGGGTCTTAAAACCAGCCCCGGGAATCTTACAAAGTGACATGTCATCACTGCAGCAACACAGGGCACATTGCCCGTTATTGCCCTTTGAGATCAGCCAATAACAAATGGAGGCGCACAACACCCCACACAGAGACCCCGCAGTCACGTCCCTCTGCTGCTCACTGCCTGGAAATCAAAGGGAGCCCTGAGGAGTGTTTGGGAATCTTGTATGAGGCCAACCCCGTACAGGCTGCCTCCCCGGATAACCGCCAGCATCACCGCCAAGAGGTGCGTGTGAATGGACAGATAGCCCAAGGCTTAAGAGACACTGGCGCTACCATCACTTTGGTGCAGAAACATCTCGTGAAACCAGAACATGTATCTAATCGTACCGTTGCTGTTCGTGTCGCAGGGGGGGCTGTTTTTCGCTTACCCACCACCCAAGTACACTTGGATTGGGGAGTTGGGTCGTGAAAGACCACAGTAGGCATCATGGACAATTTACCTGCTGAGGTCGTGCTGGGCAACTATATTGGCCCTCTAGCCTCAGCCTTTTTACCCACGACTGCTGCTGCTTGTCCCGTGACCACCAGCTCACGGACCCGTACCGAGGACGATCCTACAACAAGTCGGGAGACCCAGGTAAGCCACAAGCAGACACCTAGCACTAACACCACAGAGAGACCCATAGCGTGGGACACCCCCGAAGAGCTTGGGAGGGAAACTAGACAGGACCCCATCCTCCAAAAGTACCGAGCATTAGCCGACGATAGAGGGGATGAGCGGGAACGTTTTATATGGAAAGGGGTTTCTATGGGACAGAGATTGTGGCCCACCTTTTGGACACTGGGATCCTGGACTGTTGGGATGGGATCCTGGATTTTTTTGGGTGGGTGTACAGGGGAAGAACAGTGGGCCCTGTACAATAGGGGCCCGACCACGAGCTGGGGGAGGAATGTACTCTGCAACTTGGGACGGTTTTGCTAAAGGACTTCAGTTCATTTGGAAGGCTGATGCTTTTCTGCCTCATTATTTAATTGTCTGAAACCAGTTTGTAAAATGTATTTTCCCTCTCCTTGAAATGTTTATTGCTGTGAATGCTGTATGAAGTGTGCGTTTGTTTTGTTCTTGAAATGTGAGGAAATGTGAATTGCAGTAATGCTCATGGGTTGTCAAACTATAGAAGTGACCAACAAATCATTTTGTCCGGACATCCCCAGGCCGATCCGTTGGGGTCAGACCGTGTATGCCGGTTTATGGTCACAGGGGAGGTGTGTAACGGAACCCATCACTGTTTTACCCTGTTTTATGGTTATTTAATTATTATGGTTAAAATATGATCACATTGCTGTACTGTAAATATGTTGTTTTATGTTCTACAGAATATATTGGCTCAGAATATTACAGCTACTAGGCTAATAGATAATCCTATTACAGAGACTCCTCATAAGATAAGGAAGTCTAGTGTATAAAGTGTTTTATTATGAGACATAGAACAAAGAGTATAATCTGATCAATGTCTGAATGTATCAAAGTAGCCAGGTAGCCTCAGGGAGGTGTGACCACACCTATTGTCTCTCTATGTATATTGTGTGGCCAAATATGGGCATGTGTATTACCTGTGGAAAGAGGTGTATATATATTTCCGCATATAACAAAATAAAGACAGTATTCTTTGACTCCCAATTGAGTGTGGTCTGGGCTTCTGAGACTGCGCAGTGCTTCTATATGGATATTTAATGCTGAACCTGACTCTCCCTCTGGAACTCTTGGATGGGATTATACCAACTTCACTTTTACACAGCTGATTGCCAGGGAAAAGGGCGTCTCCAACGGCTGATACCCTCTCACTACCGGGGTAGCCGTTACACAGAGATAGGTACTTGATATTATACATTGCAATTGAAGGAAGCCAACACAAACTTTCCTTAAAACAAACCACTTTAAGCATACAAGAGGAATTCTGTTCCTGCAAGTTAGAGTAAATATCTCAGGTATTCACTTGTTTGGAAAGCTAATTTTTACTCTCCTTAACCAACTGGGACATCTTCTGTCATAATGCAACTACCAGCATAAACAGGCATCAACACTTACTACCTACTGAGGTGGGGGGAAATTTGAATTCACATGAATTTATCTTTTATCTTAATAATGGGAATGTGGCAGCTACAACTGACAGTTCTTTCAATATGACTAATGGAAAGCTCATTAGAAGGACATAGCATCCTGAGAAAGTATTAGGCTTAAAGCAACAAAGAATAACGTATAATAGTTAGCAGAATGTGAGTAACGCCTGTGAGATGCGTTCTGCACAGACTTTACTTACAGACCAGGTAAACAACTTTTCTGACCAGGTAAACAACAGGTAATCACGAAACTGCTACTGCACTACTGCGCCTAAGGGAGACGTTCATGCCAATGTGCCCCAGCAGGCCGCCTGCACTAATGGGCCTATGCAGCGCAAGCTGAGAGAAAGGGAGGGGGCGAGAGAGAGTGGGGAGGAAGGGGCAGGCAGGGAGAGAGGTAGGGGGAGGGAGATTGAGGCAAAGAGGGCATAGGGGGTGGAGGGGACAGAGAAAGGGAGGAGGGAGGGAAAGAGAGAGAGGGGGAGAGGATGGAGGGGATTAGAGGGGAGGGAAGGAGAGAGGGAAAGGGGGGTAGAGAGGGAGGAGGGAGAGAGGGGGCAGAGAGGAAGAGAGGGGAGGGAGAGAGAGAGGCGGACAGAGGGAAGGAGAAAGAGGAAGGGAGAGACAGAGAGAGGGGAGAGAGAGGGAAGAGGAGGAGAGAAGGGGGAAAGAGAGGGGAAATAAAGGAGAAAAAGGAGGGAGAGAGGAAGGGTGAGAGCTAGGAGGTAGGGGAGGGAGTGGCAAAGAGAGGGAGGGAAAGAGGGGGAGAGAAAAGGAGAGTGGGAAATGAGGGGGGAGAGAGGTTGGAGCGGGAGAGGCAGGGAGGGGGAGCGAGAGAGGGAGGGAAAGAGGGGGAGGGGGAAAGAGAGGGAGGGAAAGAGGGGGGAATGGGAGTAGGGAATGGGAGAGTGAGAGAGGATGGAGGAAAATAGAGGGGGAGAGGGAGAGAGAGGGGAATAGAGGGGAGGGAGATGGAAGAAGGAGAGGGGAGAGAAGGGGAGGAAAAAAGGGGGCAGAGATGAGAAAGGGGGACGGGAATAGAGGGGGGAGAGAAAGGAGGACAGATGGAAGAAGAAAAAGGAAGGGGGAGACAGAGGGAAGGAGAGAGGGGGAGGGGTGGGAAAGTAGTGGAGCAGAGGAGAGAGGATGAGAGAAAGAGATTGGGGAAAAAAAGGAAAGAGGGGGGGAGAGGGAGGGTGAGAGCTAGGGGGTAGAGGAGGAAACGGGAGAGAGAGGGAGGGAAAGAGGGGGAGAGAGAGGGAGGGAGGGAGAGAGAGGGGGAAGGGGAGAGGTAAAGGGGGAGAGAGGGAGGAAGGGGAGGGTGAGGCAGGGTGAGAGAGAGAAGGGAGGGAGGGAGAATGGGAGAGAGAGGGAGGGAGAGAGAGAAAGGGAGGTGAAGAGAGAGAGAGAGAGAGAGAGGCGGAAGGGAGAGAGGGAGGGACAGAGAGAAGGAGGGACCGAGAGAAGGAGGGAGGCAGAGAGGAGAGGGAAGTGGAGGTAGAGAGAGAGAGAGTTAGAGAGCACAAGGAGTGCAGACAGAGGGCACAGAGAGAGAACACACACACAAAGAGGGGGCACAAAGAGAGAGAGCAAAGAGAAAGAGGGTGGACAGAGAGAGCGCACACAAAGAAAGGATGCAGAGAGAGAGAGACAGTGCAGAGTGGGACTGAGGGCTCACAGAGAGAGTGCACAGAGAGAGACAGAGGGCACACAAAGACAGACAGCACATACAGAGACAGAACAGACATTGGAACATAACATATGATAGCGTCATTTATGACGAGCAAGTAACTAGTTTTATATAAAAGTTAAAATGTAGAGGTTGTGTTTATTACTTATTTATTTTTGCTTTCTAAAAACATTTTGCCCATTATCAAGTTTAGTTTTTAAAAAAACATATATGAAAAAATCTCACCACAGTTGTCTTCTAACTTCAGAAAAAAATGTAACGCGAGAAAAAAAACACAATTTGAAGTAATGCGTTTGAAATAGAGAAGTCAAAAAGCCTTCCAGCAGAAGTGGTGCAAAAAATACAGTACAAGACATGTAAGCATGCCTAATATGTATAAGGCCATCCAGAGTAAAGTGTTTTAGGTAGAATGTGCAGACTAGGTGCACCTATTGGTTTGCCATCAAAATCTATGTTTCTGTACACAATGATCACATATTTCAAACAACTTTCCAAGCAAATAGGAGATGGAAATTGTGGATTTAGTACTCTGTAACTTAATAACTTTCCATTTTTATGGTCCACCTTTCTGTTATGGTCCATCTTTTTCATAGGTTAGCTGGTATGATCTGAGCAACACAGAACACAAATCTTTGTTGACTGTACCCTTTACTTGTTTTAGGAACATGACTACTACAAGTCCTCAAAATAGTCCTTAATAAAATTAGGATAAAATGGACATACTTAAAATGAGACTTCACTTTACTTAAAGGGATATGTAAGTGAGCTGGATTATGAATGCATCTGATAGAGGAGAATTAGTAGTGTATGAAAACATGTGTTATATAGAAAAGTTCAGTTTACATACAAAGTTATTTGCATAAAATTCAAATCCAGTGGTTCACACACACAGGACACTTACATAAGCCGGGTATGCACAGGAAATACAGCAGTGTACCTACAGGAAAAACAGTAAGATACAAATGTTGACCTTTCTGGTGCAGAGCACAGGAAGTAACTGTTGCAGTTCTTGTACTGAGCACATGCCAGAAGCCACTGAGGCGTAGAATGATGCAATCTATTATCCTGATTCTGAATTTGAATATTATGCTAATTGAGGTGGAGTTTTCTTGGAGTGTACACGATAAAATGCAAATGCCAAAAAACATAGGACATTTTGCTAATGTTTATTTGAAGATGTTTTCATGCAAAAAATGTTTTCACACACTACAAATTGTCCTCTATCAGATGCATTCATAATCCAGCTCATTTACATATCCCTTTAAGACTCTGGACATACTGCCAATACCAATGTGGTTCGTACATGGAGTGCTTCTTCAACGAATTATGACAAATGCAGACAGCTGAACGACTAGACTTTTCAAGCATGTCCAACAATGCATGTGTGGGTTGAGTAAAACTGGGTTTATATGTTAAGTGGATATAAATTGTTAATAACAGAGATATACCAAATCCTGCATTATAAACCTGTATTAGAGAAACATATTTAGTATTCATAAAATAGCCTATGTCAATGGAGCTGTGAGTAGTGAATGAGTGTATAGAATTCTGTTTGAGTTTACAGAAATCTATAATCTACATAATCCTCTGTAATGGAGAAACACGACCATAACATAGCAACAGTAGATGGATAAAGAGTCAGTCACCTGTAGACCTAGTGACAGGCAAGTGTTAATGCTGCTTCAAAGACACATTAACTGAACCTTCAAGTGAGTCTGACCCTGTTAGGTTTTTTTCCATTACTAATGCAAAAAACATTCCTAGGGAAAAGATAAATCTGTAACGGAAAACGAGAGTAGATAAATACATTCAACACATTTCATAACTGATGTAACGTATAGGTGCTAAAGCTAAAACTGTAACAAATGCTTATTTTCACATAGCACAACCTTGATCCTATGTAGGAAGCAGCCATGTTGTCTACAATACTTATGTTAATTGGCTGACACTCTTTTACATGCTAAGTAAAACATTGTGTACCAAATCCAGCACCATGTTTTAGGTGAAAGTGACTGAAATCTTGCAGTATATGCTGCATACTATGACTGTGTATGTCCTCTAATACAGTATGTATGCTTAATTAGAATAAATAAACTTTTGTAGGTTTGTGTTCTGTTTTTAACATCAAATATTCTTTGCTATTTAAAGACAAGGCTTAACCAAAAGGTTAATAAATAGTGTGGCTGCAAGAATGTAATGTAGCAAAGCTACAACCTTAGTAGCTATGTAAAACATAAAATCATTTTTAGAGAAAATCTTAATTTTGGCAGATTCTAATTATTCCTAAGGGCTTCCACGATGTTAGTCTTCGTCACTTCATGCTGGCTTGGTGACTGAGGGAATGTGCCCAGCTAATGTTTTTAATAATTCAGTAGTAATTTAATGTTTGACGCCTTTCTCCTTTCCTATTGATGCAGGAGGTATTACTGTATTGCATGGAGCTGCGGTGAAGCAAGGTAAGGTAAATTGAGCTATGGGAAGAGATGTTGTCGAGTGCACCTGCTTTGAGAAGGAGTGTCATGGAAGGGAGCTGCTATGGGAAGTGATTTTGGGCAAGGGAGCTGTCATGGGAAGGGGTGTTGGAGAGAAGGGGTCCTATGCGAACGTGTCTCGGGGTATTTAGAAAGGCCTGTGGCTGGAGGAGGTCTTGGGGCAATGGAGCTGTCTAAGGAAGGGGTCTTGGAAAAATAAATCAGTAGACTGGGGGAAGAAGATGGTTTACGGAGGGGGATAATGGGGTACTTAGGGAGCTACTTTGGGAAGGGGTCCGAGGGTGGCAGAGAAGGTGGCATTAAGTGAACTGGCACCGGGGAAGGGGGACTGCAAAATAATATTTCTGGCCTCCCACTCTATTCACTAGCTCCGCCATTGTACACCTCTCATGGTCAACTTGCAGCTCTTTCATTTCCCATTCTATATCTCAGCTTTTTGTGTGGTTTTGTATGTATATACATATACTTGTTGTTGTTTAGTCGTTCAGTCACGTTGTGACTGTATGGACCACACTAGGTGCATCTCTCAGTCACTAGCCCTCTGAGCTCCTTCAAGTTCAGGTGAATTGCTTCAGTGACCTCATCTATCCATCTCTGCCTCTGTCGTCCCCTTCTTCTTGTGCCTTCAATCTTTCCCAGCATCGGATTCCCAGCATTTTCTAGGGAATTCTGTCATTTCATAATATGGCCAAAATATTTGAGCTTCAGCCTCATGATCATACCTTCTAGTGAACAGTTTGTCTTGATTTCCTGAAGTATTGATTTATTGGATCTTCTTGCCATCCAAGGGACTCTAAGCAGTCTTCTCCAAAACCACAATTCAAAGGTGTCATTCTACGGTACTCTTTATGGTCCAGCTCTCAAATCCATATGTTACTACTGGGAATACCATAGTTCGAACTATGCAGACCTTTGTTGATAGTTTAAAATCTTTACTTTTTACTAGCTTGTCCAAGATTGCCATAGCTTTCCTCCCCAGAAGAAATTTTTTTTTGTAATTTCATGACTACAGTCATCATCTGAAGAGATCTTGGATCCCAGGAAAATAAAATCTGTCACTGCCTCCATTTCTTTCCCATCTATTTGCCAGGAAATGATTTTGTCGTTTGCCATGATCTTTAGTTCCTCCACACATTCAGCCATCAGCGTAGTATCATCGGCGTATCTGAGGTTGTTGATATTCCTTTCAGCAATATTGATTCTGGCTTTGGATTCATCCAGTCAAGCCTTACACATGATGTATTCTGCTTATAAGCTGAATAAATAAGGTTACAATATACAACCTTGAACCATTCTGTTGTCCCATATTCAATTCTAACTGTGGCTTCTTGCTCTACATACAGATTCTTTAGTAGGGGATTAGATGATCTGGTACTCCCATCTCTTTAAGAACTTGCCACATTTTGTTGTGATCCACACAGTCAAAGACTTTAGAATAGTCTATGAAGCAGAAGTAAATGTTTTTTTGGAACTCTCTTGCTTTTTCTTTTACCCAGCAGACATTGGCAATTCTCTTGTGCCTCTTCATCTGCGGAACCCGGCTTGCATATCTGGTAGTTCCTGGTCCATATATTGTTGGAGTCGGGCTTGTAGAATCTTAAGCATCAATTTGCATGTGAAATGAGTGCAATTGTTTAAATTGGAGCACTCTTTGGCACTGCCTTTTTTGGGATTGGGATGTAGACTGACCTTTTCCAGTCTGTTGGCCATTGTTAAGTAATAAGAAACTTGCATGGGAAACAAAACTAACCAAGGGCTCCATTCAATTCCCTGTTTCATAAACTTACATAGTCTCATAGTGCTCAGTAACTTTCCCTAGCTATTCTATTCACCCTTTCAACATTATTTTGAGTGTGATACTCACAATGCCTGAGAGTAACCCGTATTTGCAATATTACACCTCGCTTCCCCATTGATATTCACACATCAGTAATATTACCAGTTGCTTTTGCTAAAAAAAGCTATTTAATTCCAAATTACTTAAAATGACTTATTACTCTAACTCATAATAGTACTGATTTTGCCTAAAAATATTATTAGTATTATAGAGCTCTCGCAAAGCCTGCTATCCCCCTCCCTGATCACTGCCGATCACCTTCTTCCCTTAAAGGACGTTTAAGGACCTCCATGGCATCTACATTTTAACCCTGATGCAACGAGAGCCCTAAAAAAAGTGATCAGACATTCCCTTTAGAGCGTGCATGGATGGAGGGAATCCCCAGGGATTGTCATTGGTGAATGTGGAAATTGAGCAACGCAACTTTGCTTAATCTACACATTTTGCGTGATCCCTTGCCTTGTGCTTTACTGACAAGGCATGGATTTTTAAAGTATGGGTGGGATCAGTACTTTTACAGCCGGGGAGCATTGAATACATGTGTAACATTACATATGGAAAATATAAAGGTAACATTGGACATTAACACAAAGTAATTAGGCAATCATGGCATTTTATTATAATCAGTATCTTGAAGCTGAAATTAGGATCACTACTTCAGAACTAAAAATAATATCTAGGATAACTAAATTCTGTTTGTTTGCACTTCTGCACAGAAGGTGTTCAAGTGCCGATCTATGCCATTGGTTAAGGGTAGCTGAAGCATTGTGTGTGCTCGATTTGGAGCATCTCTGAGATCTTCCTTAGCAAACAATACCTTGTTTAAACCTCCACAGACCAGGTCACTGCTATATAAGTTGAATTTCGGCAATACTACCAAGTGCTCCAGAGGTTAAGAGAAAATTACTTGTACGTGTAAATGGAAAAGTGCATATTTATATTCCTAGGCTTCATCATCACTGCTCAGGGACTTTCTATGGATTCCGATAACATCTCTGCTATTTTGATTTGGCCTGTCCTAATGATCTAAAGAACACCCAATTATTGTTTTTTTTACAATATCTGCAGAAAATTCATAAAAAACGTTTCAACTTTTATCACTCCGATTACTGCATTAATAAAAAAAGGAACTAGTACAAACTCTTGGAGCAGCCACCTAAACCCTAGTTTGCCATTCATAGTGGACGTTGGTGTCTTGGAGACTGGTGCCGGAACTGTCCTGTCTCAATATAAAAAAAATTCAGATGAACCTCTACACCCATGTGCATTCCATTCCAAAATGTTTTCTCTAGCAGAAAAGAACTGTGATATTGGAAACAGGGAGCTCTTTGCTATCAAAATGGCACTTGAAGAATGTCGACACAATCTAGACATCCCATCCTTGTGTTACAAAAACCTCATGTATTTGGAATCTGCAGAAAGACTAAACCTGAGACAAGCCAGGTGCTCTTTATTTGTTTCCTATTTCTGCTTCATATTTAGATATTGACCTAGGTGGAAGAATGGCAAGACTGAGGCCCTATCCTGCATATATTGTAAGGATTGCCACCTTCCAGTTTTGTGGCTGCATTTTCCATGCCTTTGCTGCAAATCGTATCTGAGGCTCAAGAGTCTGTTCCCCTGGTCTTCAAGTTCCTGCCAACCACTATTATGTTTATATAATGTGCAGAGTTTCTGAGTAGGGTACATTATTGTTTCTTCACTGGTCATCTAGGAGTTAGGAAAACATCTGAGCTGGTCTCAAAAAATCTCCTGTGGCCCCATATATCATCTGATGTAAAAGGCTTTATGGCAGCCAGTGACACATGTGCACGCACTAAAACAGCCAAAGCTGTTTCATTTTGTATACTTCAGCGCCTAAAAGTACTGTCTTGCCCATGGATCCACCTAGCCATGGATTTTATCATAGACTTACCTCCTTCCAGAGGGATACTGTTATTTGGGTTGTTGTCAATATATTCATTCCAAGTTGCCAACTTCGTCGGACTTGGTGTAGCCATTCCTCAACAAGATCTTTTAATTATATGGCCTTCCCTCTGCAAATCCTCTGAGATGGAGGGGTACAGTTCATATCACAAATATGGAAAAACTCTTATGAAGAGATTACAGATTAGTTTGGTTTCTTCTTCTGGATAGCACCCTCAAGTTAATGGTCTAACTGAATGCATCAACAAGGGGTTGGAGTAGTACCTTCAGTGCTTCTGCTCATCTGAGTAGGAAGACTGGACGGACCTGTTCCCTTGGCCAAATTTGCACATAACAACACAAGAACAACTCTATGTTATGCAGCTTTGGGGTACCACCCTTCCATCCAATATGCAATGGCCAATATGCTCATTGGAAACCATGGATCTCCGACAGATTTGGTCTAGGACCAAGAAAGCTCTAAAAGAGGCCGCTGTTGACCAAAAAATCTATGCAGACATACAGACTTTCCAGACCTTCAAGAGGGCAACAAGGTGTGGTTGTCCACTAAGCATTTCAATTTACAGCAACTGTCCCACAGGTTAGACCCAAGGTACATTGTCCTATTCCAGATTTAGACCAAGGCTGATTCTGTAGTAAAATAATTGCTCTGCCTCACCCATTGCATTTCAATCTAGTATTTCACCTGTCGCTCCTCAAACTAGCAATCCACTCCCTTTGCATCCACCTGGAAATGAAGAATTTGAGGTAGAAAGAATTATTGATTCAAAGTTCTTTAGGTCGAGCCTCCAATAGCTATTGTAATGTGGATTTGGTTTGACAGTCCTGGGTAGCTTGACTGGAGCAAAGTGATTGCAAAGCTCTTTCCCACCCCTCAAAAATGCAGCCGACACATGTATACTTTCAAAAAAGGGCAATGCACTCAAAAGGAACTTATATACAGAGAAGAACAAAAAACTCCTGGTAATTCAATTAGTCTGGGTGCAGAGTAACAAAAGGTAGCGTAAGATAGAATGACCAGCTAACCTAATCACTCAGCAGGAGGTCTTCAGTACTGAACGCCCACATTGGGTTTGTTTCATAATGGGCCTATTTGACCTGTTATTGCAAACAATAATTGGATAACAACAGGAGGAATGCACAGGAGAGTTCACTGGGGATGAGGGTCTATAGACCCTAAACAGTCCAAACAAGGGAAACCATGATTATCACAGGAGTGGACTAGAAAGAGTAAAGCACAGGGGTGTCATGTCCATCTTGTGCTGGTCCAGGAAGGGATTCCCTTAGAGAAGACTATAGTAGGTTCCTTTGGGAAATAAAGAGAAGCATGTAACACAGTACTTTATTATAGGCTTCTCCACCATCATCACAATTACTCCCCAGATCTAAGGTGTCCAATTGCCTGGATAGACCATCAGCTTTCTGATGACACTTACCCTGCCAGTACAGTTATGAGTCTGCAGGATTAAACTCCATAGCAACAGGCGACCATTGTCTCCAGCCACTCTGTGACAATCACAAACTGTGGCCCAAAAAGGTAGGACTGTAGTATCTTTAGGGCCCAGAAAACTGCCATGTACTCCTCCTTCACAGTGCAGATGGACAATGACCGAAGCATACTGCAAAAGCAACCAAAGAGTTTTTTAAGGGAAAGAAGTGGAATGTTATGCAATAGCATAAGTCAATCCCCTGATCTGAATCCGATTGAGCATTCATTTCACTTGCTGAAGACAAAACTGAAGGGAAAATGCCCCAAGAACAAGTAGGAACTGAAGACAGTTACAACAGAGGTCTGGCAGAGCATCACCAGGGATGAAACCCAGCGTCTGGTGATGTCTATGTGTTCCAGACTTCAGGCTGCAATTGACTGCAAAGGATTTGCAACCAAATATTAAAAAGTGAAAGTTTGTTTTATGACTGTTAATCTGTCCCATTACCTTTGGTCCCTTAAAAAGTGGGAGGCACATATACAAACTGTTGTAATTCCTACACCGTTCACCTGATTTGGATGTAAATACCCTCAAATTAAAGCTGAAAGTCTGCAGTTAAAGCACATCTTGTTAGTTTAATTTCAAATCCATTGTGGCGGTGTATAGAGCCAAAAAGTTTAGAATTGTGTCAATGTCCCAATATTTATGTACCTCACTGTAGCTGATCTCTTGGGGCAACAGCTTGCTGCTCAGTTATGCAGTGGGGTGCTTCTTACCCTGGACATTGTACTATGCATAAAGTAATAAACAAGACTCTTTTTTAACAATTTTCCTGTTTTGGCTACCATTGATTTGTTGTTATTGTATGCCAAAAGTAATAATCTTCATGCAACCTTGGAAAGTTTATTATTAAAGTGATGATTTTTGTTTTTCTGACACAATCAGTAATAATAAATTCACACAACAACACTCCACAGCTCAGAAGTAAAAAAAACAACAAAAAAACAATGAAAACCAATAGCAATAATTATAGTATTTAGCATCACATATATAGTTGTCATAATTGCGAGTTTGGTGGTAACCCTATGGTAAATGTTACAGGCTTGCGCTTACGCAATGAACGCAAAGGCACTTATTTCAAGGCCCAAAAGTTACGGGTTTGACGTTCGCTGCAATGAGTGCCAAAAGCAGAAGGCTGTCTTGAGGGGGGAAGAGGCTCAAAATGGCTCACGAATTCCAGGCTTCAAAAAAATTACAAATTTAACGGACGCATTTTTTTTCAAGCAAGTAACTAGGAAACAGTCGGAAGACTGCCAAAAGACGCCAATTAATTAAAAAAATTCACTTACAACCTCACACACAGCACAGGGAGAGAGACAGGAAGCCTGTAAGGGAGATTGCAAGCTAATTTGATATTTAATTGGCGTTTTTGGGAGGTCTGAAAACGGCTAAGCGAGGAAAAAATGTCGTCCGTAACTTTTTTTTCAAGCATGTAAATTGGAAACACATTTTGGGCTTGGGGAAAATGAATAATTTCCAAAGCCCGCAAATGTTTCACACCCGATGCAAACAGGAGCACAGAGGAGGGAGAGGGGCGAGAAAGACACAGGGGAGGGAGATAAAGGTAAAAAAAAAAGGGATGAGAGAGGGGGGGGAGGGGAAGAGACACAGGGGAGGGAGATTAGGGGTGAAAAAACAGAGGAGGGAGAGGGGGCTAAGAGACACGGGAGGGAGAGAGTGGGGAGAGGCTCGCAATGAGCTCCAAAGGTGCTCATCATGGAGCTTGCAATGAGCGCCTTTGGCGCTTATTGTGAGGCCCGAAATAGCGGGTTGGCTGATGCTCATTGCAGGGCTCGGAATGAACGCCTTCGGCCCGGAAAGTAGAATCAGGGGGGGGCGGGGGGAATCTCGCAATATACGCCAAAGGCCATCATTGCGGGGCACGAAAGCTGCGGATTGGCCGAAGCTTAAGTAGAATGGAGGAGAGGCTCGCAATGAATGCGCTCATCGCAAAACCCGCAAGTTAGAGGGGGGAGAATAATTTGTTACATATTATTAATTATTTAATTTTTAAAAGATTACAATAATTACAGTATTTAAAAAATCTAAATCTTACATTGCATGAGACATAAATAAAATATATTTATTTTATTTATTTTTTAAATTGATTTCCACACCCCCAGAGCTGCCCTACACAGGCATCTGGTTCTTACCAATAGAAACACTGCATTCAGATACATTTTTTAACCTTCAAGCCAACAGCAATGCAGAAATCCAAATAGCAATGTCTGAGCTCCTTCTTGCTTCCTTGTGGAGGGGGGAAAAACACTACACATCATGTGATGCTTTGCTGCACAGACTGACTTCCTAGTCATTAAAAAAAAATTATAGCGGCCTGTGACTGGCCAAAACATATTATGAATTTTATGATAATTTAACTAATGTTTTAAGGGGGCACGCCTTCTCAAAATTAAGTGTCAGAAAAATGAAAAATGAAGAAACATTAAGGTCATTTTGTTAATGTTTATTTTGGGATTTTTTCATGCAAAAAGTGTTTTCACACACTACTGATTCTCCTCTATCAGATGCACTCATAATCCATAAAACTTAAATATGCCTTTAAGTCACCTTTTTTAAAATGTGAGTTTTTAAGGAATATCTAATGTTCTGAATGCTAGTGAGGAGTCTAATTGTCTCTCCTCTTTCACACACTATTTATTTATACAGAAAATAGAATAGCCTAACAGACCATTTGTGAAAGGCTACAAGGGTGTAACACATTTGTATGTACATCACATTATGTGGAGGCTGCCCTTCAATACTACTCTTTAGCAGAGTGCAGAACCTGTCCAGCAGGGGCTGCCCTCACACTGTATTTTTCTTTCACTTCCTACCCCAACCTAAAAAAAATCCTTTAATTTGTTCATACGAATAAGCATGTCACACTTTAAAATATGATTATCCACCATGACTTGAATATGTGGTATTTTGAAATGTAATACTGAATCAACTTTGTTTCTTAAAGTGCTGTAAGTCAGCTATTTTCCCTAGTGATGTGAGGTGAGATCTCCTGTGTTATCCAGTAAGCCTCCTTTTCAGGTTGGTGGCATCCTCTTCACAATCAGTGAATAGACTATGTAGAATAACATCATAATTAGAGAAGTATCAGATCTGTACTGAAAAACCTTAGTGAAATCATTCATGATGTTCATGGCTACAAAGAAACTGGATGCTTTTTATACAGTGCCTAGTATGTTGGAGTCTTTTATCTGATCAGAAGACTTTTTGGCCCGTTTTATAGTTTTCTTTTTCTTTTGTAGTTAAGTGCACCATTGTACAGCTCCTCGGGATGTTTATTGAGTTATATTATTATTATTATTATTATTATTATTTCCTTTATTTGTAATGCCCCAACATATTTGGTAGTGCTATACAGGGGTAAGTTCAAGTCAAAACAATATTAACAAAATAGAGAGAAAAAAAGAAGAAAAGAATGGAGGTCCCTGTCTTTAGGCTTAAAATCAAGTGCCCATAGTGCTTTCACTAAAGCACATAAGATTGAAAACTTGCGGACTTACAATCTAAAAGATATATATAAAATATAACACTATTAATAGACAGACATGCAAATATTATTACTGTTCAGTGCCCAGAGCACCGCTGTACCGGCAGTAGATCCGCCTCTGGTTGTATACTGATGCCACAACTCACTGCAAAAATATATTTTTATTAATTAATTGCCAGCAATACTTTGGTTGATATTTTTTAGTAAGCATCATCTTATTAAAATACTCAATTTTATTTTCCTGATTAGTATTGCAAATGTCAACATTATACAGTGCCTTGCAAAAGTATTCACCCCCCTTGACTTTTTACCTATTCTGTTACATTACAGCCTTAAGTTCAATGTTTTGTTAATCTGAATTTTATGTCATGGATCAGAACACATTAGTCTAAGTTGGTTAAGTGAAATGAGAAAAATATATACCTAAAAAAATTTTTTGAAATAGAAAACAGAAAATTGGCATGTGCGTATGTATTCACCCCCTTTGTTATGAAGCCCATAAATAGCTCTGGTGCAAGCAATTACCTTCAGAAGTCACATAATTAGTGAAATGATGTCCACCTGTGTGCAATCTAAGTGGCACATGATCTGTCATTACATATACACACCGTTTTTGAAAGGCCCCAGAGGCTGTAACACCAAAGCTAAAGGCACCACTAACCAAACACTGCCAGGAAGACCAAGGAACTCTCCAAACAAGTAAGGGACAATGTTGTTGAGAAGTACCATTCAGGGTTGGTTTATAAAAAAATATCCAAATCTTTGATGATCCCCCAGAGCACCATCAAATCTATCATAACCAAATGGAAAAAACATGGCACAACAGCAAATCTGTCAAGAGACGCTGCCCACCAAAACTCACGGACCGGGCAAGGAGGGCATTAATCAGAGAGGCAGCACAGAGATCTAAGGTAACCCTGGAGGAGCTGCAGAGTTCCACAGCAGAGACTGGAGTATCTGTACATAGGACGACAATAAGCCGTACGCTCCATAGAGTTGGGCTTTATGGCAGAGTGGCCAGAAGAAAGCCATTACTTTCAGCAAAAAACAAAATGGCACGTTTTGAGTTTGTGAAAAGGCATGTGGGAGACTCCCAAAATGTATGGAGGTGCTCTCGTCTGATGAGACTAAAATTGAACTTTTCGGTCATCAAAGAAAACGCTATGTCTGGCGCAAACCCAACACATTATATCACCCACAGAACACCATCCCCACAGTGAAACATGGTGGTGGCAGCATCATGCTGTGGGGATGTTTTTCAGCAGCCGGGACTGGGAAACTGCTCAGAGTTGAGGGATAGATGGATGGTGCTAAATACAGGGATATTCTTGAGCAAAACCCTTCCCACTCTGTGCGTGATTTGGGACTAGGACGGAGGTTCACCTTCCAGCAGGACAATGACCCCAAACACACTGCTAAAGCAACACTTGAGTAGTTTAAGGTGAAATATGTAAATGTGTTGGAATGACCTAGTCAAAGCCCAGACCTCAATCCAATAGAAAATCTGTGGTCAGACTTAAAGATTGCTGTTCACAAGCGCAAACCATCCAACGTGAAGGAGCTGGAGCAATTTTGCAAGGAGGAATGGGCAAAATTCCAGTGCTAAGATATGGCAAGCTTATAGAGACTTATCCAAAGTGGCTTGGAGCTGTGATTGATGCAAAAGGTGTCTCCAGAAATGATTGACTTTAGGGGCGTGAATGTACATTATCTTTTTCTGTTATTTTGTCCTATTTGTTGTTTGCTTTACAAAAAAAAAAAAAAATCTTCAAAGTTGTGGGCAGTTCTTTAAATTAAATGATGCAAATCCTCAAACAATCCATGTTAATTCCAGGTTGTGAGGCAACAAAACACGAAAAATGCCAAGGGGATGAATACTTTTGCAAGGCTTTGTAAATATTCATTGCTTTTAGGACAAAGTAGGTTAAACTATTAGGTGATGGTCATTTTATAAAGGATCTGTGTATCCTATCGCTGCTCACATTTTTATGCCGTTATACTAAAATAAATGGAGTTTTGACGTAAGTGCTGCAACGATTTTTTGACCGAGGGCTCCTGAAAAAATCATCTTTGCATGCATGTGTTTTTCACAGTAAAAATATTTATATGCAGCTTAAATGCCACTGAGGATCTGAGTATGAGTGACCAACCATTAACTGAGAGCAATTAGCAGAAGAGAGGCAGTAAGAAGGATTAGAGCACATAAAGACCTATAATGCATGTGAGTATTATGCTGCCAATCTTCTCCTTTTATTGTAAAATGACAACAGCTTGGTAATCCATGTGCTTTTAAGGAATAACAGCTATTAACATGTTGGTTTTCATGTACATGGAGCATATTTCTGTATATTTCCATGATATCACATCCATGAACACATAGTTGTATTACTATCACAACACCTTTGCGTATGTATATATGTTTTAGATTTATAGCCAGGAGCTCTCAGTTTTACAAAGGATTTGGAAATTCCCATTTACTTGTCTTGATGACAGCATTGTTTGCGTATTTCATAAATCATTGTGAGCAGAGCATTTGAACTGCGAAAGTACAGGTGATTTAAACTGCGGAAGTACAGGCAATTGGGACTTAATATTACATTTAATCTATTACATTTTTAAATAGCAAAGAAGAATGAACACAAAAAAGGCATAATCCTGAATTGAAGGAGCAATATAGTCCAATTTGTATATGGGCTTTTCAATAACTAAACATGATAACAGGCAAAAAAATGTTTTTAAGGCAGATAAATAAACAAATAAAATAAACACAATGTTTTTTTTTAATTTTTTATATGGAATTTTTTTTGCAAAGTGTTTCCATTTCTTTTTCTAAGCCTATTCTTTCTGTTATTTCTCAGAACGGCATGTCCCTGTAAACTAAGGATTTTTCCATTAATCCTCTTGAAAGCATTGGCATTTTTAGCAGCCACACTACTGTATCATCTGTATTCATTGTTTCCAATTTTAAGAAGTAATAAAAACAACTATTCTTCTAGTTTCACTCAAAATACTTTACAATTCTTCCTTGGATACTGCATTGCTATTTAGGTTAATAGATATGTCTTGAGTGTTTATTTTAAAATACCCAAATGATGGAGTCTCCCAAACCTAAGGGGAAAGAGTTGTACAGGAACTGAAGCAACATCACTAAAAGTTTCAAATTATAATAAACTTATACATTGATCTAGGATGCATTTTTTGATCAACGAGATTGGGTAGGAGTATAGGGGACGAAGAGTCCCCTTAGGTTGCCGGGGCACTGATTGTTTAAAGGACCACCGTACAATGAAAATAAAATATATGTCTAAAAACGTTAAGACTAAGAGCATAATTAAAGTACCACTCTATAGGTGTTAGAATTAGATTCATAGTGCAAAGGAATAACTATGAAGTAATCATCATCAGTTACCTGATTCAATGCTCTGTTGTTAGTTACAAGCTTCCAAATAATACCTACAGTAAGTCAGCCCCTCTCCCACTAAGGAGAGATCTGGAGGCGGGTCACACAGAGATCAGGTGATTACCAGAACACCGGGCAAAGTGTTCTCCCTGAGATTGGCTCATGCACAGATGTCTTCTTTTTTCCCAGCCCGAATATGTACATCTTAATAGGGAGCGGGTGACGGGACCACGCACACTAATGTCATCACCATCAATGTGCATGCTCTATGAGTGCATGAATCCATTTTTTGTTTGTTACATCACAATCTGAGAGTTTAATGAGGGGGGAGGAATACTTGTAGTTATTAGTGGAGATAGGGGTAGTGGAGTAGGCAATTGGCAGAAGTTGTGTATTGCTGCTTAGGCTAATGAGGCCCCAACCTCCAACAGCACATTTCAAGGGGAAGAGTTTGGAGGGGAGCAGTGTATAATGACCATGAACTAGATGATTAACTCTTAACTTGACAGAAAATAGATCTCTAACTCTAACATTGTGTGTACAACAAGCTGGAAGTCAGTTGAAACAGATAATACTGCACATCTGTAGCGAACACAAACAGCAACTAATCCTGAATAATTTCCAAAAATTACTTGAGGGGAGGATTTTGTTTAACACAGCCCCTGCTAAAAGTTCTGTTAATTTCTTCCTTTCGGAGCCTTGCAAAGAATTATTCACAAGAAAAAGATGGACAATTTCTGCCTTATTGATGACATATATTACTTTATTTCTTTAGTTTTAATTCATCTAACATTTTGATTTGGACATGTATTTATTTATACCAGTGTTTCTCAACTCCAGTCCACAGGGCACACCAACAGTTCACATTTTAGGTATTTCCCTGATTAGCTCACCTGTGCTCAAGAAGGGATATACCTAAAATGTGAACTGTTGGTGGGCCCTGAGGACTGGAGTTGGGAAGCACTGATTTATACAGAGATTAATAAGGCCCTTTTGCCTTGATATGAAAATATTTAATTATATCTGTCACTAACCCCCTTTCCAGGGCCTGGATCTTGGTGCATTGAGCCACCATAGAGGAGACGCCGCCCGATTGGAAAATGGCTACAGGGACTTATATTGCCACCATGATCTGTGTTCTGTGTCATGTTTAAAATATGTAATATGTGTATATATAGTTACTGCCATGGCTTCTTGATTACAATGTATATGATGTTATTGAAAGTCTGATGCAATCCCTAGATATAACTTCCTTCCCGAGCCATATAAGTCCCTCAGGCCTGATCAAAGAAACAGCCATCACGTTTGAAGCTGGTTTATGGCCCCTCCAGGTGGTAAAATATAGTAAGAAAAATATACCTCCCCCTCCCATTGACAGCTGATATATACCAGATCAATTAGGGGGAGGAAGGAATGTGGGTTTTCAACTACTGGGGTGGCTATGCATGCATACTGTCTAGATGGGAGGTTGGGAGCCTTAGTGATAAAAGGGGGGTGGTGGTATTTTTGTGTGTGTTTTTCTGTGCAGAGAGAGAATAAACAGTGAGTTGGTGTTTGGAAGCAAATAAAGGCAGTTCACTGCGAAGGCATATAGAAAATGGTATGTCTGTTATTTTCCTGGATGGCTGCAGTGAGGTACTGAGAGACTCTGTAGGATGCTGCTGGGGGTAGGACTGATTGTAACAAGTCTTATCAAGCCCCATAAGAAGAAGTAGGTCTGGAGTCTCTTGGTAGCCTGGAAGTGATGATTTTTGATGCAAGAATCCTGACCGATACAGAATCCAGATATCACGGTGCTAATGCTGAGATTTCCAAGAACCCAAATGGTCCTTGTTTCTGTAACCTGTAGTCTATAGCAGGGTACCCTGGACTTGTACTAGCCCCTATCACTCGGATCGTCACAATATCTTTTATATGCATAGATAAATTAGTTGTATAACAGCACAATTGGTATAATTCTTTAAAGCACTATTGACGTTAGATTAGAGTGTAAGCTCTTTAGAACTTAAGTACTAATATTTATGTGAGCGTATATGCACATTTATATATGTATAATTGTGTGTATGGATGTGACTTGGAATTAGTAGACAATGTACTAGACAAGAAAATCAAATGTTTCTTTGCAAATATGGACTTTATGCAGACCAGGTGTTAAAATAGGGACTCTTGGGTGGCGTGCAGGTCCTACTTTTTTCACCCTGGGTGCCAGGGTATTCAAAAATCCCTGCTGTTAATTTAAAAAAAAGGAAAAGCAGATAAGTCACTTCAGATAGGTACAAGATTCTTTTGTTACCTATCTACTTCAGCCTAGTCTTTAATAATTGGTTAATTTAGCTTTGTTTTCCCTATTTTCTCCTCATTATGATCTGGAAACCTGTAATTGTTTATTTGAAAGGAGAGATCCTTAACCTTTTCTTTTTCTTTTTCTTTTTACTAATGTGTGCTGCATAAGCTCTATATTTTTGATGACCTTCTGTAACATGGCATGCTGTTTCTACCTATGTTTTCAGTAATAAAAAGATTGGAAAAAAATCCCTGCTATTATATATTTTGTTGTTGTTAAGTTGTTCAGTCGCGTCCGACCCTGTGAGCCGCAACGCACCAGGTACATTTGTCACTGCACTAAGTTCCATCAAGTTCATTTTCATTACTTCAATTACCTCAACTATCCATATATGCCTCTGTCGTCCCCTTCTTTGTATGCCATCAATCTTTCCCAGAATCAGAGTCTTCTCTAGGGAATTCTGTCTTCTCATGATATGACAAAAATATTTGAGCTTCAGCTTCATGATCAAACCTTCAAGTGAACAGTTTGTCTTGATTTCCTGAAGTATTGATTTATTGGGTCTTCTTGCAGTCCTAGGAACTCTAAGTAGTTTTCGCCAGCACCACAATTCAAAGTCGTCAATTCTATGGCTATCAGCCTTCTTTATGGTCCAGCTCTCACACCCGTATGTTACTACTGGAAATACCATAGTTCTAACTATGCAGATAGTGTGATATCTTTACTTTTTACTAGTTTGTCCAAGCTTACCATAGCTTACCTCCCTAGAAGCAAATATTTTTTTATTTTATTTCATGACTACAGTCACCATCTGAAGAGATCTTGGATCCCAGGAAAATAAAATCTGTCACTGCCTCCATTTCTTCCCCGTCTATTTGCCAGGAACTGAGAATGCCATTTGGCATGTCTTATTAATGTTGAGCAGCAGGCCAACTTTTGTACTCTCTTCTTTTACCCTTATCAATAGGTCCTTTAGTTCCTCCTCACTTTCAGCCATCAGTAGTTTCATCAGTGTATCTGAGGTTGTTGATATTTCTTCCAGCAACATTAATTCTGGCTTTGGATTCATCCAGTCTGATTTTACGCATGATGTATGTTTTATCTGAATAAAAAAGGTGACAATATACAACCTTTTCGCACACCTTTCCCAATCTTGAACCATTCTGTTGTCCCATGTTCAGTTCTGACCTTGGCTTCTTGGTCCACATACAGATTCCTCAGGAAGAATCTATTTATGAACTTGCACATTTTGTTGTGATCCAGCCAGTCAAAGGCTTTAGAAAAGTGTGGAACTCTCTTGCTTTCTATTATCTAACGGACACTGGCAATATGATCTCTTGGAACCCGACTTGCACATCTGGTAGTTCCCGGCCCATATATTATTGTAGCCCAGCTTGTAGGATCTTAAGCCTTACCTTGCTGGTATGTGAAATGAGTGCAATTGTTTGATAATTGGAGCACTCTTTGGCACTGCCTTTTGCCTTTTTTGGGGATTGGGATGTAGACTGACCTTTTCCAATCTATTGGCCACTGTTGAGTTTTCCAATTTTTTTTGACAAAAGGCAAGCAATACTTTCCCAGGATCATCTTGTAGAATTTTGAATAGTTCAAATGGGATTCCATCAACTCCTTCAGCCTTATTATCAGCAAGGCGTCCTAGGACTCATCTCACTCCCAAAGATGTCTGGCTCCAGTTCATTAGACAAACTATTGAGGTCATCGCTTTATAGATCTTCAATATATTCCTGCCACCTCTTCTTTATCTGATATTCTTTTGTTCAGTACCTGTCATTTTTGTATTTTGTGATACCTACTTTGGAATGAAAGGTTCCATTGAGATATCCCATTTTCTTGAAGAGATCTCTTGACTTTCCAATTCTGTTATCTTCTTCAATCTCTTTACATCGCTCATTATAGAATGTCTCCTTGTCTCTTCTTGCTATTCTCTGAAATTATGAAGTATTTCCTATATGCTTTTATATATGTTTTTTGTGCTAATGTGAGGTGGGGGACACAAATCTGATTGGACTTGGGGCAGTATAAAACCTAAATACCCAGTTTTTTAGACTGTAAGTTTGTGCAGTTTTCAATCTTGCAAGTTGCTTTGGAGAAAGCACGTTGGACACTGGATTCTAAACTCAAAGAGCCTCATTCAATTGCGATTTCGCCAATTGAATAGGGCTCTATATAAGCACAGAGCATATTATTTTACAGAAGTTTTTAGTTAGTGAAGACCTTGCTTTTGGATAGAAGTTCACTAACTAAAAACTTCTGTAAAAAAAATATTCTATGTGCTTACATAGAGCCCTATTCAATTGAGCCCTATTCAATTGGCCAAATAGCAATTGAATGAGGCCCAAAGACAGGGCCCTCTACCCTTTGCAACGTGTTAATAATGATATTGTTTTCCCTTGATTTTAACCCATGTATAGCGCTATGGAATATGTTGGCATGTTACAAATACATGATGATAATAATAATAATAAATAAAAGGGAGGTTTTGGGGAATAGAAAAAACTACAACACAGCAAATAAAGGCAATTATTTAAATAATTTAACAAAGCCACAATACTGATTATTTTCTAAGCCTTATGAGTGAAAATACTGTTAATGCCAGAAAAAAGAGAAAGCAAAGTTCATATGCCTCACAAACGTCTGAACTCTGAAGGGCTCTCATGCAAGACATCCTCATCTCAGTTTCACTGAGGAAATGTAACATATTTAAATAATTTTAAATTTGTTTTAATAGAAGGACATAACTTTGGAAACAACATTCCCTTATCAGTATGGATGTTTTACATACAGTTTTAAATGACTGGCAAATCACTTGAATGTTACTGTCTCAGGTTATAATTTGTAGCTTGTGCATAATTTGTGTAAAGTGATATGAGCTACCTTCGAAAATTTATGGGCAGATGTTTAAATTAAGACTATGCATAATATGAGCTGTACATGTTTGAGTATTAGATTGCATACCAACAGCAGTTGTAAATGATGAAACACTGTCATAGGGGTGTCAGACTCTTGAAAAGTTTTAAATAATAAATAAGGTACAGCACTTTTTGAAGTTGAACTAAGTAACTTTTCCTTTCCTTTCATGTACCAAATAATATGCTGTTTTATATGTAGGTTTCTAATGTATAAGGGTAAGAATTTTAATAAGGGAAATTAAGTTATAAAATTTGAAAAAAAAAACGTAACGTGTGATCATGAAAAAATAAGTCAAAATGTCATCCCAGTCTATAAAAAATGGCATAAATCATAAATCATTAATTAACTTCTGATGTGTACCTAAAATAGAAGTAAATGCAATATTGTATGGATGTTTACTTGTAATCCTCATATGTCAGTAAAACTGTTAATCACTGGATTAGTGCAAGATTATAGAGTAGTACAGGGATGGAGAGACTTTAAAACATGATAGTTACATAGTTACGTAGGGCCTCATTCTATTATCGGCCGTAAATCGACCGTAAGGCTGCGATTCCTTGCGGGGGTTCTGTTACCTCGCAATTCTATTATACGGCCCCGCAAGGATCTCCCCTTACGGCCGGCCGCATATCTTGCAACCGGCTGTAAGCTCCCAATTTTTTAAAGTCCAAAATAAATTCAAGACGGCACTGTACAGCTCTGTAAATGCTAGGGATCATATTGGGGGACATGAGGATTAATAGTAACCCCCTCTCAAGCTTGCACATCAGCCCAAATCCGAGTTTACATTAACTGTTTATTTTCCGGCCGCAGCGTGGCCAGGTCTGAGGTGCTCCAAGCACTCTGGACTTTTTCCATGGATATTTGACATATATAATAACATTTTTTTTTTACGGATTTGAGTATAGGGGAGTGTTGTGCTATTTTTGCTAACACTTACAATCACTTTATAGTCTCCTCAAAGTGCAGGATGGCTTTATTTGGGCTATATTATGTGCTTAATTGGTGCTAGCGGGACCTTTTTCCTGCAAGTAAGCTGCGGCTCGCTTTTAGCCTTGCAGAGAGGGTTCCCGGAGCAATAGAATAGCAACCAGACTTTTCTTGCGGCCGAAACTCTTGCAGCCGTTTTAGATCAAAGGCTTTCCTCCGGCCGCAAGAGATAGCAAGGCGCCGGCCGCAAGCCTGCCGGAATCCCAGGCCGGAGGGGAATAGAATAGCAGAATAGCTTGCGGCCGGTCCTTGCGGCCCCCCAGCGCCTACGGCCGATAATAGAATGAGGCCCATAGTAATTAAGGTTGAAAAAATACTTTCAGTCCATCAAGTTAAGATCTCCTCTGATCTGCAATATGTGGATTAGTTATTAATTAATTTGTTGATTAAATAATTATTAATAGTATAGTATTGGAGGATGAATAAAGAGTTAGTCCATCAAGTTCAAACTTTTTAGATCTCAATTGATCTTTTTAATGTGGACTATTTATTATTAATTGTTAATTGATCCAGAGAAAGGCAAACAGAAAAAAAAAACCTTTGAAACTTTGCCAATTGTCTCATAAGGGGAAAAAAGCAAAATTCCTTCCTGACCCCAGAAACTGGCGATAAAATTTCTCCCTGGATCAATATTCCTTCGCTAGTTATTTAGGATAGCCTTGAATGCCCTCTTTATTCAAAAATATATCTAACCCCTTTTTGAAGTTGTCTATCGAAATTCGCTGTTACCACCTTCTTTGGTAGAGAATTCCACAGTTTAACCACCCTAACTGTGAAGAACCCTTTTCTTTGTTTAAGGTGAAATCTTTTTTCCTCTAACCTCAAAAGGTGTCTGTCCTCTTGTCAGTTGAAAATCTCTTCCTACAAAAAGTTCACTTGACAAAGCCTTATATTGACCCTGGATGTATTTAAATAAGGTAATCATATCCCCTCGTAGACACCTTTTTTCTAGTGAGAAAATACGTTTAATTTGGTTAGTCTTTCTTTATAACTTAGCCCCTCCATTGTCCTTATTAGTTTTGTTGCCCTTCTCTGTATTTTTTACAGCTCTAAAATGTCTTTTTTATGAAGTGGTGCCCAAAATTGTACTCCATATTCCAAATGAGGGCGTACTAGGGATTTGTATAGTGGCAGAATTATATTTGCTTCCCTTGCTTCTATACCCTTCCTAATAAATGCTAATATTTTACTTGCCTTTGCAGCTGCTGCTTGGCTTTGAGCACTGTTACCTAGGTGGTTGTCCACTAGTACTCCCAAATCCCTTTCAATATCTGATACCCCTAGATTTGCTCCATTAAGATTATAGATTACATGGCTATTTTTCCTTCCCAAATGCATAACCTTGCATTTATTTGTATTAAATCTCATCTGCCATTTAGCTGCCCATTTCTCTAATTTATGCAAATCCCTTTGTAGGGAAAGTACATCATTATCTGATTTTATTACCTTGCACAACTTAGTGTCATCAGCAAAAATGGAGACACTACTTTCGAGTCCTACTTCTATGTCATTAATAAATATGTTAAAAAGGAGAGGACCTAATACTGAACCTTAAGGAACCCCACTTATCACATTAGACCAATGTGATAAGTGGGGTTATATTCACAACAACACGTTGCTTCCTGTCTTTTAACCAGCTCTCGATCCATGAGCAGATATTTACTGCAATTCCTGTATCCCTTAGTTTGCTCACTAGTCTTCCATGTGGCACTGTATCAAATGCCTTTGAAAACTCTAAAAAGACTACATCCACTGAGTTGCCCTGATCCAAGTTCCTACTAGCCTCCTCATAAAAACTAATTAGATTAGTCTGACACAACCTATCCTTCATAAATCCGTGTTGACTGCTACCTACGATCTTGTTCAAATAGACATATTCTTGTATTCTGTCCCTTATTAACCCTTCTAAAAGCTTCCCAACTGTAGATGTGAGGCTCACTGGTCTATAATTCCCTGGATTTGCTCTTGATCCCTTCTTAAATATAGGTATCACCTCTGCTTTTCTCCATTCATCCGGTAGAGACCCTGTAGTGAGTGAGTCTTGAAAGATTAGATATAATGTTTTGGCTATTACAGAACCCAGCTCCCTCAGGACCTAGGGATTTATTAACATTTACTTTCTCCAATCTCTTTTGGATTTCTTCCTGCGTTAACCAATTATTTAGTGATGGTAGTGTAGCCCCATTATGTTGCTGGTACCTCCCTTGTGTATACCGACGAAAAGAACCTATTTAGCTCATCTGCCTTTTCCTGGTCACTAATTATCAGATGGCCTGTGTCACATTGTAATGTTCCTATAGCTTCCTTCCTCGCCTTATTCCCATTAATATATATATATTTTTTTATAGCATAAATTTTATTGAGAAGTTCTGGAATTGCAATGACAAAACAAAAAGAATAATGAAAAACATAGTCCACATGTTGTCTTATAACTAACATCATATTGCTAATATATTAAAACCATTCCATTTAAATAAAAACTCCATTCCAACTCTTTTTCTTTTTTTTTTGTGATTCTGTCCAAAAATATTCACACTAGTTTCTTAATACTCAGCAATATATACAGCTTATAAAGTCACATTGCTCAAATTGCAGTAATTCACATTTCCATGGATGAACCTGAGCAGCAGGAGATATGTTAAAAGAAAAGAAAATAGAGAAAAAAACAAGTGACATTATATAACACCTATGGTGGAGTGTCATCCCACATTAATTCCCCGCTCAGCCAATCTTAAGGTAGCCATCCTCCCCCCCTGTACCTTTGGCGTACTGAAGAAATATCTCTCCGGGTCCTCTCACCACTTCTCCCCGTCCGCTCCACACTCCACTCCCCAGCCGCACATCAGGAATGGCTTCTTTATTGTGTTCCCTTAACTTAGTTATTATATATTACTGTCTGTGAATAGAATCCAGGGTTCCCAAACCTCCAGGAAGCAGTGATGTGTATCTGATATGATATGGGTCATCCGCTCATTAATGCAAATAAAGTTTATTTTGTTTGTTACATCATGGAAATTAATATCCCTACTCTTCCATCGTCTTGCGATGGTGTTCTTAGCTGCTAGAAATATCAGTTGGGCCAGTTTATTCCCCTCCCTTCCCAATTTTGAGAAGCGTGCTCCCAGGAGACAGACTGCTATTGATGGTTGGAGTGGGGTTTTGAGTATTAGCGAAATTAGATTGGTCGTCTCAGACCAAATTTTAAATACCTTACGACAGCTCCACCAAGTATGAATGAAGTCTCCCCTTCCGTGACACCCCCTAAAACATCTATCTGGGATTGTTTGGGATATCTTATTTAGTCGAACTGGAGTTGTATATGCCCGATGTAAAATCTTAAGGGATGTTTCTAATAAACTATAATTAAGTGAACCCTTAGATAGGTTCGTTAAGGATTCAGCCCATTTATTCCCATCCCAAATTTGCCCTAGGTCCAACTCCCACCTCGATACAAAGGAAGGCCTCCAAGTGCTTGGTGGACTATTGAAGATTTGGTATATTGACCCCAAGATTCCTTTGGACAGGGCCTCACTCTTACACACCACCGACATCCAAGATTCCCTCGGGGGTCCATGGGTTCTTTGTATCTCATCAATCCAGCTCCTTATTTTAATGTAATTAAAGTGTTCTAAGTGTGGAACCTCGAAGTTCCTAATCATGGATTCTGAAGTTCTCATAATCCCTCCCTCAAACCAAGCCCCCAGCTTATCCAGACCATGCGAAGTCCAATATTCCTTGGACTCTGCAGTGATGGTGGTTAATAAGGAGGGCGATGTAAAGATCGATGTGAGGGGAGAAACCGGGTAAGTCAGTTTGTATTTCCTCCTAGCCCAGATCCAAACTCTCAGTGTAAACTTAGTTATGGGGTTCTGTATTCTAGAGTAAAAAGCGCTTGCACCTGGAGCCCACAGGATAATACCCCACGTAAGCGGGGCCATCTGCAACTCCTCTACAAAGACCCAGTTTGGTTGAAGTGGAATGGAGTGAGCTAGTGGGATAGAGGCAAGCTGGGCTGCTCTGAAGTAACTCAGGAAATTAGGGCAAGATAGGACCCCCTTGGATTTATGTACGTACATCGTTTTTCTCGCTATCTTAGGGGGTCTATTTCTCCATATGAACTTAAACACTTGGGTCTGGAAGCGGGCCAATTCTGTATTTTTTATCTGGATTGGCAGCGTCCTGGCAAGATAGAGCAGCCTCGGCAAAATATTCATTTTAACCGTGACTACTCTACCCGTCCATGAGATATGTCGGTTTGTCCAATTTTCCAGGTCTCGCCGCAGAGCCCTATAGAGAGGTGGATAGTTAGCTTTATACAAATTAGTTAATGAGTTGGTCAAATTAATCCCTAGATATTTGATGTGTGAGGGGGGCCATAGAAATTTGTGTACTCCCTTCAGGTGATTCAAAATATCCAAAGGGATCCCAACACTCAAAGCTTCTGTCTTGTCCTGGTTTAACCTCAGGCCTGACAAATTGCTAAAGACTCCTATCGTGTCCATCAGGGCGCTTACAGAAGAGCTAGGGTTCGAAAGGGTGCAAAGCAGGTCATCAGCAAACAAGGAGCATTTTAGTTGCTGGTGTCCCACCCGCACCCCCTCTATAGAGGAGTTAACTCTGATCGCCTGAGCCAAAGGCTCAATGGCCAGAGCAAAGAGAAGAGGAGACAATGGGCAGCCCTGTCTCGTACCTCTCTCGATTTTAATACAGGCCGTATGAGAACCAGGCAATTTTAGTGTGGCCCTGAAGAGTGTATAATAAGTACGCAGCAGGTTTAAGAAGTTTCCTCTGAACCCAAACTTATCCAAAGTGGCAAATAGGAAGGGCCATTCCAGGGTATCGAACGCCTTTTCGATGTCCAATGCGAGTAGGCACACAGGGAGACCCCTAGCCCTGGCCAAATGAATGACATTTAAAGTCCTCCTGATGTTATCACTAGTCTGCCTGTTTGGAATAAAGCCTGATTGGTCCTTATGTATTTAGGTGGGTAGGAAGATCGAGATCCTCTGGGAGAAAATTTTGGCCAGCAGTTTGACGTCCCCATTAAGAAGCGAGATTGGTCTATAATTTTTAGCTTCCTTTGGATCCCGGCCCTCCTTGGGGAAGAGCGTCAAGTCCGCATGATTCAGCTCTGGGGGAGTTGTCTCTCCTCTTAGAATTGAATTGAAGAGACTACATAAATGGGGGGCCAGTATTTCCGAGAACTTTTTGTAATAGATGTTAGTGAACCCGTCCGGACCGGGGGACTTCCCTAGCTTCAATTCTTTAATGGCATCTAAAATTTCTTTGACCGTCACATCTTTATTCAAATTTTGTAAGTCCAGGGGTGAAATTTGGGGCAAATCAAGGGAGTTTAGGTAGGAATGAATAACATTTTCTGAGGCCAATTTCTGAGTGGAGTAAATATTTTGATAAAAGTCCCTAAAGACCTCCTGGATTTCATTTTGGCTGTAGGTGAGATCGCCTTTCCTATTTTTGATTTGGGATACCCTGGCTTGAGCATATTTAGCTTTTAAGCTCCTTGCTAGTAGCTTGTTAGGTTTATTTGCCTTGGCATAAAACAAATGTTGAGTCCTCCTTAATGCCTTATCCGTTTTTATGGTCAGACTACTATCCAGCTCTAGCCTGGCCTTATCTATCTGTTTCCTTAAAGCTATCGAGGGAGAAAGCTGATGTTGCCGCTCCAACTGAGATAGTTTCCCTGATAGCTCCTTTTCTTTTAGCCTGTTCTGTTTTCTGAATTGGGAGGCTAGCTTGATAAACACCCCCCTTATGTAGGCTTTGTGCGCCATCCAGACCCAACCCGCCCCTGTCTCCCCACCCGCATTGGACTCAAAAAATTCCACCAACTCCCTCTCAGTTTGCTCCTGGAATCTGGATTGCGAAACTAAGTATTCATTAAGTCTCCAGGTATAGGGCATCCGAAATTGAACTCCCAGTTCTACCTCTAGTGTGACCGCCGCGTGGTCCGACCAGGTGCACGGAACAATAGCCGCTTTGTTTGAGCTGTCTAGAAGCGAACTACATATATATATTGTGTCTATACGGGAATAAGTCCCGTGTGTAGGGGAATAAAAAGTATAGTCCCTTCCACTGGGGTGCAGGCCTCTCCAGGCGTCAACCAGATCTAAGGAGTGCAGAAGTTTTAAGATTTGCCTGTTTTTTTTGGAGAAGCGAACTTCTTGTGAAGTTTTAGATCTATCTGCCACTGGGTCTAATACCAGATTAAAGTCCCCTCCTATAATTAGTTTGCCCCATTCTCCCCCCTCCAGGACCCTTAAGAATCTGATCAGGGTCTTATGTGGTGCTTTCGTGGGGGCATAGAAGGAGGCTAGTGAAACTGGAGAACCCAGAATCGTCCCCTTTAAAATGATGTAATAGCCCTCCCGGTCCACTATCTTGGTTGTCATTTGAAATTGGAGGCTCTTGTGGAGCAAAATCACCACTCCTTCTTTTTTGGAGACCTGGGTAGAGTAGTAAAAATGAGGATAATTTTTGTCGAGGTAGGTTGGGGCTTTATTCCTGGCGAAATGTGTCTCCTGTAAGAAGATCACCATGGGGTTAAGGGTTTTATAGTATAGGAAAGCCTTCCTTCGCTTGAAAGGGGAGTTGAAACCTTTCACATTATGGGTAAGTAGTGTCATTGGTGCGGTCATGGATAGACTTGAGGTGTATATTTCTGGTGCATTAATGTAGCCTTACCCTTCCGGAGGAGCGCCGAGGAGGGAGTGCAGAGCGTATTTCCCCCTCTGGGGGATAGGAGTGGTGGAGCCCGGCCAAGAAGAGGTCCAGTATGATTAGCTCTGTGGGGGGAAAAGAGGCATGAGTATAAGTAGTGCAGAGGCGGTCCCAAAAAGTGTAAGGGAGGCAAGATTATACAGGACAAGTCTGGCAGTATCTCAGAACTACTAGAACCCAGCTCAGTAGGCTGAAATGAGATCCGTTCCAATAGTACCAGGGGTCCTCCACTCTCTGAGGCCAGGCAACTTGGCCCACTGTCCAGCAGACAGGCCGCCGCCTCAAGCCCAGCTATGTAGAGCAAACCCTGATTTGGATCAAGATCCCCTAAACAGCCAGAGAGAAAGAGATAACAAGAACTAGGAGGCACCAAGTGGCAAGTTTCGTTTAGGCAGTAGGGGGGAGTACAGGGGCAAGAGAGCCCATGCTGATAGGTGACAAGGAGAAGAGCAGCAATGAAGAAAACACAGAGGGAAGAGAGAACAGTTGCTGCCAAAAGGTCTGACTGTCCCAAGACCACCCGTCCTGTCTTAAACATTCTACCCTCTTGGAACCCTAGAGCCTCTGTTCCAATTCCCGCCGGCAAGGCCAAGCAAAAGTAACCTAGAAAAGTATTAAGAAAACAGAATAAAGACAGAACCATGAATAGCTTATTTAAACGTTTAACAACATAATTTTTTATCTTGACTAAAGCAGACTAAACCTTTAGAACCGGTCCAGTAAAGAAAGATCCTGACGGACTGGCTATACTATCTGCATGTGTAGTAAAACTTATAGCTTTATCAGTCAGCTAAAACCTGCTGAAGAGGGGAGGAAAAGCAAAACATGGGTTAGTAACATTCCAAAAGTCTTTGGTAAACATGGCCCCGCTAAGGGCCCCAGGCTCCTTTGAGGACCTAAGTAAAAAAAAGTAAGAAAAATAACACGTCCTGGGAAAAGGCCAGGTCAGTTCCAGGTGGCTTCCATGTTAGTCTCTACCAGGGAATTTTGATATGGTGTTTTTAAGCCCTTGTAAATCCTTAGGATGCCGAAATAAGTCTTTGCTAGCCAGTTGTCTTTTCAAGCGGACCAGCCTGTTTGAAAGTCACTGGAGTTGGCAGCAGCTGAATTGTTGCATTTACGAGTCCATGATCTGGGAGGGTCGTCTATGAGTGGTCTTTGAGGCTTGGTCAGTGGGCCTCTTGTGCCTGGTCACTTCAGACCATTGCCTTTTCGGGAGAGGTAAAGCTGTTGATGCAGGTGATGTCGAGGTCGGGTCCCCCACAGAGAGATCCAGACTCTTCAGAAGTTCTTGGCAGTCTTCTAGAGAACGTGTTGTATACTGGGTGCTCCCTACTGAAAAAATAAGGGCAAATGGGAATCCCCAACGATACCTGATGCCGTGGTGGAGAAGAACTTCCAGGGCTGGCCTCATCAGCCTCCGTTTTTGAAGTGTGGAAGGGGAGAGATCCGCAAAAAATTGAAGTTTGGCCCCGTCTGGGCCTGTGATCACAGCCTTCTTGCGGGTAGTTGCCAGGATTAGATCCCTTGATTGTTGGCGTAGTAGCCTTACAATGATGTCTTTGGGAAGGTCTAGGTTACGACTTCCCCCAAGGGCTCTATGGGCACGCTCCACTTCCCATTCGTGGTCTGGATGACCTGAGAGGATCTCGTCGATCGTGGCCTTAAGGTAGCGAGGAAGGTCGACTATTGCCGTAGGCATGCCTCTGATCCTCAGGTTGAAACGCCTGGATCTATTCTCCAAGTCCTCCAGTTTATCTTCTATGCCACAAATACGGGAGGTGTTATCCGCAATGGTGGCCCTGTCTCTCTCCTGGGCCTCTACCACTTGGTCAACGGTCTTTTCAAGTTGATGGGTCCTTTGGCCAATCTCATGTATGTCTTTCTGCAAAGATATGACCGCCCTGTCTATGTGAGAGGCCAGGAGAGCCTCAATTCTTGCCATTGAATCGCTGTTGATGGAGACTTCAGGCTGTGGGGCCCCCTCCAGGGGATCCAGGTCAGAGGTGTCAGATTGCTCCGAGACAGGATCCTTCATCAGTGCCACCTGTGTTTCTGAAGCCTTGAAATGTTCGTCAATTTTTTTGGATGTTAATGACTTTTTGTTCTTCACCATTTTTATGGAGCTGCTTCTACCCGGGGTAGCCATTGAGTGTCCAGACAACGGATGGATTCCACTGGGGGGGTCACTCCGTATTAGCTTTTACCTCTCAAGTATTTAGGTCTGGTGTAGTCTGTCTTGTCTGTTCATATCTAGATTCTGTACTGAGATCTTGGCATCTCTCAGGCCCTGCCGGCGGGAACTGTGCTCGGCTCCTTCAGCTACATCTCCTTAGGCTGATATGTCCCGCAGTTCAGTGCCCCCAGCAGATCTGGGTTGTGTATTTATCAGAGTCCCACCAAGTGTGATCTGTGCAAACCTTTCAGTGCAGGACTTGAAATCCCCATTAATATATTTAAAAAATATTTTAGGGTTAGTCTTGCTTTCCATTGCAACTGACTTCTCATTTTCTATTTTAGCCAGTCTAATAGCCCTTTTGCAAGCCTTGTTGATTTCCTTGTAGTCACATAAAGCTGCCTCTGTTCCCTCCTTCTTGTATAATTTAAATGCATGTTTCTTTTTCCTCATCATGATCTTTAAGTCATTGTTAAGCCACATGGGATATGATTTACTCCTATTCATTTTATTTCCACATGGTACATGCCGATGAGTATGTTTATTTAGTAAGGATTTGAATGTTGTCCATTTATTCTCAGTATTTTTCCCTGTAAGTTCTTTGTCCCAGTCTATATGTAGTATTGCTGCCCGTAGCCCATTAAAGTTTAGAGTTTTTGTTGGCCCCTTACAACTCTGTTTTTTGTATTCAATCTCAAATGATACTGTGTTGTGATCACTGTTCCTCAAGGGTTCCCCTATTTTTACATTTGATATTATATCAATACTAGCGTATTGCCCGTCAAAAAATGACGGCAATCAGATGTGTATGTTTTAAAAGTTGTTTAGTTATTAATATACATATGGAATTGTAAGGTAGCTAATGTTGTTTTCTGTGTACTACTGAAATATAGAAATCAAATTAATAAATGAATTTACGTATTTTTATGCATTGTGTTGAAGAGCTGGCAATCTGTTTTGATGTTGCTGCAGCATTAGTGGTGTGGAGGTACTGTGTAAGCGTGATGAACGTGTGCAGTGTAATAGTGTGCGTGCGCGATCCGAAACCGTTAACGTAGCTGTGTACTTCCGCATTATCCTAAAATGGCGGATAATGTGTGGTATGCGTCTTAGCGGATTATCGGTACGTGTTTTCCGTGGTTATAGTGGTGTCGCCTGGTTTTCGTTTTGTTTGTCCGGCATTTTTTCTGCGGCGCTCATTGCCAAAGTACTACAGTTTAACGGCTCGGCTTGCTGCGCGAGGCTCGCCGGGCAATGATCGCCTGCGGCGCTCATCGCTCAGCCCGCTAAATTACTTATTGTTTAACAGTAAATATAGTAAAACGGTCAAATGACGGTCAATAAAAATTAAATGTAGTGAAATTTGTTTGCCACACAACATGACGCTACATTTGTCCCTTTTTTTTTTTCTTAAACTAAATACAATTATTTTTTTTTTTTTTTTTGTAACTTGCAACTTATATTTCGCATCAAATGCGTTGGTTTAGGCGGGAAATCCGATGTTGCGCGAGACAAAGTCGTTAAATCTGTGTTAATGTGTAAATCTGTAATTGTGTTTCGTAAAATGTACTCGCTACTGTCTTTTTACTCATTGCGCGGTTAATCCGCATCCTTTATCTCGTTGTTTTTCAAACACATACGTCTGTGGCTGTGTTTTACGCAGTTCGTAGTAGTATAGCCTCGTTTTCATTTTTTTCGGCGGCCATTTTTTTTCCGCTTAGCCGATTTTTGATCTTTGTAACTCGGCTAAATCGATCTAAATTGCAGTTCCAACTCACTTCCAGACGTCCTGCCTGGTTCCCCATGCTCTAAGTGACCTTTGTTTTATTTTTCAGTGTGTATTTAGTGTTTTTTTTACTGTTTTTGTTCCGCCGCTTATCTCGTAATTTTTTTCACCTCGTATTTTTTTTCTAAGTGCTACGGTTTAACGGCTCGCCTCGCTACGCGAGGCTCGCCTGCAATGAGCGCCTGCGGCGCTCATTGCCAGAGTGCTACGATTTAACGGCTCGCCTCGCTGCGCTCATCGGTAAGTCGTACGCACTACGCAACAGAGCGGTTTAACGCAGCGCAGCGTGACGACGAATCGTAGTTAGACAATTATAATATGTGATTACTTGTGATGACTAAATCCAAGATGGCCCCATTTCTAGTAGGTTCTTGTATTACCTGGGCCAGATAATGATCCCCGAGTGTACTCCAGAACCTGCTCCCCTTAGCTGAGCTGCTAGTCTCATTTATCCAGTTTATTTCAGGGTAATTAAAGTCTACCATTATTAGAACGTGCCCGTGCTTAGCTGCATTTCCAATCTGTAACAATAATTGTATTTCCTCACTTTCAGCTATATTTGGGGGGTTATATCATACTCCCACCAATATGCATTTAGAATTAGCTCCTCCACTATTTAGCTCAACCTACAAAGATTCAATGATGCCGTTAGTGCCAGCATAAATATCTTCTCTGACTATAGGCTTAAATTCAGGCTTAACATACAGACAGATCCCTCCTCCTCTTTTACCATTTCCTCTATCTTTCCTAAATAGGTTATAACCATCCAGATTAACAGTCCAGTCATGAGATTCATCCCACAATGTTTGAGTAATGCCTATTAAGCCCCATTTTTCTTGTATTGCTAATATTTCTAGCTCGTCCATTTTCCCAGGCAAACTTCTTGCGTTAGCAAGCATACACTTTATGTTGCTATGGCTCTGCCATTGTGAAGTGCTTGCCACTGTATTTGAGGCCCCTATTAGTACCTCCCTACTGTCTATTGTAACCCTCCCCCTTCTCCTCCCCCATGGGTAACTAATTCATCCCTTTCCCTCTCTACCCTATTTACCCCAATACTTCTATGTAGTCCCTCCCTCCCACCTACAAGTTTAAAAACTCCCCCAGATGTTCTACCATCCTATCCCCTAGCACAAAAGCTCCCTCATCACTAAGGTGCAATCCATCGCTGCTATAGAGATTGTACCCACGTGAGAAGTCAGCCCAGTGCTTTAAAAACCCAAAACCCTCTGCACTGCACCACTTTTTTAGCCACGCATTAACCTCCCTAAGCTCCTTCTGCCTCCCGGGCCAAGAACGTGGCACTGGTAGTATCTCAGAAAATACTGCCTTGGAGGTCCTTGCTTTAAGCTTATTCCCTAGTTCTCTAAAATCATTCTTTAGGACGCTCCATCTTCCACTAACTTTGTCATTGGTACCAATGTTTACCAAGACCACCGGTTCATTACCAGCCCCTCCCAATAATTTATCCACCTGATCCACAACATGCCAAACCCGAGCACCAGGGAGATAGCAAACTGTTCGATTGCTGGGATCTGGGTGACAAATTACCCTGTCTACCTTCCTAATAATAGAGTCCCCTACCACCAAAACATGTCTGTTGCTCTGCCTATTCTGCCCTCCCTCTCCTCCAGTAGAACTGTTCTGCCTGCTTTTAGAGGGAACAGCTCTATCTGGCATTGCCATTGCTGAATGGACATCCCCAACAGTTTCACTCAATCTGGCAAATCTGTTGGTGTTTGCTAACTCAGAACTGGCCTGCCTCCTCCTGTTCCCCCTGATTCCCCTTCTAACTGTAACCCAGCTACCTCCCTGGACATCCTCACTAGCCCCAGCTCCTCCCTCCATACTAGGCTCAGCTAAACTGTGCTCCGTGCGCACCACCTCCCTTTCCAGTGAAGCAGTATCACTAAGTGCTGCAATTCTCCTCTTCAGATCTTCACTTTGACATTTCACACCTGTCACAGAGGTATGGACCCTGGATCATCTGTTCCAGTAGTGCATACATTTGGCAGGATTTACACTGTGAGGTTGCCACTGGACTGACTCATGATTATCAGTTACAATCAGTGTATTTGTATAAAGATTGCTTTTCTATACCTTAATCCAAACAAAACAGAAAAAATATATATACGTTTGTTTTCAGTTTTTTCTTATAATACCCCTTTTCTTTGGATTTCATCCTTTTATTTAATCTCCTACACACTAACTACACTTACACTAGAAATGATTGCAAGCTCCCAAGCTTACTCTTCCCTTGTTAAAATAGACCCCGCCTACTCACCTGTACAATGATAAATGAGCAAAATACAGAAAACACTGCACTGCCTCACAGAACGGATTCAGCAGAACACGACAAAATGCACACAGATATAACTTACACAGACCAAGCCACACCCACTCTCACCTGTATCACTGATTACTGCAACAGGACAGAAAACTCTGCACTGATTTACAGAGCTGATTCAAACAGGACCTCACACAAATGCACACAGATATATCTTACACAGACCAAGCCACACCCACTCTCACCTGTATCACTGATTACTGCAACAGGACAGTAAATTCTGCACTGATTTACAGAGCTGATTCAAACAGGACCTCACACAAATGCATACAGATATATCTTACACAAACCAAGCCCCACCCACTCTCACCTGTATCACTGATTACTGCAACAGGACAGAAAACGTTGCACTGATTTACAGAACTGATTCAAACAGAACCGCACACAAATGCACACAGATATAACTTACACAGATCAAGCCACACCCACTCTCACCTGTATCACTGATTACTGCAACAGGACAGAAAACTGTGCACTGATTTACAGAGCTGATTCAAACAGGACCTCACACAATGTCAAGAGTTACCCTTGTTCTCCAACAACTATTAAATAACTAGGAAATTGCCCGTCAAAAATGACGGGAATAACATTGTAAATCTGGCAATGCTGTTTGCCACACAATGTGAGGATTTTGGCCCTCTAAGCACCTTTGGCGCTCATTGCGAGCCTCTCCCACCGTGTACTTCAACTTTCCTGCTTTGCAATGATAACCTTCGGAGCTCATCGCAAGCCCCACGATGAGCGTAATCGGCACTTATCACGTGGCTCGCAATGAGCGCCAAAGGTGCTCATCGGAAGCCTCTACCCCTTGTGTAATTTAGGGGCCTCGCAATTAGTGTTACTGCCTTGGTGTAAGTGTTACTGCCTTGGGTTAAGTGTTACTGGAGTAAAATTGTAAGCCTGGCATGGCTGTTTGCCACTCTATGCGCGGGTATGGCCCTTCTGCGCACCTTCTGCGCTCATTGCGAGCCCCGCGCTGAGCGTCTTCAGCCTTCATTATGAGCCTCCCCCTGCGTACTGTATAGGCCTTGCGCTTGAACACCTTTGGCGCTCATTGCGAGCCTCTCCCCCCCACCTCGTGAAGTTTATGGGCCTCGTAGTTTATGGGCCTCGCAATGAGTGTTACTGCCTTGGGTTAAGTGTTAGTGGCTTTGAACTCTTATTTACAGCCTTCGGCCTCGTTTTCATTCTGTTTACGTTTTTTCGGCCGCCATTTTATTTCTGGCTTAGGCAAATAGGGCCGCAAACTGTGGCCGACCTTGCAAACGTTACCGACAACTATATATATGATAATATTTAGTTAGATTAGATTATTTGTTTACTTTGTAATGATAAACTAGATTACAGTGCCTTGCAAAAATATCCCCCCCCCCCCCCTTGGCATTTTTCCTGTTTTGTTGCCTCACAATCTGGAATTAACATTGACAAGGCCTATAAAGGCCGAAATGCGTCTGGTGTTTGGTGTTTCTCCTGTTTAGGGTAGAATTTCCTGGTATTTTGGGGCTGGGTCACTCTTTTGAGTGAGACCAGATTTATATGCTACAGGATATTTCTCCCTGTGAAGGGCACAAGTGAGCTAAAAGAGGTTGCTCTCATAGTGGATTATCATGTCCATAGAACTAACCTATTAAGTAAGCTTAGTTCATTCTCTGAGGAGCACCTCTGACTTAGTTATTTTGTTTGAGGATTTGCATCATTTAATTTACAGAACATGCCCACAACTTTGAAGATGTTTTTTTTTTTTTATTGGGAAGCAAACAACAAATAGGACAAAATAACAGAAAAAGTCAAGGGGCATGACTATTCACCCCCCTTAAGTCAATAGTTTGTAGAGCCACCTTTTGCAGCAATCACAGCTCCAAGTCGCTTTGGATAAGTCTCTATGAGCTTGCCACATCTTACCACTGGGATTTTTGCCCATTCCTCCTTGCAAAACTGCTCCAGCTCTGTGAACAGCAATCTTTAAGTCTGACCACAGATGTTCTATTGGATTGAGGTCTGGGCTTTGACTAGGCCATTCCAACACATTTAAATGTTTCACCTTAAACCACTCAAGTGTTGCTTTAGCAGTGTGTTTGGGGTCATTGTCCTGCTGGAAGGCGAACCTCCATCCTAGCCTTCAAATCACACACAGAGTGGTACAGGTTTTGCTCAAGAATATCCCTGTATTTAGCACCATCCATCTTTCCCTCAACTCTGCCAGTTTCTTAGTCCCGCCTGCTGAAAAACAACCCCCCAGCATGATGCTGCCACCACCATGTTTCACTGTGGGGATGTGATGTGTTGGGTTTGCGCCAGACATAGCATTTTCTTTGATGGCCAAAAAGTTCAATTTTAGTCTAATCAGAACAGAGCACCTTCCTTCATACATTTGGGGAGTCTCCCACATGCCTTTTCACAAACTCAAAACGGGCCTTTTTTTTTTTGCTCAAAGTAATGGCTTTCTTCTGGCCACTCTGCAATAAAGCCCAACGATATGTACGGCTTATTGTCATCCTATGTACAGATACTCCAGTCTCTTCTGTGGAACTCTGCAGCTCCTCCAGGGTTACATTAGGTCTCTGTGCTACATCTCTGATTAATGCCCTCCTTGCCCGGTCCGTGAGTTTTTGTGGGCTGCCGTCTCTTGGCAGGTTTGCTGGTATGCCATGTTCTTTCCATTTGGTTATGATAGATTTGATGGTGCTCTGGGGGATCATCAAAGATTTGGATATTTTTTTATAACCTAACCCTGACTTGTACTTCTCAACAACATTGTCCCTCACTTGTTTGGAGAGTTCCTTTGTCTTCATGGCAGTGTTTGGTTAGTGGTGCCTCTTGCTTAGGTTTAACAGCCTCTGGGGCCTTTCGAAAAAGGTGTTTATATGTAATGACCGATCATGTGACACTTAGATTGCACACAGGTGGACCTAATTTCACAAATTGTGTCACTTCTGAAGGTAATTGGTTGCACCAGAGCTTTTTATGGGCTTCATAACAAAGGGGGTAAATACATACTCACATGCCAATTTTCTGTTTTCTATTTATAAAAAAATGTTTTATGTATATATTTTTCTCATTTCACTTCACCAACTTAGACTATTGTGTTCTTATCCATCACATAGGATACAGATTAACAAAACATCGAATTTAGGGCTGTAATGTAACAAAATAGGTAAAAAGTCAAGGGGGTGAATATTTTTGCAAGCCACTCTATATGCTGTCTTTTTAAAGGGCCTCAGTAGTCCAAATATCTTACTTTGCATTTAAAACAATATATACTATACATTACAAAAGTTATTTTCAGGAGAAATATATTTTACTAAGCTAAGAAAATTAACAAAAAGAGTCAGAGGTGCTTATCCAAGAACAAACAACACCTAAGTAACTTTGTTCTATAGGTCTGGTTACCTACTCAGAGAGCAACTTCTTTTAGCTCACGTGTGCCCTTCACAGGGAAAAGAATCCTGTAGTATTTCAGTCTGGTCTCACTCAAAAGATTGATCCAGCCCTGAAATACCAGGCAATTATCCGTGAACGGGAGAAACAGCAAAGCCCATATGTATGTTTCGACCTCTGTGGGCCTTGTCAGTGAGGTGTAGCTGTACTCCCTAAGACACAGTGAGCAAGGGGTTCATGTCAGGATGTCCCTATCACCCATAAGGTGAGGAAATCAAAAAAATAAATTGAGTCATAAGTGCTCATATGTGACCGAACAACACCTAAGTAGGTTTGTTCTATAGGTCTGGTAACCTACTCAGAGCAGCCTCTTTTAGCTTACTTGAGCACTTCACAGGGCGAAATATGCTGTAGTATATCAGTCTGGTCTCGATCAAAAGAGTGATCCAGCCTCAAAATGCCAGGCAATTCTATCCTGAACAGGATAAACTGCAAACCCCATTATTCAGGTTCTAGTTTACTAATAGTGTTGTATTCCTTTTTAGGGTAGCCCATTAATCCAGCATATAGCGGAATAGGACTGTTTATGACCTGCAGATTATAACGGCTATATTGGCCGACGCGGAAGCAGCCCCAGGCACGCCGGGTCTGGCACAGCGCTGCGTAACCCGGTGGAGCCTGGGCGCTTCTGATTGGCTGGGGGAGGAGGAGGGACTTCCGCCTGTTTTGCGGGCTTCCTCCTCACTCCTCGCCGGCCATTGAGCTAATTCCCTCGCTCCCTCCCCTTGAGTTTGTGGTTAGTTAGGAAAGTAGCAGATATACTAATAAGGTATGTCTACGGGGTGAGGTTGGTTGAGCGAAGTTCAGGGAGCTTAAGTTAGGTTTAAAAAAAAGAGGTGGAAAAGAGTTGAAGTGTGAGGATTTGGGGATTTCTAGGTAGGATGCAAGTAGGAATGTCTTTGGTTGGCGGGAGGTGAGGCACCCGGCCCACGGGCTTAAGTGGGCGTTGCCCTGCCTCATTCGGATTGCCTTGCCTTATGGGCGTGCTTAGTAAAGCACTGGGAGGCTCTGGGCGCGGGCTCAAAGTAATGGCTTTCTTCTGGCCACTCTGCAATAAAGCCCAACGATATGTACGGCTTATTGTCATCCTATGTACAGATACTCCAGTCTCTTCTGTGGAACTAATTGGTTATTGGTTTATGGTTGCTTTAATAAAGCTGTGGCCCGTAATTTTCCCAAGAAATGCTGGGTCAGTGTGTTTATTTATTCTAACCCCCAATGGATTTTGCTAGGGTCAAGTGTTGATCAAGTTATTAGCCCCGTTTATATTGCCATTTGTTTTAAACTTGTTTTTAAGAAACAGAATTCAATCAGGATTGGGGGGAAAGGGAAATAGTGCTAGGAAGCACACTAGTCTTAGCCAATGCTTATTAGCTAGCTTTGTGTTGTGACCTAGGTTGTTGTTATCAGTTTTAGGACTTCAAACATGTTGAGCCTTTTAGCTAGAAGGATCCCCTGAGGATCAAAGGCCTTCCTCTTCATTTCTATCAGTGCTTATATTTGCTTGCATAAGAGTTGTTATTTGCTTTATCACGGAAGAGTTATGATTTGCCTCATTGTGGTATTTACTATTGTAAAAGGTCTTATTCCCAAACACCCCCTGTTGCGATTTTATCCCACTTTTAAACAGCGTTGTTAACCTAGAAAGCATCAATAAAGTTTTTCTATTTTATATTTATTGTATGGTTACAAATGGTGTAAGGCACCGAGGAACATCAAACATATATTCTGTTTCAACAGTGTTGAAGTTCTTTTTATGCAGGAATTGCACCTCCAGAATGGTGTAAGAAAAATAGGAATTAAAGCAATGTTGTAATTTTCTTTGCAGTAAAAAAAAAATCAGTGTTAAAAGACAGAAGGTGTAGACAAAAATAATTTCAAAAGAATGATAATTTACTTTTAAGTTGTCTTACTCTGTGTCATGGCTCCGCTACTTTACCCTCCTCCAGCATTTCCTTATTTCCGCCAAAATCTCATAGCACTTGATTCAATTGAGCAATCGTAAATTACTGGAGACCATAAGTGAGGCCGTACGTTAATTTGTTAAATTGCGTCTTTTTGCGGGCTTCAATCGGTTTACGGGTTATGTGCTTGAAAACTTTGCGGTAGTTAAACCCGTAACTTACTGCCTCCCAAAGCCTGTGATTGTTCCCGTCCGCTAGAGTTACGATCGCAAACATTGCAAATCTCTATTCAATTGCTACAATTCCCCAAACCCGTAAATAGTAAATGTAGGAGGAAATCCTAGAGAGGACCCGCAAGTGGGTATAACCATCTCCGTAGCATTGTAAATGCAAATAAATAATCAACACTGCACTGTAAATGATCGGGAAAGCGGTGAAAGACATTAGAATTAATTGCACAACAGTCTCAAGCTCGCAAATTGGCAATAAAAAATCATATTATTTTTATTTTTCATTTCAGGGTTATTTTGATCTTGGTAATCAATGAGTTAATACATATCAGACCACCCATATGGACTAGAACAGTATTTGGCATTTATTTTTATTATTTTGTATTTTGAGGGTTTGCGAGTCCCATCGCATATCGGACCCCTGAACCCTAATTAATTGACGTGTAACCTCCATGTTTTACTGCCGTAATGATGGCGGCCCCACGTTCTATTGGCTGTTTCAAAATGGGTTTTTATGGCCTTGCTTAATTGATCATATTCCTGCCCTGAACTGCTACTCACGAGTGCATGGTTTACGGCTTTGGCGTTCGGCCCATAATTTGCAGGCTTGTTCAATTAAATAGCACCGTAATCGGAGACAAATTGGAGCCCGCAGCACGTCCGCACACATATGGCCTGTATCCCTCGAGATGCAGGCTTGCAATTGAATCGGGCTCATAGTCTGTTAGTCAGCCAGTCAAGACATCAGATAAAACATCTTGGGATGCTTTATCCAATGATGCAAATGTCCATTTTTCTCCATCAGGGTAAACACACTCATCTGTAATTGGTAACAAACTATGTTATTAGGGATGCAAGAAAGAGTTGCTATGGGAGCTATGGAACCAAGAGACAGTGTAAGTAAAAGTAAGTTATCAAGCATTTGCAAGTGTTTTGCTCCAGTATGTGCAACAATCGTCCAAGTTTTAAATATTTTAGTTATGAGGTTACTGCAAATTGACTAATTATTAGATGACTAATAAAAGCCTAGTTTTAATTCTAGCATCCCATGTAAAGAGTCTCTGCAGTCCCATGTATTATTATTTATCAAAAAGATCTTGTGTATACAATAATTTAATTAAGAATAGACAATATGATTTATGTCCCCTCCAGTGAGCTTCGGGAATCTGTTATATGTGCATTGTCATTTTAGGAATGCATCTATAGCAGATGTGATTCTGTACTGTGATGTGAAGCTCTCTGTTGAATATATCTGTAAACATGTCTCAGCACAGCAAAGAAAAGAAAGTCTATTTTGGTACAGGTCAGACATTTTTTATGATGTTTTGGTATTCATTCACAGACAGCTTAAATCTTAATTCCTGTTTAATCCGGTGCCCACTGCTTAGTTTGGTGGTTTTCACATAAGGAACAAAATCTACCCACACTTTTTTTAAATTAAATTACAATATACGTAAGGAATGTTCACCTCTGAAACATCTTTTAATCTTCTTTTCAGGAAACAGAATATATTGAGGAACTTGTCTGCTAAAATCTATCAGCCTTATTAAATTGCGATTCAGCAAATGTAAAAGTGCTCTATATAAGCACATAGCCTATTTTCTTTACAAAGGTTTTTAGTTAGTGAACTTCTATCCAAAAGCAAAATCTTCACTAACTAAAAACTTCTGTAAAGAAAATAGACTATGTGCTTAAATCGAGTCCTTTTACATTTGCTGAATCGCAATTTAATGAGGCTGAGTATGTATATATTGTAAATACATAGCACATTTGTGTTCACATTTGAACTTCTAAAAATAAGTTAAATAACTTATTTCCTGCTCAGAATACTGAAAAATACAGTTATTGCACTGTACTCTTGGAAAATAGGCAGGGACATGCAAATTAGTCTACAATGCATTTTCACGCTTTAATCCAATACCACTTTAACATGTCTCCTTTTTAGCAGATACCTTCTATATAACACGACTTTAAAGCAAAGCATAGGATGCACAAATTAGGAGACATACCCACAGCCAGTCGCTGTTTTGATCTTAAATGGATCTTATTAGCGTGGGTCTGGTGCTTAACTCATACTATAGATTTGTGGAAAGGCTATTACCCACAACTTTATTTGGCTTATGGTGGGTAAAAGAGTGATAGAAGCCCTTCACTGTACAGAGTACAGTAAATACATACCGTGTTTCCCCGATGATAAGACAGGGCCATCAAATAAGACAGCCCCCCCTTTTTAGAAAATAAAATAAAATAAGGCACCCCCCCGCAAATAAGCCACCCACCGATACCTGTGCTTACCCGAATCGGATGGTACGGTGGGTGACCCCTTTTGGTGCCTCCGTCTACCCTATTTGCCTCCATGGCTGCGCGCCTCGTCATAAGGGGGAGAGGAGGAAGTGACAGGACTGCAGCGCGCGCACGTGACTCACTCGCGCAAGGAAACGCAGGCAGATTCCCTCATCCCTGATTACAGTAGAATGGGACAATGAATGCATCAGATTAATCAGAAGGGGGCAATGATTGGCACAGAGTGATCAGAAGTGGACATGAATGGCACATGATTGTGCCAATCATTGTCCCCTTCTGATCAATCATGTGCCATTCATGTCCACTTCTGATCACTCTGATTGGCACAGAGTGATCAGAAGTGGACATGAATGGCACATGATTGATCAGAAGGGGACAATGATTGGCACAGAGTGATCAGAAGTGGACATGAATGGCACATGATTGATCAGAAGGGGACAATGATTGGCACAATCATGTGCCATTCATGTCCACTTCTGATCACTCTATGCCAATCATTGTCCCCTTCTGATCAATCATGTGCCAATCAGAGTAATAAATAAATAAGGCATCCCCCTGAAAATAAGCCCTAGAGCATATTTTGGCCTTCCAAAAAAAATAAGACAGTGTCTTACCATCGGGGAAACAGGGTAGTACATTTGTATTCACATTTGAAGTCTAAAAATTACTTAAATACTATATATATTTGATTATTTAGTAACTGATTAGCAATACAATCTGTAAATGTTTTCCTTATAGGACAGCCTTCTTTCACCACTTCACACCTAATGGGGGTGGAGAGAAGCATATCTACTGGAAACTAATTTCAAATGTCAGTGTTAGACACTACATTGAATTAATTTTATTCAAATATTGATATTATTATGACTTATTAATTAAATAAACAAAACGTATTGCACAGCCGCTACATGGCCCTTTAACTGCTGTTGCTTACCTGTTAGCTGTTGCCATTAGATAAACATCTCTCAAACAGTACACTTGCATACATATGTTTCAACCATAGCACTACATTGTGATTTAATGGTCACTTATTTCTGCACAATTTCAGCACTGGAAAGATCTCCTAAAAGCATGTTGAAATACTTTTTGAATATTTGAAATACATGCATTTTCACAGAGAAATCAAATCAAATCTGCGTTTATATGTGTGAAAGCCTGCCCACAACCCCATCCAGGTCTGAGACTAGGCTTTCTTGGTTCTGCTTCATTACTGCAGCCAATCAGGTTGCCCAGATTCAAGAGAAGACTTCTGATTATTATTATTATTATTATACTTTATTTGTAACGCGCCAACATATTCCTTAGCGCTAAACAGAGGTTAAGTACAAGTCAAGAACAATTTCAAACAGTGCAAAGGATGGAGGGCCCTGTTATTGAGCTTTCAGTCAGACACACACAGTGCTTTCCCTGAAGCACCTAGCGAGGTTGAGAACTTACATTCTAAAGGGTGTGGGTGTACAGGGAGTGATAGATTAATAGTGCATGTAAAGGCTAAAGATGATAGGCTTCTTTAAATAGGTGCATTTTTGGAGAGATTTTGAAGGATTTGAGGCATGAGGACAGTTTAGTGCAGAACGAGAAAAGTCCTGTAGGCAGGAGTGAGAGGAGGTGACGAGAGAGGAGGAGAAAAGAAAGTCATTAGCAGAACGAAGGGGGTTGTTGGGTGAGTATTTTAAGACGAGATGTAGGAGAGTGCATTATTGTGGAGGGCTCTATATGTTAGGGTCATCATTTTGAATTTTATTCTGGAGGCTATGGGAAGTCAGTGGAGTGCATTGATTTTGGTAAATGAGTCTAGTGTATGCCTTTAACATGGATTGGAGTGGAGGATGTTAGGAAGGCCAACGAGGAGAGAGTTGCAGTAGTCAAGGCAAGATATGATGAGAGAGTGAATTCGAATTTTTGTTGTGTCTTGTGTAAGGTAGTGACGTATTTTGGAGATATTTTTTAGGTGAAAGTGACAAGATTTTGTGAGTGATTGAATGGGAGGAATGAAAGAGAGAGCAGGGTCCAACAGAACCCAGAGACAGCGGGCCTGGGAGGTGGGAGTGATGATGGCACTGTCAACAGTGAGAGATAAGTGAGGGGTGGGAGCTGAGGAAGAGGGTGGAAAGACAAGTTCTGTCATGTTGAGTTTAAGTTGAAGGGTAGACATCCATGAGGATATGCCAGAGAAGCAATTGGCAACATGAGCTAGAAGAGAGGGGGATAGTTCAGGTGCAGATTGACAGTGACTGCCTTCCCATGAGTCCTGTGATATCATGGATGGATAAAGACTGGTCTTCCTGACGTTTGGACTGTATTCAATGTCTCTCTTAAGAACTGATGTTAAACTGAGTCGCAGCTAGGGGAGTTTTGAAAAGCTCATTTATAAAAGAATTGTATACAACTTACTGATTCACGCCCAGTGGCTGTGTCTGTAGCTCTCTCACTCTAAAGTGAGGACCTGGGTGTCAGGGATAGTTGCTGGAGGGTTGTCAAGATGGAGGGCAAGTATGATTTCCCCCATAGAGGTGTAGTTTTTTTTGTAGTCAATGTTTTATTTTATATTTTCATTTTTCTGCAAGTTTTTTTATGGTTTCTTTATATTTTCCGTAATTTATTTAATTTCTGAATTTTTTTTGTAATGATGTTTAAGGGGTAGTGTTAGGAATCTCAAAACAATATAGGGCAATATTTACACAAAACTATTTTTTATTAATAATTGAATTATGACGATTACAGGCTGAAAATCCCTGTGGTTGTCAGAATCGTAACTCCAACCCATCTAAGCCTTTGATCTGTCAAGTCCGCAAGTGATAAAATCGCAAATAACTATTAAATTGCTAAAATTCCTCAAGCCCGCAATTGCTTTCACACCCGTAAATGGCAAATGTCGCCAAAAATCCTACGAGTACAGATAGGACTCACAAGGGGGTTAAATACCTGTTTGTAGCACTATAAAAGCACTATGAAAGCCATGATAGACATTAGAATGAATTGCACAACAGTCCCAAGTTCGTAAATCTGCAGAAAAAAAATATTTTTTCTAAGTTTTAATTCCATGTTATATTGATCCCGGCAATCAATGGGTTAATACATATCATGGAACCCACATGCACTAGACCAGTAGATTTATTGATTTTTATACATTTCAACATTTCTGGATTGTGAGTCTGAGACTTCTAAACACTAATTGATTGACATGACAGTCTCATTTATTATTGGCTCTTTCTAAATCGGTAGTTACAGGCTTGCTTTATTAATTATGCCCTGAAGTACTACTTACGGGTGCATGGTTTATGGTTTTGGCTTTCGGCCATGTAGTTGCGGGCTTGTTCAATTTAATCACTCTGTAACTGCTGCAAATTTTGCTGCAATTTAATAGGGGCCATTGTGTCAATTTGATAACAATTATATTTATAAATTTGCTAAATAAATAAAGGAATTTAACTATTCCATGTAATAACAATACAGCATGTTAGAGCTCAAATACATGGATTTGTAAACCACAGTTATACTCACATTATTGGGTGGTAGAAATACAAATATTAGGCATGCAGTGCTTAGATGCTATGCTTTTTCTGCCTACAATCTTACAAATAGTTCCTGTTTGTTTTCTTTCCTATGAAGCTCATGAAGACAGTGTATTTTTAGGTATATGGTGTGCAGCATCTCATAGTAAAAAATCAGTAACAACACTCAACCTGCAACATGCTGCTTCAAAGAGGTCACTGACAGGTAAATTTGAAAACACTGTACAGTCTGTGTATTCATGAATTTTATGAGCTACAATATTGCATTTAATTTTGTAATAAAAAAAACAGCTTTGAATAAAATTATATATTTTCAGTCCCTCAACTCAATACATCCTCCTACTAGATCTGTATTGTTACAAGTGTCTGTCTCACTGTTGGATTTATGTCTTCCTTTTACATATGGCTTCAAATGTATCAATAGAAAATAATAAAATGCCATAATCCAGGGAGTCATCCATACGTCATTAAGTTCTGATAAGAAGCCCGGTCCAGCAGGAGGATTTGTATTAAACGCAAACTATTTTTCTGTCACCAAATAAAAAAAAATGTATAAGCTCCAAATTAAAATACTTTTATTGGTAATTTACATCTGGCATTTGCTGTTTCTCCTGTTCAGGGTAGAATTGTCTGGTATTTCTGGGCTGGACCATTCTAGTGAGTGGGACCAGACTGATATACTACAGGATATTTCTCCCTGTGAAAGGCACAAGTGAGCTAAAAGAGGCTGTACTCTTAGTAGGTAACCAGACCTATAGAGCAAACCTACTTTTGTTTTTTCTCAGATTAGCAGCTCTGAATCTTTTTGTTTACATTTCCTCACCTTATAGGTGATAGGAGGATCCAGACGTGAACCCCTTGCTCACTGTGTCTTTGGGAGTACAGCTACACCTCATTGACAAGGCCCATAGAGGTCGAAACGTACGTATGAGGTTTGCTGTTTCTCCTTTTCAGGGTAGAATTGCCTGGTATTTCGGGGCTGGGTCACTCTAGTGAGTGAGACCAGACTGATATACTACAGGATATTTGACCCTGTGAAGGGCACAAGTGAGCTAAAAGGGGTTGCTCTCAGAGTACATAACCAGACCTATAGAACAAACCTACTTAGGTATTGTTCCTTCTCAGATGAGCACCTTTACTCTTTTTGCTTAATTTACTATTTTACCATAAATCTGGGACCTTTGGCCCTTCAAGCTTTTTATTTTATTATTTCTGAATAACGTTTCCCTTAAAAACACATTACTTAAAGTGTGCATGTGATACTCTTATGAGAACACCAGTCAGTGCCGTAAGTGTCAAACAAGAGGAATTCTATTCTGCAGAAGGCATCGCTACCTCTGCACACACAGTTCTGCATACATTTCCAGTAAGTGCAGATGAAGGTGACAAAGGAATGTGTGTTTTCAGGCTGTCATATAAAGCTTATATTCAATATTCTGTAAACAGGTTAACGTACTAATGTTCCAGGCTTCATAAAACAAATATTTTCCCTGTTGGTAATGTCATCCATAATGTATTATATAGGCTTAAGTTATGATTTGCCCAGAATTCTTGCCGTTTTGTTTTTCACGTATGTGTGCACTCTCCAAATCCTTCATGAAAGCGCATTATTATCGTCTATTTTTAGTTGTAAAACTAGATAAAGCTGTGAAACATTGGCAATTTTCCCAATATATAACAATGGTATCAATTTAGAGCCCAGCGTTTATATAATTTTACTTGTGGGGCGCTCCCAGGGAAAGATTTCTAAGGTGCCCTCACCCATACAAATAAATATTTAATAATATTTTAAACTTTAAGTCTGACTAAGAGCATAATTAAGCAGGAAAAAGTCATACACCTAGTTTTTAATTAGAAAAAAAAAATGTTGATGCCTCTCTAGTAAACTGGAGGACTCCATTACAAAATGGTTGAAGTTGAGGGGGGTGTATACATTTCTTGAGTGCTGTGGTTACAATAATGCAAGGTGTCTGCTTCTGGGCCAGGGAAGGGTGTGGTGTAAATTTCAATATTATCCAGTTATCAAACAATGGCTCTGGATGTCTGCTTGTTCCCTCCTCTGATAACTACAAACACACACACATCATCCAGCTCTCAAGATGCGATGTAGCAAAACACAAAATGGATTCCTGTACTCATAAACAGCCTCTTTGAAAAGGATATACTGTAGCCAGACTATCTAGAAGCAGATCGGAAACTGAAGGTCTTTACAGGAAGGATCTCAACAACATTGATAATCTCAACAGTTTGTCCAATGAGCTGGAGCCAGACATCTTGGAGAGTAAAGTGAGGTGGGCCCTAGGAAGGCTGCAGGAGTTGATGGAATCCCAGCTGAACTGTTCAAAATCCTTTTGCTTGCATTATGCCAACAAATATGGAAAACTCAACAGGGGCCAGTATACTGGAAAATGTCAGTCTATATATGAATCCCAAAAAAGTTAGTGCCAAAAAGTGTTCCAGTTATCAAACAATGGCACTCTTTTCACATGCCAGCAAGGTAATGCTTAAGATCCTGCAAGCTCAGCTCCAACAATATATGGACAGTGAACTACCAGATGTGCAAGTAATCAAATTGCCAATGTCCACTGTATAATAGAGAAAGCAAGAGAGTTCCAGAAAAACATTTACTTCTGCTTCATAGTTAAATTCTAAAGCCTTTGACTAAATGGATCACAACAAATTGTTGCATATTCTTAAAGAGATGAGGGTATCAGACCATCTCATCCATTTCCTGAGCAATTTGTATGTGGACACAAAAGCCATGGTCAGAATGTTAACCTTAACCCTTAAGGTTTGCAGACTTATTATATTGCAATTCGGCCAATTGAATAAGGCTCTATATAAGCACAGAGCATATTTTTTTACAGAAGTTTTTAGTTAGTGAAGACTTTGCTTTCAGATAGAAGTCAGGCTGTTTGTCTCTACTTATTGTTGAACCAAGTAGGCCAACAAAGCTCTTGGAGTTTAATTTATCCAGTAAAGCTTATCTGTAGACTTTAATAGGTTAACACTTGCTTTGAGACAGCGGTGGAGCTACTGTTAATGCAGCAGGGGCAAAGCACCACAACAGGGTAGGGGCCCTCTGCTACTGACAGTAAAGGAGGAATCTTATTTTTTTAAATGGCAATCACATATATAGTTGTCAGTGTGGGGAACCTTTAAGATGTTGGTCACGTTTGCGGTCCTTGCACAGGCCGCAAACGCAAGGCCCGCGGGACTTAGGCTGCAATGAGCGCCAGCTCGCCAGCAGCGTACGCAGGACTGACGACCTGTACGACTTAGGACTGAATCCCGTACATGCACTGTGCGCCTTGCAAAAATCCGACTTTAACGGCTAAACCACGGAACTTGAAACACCTGAAAATAACAACAAATATGCCTCCAATTAACTTACACACTCACACACAGCACAGTGGGAGAGCCAGGGAGCCTGTGAGTGAGGTTGTAAGTTAATTTGAGTCACCTTTGCAATTTTTTCACAATTGAAAATCGAGAAAAAATGGCTGCCGAAAAAACACAACACGACGAAAACAAGGCCGAAGGACGTAAAACTAGCCCGAAGGACGTAAAACTAGCCCTAAGCAGTAACACTTAACGCAAGCCAGTAACACTTAACCCAAGGCAGTAACACAACCCAAGACAGTAACGACGCCAATAAAGTACACAGGGTGAGAGGCTTGCAATGAGCGTGGAAGGCTCTCATCGTGGGCTCTCAAGGAGCGCCGAAGGTGATCATTCAAAAGCAGGAAAGTTGTGGCTCGCAATGAGCGCCGAAGGGGCTCGCGATGAACGCCAAAGGTGCTCAGAGGGCTCATAGCCTCCCATTGTGTGCCAAACAGCACTGCCAGGCTTACAATTTTACTCCCGTCATATTTGACTGGCAATTTCCTAGTAGATCAGAAAAGTGATCTGATCACATTAGGGTCGATGTGACCATCTGCATATACTTTTGGCTTTGTTATTGACCCCTATGAGTTGGATAAAGTTGCAAGATGGGCCTCAAATAATGTTGCACTGGGGCCCTTCATTCACTTGCTCTGACACTGCTTTCAGTTCTAGTTAACATATTTATAAAAGAGAACAAGCAACAATTAGAGATTTTTGGTTGGAATGTGAAATTGAAAGCTAATAACTCTGTTAATTTCCTATCAGTGAAGCCAACATAATTTCCCTCCAAGGGGTAAATAGAGAGAATTTTAAAAATGAGGAAAATATAACACAACTTTATAAATTTTCACCAAAAGGGTTTTAATTATACTGGATATAATTTATTATTTTAAAGATCACTGACTGCTGAAAGGAAGTGTAATATTTCAATTGCAATAACATTTATCACACTGTATCGGTAAGGTTTGAATAACATTATCATAGTTGAAATCTTTCACTTCCTTTTCAGTAGTGCTCAGGACAATCAAAGGGGTGGGGGTACAGCACTTAATGTTAAATAATGGTGAGCTAAAAATTAGGTTTAACATGAAAAGTGAATACACTAGCACTTTAAGGTCATAAAAAGAGTTTCATTTTACTACAATTTTTCCCCCAAAATACTGTTATTGCCAAAGCACCAGTTTAAAATAAGACTTTTTAAAAGAGTCAGCTGTGTAGAATGTTGTGCAACAAATGCTGGAATGTTCACAAAACTAGAATTATCCATTATTGTGTTCTGCTGAGCAGATCTAGTAAATTGGGAGAAAGCTGATTATCATTCTAACAAAATAACTTGTGAGACTATACAGTACATAATTATACCATTACAGATATTCATTGCATAGAATAAAGACCAGCAGTTATTTGGAAAATAACGATTCCAAGGCAGTGTTACAATATAGTATTCTCAAGAGCAGTGAAATCATTATATAAATAATAATTGTTGTTATAAACATTTATATACAAAAATGTCCATAGAACTAGGATAAGCAAACATAGAGCCCAATTCGTAGCACTGTAAATGCAAATAAAAAAAACACTACTGCACTGTAAATAACGGGGAAAGTAATGACAGACATTAGAATTAATTGCAAAACAGTCGCAAGCTCGCAATTCGGCAGGAAATTACGTTTATTTCTATGTTTCATTTTGGGCTAAATCGATCTCGCGTATCAATAAGTTAATACATATCAGGCCACCCACATGGACTAGAACAGTATTGGCATTCATTTTTATAATTCTTTCTTTTGCAGGTTTGCGAGTCTGTTTGCATATTGGACGACCCCAAACCTAATTGATTCACATATAACCTCCATGTTTTACTGCCGTAATAATGACAGTCTCATTTTTTATTGGCTGATTCGAAATGGGAGGTTACGGGCTTGCTTAATTGATCATGTTCCCGCCCTGAACTGCTACGAACCAGTGCATGGTTTACGGTTTCAGCTTTGGCACAGTAACTTACAGGCTTGATCAATTGAATAGCATCGTAATGGAAGTCCGCAACTCACCCGCAGACATATGGCCATCGAGATGCAGGCTTGCAATCTAATCGGGCCCATACGCTGGTGTTGATATTCAGCATCACAAGATTTGTGTTTGAAAAACTTGATTTTCACAATATTCCTCATGTGACATACCCATAACATAAATTAACACACCACTGATTTACAGGCAAAAATTTAAACTGGTAAAGAAATTGTTAGAGTTAATTATACCATATTTTGAATCGGTAATGTATATATTTTTTTTAACTTTTAAAAGAAAATCCCATTACAAAGTGCAGTTCTTCAGAAGAGCATAATGTAAATATACTACTTGTGTCCAGGAAAACTGTAAAAACTGATAGTTATTACAATATGTATTCATTCCTCACTTATGACAGAAGCAGAAACATGCTACCAAGATCTGAAGTTCTGAAGATTTTTAACAGCTTCTGTAACTGCAATGTTAATGACACCAATGAAATTTAAGACACATAAGACATAATTATTAGGATATAACTCCAGGCATTTTAAAATGAGTCACTCATTCTGTCTTACTGATTTCTTCTTCAATTCCTGTTAGATGTAAGTATGTAGTCAATGTCCTGTTGTTTCAAAAAATAAAAAAAGAAAGCTGTTTGGTTCACCACACATACCATACACACTATATACAATGAGTAACTGCAGTGAGATGGCTGTAACAGCAACTGGTAAAAGGAGATACCAGCTGCCAGTTACTGTATTACTGTGACTTGGCAGAATTACTGGACGTGAAGCAGTCGACAGGCAATAAATCTCTAGTTATCGTTTTTGCTATATTGACTCACAGAAAGCAAATGTAAAAGTCAGCGTTGCCATGAAAAATACATATACGTTTAAAAAAATGGAGTCTAAGAGTATACTTAGGCAAAGTTAGTTTTTAAATAGCAAAATATACATTTTGATGTATTTGATGGTCCCTGGAGTCATCCATAATACTTTGGTGAGGTTGTCTGTGTAAGATAGATATTTACATGTCTGTAGGAGCTACTATAGATAGATAGATAGATAGATAAAAAAATCTCTTTAAGCTTTAGCTATTAAGAAGTGTTAAAACCTGACAAAATTTAATCTTTTATACATAAACCACGGTTTAATACATTTTTCATTTTTATAGCTTACTAGGAAATTGCCCATCAAAAATGACGGGAATAAAATTGTAAGGCCGGCAATGCTGTTTACCACACAATGTGAGCCTTTTGCTCCTCTGAGCACCTTCAGCGCTCATAGCGAGCCTCTCCCCCTGTGTACTCCAACTTTCCTGTTTTGCAATGATCACCTTTGGCGCTCATTGCAAGCTTCTTGCACTTGCGGTGCTCATCGCGAGCCCAGCGATGAGCGCCTTTGGCAATCATTGCGTGCTGTGCAATGAGTGACCTTGCTGCTCATTTCTAGACTTGGCCAACCCGCCACTTGTCCTCTATGGTGGCTCAATCCACCAGGAACCAAGCCCTGGAAAGGAGTCAGTGACATTACTGCCCACTTCCAGACACCAGTTCTGAGGCTATGATCCTTAATGGATGATAGTCATGAACTGCAGCCCATGGCCCAAGTCCAAGTTCCCATCCAAATAAGAAAAAATGTTGGCACAAATGGCCATTGTATAAAGCCCAGTACATGTCCTCCTCCTGGGTGGTTGCCCACCTTTCAGGAAAATGTCCACAGTCTCTAACCCCAATTTCTGAAGGTTCTTGGGAACGTAATCTAGTTGCACAATCCTTCCAGAGGGTATCTGGGTTAGCAGCCACTTTTAGACCACCTTCTCTCCTTTTCATTCACAACATCAGGGTTCTCAATCATCAGGGTCCCAGGAAGCAACACAGCCCAACCCCATCTTCCTTCCTTTCAATAACCCACCCGAAATTACAGAATACTGCTACCCCTTGGCCACAGGCAGGTAGTGGCTCTGGGTTATCCCATTTAGAGAGCAGCTCAGGAGGGGGAAAAAGCACTTCCCCACCGGCATAATCTCTTTAGGGTCTGTTGTCAAGGCAGGATTGGGGGAAAACAGAGTAAGACTCTGGGTTAGGTTCTCTGGATGGAGACCCTTTCCTGGCTGAGGCTCCCCCGGAGTAGCCTACTTCAATGGGGGTTGTAGCTCCTCAAGGGCTGGTAAGGTGGGATCACCTCTGTAACTAGGGTACGCTGTGTTAGGTCCTCTGGTACCGTGGGTAGCTTGCACGGACCCATTATCTCTGGGGCTGCTTAGACTGAAGCTATCCCCGTCAGCCCTGTTGGCAACTTTGCAGAGTGGAGCCTAAACTTACTCCTTCCTCAGGGTCTCAGGGATCGTCCCCTCTCCCGATAGCCCCATGCCCTGATCTGGCATCACACTCTCCATGATTGTCAGCCTTGGCATCTCCGTCGGTTTCCTGACCGCCTGGACATCAGCAGTCTGTGGTTCAACACAGGTAACCATCAATGGGTAGTTGAGCAGACTCTCAAGGTTTGCACCCTCCTCTGCCAACTGTTCAGTCTCCAGCTCCTCGCCCTTGTTTAGCACCTGGAACTTCTCTGGTTGTTGGCATCTCCCAGTGGCTGGGGCCACTTAAAGCTGCTGCCCGGTCTTGCATCTACTAGAGTCTGGACTGTTTGCCTCCCTATCCTGGTGAGTTCCCAGTAGTCCCTCTGATCTCGCCTGTTCTGTAGCGGTCAGAACTCCAGGTTCCTTCTCGTCTCCTTCCTCCACCTAATAGGGGTGTTTTCAACAGTCCATTTCCTCTGGCAGTGTATCCTCTGCTAGCTCAGCTGGGGAAGAATGGGGTAACTCTAAGTACATGAGCTAGGTCCCACCTGGGCCCATCTCCTCAAGCAGTTCCTCATATTCCTTTTCCAACTCAATTTCTTTATGGACCAACTGTCTGAGCATCACTTCTTCTTCTGTACCTGGCTCAATTTCCACATCCTTTTGGTGCTGTTCAAATAGGATTTCCCATCAATCTGCAGTTTCCAGGCCTTTCTTTGGATCACCCTGCAGCACATCAGGAAGCCCTTCCATCAGCCCAAGTGTGTAGAAGGAAGGCCTTTGGGTTGCAGGAGTTGGAAGCATTAGGTCCACATACTGATGTTCAAAGTTGAGCTCTAAACACACCAGCCGTTCTGCTAGCTTCTCACCCGGCTGGAGCCCAAGAGAAGCCAAGCGCTGATTTAGAAGAACTGTCCACCTATCTTCTTCTGGGGCAATCCATTGCCATCGCCGCTCTAGCATACTGGTGATCAGGCTCCTTTTCTCCCTGACCACCTCCGCTTTGCAGGCCTCCATGTGGTCCATGATCTCATCTATCCAGTGCTGGCCTTCCTTGGATTTGGACCTGGATTTCAAGGTTTGGCAAAACTGCTGATCGGTTTCTGCCTCCCCGCCAAGCCGCTGAAAATACTGGACTTCAAAACTGCATAGATCACCATATCCCATCCCTGCTGTAAGTTCTTGCACCAAGATCCCACTGCTGCTACCAATTGTGACAATCCAGGGGTCGGGCTATTACTGCCCAGGGCCACCTGCTATAGACTACAGGTTAACTCCCCACAAGGACCGTTGGGTTCTTGGAAATTTTAAGACCAGCACCCTTATATCTGGCTTTTGAATCAGTCAGGGTCCATCAGGAATTAGCACTTCCATGAGTCTCAGTAACCTTCCTGTGGTAGAGACCATGATAAGTTACTTGCAGGGTGAAGATAGGATCAATATCGCTGCCACCAGGATCCAATAAGATAGCATGCTATGTTTCAGCAGTCAACTGATTTATTTTTGAAAAGACAGCAATATTTTTAGCAGTTAGATACAGAGGGGAGTGTTTTCAATACAACAATGTCAGGGAGTGGCAGACAAACATGGGGGGGGTGTAGGTTGGGTATGTGGAAGTGTTGTTTATTTCCTGTTTAATATCTAACTGGCCTTTGCTCAGTCCCCTATAAAACTGCTTACCCTTCCGCAATAACATCAGTTCTGGTCGATGCATGCATGGTTAGTTGCAAGCATGAGAGCTGTACTTTGTATGCTCATGGAAGCTATTTTATAAGACAGTTATGCTATTTTCAAAAGAGAGTATCTGTACTTTACCAGTCATAGCCACCTGTTACGGGCACCTAAGGAGTTTCAGAGTGTGCCGGTTCAGCTTATCATGAGAAACTGGTGGCAGTTGTGGGATTTTCAGACTGACCTGTATAAGCCATGGTGGAGTATAATGAGCTCACAATGCATGAACTCCAAGGCTAGTCCGAACACAAGGAATAAAGACGACTGAGTCAAGCAATCATTCAACTATGGTGCAGGCTCTCTGAAAGTTGTATGAGGATGGACAGGAGCAAACCTATCTGTGCCTGGTTTGCAGTTCCCGAGCAGCACCTACTTCTCTGAGTGAACCCGACTTGGGAGATGAGGTGTCCTAGAGATATCAGGCCCTTATAGCCCTGCTCGGCAGATTGGTGACTCATGAGGTTGGGGGACCCACCTTGATGGCCATCATCCCAGAGGTAGCTGGAGAGAAAAAGCTTTGTGAAGGTTGTCCCCCGCTTCTCAGAGTAGTACAAGTTACAGTGGTTTGATGAGTTTTTACAAAACTTTGAGAGGCATTGCAGACTCTATCACATTGATCAAGAGGAATGTGTTTAAATTTTCTTTGGGTTGTTTAGCAGGCGAGACAGAACAGCCTACTGTGCTATCCTGGCAGTGGATTCTGAGAATTACAAGGATATGAAGCAGGTGCTGCTAGCCCGATATGCCTGATATGCCAAATTCAGAATCTGAGCCTTATTCATCCCTCTCTCATCAGTCCCTTGGCATTATTGGACAAGAAAGTGGATGTAGTTGTTGCTGGGGTCAGAAGCTTTTTTTCCCAGGAGGCCAAAGTACTTATAGATTTGGAAACCAGTAGGGGGCCTGAGAGAAGTGGGTGTGAAGAGAGCATACCTGCTGATGTGTTATTGGGGAATGATCTCGGCCTGATGGAATGCAAGGACTCCAAACCACTAACCTGGAAGATGGGGGCATAGAGATAGGGGAGATGGTGGTAGAGAGACAAGGGAGCCGGTGGGAGAGAGACATGGGGGGAAAGACAAAGGGGGGGAGATACAGGGGAAGGGGTGGGAGAGAAAAATGGGGGAGAGAGAGACAGGGGGAGAAAGAGAGACATGGGGAGGCACAGGATGGTGGGGAGAGACAGGGGAGAGGAGGGGGACATGAAAGGAGAGAAACAGGGTTACATTGGGAGAGAAATAGGGGAAATCGTTGGAGAGAGACATGGGGAGGAGAGAGAAGGAGGGGAGGGGGAAGTGAGAAGGAGGGGGAGAGAGCAGGAGGAGAAGAGAGAAGGAGGGGGAGATTGAAGGAGGGAGAGAGAAGGAGGGAGGGAAAGACAGAAGGAGGGGGAGAGAGAGAGTGAAGAAGGGAGGGAGAGAGACAGGGCACAGAGAGAGAGAGGGCATAGAGACTGAGAGAGGATGCACAGAGAGAAGGAAAGAGAACACGGAGAGAGGAGCGCAGAGAGAGAGAGAGAGAGAGAGAGAAAGAGGGCGCTCAGACAGAGGGAGAGAACATTCAGAGGAAGAGGGCGCTCAGAGAGAGAGGAAGAGGGCGATCAGAGAGAGAGGGAGAGGGGCAACTTTGTAAAAAAAAATGGTCATTACAAAGTCATGTTCTTTAGAGGAGCATACTAAAGGTTTGACACTTCAATGGTCCTTTAATACTTTAAAAGATGTATATTCTATTTTGAAATTATAAGGTAGAAATATAAAAAAACTGAATTTTTCAGAAACGTAATAGTAAAATTAAACTGATAAGTCAGGATGTGTTCAGTTGTAAGATGGAAAGGAATCAAAGTTAGAAATTGATAGATTGCAGAGGAAAACCTAATGATTATACATACTGCAACAAATAATGGATATCGCAGGTTTTTGGATTACACAATTTATCACTTGTCACTTCTGCCTGTTCTCCTGATGTTTATCCGCAAATATTCTGTAAATTAAACAAACAGCAGCAAATACAGAAGCTATGAAGTGTTCTGTGTCTATTTACTGCATGGAGAAAGAGGCCAACAGGAAATCACTGGGTCTCCAGTAGCAATGAATGAGGACACACTGAAGAAAGAAGCAGTTGATACACAATAGAGCGCAGCAACAGGTGAGCGGAGGGTCCTAGAAGTGTAGACGTGGGATGTATCGCCGGATGCTTGTTACTATGGCAACAGAGAAAGCCAGACGTCAGCAAGCAGTCATCACTGACACTAGAAAATAGTTTGGCCCGTCATTCTTTAGAAGCAGCATAGCTGTAACCTGTGCAATCGATAAAAAACAAAATAAAAAGGCTTCCAGGGCATACAATGTTCATGTTGAAATAAATAACTTCAAGCATCATAAAATGCAAGTTGTGGCTGCTTTTGGTTGTACAAACATAAGTACTTAATGTTTCCTGTTAGTTATCATACACATATATAATGTATTAGCCATTTATTCACTATTATATGCAATGATACTGTGCAGTGTCTAATTATCTTCTTTGAGACCAATAGGATGGTAATAAGTTTGATATTGTTTTTGTGAAAATTAACACCCAGATTTTTCAATTCTGTATTGTTCAAATAGCTTACATTCTGAGCAGTAATCAAGGATCATTCCAAGCTGACAAATGAAGTTATTAAAATGAAATCAAAGATTTACATCTCCACCAGCGCAAGGAGCGACAAAGGCGATCCTTGCGCTGGTGGAGATGAGCGCCATAGGCGCTCATCTCTACGACCCCGTACGACTTAGACAGGGAGCGCCGAAGGTGCTCACTGCGCTGGTGGAGATTAGCGCCATAGGCGCTCATCCGTATGACCCCGCACGCATTAAGCATCATACCTACGACCTGCGGGACTACAGAACAACAGAAAACTGAAATACACAATTCCCAGTGCGAGACCCGTAGCACTTTGAAAAAAGTTGCCTGAAAAAATTACGGCCTGTAACCTTTTGAAAAGGAAACCGGCACTTAGAGGAAAAAAATACGACCTGCAAAAAATAGAACCTTAACGGCCGAACCGTGCACGTTCAAAAATACACACACAAAAAAAAATACCAAAAACATCAGGCTAATTTAAGTCGAATTTGCAGAGTTTCGACACTTGAAAATCGCCTAAGCAAGAGAAAAAATGGCTGCCGAAAAAAACGAAAACGAGACTACACGAACCCTAAACACGCAAAACACTGCCAGGCACATACGACTTTTAGCCAGGAACGTACGAGGTACAAAATACACTATTAGGAAGGATGGAAAATGTTTGAGACCCGCGTAACACATACACACTTGTCGCAATTTTACAACACTACCTTAAAACTAATAACATTACCATTATAAAATACTGCATTACACAACAAAACAAACGGTTTAGCCTCGCGCACGCAGCCTATTTACACTGCATACTTGCCACATTGCTGACACTTTCTCCTCAGATCACCAACAGTCCAAATGTACATTGTATGCTGCAGAAAAAGAACAGCGATTGTTAGCTCTTCAGCACATTGATTCTTGGATATATTCATTACAAATAGGTAAAATATATTAATTTATTATTTAATTAATTAATTAATTATTATAACTAAATATATTTATATAAAAAAAACAGAGCAGAGGAGAGACTCGATTTGCCAAACGTGCTCAGCGCGGAGCTCACAATGAGTGCCGAGGGTGCTCAGAGGAGCAAAAGTACACAAGGGGAGAGGCTCGCAATGAGCACTGAAGGCGCTCAGCGCGGGGCTTGCAATGTGAAATGAAGGTGTTCAGATGACCAAAAGTACATGAGTGGAGAGGACTAAAAGCCTTACATTGTGTGGCAAACAGCATTACCTGCCTTACAATTTTGTTGCCATCATTTTTTGACGGGCAAGTCGCTAGTATAATATAACTAACATTTACGGTGGCTCTTTAAATACCAAAACCACACTCCAAACTTCCCAAAACTTTTGGACAACTTTTCACATAGCCATGGACTAGAGTTTAGGCCACATGTTCTGAAGGGCAAATTGTTGTAGACCTCTTGGAGATATTAGATTTTAGGACATTATATCTCAGTGGAGAAATTCCAACTCCAACCCTTCAAACTTTACATAGTAATTAATGTTGAAAAAACTTTTAGTACATCAAGTTCCACCGTTTTAGACCTCCTCTGATCCTTGATTAATTGTAAATTGATCCACGAGAAGGCACACAAAAAAACAAAACAGTTCCCTTGATTTGGTCTGCTCCATTCTTAAACAAAGATGTCATATCTGCTTTTCTCCGGCCATCTTGTATAGAACCTGGGGAGAGCAAATATTGAAAAATTACATATAATGGTTTAGCTATTACAGAACCCAGTTCCCTCAGTACCCTTTGATGTATTCCATCAGAACCTGATGCTTTAGTGACATTTATTGTTTCCTTTTTGGGATTTCTTCCTGCATTAACCAATTATTTGGTGAAGGTAGAGTAACCTCATTATGTTGGAAGTGTCCCAACCACTTGAGTCCTTTCCTGGTCACTATTTAACAGTCAGCCTGTTTCACATTGTAATGTTCTTATAGCTTCTTTCCTAGGCTGCTTTCTATTAATATATTTAAAAAAAATGTTTTAGGGTTAGTTTCCTAATAGCTCTTTTGCAAGCCTTGTTAAATTCCATGTACTTGCGTAAAGCTTTCTCTTTCTTGTATAATTTAAATGTCTGCTTTTTACTGTTTATCATTGAACTTTAAATCATTGTTAAGACACGTGGGTTGTGATTTATTCCTTTTAATTTTATTTCCAGCTGGTATATGGTGCTATGTATATTCAGTATGGTTTTAGATGTTTATTTTCAGTATTTTTACCTGTCAGTGATTTGTCTATATGTTGTATTGCTGCCCTTAGACCATTAAAACGTGCTCTTTTAACATTAAGAGTTTTTGTTGGCCACTTATAACTTCTACCTCAAATGAGACTGTGTTGTGATCACTGTTTCCCAAAGGTTGCCCTATTTCAATATTTAATACTATATCAATATGATTTGTGATGACTAAATCCAAGATAGCCTCATTTCTAGTAGGTTCTTGTATAACCTGGGACACATCATAATCTCTGAGTGAACTCACAAACTTGCTCTCCTTTGCTGCTGCTTAGCTTACTTTCTGTAACAATAATTGTGATTCCTCAGTTTCAGTTATATATAGGGTTCATAGCATATTCCTATCAATATTTTGTAGGATTTGTTCCTCCGCCCATTTAATTTAAGCCACAAAGTTTCAACATAATCACTGTAGATACATTCTCTGACTATAGAGGTTTAACATACAAACAAACCCCTCCTCCTCTTCTACTATTGCCCCATTTCCTATATAGGCCATGACCTTCCAAATGTACAGTCCAGTCATGAAAATCATCCCACCATGTATCAAATCCCATTTAGGTTGCTATGACTCTGCAGGTTTGAAGTACTTTCAACTGTATTTGAGTTACCTCCCTATTGACTATACTAATCCTCCGCCTTCTCCTCCCCATGATTAGTTACCCCCTCTACACTTTCTACCCTATAACTTCTATCTAGTCCCTCAATCCCACCTACTAGTCTAAAAACTCCCCCAGCCTTTCTACCGTCCTCTCCCTTAGCACACACGCTCCATCTTCCATGAGGTGCAATCCATTACTGCTAAAGAAATTGTACCCCAGCAAGAAGTCCGCTTTAGGATATCTGGCCTCACAATACTGCTCTTACATATGATTTTTCCATCATCATTATTCGAGAAATATAGCACAATCGGGAACTAAATTCCAAAGATAAATAAACAATCAATCTCAAACAGAAATATTCAGCCTTATTAAATTGTGATTCAGCCAATTGAATAGGGCTCAATATAAGCACAGAGCATACTTTTTTTACAGAAGTTTTTAGTTAGTGAAGACCGTGCTTTTGAATAGAAGTTCACTAACTAAAAACTTCTGTAAAAAAATATGCTCTGTGCTTAAATAGAGCCCTTTTAAATTTGCAGAATCGCAATTTAATAAGGCTGATTAACCCTGCATAATATTTTAGCGTCTTCTTACAGTAATTATGTAATTTCAATACAGTAGCAAATGTATACAAAAATATCCTGTGTCTCAGCAGAAACCTTTACAATGAAAAATAAAGCAATTTGTTCTTTCAAACCCAACTACACAAATGCATTTGTGTTTTTGTTTTTTGTCCAGTATATAGCTGATTAGACAGTAACAGCCTTATTAAATTGCGATTCAGCAAATTGAAAAGGGCTCTATATAAGCACAGAGCATATTTTTTTACAGAAGTTTTTAGTCAGTGAACTTCTATCCAAAAGCAAGGTCTTCACTAACTAAAAACTTCTGTAAATAAAATATGGTGTGTGCTTAAATAGAGCCCTTTTAAATTTACAGAATCGCTATTTAATAAGGTTGTAAATGTTTAATATAACTACATAATATGCAAAATAAATTACCCCATGGGTGTGTTTAAAAAGGATTTTAAAAAAGCACTGGGATACCTTGAAGTATCTGGCTAATTCTTTAAAATTAATGGTGTAAAGTTAAGAGCCGAGACATGATTAGATATGACAAGTGGATATTGCTTACCGGAATAGGATTCCTGGGGTGTTATAGAAAGCTTAGCAGAAACATCCTGTGCATGGTTCAGAGTGCCAGCTTTTTTACCAATCGCCATCTGCTACAGGACGGGCCTTCTGATTTCATGCAGTGTAAACCCTACCTCTGTTATATTATTCCAGCAAACACATGAGCCTCCAGATACAATGCCAATCCCACAAAATAACACAATAATGTAATAAAGAGGCATTGCATTAAATGGACTGTCGTCCCAACAATAATTTTCCAAACTGTCTAGTCATTGTGCCAGAAACTACTATTTTTCTAGTGCCTCACACTAATTAGTTAGGTAAAAAATCAATTAAAATGAAAAAACTTTATTGCACTCAAATGACACATATTTTAAAATGGAGCACCAGTTAGCACAGTGTGAAATGTGTTGTAGATCAACATAATGGAATTTATACATTAATAAGTGTATAAGTGTATACTGAGACAGAAAAAATGCAGATAAGAGTAGAGTAGAAACCTGTGATCCTCAAAGGATTCCTCCTATCTGGAAGGCTCAACCTACCCCAAAGCTGGCTAATATCCCTCCTGACTGAGATAGAAAGAAAGCAATAAGTCTTTTACTCTCCCAATGAAGCACAATTAGTGCAAAGCGATAAAAAAAAAAAGTGTTACGCTATCATACATATTACATAGAGCGCCAATGGGTGCTTGGTTTAAAAATGTTATTTAAAAATAAAATAACATATATGATGCAGCTTAAAACATAAAAGATACACTGAATGGTAAAGTTGTTTAATAAATACAGAGCAGCTAATACTTATAAGCCTCCACAAACAACCACTATGTTAGTCTTCAACAAATTTCACACTGTGCTAATTGGTGCTTCATTTTAAAATCTGCGTCATTTGAGTGAAAAAAAGGTTTTCATTTTTATTCATTATTTACACATTGTGTCAGTCATTTTTCTCTACAATAAATCATTCATACTCAGCATTATTTGTGTGGCCCCTTTCATACTCATGTTCAGTTCCTTAGACTAGGTAGTGGCTCAGTGTGCTTGACAATTGAAGGGGAAGAGATCTAACTGCATGATAACTATGGGGTAGGTTGCTTTTGCGGACACATTTCACAAATTTGCACATCAAAGTAACACATTACTATGCAGGGGCTGCACATTAGCCTAACCCAGTATAAACAGTGATGAATATCTCAAGAATTGTTTACTTTCTTAAAGCTCATTAGGAATATCTTTTAAAAAAAACGTAATTTTGTTCTGGCAGAGTCTCTTTAAAAGTGAGTGTTAAAACCTACAAACATCCTCTGGATAATACTGTAGAGATACATGCAATTAATGCTGGAGAGATAGAGTGAGCGAGAGAAGGAGCATTGTTTTTGATATCTTGACCTCTAAGCTAATTTAACCCTTAATTTACAACACACATAATTACTGATATCACATAATTCATACACGTAGATTAATACGTACACATAGCTATACATAGCGATAGACTACACCCCCCATACAATTACTATACTACACATAATACTCACATTCTTGTTTTCCCACATACACATCCACATATATTTTTTATTTATTTATTCTTATTTTCATTTCATAGATCGTAGGAGGGTAGAGGAGGGGAGGAGGAAAGTGAGGAGAGAGAGGAGGTAAGAGAGGGGAACACCGAAGGGTGAGAGTGAGGAGAGGAGGAGAGGACGCGACTGAGCAGAGGAGGAGAGCTAGAGTTATGGAGGAAGCGAGATCCCGGTCAGGTGGAGGAGAGCAGCAGGGGGGGAGGGATGTGCCCCCAGATGTAGGCACACAAGGTGGAGGGACAGAGAGTCAGGGGCCTGATCCCAGGGAGGGAGGTAGTGGGGATGAGGGTCCGGCTTCAGGGAGAGGACAGGGATGCCAGGAACCCAAGGCACAGTTGGTAGGGCAAGAGGCTGTGGCAAAGTACAGGGCCACCAATTATAGCCCAGAGGAGATGGATGTCAGGAAAATCCATGCCTGCTATTGGATCATACATGGTGGGAGGGATGTGAAGGCTAGCCAGAAGCACGAGTCCTGTGTCCAGGTTGCTACAGCTGTTGCGTCATTAGGGTTGGCTAATAGGGACGTAAAGTCTGTTAAACACAGATATGATGACAGCCATCTGATGGTGAAGAGGAAGATGGTCGAGGAGGCAAGAGCAGCACGTGCAACCAGTGGTGGGCCGCCAGCCAACATCACGTATTGTGCATGGGAACAGACCCTGAGGGAGTGGATCAAGCCAGCGGCAGTATTGGGCCTCCCAAGACGGGAGGACACGGGTGTGCCAAGCACTATGCAGAGTGAGTATCATATCACACCACACATATTGGTGTATGAACTTTGGGGGGGGGGGGGGGGGGGTCAAATACCCCACAGATATCATGATGTTTGTATGTATGTATAAATAAGCTTTTATCCTGGCTGATGTATACAATGAGCTGTATCCCCTTAGAAATAAGCTGGCTCCTACACCCTTGCCCACACGCATAGATAACTGACATACAATAGCACTGTAAGCCCCATAGTTATGACTGACGATATAACCATGTAAATCCTGGTAGCAAACATATCATTATCATATTTTGTATCAATTAAATGTCTGGCCAAAACCTGCAATTACAAATGATCCTGAGTACAATTTGCTATGAGATCAAGATTGATATGACATTCAAAAGAGAGTAGATTTCTGGGTGTGCACACTGCAGCATATGTGGATACAGACTCTGTAGGACTGCATGTGCATGTCATATACTGTCCTAACCTGGACCATGTCTCAGCTGCATATCAACAACCATTGCTGGGACCATGTCACAGATTGGTCAGTCTCACACACTGCACAGCAGATCCAGCAGAGCACATGTCTGATGCATATGCAGATGGCACACCACATCTGCAGTACATATATTCATATGAGCCATGATTCACAATGCTCATTATGAAGGCCGTGGCTCATCTGTGTAACACAAGCACCACAGTCAATCACAGGTGACCATAATATCAATGACATGGAAACACATAGCTCTCAATTGTGTAGGGAAACCAACTCATATATATGTTTATTCCATTTCAGCAGCCAGGAGGACTAGGCCAACCACAGAGGAAAAAAGGGAGGTGGAAGCGGTTAAAGAAGGCCAGGAAATTCAAGATAGACCATCCACACAAGGTGGCCATTCATCAGCATTTGATGAGTGGGAATCAATGCCTGGGCCCTCAACAGAATCATACAGCCAGGCACAGGTGTTCCAGCCACCTCCAACAGCCATGTCCTGGCCCCAGGCATCATCCCAGCTGCGACCTGCTACCGCAAGATTCTGGCCATCGCACCCCACAACCGCTTCCACACAATGGGTTCCCGAACATGGCCTTCCACACAATGGGGGCAACAAACATACATACACCTCAGCCCTCCTGCCTACACCTCAGGCCCTCCTGCCTACACCTTCTGCCATCTTGCCAACACCTTAAAAGCCAAATCTCATGTCCATGAGGGCATATTCTTGACCTTCGAGCAGTACAATACCATCATGTGAATGAACACTCAACCCAGTTTCCAACCGGCATTCGATCAGTGTCATTCACCACTGCAGATGGATCCGAAATGCAATATATGACTAAATATGTATAGCGCTACGGAATATGTTGGCGCATTACAAATAAACAATAATAATAATAACATATCACTTCACTAATGAACATGACAGTTGTGAGTTTCAATTATAATGAATAGTGTAACATCTTTAGATTTGCCAGTGAGATATGATATCAGCATGGCACAACTATTCCATATAGATAGTGATAGTATTTTTTTCTGAAAGTTTGGGTTCACAGTGAAGCATGCCCTGTTGTATTAGACATCCTCAACATATTCCGTGACGGATGATTGAACCGGACAGAATAAATATGGTTATCACTGCTTGTAAATAAAGTTCATGTTGGAATACATCCAAGGGTACTGAGGGAACTGGGGTCTCTAATAGCCAAACCATTAGATCTAATTTTTTAAGATTCACTCAGCACTGGGTCGCTACCAGATGACTGGAGAAAAGCAGAGGTGATACCTATATTTAAGAAGGGAGCAAGAGCAAATCCAGGGAATTATAGACCTGTAAGACTCACTTCGGTAGTGGGAAAGCTTTTAGAAGGGTTAATGAGGGATAATATACAAGAATATGTCTATTTGAACAGGATTATAAGTAGGAGCCAACATGGATTTATGATGGATAGGTCATGTCTAACAAATCTAATTAGTTGCTCTGAGGAGGTTAGTAGGATCAAGGCAACTCGGTGGGTGTAGTCTTTTTAGATTATGCATAGTCTTTTGATACAGTGCCACATGGGACACTATTGTGCAAACTAAGGGATACAGGAACTGCTGTAAATATATGCACATTGATTGAGATCCGGCTAAGAGACAGAAAGCAAAGGGTTGTTGGAAATGGAACATATTCAGGTTGAACTAATGTGGTAAGTGGGGTTTCTCAGAGTTCAGTATTTGGTCCTTTCCTTTTTAACATATTTATTAATGACTTAACAGTAGGACTGGAAAGTATTGTCTCCATTTTGCTGATGACACTAAGTTGTGCAAGGTAATTAAATCAGAAAAGTATGCCTCCAAAGGGATTTGCATAAATAAGAGAAATTAGCAATTAAATGGCAGATGAGATTTAATACAAATAAATGTAAGGTTATGCAACTGGGAAGGAAAAATAGCCATGCAATTTATAAACTTAATGAAGCAAATTTAGGGGTATCAGATATTGAAAGGGATTTAGGAGTGCTTGTGGACAACCACCTAAGTAACAGTGCTCAATGCCAAGCAGCATCTGCAAAGGCAAAGAAAATATTAGCATGTATTAAGAAGGGTATGGAAGCCAGGGAAGAAAATATAATTCTGCCACTATACAAATCCCTAGTATGCTCTCATTTGGAATATGGAGTACAGTTTTGGGCACATCTTCATAAAAAGGACATTTTAGAACTGGAAAAGGTACAGAGAAGGGCGACAAAACTAATAAGTTGGGGGCTAAGTTATGAAGAAAGACTAACCAAATTAAACTTATTTTCTCTAGAAAAAAATGCGTCTAAGAAGAGATTTGATTATCCTATATACTGTAAATACATCCAGAGTCGGTATAAAGATTTGTCAAGGGAGCTTTTTGTGCCAAGAGGTTTTCAATTGATGACAGACGACATCCTTTGAGGTTAGAAGTAAAAAGATTCCACCTTAAAGAAAGAAAATGGTTTTTCACAGTAAGGGTAGTTAATCTGTGGAATTCTCTACCAAGGTGGGTGGTGACAGCAAATTCAATAGATAACTTTAAAAAGGGGTTGGATATATTTTTAAATAACAAGTTTATTCAGGGTTATCCTGGTTAATTAGCGAGGTAGTATTGATCCAGGGAGGAATCCGATCACCAGTATCTCGGGTCAGGAAGGAATTGATTTTTTTTTCCTTTAATAGAAAATTGCCAAAGTTTTACTTGTTTTTTTTTCTGTTTGCCTTCCTCTGGATCAGATCAGAGGAGATCTTAAAAGGTTGAACTTGATGGGCTAAAAGTCTTTTTTCAACCTCTATGTAACTATGTAACTATGTTAATTGGTTTATTGTAGTGTCCAGAGAAAAAAACAATGTACTATAATAACAGCTTATGAATGTTCTAACATCTCCTCTTTCTTTTTTCCAGATTCCTGTCATCTATTTGGGAATCAGCAGTAATGTATAAAAACACACTGTGTGTGGAATTGATTAGTATCACATGATTTATGATTTCTAGCATCTGTTTAATATAGCAGATGGAGACCATATGGTTGCTGTAGGTGCATTAATGGTTATTTCTATGAAATGTAGCGTTATATGATGTTCCTATGTCACATCCGATTATGGTTACTGTGGTATCCTGACCACATGTGACCCTTGTAGATGCAATGCTTTACCCGTATGATGTTGTCTAACAGTTAGCCCTTTAGGTGTCCTTTGATTGGCCACAGCCTCTTGCCCTTCCGGTATCCGTCCACACCACACCCATGGGATTAATGCACAGTCTTGACTATTTCTGATTGTGGTCTGTGTATAAAATAACGCTTTGTTCCACCATTCTAACCGTGTCAGTGTGTTGTCAATGGTTGGGGTTATGGGACATCAACATACACCACATTAGTGTCAAATTCCTTTATATGTAAACTAATGAGCCCTAGTTAACATGCAATAGATCAATACATTTAAAAAGAATATAAGTCATAATAGCATTAGATATCATATAATACTGAATATAAAATCTAATAATAACAAAGGGTTAATACACAGGCCAAGTCCAATTAGTGATACTGTGGAGTATGAACATTCCCCTGAGGGCCTGATAGAAATATGACAGATACTGTAGTTGGTTGCCAGTTCCATCTCTGGTGGACTGATGATGTGCCCACCAAGAGTGGCCCTACATGGTATAGCTCACAGCTTCATTGCAGTACACAAGCCCCTTCACCACCATCACTTAGCAATGCTGAAGGGGACCAGGGGAACATACACCACACTAATCTACTCTAACACATCAGGAAGGGCCGCAAAAACACATGGAAGCTTTGCAGAGGCACGTGGAGCAACAACCAACTCACCTCCATCAGGGGTAATCTCTGCTACGCCCATCCTGGAAAGTCCCACGTCATAGCTGGTGGCCATGTGCCAAGATGTATAGCCATTCCCATTTGGTGACCTCCCATTATGTTCTGCTGTTCATCAATTTACATTACTGTGGATTGGTAAGTGGTGGTGGTGAAGGGGCTTGTGTACCTGAATGAAGCTGTGAGCTATGCCATGTAGGGCCAGTGTAGGTGGGCAGGTGATAGCATAGAGATCAGACAAATTCCAGTCCACTAGAGAAGGAACTGGCAACCCCCTCCAGTATCTTTGGCATGCAAACATTGTAGCACAGGCAGAGACCTAGCTAAATGTGCTACAGTCCATAGGGTCACAGAGAGTCGGACAAGACTGAAGGACTAAACAACAAATGCTAAAATGTTCCCCAGGTACTTGATATATGTTTTGTGGAAGTGAAATATGATATTTTGATTTCATGAGGTAGTGTGTTTTTAACTGCTTTGTGCATGTTGCAGGATGGATTTTCATATTGGCATATGCATGACCATTTCTAACATATGATAAAAAAAAATATTTTTTAAATGCTTTTCTTTGTTTTAAATGCTTTTCAAGTGCATTGGTGTGTTTATATTGTCATTTACAGTGTTTGAAAGTTGTCTGTAAACCCTTTGCAGGTCCTATTTGGAGCCCATAATGTTTTTACCTCCATTTGTGGGTTAGAAGCTTGAACACCATGGCGTCTTTGCAAAATCGTTGTAATTTAATAGCAAAATTGGAACGTAGCAGTTACGGGCTTGAGAGAACAAAGGATTTGCCAGCACGCAGTTGACTTTTTCTCGTCCCGTAGGCTTTTCCCGTAGGCTTTTATTTTGTGTTAAAATATGATATATTTATAGACAATGCATTAGAGCATTTGTTCCTAGTCTACATGGTTTTGTGATGTGTAGTATTAACCCCTTGAGTACTGGGTTTTTTGTTACCCTGGATTTTGTATCATAAAACTGGCTTAATACTAACATATTATATTATTTAATTACACATATGTTGATATAGGATTGTTTAGTGTCAAATACCGTATATACTTGAGTATAAGCCGCGTTTTTCAGCCCTTTTTTTAAGGTTAAAAAGGGCCCCCTCGGCTTATACTCGAGTCACTCCCCCTAGTGTCTCTCTAAACGCCCCCCCCCGTGTCTCTCTACCCCCCTGTGTCTCTCTAACTCCTCCTTGTCTCTCTAACCCCCCGTGTCTCTCTAACCCGTCCCCCCGTGTCTCTCTAACCCGCCCCCGTGTCTCTCTACCCCCCTTTGTCTCTTTCCCTCCCCCTTCCTCATCCCCAACCCCCCCCTCCTCCTCAACCCCCTCCTCACTTTCTCCCCTCTAAATAGCTCCCCCTCACTTACCTGCTTCTTCTCCGGCCTCTGCTCTGTCTTGACCCCGGCGCGCATGTGACGTCACATGCGCGCCGCGTCATTAGCATATACCGGCACCCGGTTATATACCGGCATACCGGGTGCCGGTATATATAAAATGACGCGTCGCGCCTGTGACGTCACATGCGCGCTGGGGTCAAGACAGAGCAGAGGCCGGAAAAGCAGCAGGTAAGTGAGGGGGAGGTATTTAGAGGGGAGAAAGTGAAGAGGGGGTTGAGGAGGAGGAGGTGGGTTGATGTTGAGGGGGGGTGAGGAGGGGGTTGATGAGGAGGAGGGAGGTTGAGGAGGGGAGTTGAGTTTAAGGGGGGGTGAGGAGGGGGATGAGGATGGGGAGGTTGAGGATGAGGATGGGGGGTTGAGGATGGGGTTGAGGATGGGGGTTGAGAAAGGGGTTTGATGAGGAGGAGGGAAGTTGAGGAGGGGGGTTGAGGGGGGGTGAGGAGGGGGTTGATGAGGAGGAGGGAGGTTGAGGAGGGGGGTTGAGGTTGAGGTGGTGAGGAGGGGGATGAGGATGGGGGGTTGAGAATGAAGACGGGGGGTTGAGGATGGGGGTTGAGGATGAGGGGTTGAGGAGGGGGTTGATGAGGAGTAGGGTGTTGAGGTTGAGAGGGGTGAGGAGGGAGTTGATGAGGAGGAGGGAGGTTGATGTTGAGGAGGGGGGTTGAGGGTGGGGGTGAGGAGGGGGATGAGGATGGGGGGGTTGAAGATGAGGAGGGGGTTGATGTTGAGGAGGGGGGTTGAGGATGGGGGGTTGAGGAGGGGGTTGACGTTGAGGCGGGGGGTTGAGGTTGAGGGTGTTGAGGATGGGGGGTTGAGGATGAGGATGGGGGATTGAGGGGGGAGGATGAGGATGGGGGGTTGAGGGGGGAGGATGAGGATGGGGGGGTTGAGGAGTGATATTGAGGGGGGTTGAGGAGGGAGGATGAGGAGGGGGTTGAGGATGAGGAGTGAGGTTCAGGATGAGGAGGGAGGTTGAGGAGGGGGTTGAGGATGAGGAGGGTGGTTGAGGCTTGAGGAGTGAGGTTGAGGTTATAGAGGTGGGTTGAGGTTGTGGAGGGGGTTGAGGATGGGGCGGTTGAGGATGAGGGGGATGAGGATGAGGAGGGAGGTTGAGGATGAGGAGGTTGAGGATGAGGAGTGGGGTTGAGGAGGGAGGTTGAGAATGAGGAGGGGGTTGAGGAGGGTGATAAGGGAGAGGGGAAGAGACACAGGGGAGGGAGAGGGGAGAAGAGACACAGGGAAGGGATAGGGGAGAAGAGACACGGGAGAGAGAGGGGGGACACAGAGGGCACAAGAGGGACACAGGGGGAAGCACATTTCCCACCCTCGGCTTATACTCGAGTCACTCATTTTACCCAGTATTTTGTGGTAAAATAGGTGCCTCGGCTTGTAGTCGGGTCGGCTTATACTCGAATATATACAGTAATGTTGAAATTTCATTTTGTAGTGCATGTTGTGCTATGCTGTCACTTTAAATGCTTTTGGGGAACTCAGCCAGGGTCGTGAAAACTACTTACGAGTGATTTGTAAATTCTTATTAGCATAGGGTTTGGGTGTCAAAGTGTCAGGGAGTAATTCGCAATTTATTGTCAGTGCAAAAATCAATAGAGATTCATGCCTTGCTTTTCAGCTTTGTAGTGAAGTTCACTCGGAGCAGTGACTCGTAGCAGTTCTCTCTCAATGCTTTAGGAATAGGGGAATAGCATAGCTAGGTAGGATTTACTGTGCTGCTACGCCACTCATAACTGCTTTTGCAGATATTTACATATAGCCCTAAGTTTATAACTATATAAAAGTATCTCTTATATGAAAAATTAGTGATCAAAAAATTAGTACACCAAAATGTCATTTAGGTGAGATGAAGTCAGCAGTGTTTATTCTTTGTGATTTATTGGTCATCCACAAGTTTGTATGTTATGGGAATCATGGGTGTTTTTAGGTTTTATGCTGCATAGGCCATTCAGATTTGTGTGCCTCCCATGCCCCTTTTGCAGCTTTTCCTTCTAGATCTCAAACTATGGTAATGTTTAAAGCATGGTCTTATAAATGTATGAAAAAAAGAATACAAAAATAACTGTATTCAGTGCCACTTTAAGATTCTCTCTGGAAATGGTTTTATGCTCATGGCTTACCTAGCTGGCACCTTACGTGTTAGTCCAGCGCCAGCCAGCACTAGCAGCAAAACTGCTACTGGCTGCTAGATGGTGAATTCCTAGGATATCTCTTGTCACGACTGAAATAACACTTTAGTTTGTTTGCAGCAAAGTGATTGCCATGAATTGGATAAACTGTGCATTATGAGGACAGGCAGACAGAGAGTTAACACTCATGCACGTTGTGTAAAATTTAAGACAAGTTATATGTAATAACAGTACACTTATATATTGGGTAAATATCACACGTAGAGAGGACACGTACATGCACATATCTTGAACCCACTAATTATATTTTGCATTTAAGCTGATGTGCTCAGCCCCTATACAGTGATGCTATGTGAATAGGAAACGTGGATTTATTTTATATGTAAATGCGATACATTTTATAGCAGATTAAACAATGAATATCAAAGGAATGTTTCATCCAATGTGGGACTGATAAAGTGATCTGCGCTTTTCGAGTTTTTTATTATATGGGATTAGTATACAGAATTGTATTTTCTGTTGGGATATTTAATACTATTATTATTAATATTAATAATTATTATTATTATTATTAAATAATAATAAGGTTGAAATATAATTATAATCTTGGCGATCACAGAGAAAGGGAGCTGTACAGGACACCTGGGATGATTTCGGAGGCAGAACAGTGACAGTGCCATCCAGCGGCCAGTAGCAGTTTTGCTGCTAGCGCTGGCTGTTGCTGGACTAAAACAATTGCCCTGTTAATACAATAGTTACAAATCAAGGCTGTTTGTACTTTTTTTTTACATTTCCTTAAATCATGTTGCACATTATGAAGTCAAGTTCTTCATAATAGCATACTATAAATATGACCCTAGGTGACATTGGTGGTTTAATATTTTTTTTCATGCTCTTTTAAATGCATGGGAGACATTCATAGACGACAGACTTCCTTATAATGTTACTAAGAAACAAGTAATAAAAGTCTGCATCAGTGGCAATGATACCAATAGCGTACGAGCTATGACTGTTGTTACAGATCAGACATCATGATGTCACAAAGTGGCCATTAGACCTAATGCGATCAGATAGAATTCAATGATATCTCTCCTGTCATAAACATTTATAAAATACCAATTAATATATAACTTAGAAATCTCTTCTAAATGAGTGCTGACTCCAGGGACTATTGTTCACATTTGTAATCATTTGGAAAGTACTCAATGATAACCAACAACATCACACACAACAAGTCCTGTCTCAGACAGTGTCAACAGCAGGTATCAGGGTAAGACTGTCTTTATTTTATTGCCTGAATACTAAGCCATTCTTATCTGTCATGGGCGTGGAAAGTCCATATTGTCCTGTTTCTCCCTATGACTAAATGTGCAAATATTTATGTGTTGTGTGGGATCACTTTCAGAAGATGTCTATACAAAGGTTTCCTAAAGACACAGTACAGACAGGAATTAACTGTTCATGGTAGATTGAAAAGGTATTGTATAATATTTCTGAAAAGTAAAAAACATACATCATATGGTGTGAAAGGAACAATAAGACTACTGTAAAATGTTTCTGTAGTGATCGACACAAAAACAGTAAAGGAATTCAAGCATGCCTGGAAGCCCGTTGTGCGCAGGGCTCCTGTAGCATGGAGGGTCTCGTGACCCGGCGGAGCTCTGCGCACGCTGATTGTTTGGCTGGCTGGTCACGGGCAGGAGCTGCGGCGGAGGTGGTGTGACGAACCTTAGTGTGGTATTGTCTTTGTCCTGCGTTGTGTGTGTGGTGACTGTGTGTGTGCTGGCTGCGTTTGTTTGTATTTATTGTTGTCTTTGTCCGTTTTTGTTGTCTGTGGGCTTGGGTGGTCTCTGGCATTTATTGTAGGGCCTTTGCCCTGGGGTGAGTGCTGCTGGACCCCTTATTGTTATATACACATATATATATTTATACTTATAGCCTGCTACTATTAGCGGGCCATATTTGCCTTGCTGTGCATCATCAGGCATTTCTGGCTACTGCAGCATTATTCTCTTAGCTTTCCTGGGGTTATTTTATACGTGTATGTTATTGCTTACTTGTGTCTGTTAATAGGGGTATTTTATTGTCTTGCCTCCTTTGATTGGATTTTTTTTACTGGAATTTTGGTCTGGGGTATGTGTAGATTTTTACACGTATAGTTGTTTGTTTTTCTTTATCCCCGTTATTATCCTGCAGTTTTTATTGCCCACTGCAGGATCATTACTTATATTTGTCCCCGGTCAATTTCCCCCCCCCCCCCCCCCCCCCCCATCCTGCTAATTGTGATTCGCTTTCAGGTCCTTTTCTACGGAGTTAGGTGGCTAGAGGACCTCATAGGCACTCCCGCGGGTGCCTCAGCCCATCCCCTGCAGTTCCCCAAGCGCAGTCTGTGGTGGCTGGCGGCTTGGGCGACTTTGGGAGGGGTGTCACTTTATCTAGTGCGGCAGGCCAGGGCTTAGGTGTCCTCCAGCCCTTGCCTTATAGAAATGTGAGAGAGAGTGACACAGGTGTTGCAGGTGTAGACCCTGTAACTCGGGCTGCACCTTCGTAGACACCACTGAGTCAACTCATTATCTCCGACACCCCTACTCCACCAGCCACGCACCCTCGCAAAAAGTTTGGTCAGGGCTAAATGAGCAACTAAGAAGCCAGCAGTCCCTAGGGGGGTTTTAGCGTCAGGGCCACTCCCCATTGCCACTGTTTCGTCTGATTCTGCCTTTCAAAGTTTGCCATAGGGTGACGGCAGCCCTCGGGCCGGAGTATCTGCTCTGAGGAAGACACACATGGACATTGTAAAAGACATGATGCGTGACAACATCGAGGCATGCCAACTTGAAGTGGTCAAGGGGACCAGAGCGGTTCGCCCGGTGAGAGCCAGGAAAGCGACTACAAGGTACAGTCCTCTTTCTTTTGCCTTGACCACTCCTAAAACGACAGCAGAGGCGGTACAGGCTTTCCTGCCGCCCTTTACAAACACCAAGTCTATAGCTGACAGCGACAGACAGGGTACTAGTACGGGACTGACTCCTCTGCCTCCTGCTGACGGTTTTGGACTCAATGATCGTGTCACACAGGGACAGGGTCTGGGGAACCTAGGCAACCCTTTCGGGTCAGTGGGGGTTGAGAGTGAGTCTTCCCTGGATGACGCGGATGCAATCATCATCTCATCTTGCAGGCACAGACAGTATAGTCAAAATTTATTTTGCCTTTTCAGAAATTCCAGAGAGCGGTCGCGGTCTAGCAGCCACAGATGCTGCAACTGCAGCTGTAATGGTCCCAGCTCTGATCGTGAGCCATGAAAGGGGAGGCCTGGTAGGGTGGCTCCTGAGCAGGGGCAGGTACAAGGTCCCCCAGAACCATCGACACAGTTGCAAGGTGAGCGCTTACAACCAACACATACACCTTATGGGAGTCAGGAGCAGGGACATGCGAACGTCATGCTACAGTTGCGGTTCCGTGTGCAGTTGAGCAGTCGGATGCTCCTGAGCCGCAGGAGGGTCCTAGAGTCTCAGATGAGTCCCTTAGAGCTACGGCAGTGTGCACGTTGGACAATCTGGGGGCGCATCTGACCCTAGAGGTCAAGGAGCATATAAGGGAATTTATTGATATTATCTCTCTCCTGCCAGTTTCTCGGGCAATAGATTTAAGGGAGGGTAGCACCAGAGGTGAAGGGGGAGATAGAAGGCAGTCTTCTAGGCACATCCCGCGTACGTTTGATAACTGTCTGCAAGCCTTTTCTATCCTGGCCTGCGTCACGGGGGAGAAGTTCCCTTCTCAGTGTTCTGCTCTCTGTGTATCTGAAGGAGATCAGAAGCGCTTATCGGACATATGGGGGAATGGCATGGTTGATACCCAGCCCTGGCAACTGGTACAGGGCTCAATGTTTGCTACGCCTTCAATGATGGCATTTGCAAATGGTCCCCCAATTGCCGCTTTAAGCACGCCTGCACCAATTGCGACGGGGAACATGTGGCTACAAAATGCGCGAGTGGCATAACGCAATGCTCTCGTGGCTCATACGCTACGGTAAGGTGGGAGGTAGGGCAGCGGCAGCAAAATTGCTGACCGAGGGGTTCCTAGATGGCTTTGTTATTCCATGTGAAATGGAATTGACCAGCAGCTTTCCGGCTAATTTAAAATCAGCGGACGAGTACCCCGGAGTAGTGCGGGAAAAAATTGCGAAGGAAGTAGGCTTGGGTAGAGTGTCGGGGCCATTTAAGATACCGCTAATAGAATGTTTGCACGTGTCACCACTGGGGGTAGTTTCAAAGAAAGAGCTGTGCAAGTTTAGGCTTATCCACCACTTATCGTACCCGGAGGGCACTTCTGTGAATGACAGGATTGACAAGGATTTGTCATCCTTCTTGTATGCGTCTTTTGATGCCACGGCGTGGTTAGTGCGGGACGCGTGGATTGGGGCGTTGATGGCGAAGGCCAATGTGGAATCGACTTTTCGCCTTCTGCCGGTGCATCCATCCAGCCAATATTGGCTGGGATGTCATTTTGGTGGGGATTAGTACATGGACCTCTGCCTACCCATGGGATGCTCCATTTCATGCGCCTACTTTGAGTCATTTAGTACGTTTTTACTGTGGGTCACAAGGGTGGTGGCGGGTCATTCCAGTATGATTCACTATCTGGATGACTTCATGTTCGTGGGCGCCGCGGGAAGGTTCCCGTGGCATGTGTAAAAACAGAAAGTCAGAAAGTTAGACTCGGTTAGGATGGAGTGTAGCCTTCCGGTGGACAAGGTATAGGAGGGTCTCTCTCACGGGGCTACAGTCTATCTTGGGGAAGTTAGCCTTTTCGTTTCGGATCCTACCCATGGGTAAGATATTCTGTAGATGGCTTTCCCTAGCCATGGTGGGTGTAAAACGTCCTCACCATTTCATCAGTATGTCGGCGGCTATGAGGGCGGATGTGCCAGTCTGGGTACTCTTTCTAGTCAACGGGATAAGGCTTATCCACCCACAGGCGGTGTCTAACAGGGATATCTAGCTATTCACCGATGCGTCAGGAGGTGTAGGTTTTGGAGTGTTCTTCGCCGGGAAGTGGGGCGTTGCTCGGTGGCCCGCAGAATGGACGGAGGCAGGCTTAACGGAGGATGCACTGTTTCGGGAACTTTTTGACATAGTGGTAGCTATTCTCATATGGGGTTCAGGGCTGAGGGATCAGCAGGTAGTGTACCAGTCAGACAATATAGTGGTGGTACGTGCTATTAATGGTGCCAAGGCAACTGCAGTGACGGTTATACGTTTGATTCGACAGTTGGTGATGTGTTGCTTGCATTGGAACATATGGTTCCGGGCCAAGCTCGTGCCCGGATTGTGTAGCGGTATTGCTTATGCTCTTTCTCATTCGAGTGGGAATGCTTCAGACTGCTGGCGCCAGGGGCGAGGAAACAGCTTGGAGGAAGTTTGGGAGTATGGAGCACTGAGGTAGCGCAACTGGTGAGGTACTCATTGGCACCAAATACATTGTTGGCTTACAGAAAAGTCTGGCAGAGGTGACAGGAATTGGTGGAGTTGGCCGGGGTGCTGACTCTGAAGAAAGGAGGAGCTGGGTCCTGTTGTGGTTTTTGTTGCATTGTAAGAGCGAAGGGCTCTCTAAAGCTATGGTGGTGCTGCGAACAGCAGCTTTGGCATTTATGTTTAGGCTAGCCGGACAGCAGGACCTGACTGAGGTCTTTATCGTCAAGCGGGTCGTGTGTGGTATGTTCAAAGGCAGGCAGACCCAGGATAGGAGGCAACCTATAACGTTCTCGCTACTGCTTCACATATCGGAGGTGCTGACGGAGTCGGGGAGCTGGCAGGCAAGGTCCCAGGGACCTGCAACTGGTAGACGTTAGCTTACAGGAGGGCAATGTGTCAATGTGGCTGAGGAGGTCCAAAACTGACCCGGTGGGAAAAGGCAGGGAGATTGTGTTGGATAGGACAGGGAATGATTGTTGTCCTGTGGGGTGTATGACTAGTTTTTGGCAACTTTCTCACTTCCAATTCTCCAAGGTGCTTAAAATCTGCTTGCACCACCTGGGTTTGGAGGTGGCAGATTTTGGTACCTACTCCTTCCAGATTGGGGCAGCCACAGTGGCAGCTAGTGTTGGGCTGCCAGAGGAGGTGATCAGGGGAATTGGAAGGTGGGAATCGGCGTTGGCAGAGTTATGTAAGACCTTCAGCTGCTATTGGCTAACTGTGTCATATCTGTTACAGGCGCTGGAAGGCAACTCTGGATACTTGGCCATTCGTATATATATTGGGCAGAACAGTTTTCTACAGTTTCGCCTACAGGCCTGCAACTTAGCTTACTAAAGGAGGATCTACTGGTGCGATGGGCTGGCATTCGGGGGCTGAGGTGTAAAGGTGTCAGTGAGTTGGTTGATTCACATGCCCGTCGTTTTGGCAGCCCATCTGTAATCATAATACATGCTGGGGAACCACTTAGGTGCAGTGCCCATTAAACGTTTAGTCAGGGATATGAAAAGAGAGATAGCTTCATGGAAGGTGAGGTTTGAGGGAGTAGTAGTCATCTGGTCAGACATACTTAATTTGACCAAAATCGGGATGGAAATATTTATGTTAGAATGCAAGGAGGGTGCAACAGGCCTTGGCGGTTTTGGGGGGGGAGCGCAGTTCAGTAAGGGTTGGTTTCCTTCACTGCTTAGTGGTGGGATGGGGAGTTGCCCGGGACACGCAGGTAATTAAAAAGCCCAGAGTCAAGAGGTTGCTGCCCCTGGCCGGTCTCCTCCCATTTATTATACCATGTTGGTACATATACCGTATTGGTCCGAATATAAGCCGCACCCGCATATAAGCCGCACCTGGGGAAAAATAGAAAAAAGATAGTACTCAAATATAAGCCGCAACCTTAAAATTGGAGAGAAAAAGGCTCTCTCCAAGTGATCAGCCATTGCAAGAAACAGGCTTTCTAATTAGTACTGTAACTTCTTTTGCAGATTACAGGCCTTACAGGATGTTAGAATCACTAAAACCGTAAATCGCTATTCAAATGCTACCATACCGCAGTCTCAAGCACGCAAATCGGCACCCTTAACTCGCAATTGCGCAAATCGGCAGTAATTTTACCCTCGCAAATAGAAGCCGCACACGTAACTCACAAGCTCGCAAATCATCAGTGATTTTTTTTTACGGTTGCGAATATAAGCCGCACCCGTAACTCGCAAACTCAAAAATCTGAAAAAAGGTGGGGCTTATATTCGGACCAATACGGTATATGTTGGTTTTAATAAATTGGTTGTGGCCCGTTGGTTTACCCATAACCGGTCAGTTATTGTACGAATGCGCAGAATGGATCCTGCTGTGGTCATGGTATATGCACAAAGCTACCTAATTTCAACAACACCATGTAAGAGTTAATGGACCACTGTAATACCTTAACAATGGGAGCTACATGTTTTAATTAGTCATTCATAATTACTAAATATTCAATTATTCAATATTGAATGATATATGCATAAAGCTAATTTCAGCAACAGTATGCAAGCGATAGGGACCATTGTATTGCCTTAACTAGAGGAACTAAGGGCCCTATTCATTTGTCCAATTTGTAAATGTATACACACTTAAAATCACTCTTAATATTGCTACATATTCTGTAAATATTACTTATTGACACTAATGAATTCTTAAGTTAATATAATGCATATAAATATATATAAAAAAAACACCTGAAGCCAAATGTATGAGTTCAAGACATTTGCAAGTAGCTAATCAAATATGGCCCTAGATGTTTTAAGTAGTCATTGATAAATCAATTCATATTCAATCATTTCCATTTTTTTAAAGAACAGACCCAGCTACTCTTCACCTACTATAAGGCCAATAAGGAAGTGGCTTTGTCTAACAGGTAGTTATTAATTTTCAGGCACAAAGTAAAATCATTGGCAACAAACTTTCCCTGTGAATTTTTTTACTCTTATCTAATAAGATTATTTTTAAAACCCTTTAGACATATTGCAAAGCCAAACCATAACATCCCCTTGATGACCTTATCAGAGTTGAGGCAATCAACTAAACTTGAAGCTGAAACTTTAATCTTTAAAAGTTAATATTGGATATTGAAAATCATTGAAAATCATTATTTATGATCAGTATTAATAAAACAACTAGTTCCTCTTGCTAAAGCAAAAGTGGTCCATTAAGCCATACTTTTAGTAGATAGAATGGACAGGCAAGATGAGCCTGATAATGATAGGTTAAGCTGCATTTTTTTAAAGCTATATCTCCTACTCCACACCAATACTTATACTCCATTAATCCTCCTTAATTAATTACTAATAGTCACATATATAGTTGTGAGCATGCGGGTTGTTGCTAATGCTGCAGGCTCGCGTAGCGAGGGCCGCTGTTGCTAGCATGTTGCTGACTTAGAAAAAAAAACATTACGACCTTGCAAAAATACGATCCTACCGGCCGAAACCCGCACACATGAAAACATTAAAAACACAATAAATACACACAACAAATACATAAAAAGCTTACCCACAGCAAGGGGGGTCACCCAGGATCTCGAAAACTGAAGTTACACCTCAATTTCACTCGAAATACAAGAGTTTAGACATCCGAAAATCCCCTAAGCAAGAGAAAAAATGGCCGCCGAAAAAAACAAACTCGAGGCTACAGGACTCTAAAGACGCAAAACACCATCAAACACATATGCATTTGCCAAAAAAGACGGCCGCGATCCAAGAACAAGGACGCCAAATCAGCCACAGACTCGTACCACACATTAGGCGCCATTTTCCAACACTAACTTACACAATGCGGAAGTACACAGCTACCCTAACGGATTTGGCTCGCACATGCACACTATTTACACTACACACTGCACACATTGCTGAAACTTACACAGCAGCTCCACAGCCCTCAAAACACACATTGTATGCTGCAGCAACATGAAAACAGATTGCCAGCTCTTCTGCACAATGCTTCCTGCATATATTACATCAAAATAGGTAAAGTATATTGATGTATTATTTTATTAATTATTTCATTAGCAAAAACAATGCTCATAGCACACAAAAAAACAACAACCACGCAATGAGCGCCAAAGGAGCTCAGCGCAAGGCTTGCAATGAGCGCCAAAGGATCTTGGAACACCAGCAAAATTTACCGCCCTTACAATCTTATTGCCGTCATTTTTTGACGGGCAAGTCGCTAGTTAATAATAATAATTAATAATAATAATTTGTCTAGCATTTTATCATTTTAATAAACTGACACATGTACAAGATGTGTTTTCCAGCTATAGAGAATTTTTGATTTCTTTAGATTATAAACACCTTTCTCCCATACCACTAGATTGTTACATATCTCAGGCGATGTAATATGTTTTTCTGCAAGCTGGAGTGGCTACTTCCTATGGGGAACATTGGAACTGCAGCCCTTTATAGACTACCACAAAATGTTACTCCTTTAGAAGATGACTGGGTTACTTTGGGTAAAACCTTGTTTAATGTTCTTTATCTAGGTTTGTGCCATTGTGTTATACAGTTGTGTACTGTGTTTATGTTATGTCATTTGCAGCCTATAAGGGGTCCATACCAGTGCTCCCGTAGTTAAAAATCCAAGTGAAGTTCATCCATATCGCACCACGGAGCTATCACATCACACAACTAATCTAACCTCCAAGGAATACCATCCAAGTGCTCAAAATATCCCTATTACTGAAAACCCGGAGAGCCTGTCCCACCATTTTACAAAACCCTATCACATGCCTCCTGTAACAATATCTGATCTCTCTGAGATTAACTCGAAACTCTTCCCGAGTGTCAAAAATGTTGTGTACTTGCAACCCTCCTTAAAGAGACAAATGCCTCCCAAAAACCTAGATGCTTCAAATCTGTCACTTTCATCAAGCTAACACCTTAATTGTGTGAGATTTGAGATTTCTCAAATCCAGGCACAATTAAGGAGTTAAAGGCATACCTAAACTTCCTGGATTATGAGTGCATCTGACAGAGGAGAATCAGTGGTGTATGCAAACATTTTTTATATGAAAAAATACCAAAATATTTTTTACAAACTCCCCCTGATGTTTGCTAAATCTCTTGAGTTTGCAAGCAGCAGCTTTTGTGAGTTAACACCCCTGAAAATCCCTGCTAAAATTAGCATAACATTCATAATTTGTTTTGACCAATCACACGCAGCTATACATTTTAATACAATATAACAATCAGTGATGGCAGTTTGTGTAGGAAAGAATCATGGGATGTGTAATACCCTTGCAGAAGGGAGCAGGAGGAGTCAGACACTGATCTGTAGATCTCTTAATTGAGCTGCTTCTGGCTTGAAGGTTAGTAAAGGGTTAAAATGTGTGCTTGAATGCAGTGTTTCTATTGGTAGGTACACTGTGCCTACGTAAGCAGCTCTGAGGTGTGAAAAGCAAGTTTTATTTTTAAATAAAGATAAATCTTTATGAATTTGTGTTTCTGATATACACAGCATGTTTTAGATAAAAAAAAGGGAAAAGCAGGGAAACGTAGATATGCCTTTAATCGATCTCTTGGATCCCTTCAATACTCACTACCCACTATGAGAACGTGGATGCTATTGTGAGACAGGGGACCCCCCTGTATTACCCTTCCTCCCTGCTATGAGCATGGAGATTCTCCCTTCCTATGTACTGTGATTGCCACAACTAAAGCATAACCATGGGGGTCCCTATAGACCCCCATGTCACCTATCATTAAATCCTATGCCATGGGGGTGTCCACAGACTTCTATGGTATATTTAATTGTAACCAAGAGGAGCTCATGGGCGTTATAGGGACTGTGAGTATGAATATTACAACATTGTAGCCCAAATTAAATTCTAAGCCCGTAGTACACCCGCAAAGCCTGCAGGCTTGAAATTTGGTGGAGTTACAGAGCTATTAAATTAGCCAAGCCCGCAACAGACATGGCCGTCATCCAAACCTGTAAACCATTCTTGCGCAAGTTGCATGTGCGCCGTGAACATGATCAATTAGTCAAACCCGTAGTTACGGGTTTAGACATAGCCAATGGTAAATGAGATCATTATCATGACATCACTGAAAAATGGAGGTTAGATTTCAATCCCTTACGGGTTTGAATTACGAGTTACGATCACACCCGCATTACAGAAATAATGCAATATTAATAAATCAGTAAATATTATATTCTAGTCCATGCTAGACTCCATTCCATTATATGTATTAACACATTGATTGCCATAATCATTATAACACGGAAATTAAAAATAAAAAAGTATTTCATATTGCAGATTTGTGAGCTTGAGAATGTTGTGCTATTCATTTTAATACATTTTTAATACCTAACATCACTTTCCATTTAATTATGAGTACAGTATTGTGTGTATATTTGCATTTACGGATTTGTAGCAATTTAACAGCAATTTGCGAACGTAACATTTATGGGCTTGACAGATCAAAGACTTTGAGGCAACGGAGTTCTGATTTTGACAGCCCGCAGATCGTTTGCGGATAGCTGTAAAAGGCCAATGTAATAGCTGTAAGTCTAGCAGGCTCCTTTACGATCTAGGGGTTTTCACGATGGGGAAATTTAATAGGGCTGTGTGTCTATAAATCTACCTGTTTCCCACTCATATATTGGCACATGGTTTATTATTCTTGCATATGAACAGTGCAATTCAGACACATCATAGTATATGTTAATTTATCACTTATTACTTAGTATTAAGCAGTTGTGATTTACAATTAATTGGATGTCAATTGTGTGAGCTGGTATTTGTAATTGACATTGTAATTTAGTTAATTGTTCTTTAGCATTGTTCTATCGGGCTGGATTGTCCATTAGGCTTCTTTTGCCCTTTAAGATGTGTAGACTTCAAGTTTATGTTTTCAGTGTAATGAAAAATGCTTCTGCTATTTTTTCTTGAACTGAGACACTCTTAACTCCTTACATCGTTACATAGTAATTGAGGTAAAAAAAAAAGATTTTAGCCCATCAAGTTCAACCTTTTAAGATCTCCTCTGATCTCCAAATGCGCATTAGTTATTCACTGATCCAGAGGAAGGCTAACAAAAAAATCCCCAGTGAAACTTTGCCAATTGTCTCAAAAGGGAAAAAAATAAATTCCTTCCTGACCCAGATACTGGCGATCAAATTTCTCCCTGGATCAATACTCCCTCTCTAATTAACCAGGATAACCCTGAATGCCCTTTTTAATTAAAAATATATCTAATCCCTTTTTAAAGTTTTCTATTGAATCCGCTGTCACCACCACCCTTGGTAGAGAATTCCACAGATTAACCACCCTTACTGTGAAGAACCCTTTTCTTTCTTTACGGTGGAATCTTTTTAGTTCTAACCTCAAGGGATGTCCTCTTGTCAATTGAAAACCTCTTGGAAGAAAAAGCTCTCTTGACAAATCTTTATACTGACCCTGGATGTATTTATATAGGGTGTTCTCATAATTATTTCATCTCCTCATGTAAGAGGTTGAGTTTACACATAAGGATTTGTCTCACTGTGAGCACTCACAGAGCCTTATGAGAACATGCAGGATCTTCAGGAACTCTTACAGGAGCCATGTAATAGCAATTTAGGTAAAATCTCCTATAGATGCAGGAAACATACGTAGTTCATACGTTATGATCACAGTGGTTTAATCATAAGGGGTTGCTGCGGTAGGAATGTAATAGCTATGTTTGTGTTATGTGAACTTTTCAAGGGAGCCATATAATTGAGACCTATGTACTTTGTTGATTAAGTGTGACTAGAGGTGATGCTTGTTTATAGATTTGTTGATACTGGTGTCCTGTGAGAGTTAGACAATGAATATTGCACCATGTGTCTATGACTTTGAGTGAATCAGTTACTGCTGTGAGGCAATTCACTATCGGAGTTGGTTTCCTTAAATAACCTTTGTAGTTTGGTGAAATACATTTTATGTTTGTGAAGTATATAACAAACTAACAACAATAGCATCAATGAAGTTGTGAGCATAAAAACATTTATAGTGAAATTCTTAATTATACATAGTATGATTTAACATAATAGGCCTATATAGTATTCCCATTTTATCTACTTAAGCAGAAGTTCGTTATTTCCAGGGCTTCCATTCTGGTTTGATAAAATGTTTTAACTGTCCACCTTCTATAGACACCCTGAATAAGTCAAGTTTTGAAGATAAGGATTGCTGTAGTAGTAACCATGAGCCCCATGTAAATCAGGTGCTCTGAGTTAGGGGACTGTCGTAAAAAGTCTGCGGGAGCCATTGTACAACAGTATGTAGATCTTTTGCTCCTCTACATTAGGGCACCCAGCTCACATCCATGAATCCTTGCCTTCTTAGTAAGAGTTTTCAGTGTTGGAGGTACCAAAACCAAGCTTTACAGATGAAAAACATCCTTAAAGAACCTCCCTTGCATCTACAATGAACCCTTATGGTGCAGGGTCCCATCGGGACTGCCTAACACCTAACATTTTCCCACTCTGTGGGTCCTCAAAGGACCTGCGCTATTATTACATTTAACCTCTGCAGATCTCCATAAGCCCCTAATTATCCCCATCAGCCCCATAAGGGTCTATATAGACCCTTATGGGACTATAAGTAACCCTAACATTAACACTATAAGTGCCACACGGGTCCACCAGGACCCTCATGACACTAAGTCTAAGCACTACACTATTATATCCCCAATAAACTAATAAATCTAAATGAACCCTCCCTCTAACCAATTAACCCCCGCCTATATATTTGACCCTGAATTTAAGCCTATAGTCAGAGAAGATATTTATGTTGGACCTAGTGATAAAGCTGAATGTTTGTGGGTAGAGTTAAATAGCGGAGCAGCAAATTCCAAAAGAATATTAGTAGGAGTATGCTATAAACCCCCAAATATAGCTGAAAGTGAGGAAATACAATTATTGTTACAGATTGAAAATGCAGCTAGGCATGGTCAAGTTCTAATAATGAGAGATTTTAAGTACCCTGAAATAAACTGGATTATAAGTAGGAGTAAACATGGATTTATGAGGGATAGGTCATGTCAAACAAATCTATTTAGTTTCTATGAGTAGGTTAGCAGGAACCTGGATCAAGGCAACTCAGTGGATGTAGTCTTTTTGGATTTTGCAAAGGCTTTTGATACAGTGCCACATGGAAGACTATTGTGCAAACTAAGAGATACAGGAGTTGCAGTAAATATCTGCTCATGGATTGAGAGCTGGCTAAAAGACAGGAAGCAAAGGGTTGTTGTAAATGGAACATACTCCGATTGGACTAATGTGGTAAGTGGGGTTCCTCAGGGTTCAGTATTAGGTCCTCTCGTTTTTAACATATTTATTAATGATTTAGAGGTAGGATTGGAGTGTGGTGTCTCCATTTTCGCTGATGACACGAAGTTGTGCAAGGTAATTAAATCAGATAGTGATGTGCTTTCCCTCCAAAGGGATTTACATAAAATTGAGGAATGGGCATCTAAATGGCACATGAGATTTAATACGAAAAAATTTAAAGTTATGCATCTGGGAAGGAAAAATAGCCATCAATTTATAATCTTAATGGAGCAAATCTAGGTGTATCAGATATTGAAAGGGATTTGGGAGTGCTTGTGGACAACCACCTAGGTAACAGTGCTCAAAGCCAAGCAGCAGCTGCAAAGGCAAATAAAATATTAGCATGTATGAAGAAGGGTATAGAAGCCAGGGAAGCAAATATAATTCTGTCACTATACAAATCCCTAGTACGCCCTCATTTGGAATATGGAGTACAATTTTGGGCACCACTTCATAAAAAGGACATTTTAGAGCTGGAAAAGTTACAGAGCAGGGCAACAAAACTAATAAGGGGAATGGAGGGGCTAAGTTATGAAGAAAGACGAACCAAATTAAACTTATTTTCTCTCGAAAAAAGGCGTCTAAGAGGAGATATGATTACCTTATATAAATACATCCAGAGTCAGTATAAAGGTTTGTCAAGGGAGCTATTTGTGCCAAGAGGTTTTCAACTGACAAGAGGACATCCCTTGAGGTTAGAAGTAAAAAGATTCCACCTTAAAGAAAGAAAAGGGTTCTTCACAGTAAGGGTGGTTAATCTGTGGAATTCTCTACCAGAGGAGGTGGTGACAGCGGATTTGATAGATAGCTTTAAAAGGGGACTGGATTTATTTCTAATTAAAAAGGGAATTTAGGGTTATCATGGATAATTAGAGAGGCAGTATTGATTCTATCTATACCTAATTAACCCTATCTATATCTATTTAACTCACCCTAATTAATTAAACAACCCCTCCTAATTAAATACCTAAACCCCCTAATTAATTACCATAACCCCAAAATTAAATACCTAATCCCCCTAAATAAATACCTAACCCCCAATTAATTAACTAAACCCCTTATCAAATAATATTTACCCAGCAGCATTGGTGGTTAATGTTAGGTGCCAGGGAGTTCCGATTGGGACTTATGTGGGATTAATAGGTGACAGCTATATTACGGACTGTGTATACAATGAGCTGTATCCCCCCCAAGAATTATTCTTGCTCCTACACTTCTGATGGCTCCTTTATGCTAATATTTGGCCCACTATGATAATGTGTTTTAGCACTTGATATGTGTGGGGGAAGAGATCTTACTTCATGATAACACTGGGGCACATTGGTTTTGTCATCACAGAAAGATATGTTACTAATTAGCACATCCAAGAAGCCTATACTGAATATTTCAGAAATTGTTTACTTTGGATAGTACAAGTAAAGCGTGCTTTTTCGTGCTCTTTTAGTATAAAATTAAAATAAACTGATTTGGGATAGATGGCCCCCTTAACTTGGAATAAAATGCAAGTTAAAGGGACCATCAGAGCAAGTTCCATTACCCCGCTACAGTCTACAACTAACCAGACAAAACCTTTAAAAATACGAAAAATAATAAAGCACACATTTTCTGTAAGCATGTTAACCGGGGGTTTGGAAATTACAAACCTTCCCCTCTGTCTGTTTCTAGAAAGTGACATGATAACAGGAAGGAAATTGAGATTCCTTAGTGGCTACTAGCAGATACATTGGGACGTGACACCTGAGGCAGATGGCTGCAGGAATCACATAGCCTAAATCAAAATCTACAATGAGATTGAAAATGATATCAAAGGCACATGATCCCAAAGTTATAAATAAAGTCAAACTTGATATCATTTTGTCACTGTTCTAACATATTCACTTTAATAATAAAGTGCCGGTAATTGGAAATATTTTTATTAATATTATATTTTATATATATATAGTGAAAATAGATGTGACAGGTAGAATAAATATGAATAAAATGTTGTTCGACATAGGAATAACATTATTATCTATCTTCCAAACTGAATGGTTAGAGTAGTAAAATTATGCAATTATCATTAAATATGAAGAGTGAAATTTTTCCACCCAAAAACGTGCAGTTAGTAAAGTTAGTAGGCAAACAGCAGCAGCAAATAAACACTTTAGGGACTAATTTTCTTGTAGCATTTAGGTGCTACATTGCAGCCTAAAATTAGCTTGCTGCACATTATGTTGGTATGGTATTACTGTAACATGGTTTGGCTGCAACATGGTATCATGTCCGACCAAAGTATGTCTGGATTCCCCACTGCTGCCATCAGTTCAACTCTAACTCTTAAACATACAGACATACATTTAAGGAATATCGCTTTGTTTGCAATATCTTTTGCCATCATTAAAAATCTATTTATATCCATAAGACTCTTGTTAACTTTAGCAACAATCTATTGTAATTTATAGATTAGTAATATATTTACTTTTTTTAGATTGTTTCTGTAAAATGTTAAACTCTTTACATTGTTATAGACATATTATGCCTCCTCACAGGTCTCACTGATAGTTTTAACTAATACATTTCCATGGTAGTCCAGTGGTTAGGATTCAGCGCTTTCACCACTGTAACCTGGGTTCAGTTCCAGTCAAGGAACCAAGAGGTCACACCACCCTGAGACCAAGCAGGGTTAGGCTCTGTATACTGTGGCTCACTGGAGAAGGAACTAACAACCCACTCCAGTATATCTGTCATGAAAACCAAGTATGGTGTGTTGTGGTCCATGAAGTCACGTAGGGTCAGATACGATTCAACAACACAAGCACACACGATAAAAGTACGTGCTTTAGGCAGTTGAACATGGTAATTGTTGGTACATTCTGTTGTGTTGGCCAAAAATTTTTTCACTCCATCAAAGAACATTAATGGGCAGGGCCATCTTCCAGTGGAGAAGTTAATGGGACAGATGTTTCTGCTCCCATCGAACCTGAGATAGCAAGCAAAACCACTTCATAAAAATGTAATAAATTATGTAAATGCTAACTTACGTACAATACATTTTTATTTAAACACTTTCATGTTTATAGCAACATTGCCTCATTACATAGTCAATGTCATTTTTTTGTATATCTGATGTTTTAACCTTTCATACAAAAAATGCATAATGTTTAAGTAATCTAACTTGTGTTGTCACCAATGGTTAAATATTCTTATTTGCAACTCTGGACTCATGAATATTTCCAGGTGCTGCAAACTGATGACTCAATTACATGGCTCCATAGGACCTACCATAAGGTGGCCTCTGCCCTGCAGGGTCTTTACAAGAGAACTTACTGAGTTATTACATTTATCCCACAGGCTCTCTCACCTAGGAAATTATGAACTTGCAGCCAGGGGGTCAACATGTAAGGGAGATTTATTTACAAGCACTCGCAATGGTCCTTCCATATTACGTAAGCAACTAAGAGATTGAACTAGACGTGTAAGAGCCAATAAACAGTATTACCTGTAGCAACTCCACTCAAGTTACAGAACGTCAGTAAAAATGTGTTTCCCGCTCAAACTTTCACTGCGTGAACTAACCTAAATAGATGCCAGGAGCGGAAGATAGATTTTATTGCGAGTGAGAGAGTAGGAGCTTGTATTAGTGAGAGTAAGAGGTTTGTTCATTGTTGCTAGATTATTGCGTAAAGATACCCCCCCCCATACATTATTACCATGTAAGTCTACATACCCCTTCACCAATATTTATAACATATTTCACAGGCCTTACATGATCCCAATTCAAGCTACCCTACATCCCATACTCTAATACATACCCCCCACCGCCCTAACACCCATACCAATTATACTCCATAATACATACAACATACACACCACTATAACAACCCACATACTACATATGCACCACACCACTGATGTATTTAGGTTTTATGCTGCCCTAAGCCCATTCATATTTATGCTCTCAGCATGTCCAAGTTATAATTAATCCTTTCCCCTTCCAATGTCACTAATTAAAGGTTCACGTGTGTTTATGCATATATACAGTATGCCAGAAAGTGTTAGGTAACTTTATAGGCAGAAATCTCACTACATGTAGAAATTTCTGTGCATATGCATGCACTATTCCTTGGAACTGTACTGACATGTTCAGGCAGCCTGCTGAAACCCGGAAATGTGCTGTCCCAGGCCTGTGCCTCGTAGGTCTTGGTAGAAGACACATACCCCATACCCCATTACCCTGACAACATTCACTATTAGAAGACACATAAAAGCACATAGCACACATTTTTTTTTTTAGCAAAACATTAACACACTTTAATGATATTGTGTGTTGCTGAGAGTGTGTCTGTGCATGTATCTGTGATTGAGTGGTGTGAATGGTGTAATTGTCTGATATGGAGGAAGGAGATGAGGGGAGAGTAGAGTATACAGTCAGGTCCATAAATATTGGGACATCGACACAATTCTAATCTTTTTGGATCTATACACCACCACAATGGATTTGAAATGAAACGAACAAGATGTGCTTTAACTGCAGACTTTCAGCTTTAATTTGAGGGTATTTACATCCAAGTCAGGTGAACGGTGTAGGAATTACAACAGTTTGTATATGTGCCTCACACTTTTTAAGGGACCAAAAGTAATGGGACAGATTAACAGTCATAAATCAAACTTTCACTTTTTAATACTTGGTTGCAAATCCTGTGCAGTCAATTACAGCCTGAAGTCTGGAACGCATAGACATCACCAGACGCTGGGTTTCCTCCCTGGTGATGCTCTGCCAGACCTCTATTGCAACTGTCTTCAGTTCCTGTTTGTTCTTGGGGCATTTTTCCTTCAGTTTTTTCTTCAGCAAGAGAAATGCATGCTCAATCGGATTCAGGTCAGGTGATTGACTTGGCCATTACACAATATTCCACTAATTTCCCTTAAAAAACTCTTGCAGTATGCTTCAGGTCATTGTCCATCTGCACTGTGAAGCGCAGTCCAATGAGTTCTGAAGCATTTGGCTGAATATGAGCAGATAATATTGCCGGAAAAACTTCAGAATTCATTCTGCTGCTTTTGTCAGCAGTCACATTATCAATAAATACAAGAGAACCAGTTCCATTGGCAACCATACATGCCCACGCCATGACACTACCACCACCATGCTTCACTGATGAGGTGGTACGCTTTGGATCATGAGCAGTTCCTTTCCTTCTCCATACTCTTCTCTTCCCATCACTCGGGTACAAGTTGATCTTAGTCTCATCTGTCCATAGGATGTTGTTCCAGAACTGTGAAGGCTTTTATAGATGTTGTTTGGCAAACTCTAATCTGGCCCTCCTGTTTTTGAGGCTCACCAATGATTTACATCTTGTGGTGAACCCTCTGTATTCACTCTGGGGAAGTCTTCTCTTGATTGTTGACTTTGTCACACATACACCTACCTCCTGGAGAGTGTTCTTGATCTGGCCAACTGTTGTGAATGGTGTTTTCTTCACCAGGGAAAGAATTCTTCGGTCATCCATCACAGTTGTTTTCTGTGGTCTTCCGGGCCTTTTGGTGTTGCTGAGCTCACCAGTGCGTTCTTTCTTTTTAAGGATGTACCAAACAGTTGATTTGGCCACACCTAATGTTTTTACTGTCTCTCTGATGGGTTTGTTTTGTTTTTTTCAGCCTGATGATGGCTTGCTTCACTGATAGTGACAGCTCTTTGGATCTCATATTGAGAGTTAACAGCAACAAATGCAAATAGCACACTTGAAAGGAACTCTGGACCTTTTATCTGCTCTTTGTAAATGGGATAATGAGGGAATAACACACACCTGGCCATGAAACAGCTGAGCAGCCAATTGTCCCATTACTTTTGGTCTCTTAAAAAGTGGGAGGCACATATACAAACTGTTGTAATTCCTACACCGTTCACCTGATATGGATGTAAATACCCTCAAATTAAAGCTGAAAGTCTGCAGTTACAGCACGTCTTGTTCATTTAATTTCAAATCCATTGTGGTGGTGTATAGAGCCAAAAAGATTAGAATTGTGTAGATGTCCCAATATTTATGGACCTGACTGTAATTGGAAAGAGGAAGCCCAAGGGAGAGGAGAAGAGAGAGGGAGAAGCTGAGAGGGGGACAGAGGAGGGGAGATGGGTAAAGGAGTCGTGAGGGGGAAAGGTGAATTGAGAAGGGGAGGGAGCTAAAGGTACCCCTAGATTAGGCACACCAGAGGTAGGGCCAGCTGGGGAGGTCTCTGGCGTTAGTCTGTGGCACTAGGTCACAAAGCTGACAAATCGGACAGGGCGCCCCATTTACTAGCAGGAGGAATTTGTTGTCCTTCTAAACACCATCCACGACTGATTGCATAACCTCCATGGAGGCAGAGAGGTCAAAGTTGGTCAGTGGGCAAGGATGCTTATTGAGGTGGCAGCAGAGGTCAACACTGTAGGAGTTCACATCAGGGATGTCAGGAACTTAAAACACCACTAGGATGACTGCTGGGCCATAATCAAGAAGAGGATGGCTGGGGAAGATGGCACAAGAGCTGCATGAGGTGGTCCCGCTTCAGTGGTGCAGTATAGCATGTGGGAAGACATTCTGTCTCTAACTACAGTCTTCGGAATTCCTGGTTTACCTGACGTGGACCTGCCTGAGAACCTGCAAGGAAAGTAAATACACCACCAATAATAGAACACCTTCATCATTCCACCAAACATACATTCCTACTCAATAATATAACCTACATCACATAGTAATGACTTTGTAACATGTAACATTTTGTATACATATCAGAAATACAATGAAGTAGATAATCAACAATGAGTAGTCATTTAGACTGGAAATGCACAAAATAATGTGTGATATTAATTCTAATAATACAGAAGAAAGAGACCATTATAAAACCATATAACAAAACTCCAAACCATGGATACATCAGCAACATCACAACCTAAATTATATTATTCCCCAGGCCAGTGACACCATAATTTACAGATAGTGATGTCCCCTAATCATTGCCTATGGAACCCATAATTGAAAACTATACAAAAGACTGAGTGAAGCTATGAGAATGAGAAACTAGACGAACAGGGGTCTCGGGACACTGCCCCTCCGTCCTCATCACCACCGGCACTGGCTTCTGCACACCTGAACCAGCAGCTTCCCATCAGGCAGCATCCTCCATCCCACAACCACACTCTCCCACATCGGAGGTAGAAGAGGAAACTGACTTCCAGACCCAGCAGGAGATGGGAAGGCAATTCTTGGAGTTGGTGTGTCCACAGAGAGAGCTGTTCAATGAGTTCAGACACATCGGGCACAACAACCAGAGCCACCGTCGCCAGATAGAAATGGAACTCAAATGTCAACACCACCAGCAACAGGACTTTGTTCGGTCTTTCATGGTGTAGCTCTCCAGGATAAAAATTAAATGTATCTAGAATCAGTGACATTACAGCATCCATGCTGGAACAGTTCAGACACGGGCTCCATTTAATCCACCACACAGGAGGAGAGGTTCCCCCAATGTGGCCCTCCACCACACCTGCCTGCTGGAGTGCCTCCAATTCCAGTACTGGCCCCTGGCAGGTATTGTTACAGGCGACCTCATAGTGGTGTAGGATAGGTCACCCCTTTGTCCAAATGGGTTGCTTCATTAAGTTTATTTTTTAGTTATGTTTCTATTTTCTTTTTCAGGTAGCTTTCTTATAGTGTAAGTGAACCATATACAGTTAACACCAACAACATACATGTACATAGCCATATCTGGCCTGTGAACAAATCCCATAGGTTTAAATTTTAACAAACAGTGTTTGACAAAATCAATTAATATTTGCAAAAGTAGTTTTTAAAATAACAATGGTCTAAATTATGTTATGGGCTTCTCTTATTGTCACTGAAACAAATGCTTAATAGCCATTTGATGTAGCCATGTCATGCCTCTAAGCAATTATCAGGTGATCATTTACAAAATAATGTTTTACCTATTTGTAGGAATAACTAAGGGTGCAAACATGAATTGCTTTGGTTTATTTTGTCCGATGTTCTGAGACATCATGTACAAAATAAACCAAAGCTTTAGGTTGTGTAGGCTTCATTGTATTTTATTAAGGTCTTGTAAAATGCTTCTTTAGGCTGTTTTGTTTCTGGTACTTAATGTGTTTTCGTAGAGGGTTTATGTGCTCTTGCGTGAGGCAGAGTTTACATGTAAGGATTTTGCTCACTACAAGTTTCATTTGTGTGAACAAAGTTTGATCTTATAAATATATCTACTTTTTACATGTTCTGTGTGCAGGAGTAATGAGACAAGCATTCTCTCAGTCTGCAACTACTTTATTTCAAAGACAATAATCAGCCTTATTAAATTGCAATTCGGCAAATTTTATAGGGCTCTATATAAGCACACAGCATATTTTTTTACAGAAGTTTTTAGTTAGTGAACTTCTATACATAAGCAAGATCTTAACTAACTAAAAACTTCTGTTAAAAAAATATGCTTATATAGAGCCCTATTCAATTGGCCAAATCACAATTGAATGAGGCCCATAGAGCCCTTTAGAATTTGCCGAATTGCAATTTAATAAGGCTGAATATGTTTAAACCACCCCTTATAACAGATAGCCTGATACTGAATGTGCCCCTCAGAGGGTTCATTATATTATGAGTCCATTTTTAAAACTCTGAAGTGAAATAGATTTCCCAACTTAATTTTAGATTTTGTTTTTCTGTAGCCATTTCAAAAGCGATATTCACTTTCTATTAGACATTAAAGGTCCACTGTAGTCCTATATGTAAGAGATACTCTTTTGATGAACTGCACCTGATTGCCAATATTATTTTATAATGTAAAATAAAATACTACTACTACAACTCAGTAATATATTTATCACCTTTTATATGCAATAATACTGCAGTGGAATCTGCTATTTTGGTTTCTACTAATCATATTCCTGAAATGGGATAAGAGTTTGACTGCAGATTAAGCTTTTATATGTACAGAGAAAATGTGGTAGATTAAACTGTCAGTGCTTTTATTAGTACGAATGGAAATCTAATTTGTTTAAAAGGGCAAACCATCCTGAGAAAGTAGCAAACATACATTGGAGAAAAGAAAATGTAACCACCCAGTAAAGAAAAACTGCCTATAAGATTTAAAAATGAAATGGTTGTCTTTATTATTTTGAAAAATGCTTTGACCATTATGAAACTTAGCTATTCAGACAGTACAGAAACATTTCGCCATAGTGGCCCTTTGAAGCTTTTGCTGTTGTTATTAAGTCCTTCAGTTGTGTCCACCTCTTTGGATGCAGCACATCAGTCTGGTTGTGCTTATTCATAAGGTTTTCTTGGCAAAGATTCTGGAGTGGGTTGTCAGTTCCTTCTCCAATGGGCCGTGCTTTGTCTGACCTCTCCGCTATGACCTGTTCACCTTGGTTGACCCTACATGGTTTAGCTCGCAGCTTCACTGAGGTACACAAGCCCCTTCACCACAACAAGTTAGGGATCCAGAAGGGGTTTGAACCTTTATTTAGCTGCATTTACAATTTTTGCTGAAAGGTGGCACTGTGGAGAAAATGTGACTGCTCAAATTCTGTAACGCCTGATTCAGTTCTGAGCACTTATGGCATCAGTATGTGTATGACCAACTATTCATTTTGAGCATGAGCTTTAAATGGCCAATGTATACACTGTTCATGTTAAACTGCACATAAGCTAAGTATATTTGTCAGTGATGGCTGTTCTAGCAGCAGCAGCTTTCACTCCTCATTTACCCAGAGGTACGGCCGGCTGGAGGAAATGTAACACCAACACTGCACTGGCTCAGTCACTCATGTCTGTCGGCTGCAAGGTAAAACTGAATTGCAGAGACGTACAGTGGTGCCTGTTAGCATTTTGTGGCATGACAACCTGGCTCCTGAGATTTGTTGAGCCCTGTAAAATTTTATTTTCATTTAAAGTACAGTATTCCATTTATTTTCTGGTTGCTGGAGAGTTCTGGTTGCTTGAGTTCCTGTTAACTGAACGTCTACTGTATCTTATTAAAACATTTATCTATACCCAGTCCACATTTGCATTAAAAATAGTACCTCAGTCTTGTTTTACCAGTTTTCTTAGATTGTTTGAAAGAGCCCTCTTGAAAACCCACCATTTGTTGTGGGAAGAGCAGATGGGCAGACCCAAGGGTCTCATTATTTATCCTGCTGCTTCATAATATTTAGCCACTCTCTGGAGATAGTGGCAAGGTTTGTACTGTGAGAGGGATGGGGCAGATGGACTGGCCACAAATCTATAATGTAATCAATAAAGTGAAGTGTGTTTAGTCCAACAGGAGAAACGCATCTGACGGCAGGTAAGAACCAAATAAGGCCCATCTGGTCTGCCCTTGTGTTATGAGTAATGTGAGTAAGCTTGTGTGGGTGTCAGAATTGACATGCCTTTCTTGGTGTGTTTCATTGTTCATTTGTAGACTGGAATAGGACATGCTTGGCTATGTTTTCCAGATATACTGGGCACTATGGGAAGCATTATGTTTGCCTTTTTGGTAGGAGTGAATAGGCAAAATGGCAAGGTGCAGATTAAAGGACCACTGTATTTTACTCACTGTGAAGTATAACGGTACTTCCACCGCTGTCGACCTGGGTTTGATTCCAAGTATGGAAACCAAGAGGTCACACCACCCTGAAGCCGAGCAGGGTTGGGTCTGGTCAGTACTGGGATGGGAGACCACCTAGAAATACCAGGAGTTGTATGCTGTGGCATGTTTTGTGGTGGAGCAGCTAGCACAGATAGTAGGTTGGCATGGGTTAGAAAATATGCCTAGATTGGCCCAAATAAAGAGTGATTCTATGTTAGATCAAAATTTAGACTTTTTGGTCTGGTCACCAATTAATAAACTGATTAGAGAAATGTAAAATCCCTATGTAAAACAGTCTATACTATTATGGAAGAAATATAAGATTAAATGGAACATTATGGGAAGCAGAATCTTTAATGACACCGGTGTTCCAGAATAGGAACTTTCAACCAGGAAGGGAGGAGCTGGCATTTCGGTGGTGGACATGGCAAGGCCTAGTTCAAAATGTACAAATAAGGCAATATTATGGAGAGCTAATGAAGTGTTCAGGTTCTTACAAATGAAGCACTTCTTGGGTCCTGCGCAGAGCCCAGAGATGCGATTACCGGTGAGGCACTATGAGAAAACATGTCTTAAATTCCCAGATTGAACAGAATGAGAGGATATATTTCTGAAAACTACTTCAGAGGTTGTTGCCAAAGAGTCATGCTGAAACATCTAGTATGGGACTGATCGTTTGTAAAGTAGTATGGGATAAACTTAATGAAATATTGTCCCTGATCCCAAAGCTAGAGATCAATTTAAAACAAAAGCACTGTCTTCTTAATTTACCTCTTCCCATAGAACCAAGGAGTGGAGCTAAATTAGCAGATTTTATATTTGCCACTACAAGACTATACTAAACATCTAAATGGCTTCAGAGAAATGTACCGTTCCTTCATCTTATCCATCATATTAACCATACTTTGATTATAGAGAAGTTCGCTTGTACCTTGTGATAAGGTAAACTATTTCAGTGAATTCTCTGGCACCTTGGCTTTGGTCAAGATATGACAGCCATCTGATCTATTTATTATCTGGATTGTGAAATATTTTTGTTTTATTTTTTTAAGATTCTGCATATGCAATGGTTCCATTTTTACTTGAATGTTTACTCTTAGCGTGGAGAGACGATAGGAGTATGGTGGGGTTTTTGTTAAACCACTGAAAGTTTTTTACAATTTGACACCCACCCCTTCTCTCACACATGCTCAGAAGAAAGCAGCTGACGACAATAAATTCTGATACATGCAACCTTCCCCAAAGAATAATAGATGCCTCAAGTGTTCAGGAGAGACATAAAATGGTGGTGCTCAGTAAAGTGAGATCAATAGGTGAGGAAGAGGAACATGAATTGAATTATTGAGTAGATGATACATTCATATTCTTAATTAATGTTTGGTATGCATGTATGAACTCATATCTAATCCAGGCCTATTGTATATATTTTGTTAGAGTCTGCACTTTGTTTTTTATTTTGTCAAACTTCCAGAAAGGAAATTAAGTATTGCTTTTAATTTAACAATATGCAATTTAGTATTTTCACATGCACTGATCTATATAACATACATTTTAAAGGGAAACTTCTGTCAAATAAACCACATCATTATTTCTTACCTTAGACTGAGTCATTAATTATGAGAACATGGTTAAAATGTCTTATCTCAATAGGCCTTTGAATGAGGCCCCATGTATCTTCTCTGTACAAATGACCAGTGTCTTGCCTTCTCTTTTGTTACCTTTTCTTATTCCGTCTACATAACTTTTCTCAAGTAGCGAAGATTCTGTGGAACTCCTTATCTCACTCTATAAGACCATCTCCTTCTTTAATAGGCAGCCACCTGCATTGGCTGCAGTCTGTTGATCAAGTCACAGTTCATGACCCATCTGTTAATCCATTGTTGTACACTACATTTATACCCTCTAAAATGTAAGATTTTCAGTGTAGGGACCTACACCAAGTTGTCTGTTTTATTGCACTGTATTTTATTTCTGTATAGCTCATAATTTATTTTATCTTTGTCATTTGAGTTTTCCGTACCCTTGTAAACAATGCTACCAAATATGTTGGAAACTATAATAATAACTAGCGAATTGACAGTCAAAAAAATTACGGGCATAAAATTGTAAGCCAGGCAATGCTGTTTGCCACACAATTTGAGGCTTGTGCTTCTCTGAGCACCTTCAGCACTCATCGCGTGGCTCGCAATGAGCACCTTCGGCGCTCATTGCGAACCTTTCCTCCCGCCTACTGTACTGGCCGCTCATTGTAGGGTGCATTAACCTGCAAGTTTTGTGCTTGGGAATGCCATGTGTCTCTTTCCAGCATCTCCCCCTGTCCCTTCCCTGTGTGTGTTTCTCTTCTGTGTGTCTGCTGACTGCTGGTGTGGGGGCTCTGACTGATGTTGGTTTTATTTTCAAATTCTTGCGTCCCTGGCGTTATTGGTGTAAGTGTTAGTGTCTTTGCCGTCGTGTATTCTCTAAGTTCCGCGTGGCTGGCGTTGTTGGTGTAAGTGTTACTGTCTTTGCCGTTGTGTATATTCTAAGTCCTGTATGGCTGGCTTTGCTCAGCCTCATTTTCATCCAGTTTCAGAAATGTTCACGTTTTTCAGTCGCCATTTTTTTATCGCTTAGCCAATTTTCGAATGACGAAACACACTCCTTGCCTAAGTCCTGCAAGCTCGGGAAGGCTACAATGCCTCAACTGCTCGCTTTGCAAGGCCCTATGGGCCGCAAACAGCTCACCTCGTTCGGAGAGGCTTGCAAGCGTGACGACAAATCGCAGTTTGACAATTATAATATGTGATAATAATAATAAAGACTTACATTGCTGCAAATGTGAACAAACGTAAAGTTTTCATAAACTAAAGAGGTCCTTTCATTAACTATATTAACACTTAAAAGAGGAAATAATCTCCTACGCAGTTACTGGAAGCCTAATACAGTCTAAATGATAAACTACCTTTGCATATTATCACATACTGATGGTAAATGATTAACGGGCTTAGAGAATACATAATATTAAACATTCTATCTGAGACAACGAAAAGCTATAATTATTGTAAAGTCTCAAGCTAGTTTACAAACTTTAAGTCTTTAAAAAAAATAAAATAAAACTTTTATGAATTTTTGGAGCAGGCTTACCATTTAACTTCTTATCGTGTTTGTCCTTCAACCCACAACCCTTATGTTTGATAAGACATGCTTTCTGTTTGTTGGACTATTTCTGTCTGGTATCCATGCATATAGTGTCTGTTTGAGTAGGGGAAAAATCAAAGCAAGGCATCCTAAACATAGTTAAACTGTCTATTACATCTGTCTACACAAAATCAAGGTAAGGTTTAGGATTTCAATTCACTTATTTTTTTTTAAAGAATACAGCGCTGCACATAAAAGTGAAAGTTCAATAATAGCTTTAAGACTCCCTCCCTAATGATAGAGAATCTGCATTGATGTGCTTGGAGAAGCAATATTTAAATGCAGCACAACAACTAAACTTGGTTCTAGGATCAGATGCCCCTTGTGCTGAATTTAAGTAGCATGTGCCCATTAACAACGTCACAGAAGAGTTTCGATGAGCACATTTTTGAGATCTGCCATGCTGAATTGTTTAATGTCTATATCTATCAAATGGAAGCAACAACCTTCATAATTGCTCCCACATCACTTATGATTGTACCCCAAAGCTGTAGGGATCCCTTGACCTGGGGAGAGCCTTCCGGTGCCGGCAGTGGAGTGGGGAGGCAGCATGCGTGGGTGGAGGCTCTAGCTCCTCTTATTCGGTGCCCAGGCACCATTTTATCATTCCACGACTGGACAGTGAGAAGACACCCACCCTCCCTTCCCTAAATAAAGTCTTCATCAGATATTATAATAATTGGTAATTAGTTGTTCGGTCTTATACGTTATCTTTGTTAATATATAAGGATTCTTGTAGAGGATTTTTTAAGTACAACTGTTACAATTGTAAGTTTGGAATTGTATTGTTAGAAATGTTAATGAAAAAAAAAGAAAGACAATCTCCTATTTATAAAAGACTAGCGATTTGTCCGTCAAAAAATGACGGCAATAAAATTGTAAGGCAGGAAATGCTGTTTGCCACATAATGTAATGCTTTAATCCTCTGAGTACCTTTGGCGCTCATTGCGAACCTTTCCCATTGTGTACTTTTGCTCCTCTAAGCACTCTCGGCACACATTGTGCCTTTGGCACTCATTGCAAGCCTCTGCCCTGTTATTTTTTTTTATATAAATATATATTTTTATAATAATTAATTAATGAAGTAATAAATGTATATACTTTACCTATTTGTAATTAATATATCCAGTAATCAATATGCTGAAGAGCTAACAATCGCTTTTGATTTTTCTGCAGCATACGATGTACATTTGGACTGTTGGTGACCTGAGGTGTAAGTGTCAGCAATGTGGCAAGTGTGCAGTGTAAATAGGCTGCGTGAGCGAGGCCAAACCGTTTGTTTAGTTGTGTAATGCGGTATTTTAGAATGGTAATGTTCTTCATTTAAGATATTGTTGTAAAATTGAGGATTGTCTATGTGTTACGCAGGTCTCAAGCATTTTCCGTCCTTCCTAATAGTGTATTTTGTACCTCGTACGTTTCTGGGTAAAAGTCGTATGTGCCTGGCGGTGTTTTGCGTGCTTAGGGTTCATGTAGCCTCGTTTTGGTCTTTTCGGTGGCCATTTTTTCTCTTGCTTAGGCGATTTTCGAGTGCCGAAACTCTGCAAATTCGACTTAAATTTGCATACAACCTCACTCCCAGACTTCCTGGTTCATGATTTTCTCATTAGATGCAGGCAGCAACAAATTAGGTATAGCCAATGTGGTAACAAATTGGGTTTATAATTATGTAAACCGAAGCTGATGTTGAATTCAAGTTAATATATTAGAGAAACGTAACTATTGCAGTATGACACATACATTTATGTACACATATTTATTCTAATGATAGGTACTATTAGTACCCAATAACAAATAGGTAATTCTTCTAACTTTTAAAATTATTTTCGATTTTGTTATCGGAGGACATCATGTGATCAGATATCAGGGCAATATTTTTTCAATGTACTAACAAAAATTGAAACATTACAACATCAATGTCCTATATAATCTTTATTGCATGCTATTTTTCTTCATTATCCCTCTAGGATCATAGATGTATCAAGAAATGGTGGGGGATAAAATAATTGACAATTCAGAATGAACACATTATAGGAGAAAAAGGAGAGGATCTATAGGGGTATGGAGATTGAAGAGGTATTGAAATATAACGGGATACCTGTGAAGCAATGGAATACTGAATTAGAAACATTTAAACTTGACCAATCACACACTTACCTCTAGGATTTAAATCTCCCACAACGACTACAAGCCAGGTCCAGATAAAGCATTGCGAGGCTTTCCCTGATGACGTCAGACGCTGACAGACCCACAAATCTGTCCATGCTGACATAGGACTGCATCACTGCATATTAATGGACTCTTGACTTGCACTTTGTGCATATGAGACATCCCTACATCTATACTTTAAAGATAAGTTTTATGATACTTGGGTATATTTAATGTGCTAAGTAATACTGATTATATTTTGGACAATAAATGCCAAATTGCACTGATAACTTGGTAGTATGGCCTCATGTGTCACCAATGCATATCAACTGTCCGATTGGTGATATCAAATATCCAATTGTTACAACAAGACTTGTAGATAAAACAGTGTATTATATTACAATTGGTAATATATTTAAACTAAGACATTTATGTTGATAAATACTCTTACCAGGTGAATTGCTGGATATTTTGTATGTTTAATCAAAAATAATGACGATATAAACGGTATATATATTATCTAGCACAAATATGAGAAAATTGATAAATACACACAGACTAGCTGCTAGTAATAAACAAATGTGATATTCCACTTCCGTCTAATACATGAGAAGTGGTATTCTATGGATCACCGGCGCATACAAAGAGAACACTGAAAATTATATTATTAGCACTTCAATTCATTCAATTTAAACAAGAGTAATTATTACTCCTTAATTTTTTATTTTTTTTATTAATTATTTATTCACCTCACTTAATTCATATTTGGCTCTATGCTGCATTGCTGATCCTTGGTATTCACCTTCCATTGTGTTCAGATTATATTTGGTTGGAGATCTCTTGAAAATTTCCTTTATCTGTGCACAAGTACATTGTTATGAGATAATCTGTCCTCATTTAAATATATATCAACTAGCATTATTATAAATCAGAGAGTTAGCCTCTTGAGTTTTTTACTTGTTTGTTAAAAATACAAGTTTTTAGTATTTTTGAACAATAAAGATATATTTTTATACAAATCAATTTCTTCTCCTATGGTTACAAAGGGGTTAAATAATGTTCTTATGATTGTGAAGGTGTTAAATTAATAGTATGAGCGTTCTTTTCTTTCTTTAGGATGGGGAAGCTACCCACAAGATGGACAGTAAGTACAATATGAAATCTATGTTACTCTTTATTTTCTTTATATAGTTTTTCAAATAATAAACTAATTTTACTTAATAATACACTTTTAATAATACTTTTAATAATACATAGATTTACTTCTACAATAGATAGATTCATGCTTCTGCCTTGGCCTATGAGGCCCAGATCTAAGGTGGTGCCATGACCTAAGCATACGTGAATTGCGTGCACATGAAAATAAACCACACACTTTACTCAAATAAATGACAGACACCACTATGGGATAAAACAGGACACAGCTTTTATTTGAATGACAATCAACCAAAAAACAGAGGTGAATGCTCACGACCACCAAGGAAGCACAAACATCTGAGGTCTCCAGGAACCCCGTGCCCAGGAGACCTCATAACCAAAACTTGTTTTCTCACAACCCAACTGATCAGTTTTTGACCTTTTAATAAAAATTGATATGTAATTCTCCTGAATAGTGATGTCGCGAACATAACATTTTCGGTTCGCGAACCGCGGACGCGAACTTCATCAAATGTTCTGGCGAACCGGGCGAACCGCCATAGACTTCAATGGGCAGGCAAATTTCAAAACCCACAGGGACTCTTTCTGGCCACAATAGTGATGGGAAAGTTTTTTCAAGGGGACTAACACCTGGACTGTGGCATGCCGGAGGGGGATCCATGGCAAAACTCCCACAGAAAATTACATAGTTGATGCAGAGTCAGAGATCACCTAACATTCCTAAATTGTTTGGAATAACATGCTTTAAAACATCAGGTATGATGTTGTATCGATCAGGTAGTGTAAGGGTTACACCCGCTTCACAGTAACAGACCAATCTCCCCGTTTAATGCACCGCAAACAACCGCAAACAGTCCCTTTGCACAACTGCAAACTCCCCATTTGCACAAGGTTGGATACCAAGCTAGCCATGTCCCATTCCTTGTCCTCACTGATGTCATTGAATGTCTCTTTCTCCACCCAGCCACCAAGGGTCCCGAAAGGTGACAACAAGCCCCCTGGGACGCCTGCTGTGTTTGGTCTTCCACCTCCTCAAAGCCACCTTCCTCCTCTGACTCCTCTTCTTTAGACTCCTCTCTCTGCGTTGCCTCTGTCTGCGTTATTATAAGGTGTGTACTGTTAAGTAGGACTATTCCTATCGGTTTAATCCCTGTTACGTCCACTATTAGGGGACGTGTATATGGCATTGATTTTTGGAACAGGGAGATGGAAAAAGATGCTTGGTCGGACCTCCTACTTCGAATTTGGGGCACTGCACGTGCAATGTAATGTGCCACCAGATAGGAATGGTGTATTAAGTTGTACTATTTATTCCTATCAGTTTGATACCTGTTACGTCACCTATCAGGGGACGTGTATATGGCATGGATTTTTGGAAGCGGGAGATGGAAAAATATGCTTCGTCGGTCCTCCCACTTCAAATTTGGGGCACTGCGCATGCAATCTAAGGTGCCACCAGATAGGAGTGTCACTGTGCTCTGGCAAAAGTTGGCAGAGTAGGCGCTGTAGACCTCACACACACGCCTGTAGGCAGGCAACTGATATTCAATCGATTACAGTAAAAAAGGGTTCTTTTATTTCACTGTACACTAGGTTGCACCAGATATGAGTGTCACTGTGCACTGGCAAAAGTTGGCAGAGTAGGCGCTGTAGGCCTCACACACACACACCTGTAGGCAGGCAACTGATATTCAATCGATTACAGTCAAAAAAGTGTTGTTTTATGTCACTGTACACTACGGTTGCACCAGATATGATGTATCACTGTGCACTGGCAAAAGTTGGCAGAGTAGATGCAATAGGCTTCACACACACGCCTGTAGGCAGGCAATTGCTATTCAATCTATTACAGTCAAAAAAAGTCTTGTTTTATTTCACTGAGCACAATATAAGCTGTGAGCCTGACACAGGCAGGCAACTGAAATTAGATTAAAGGAAAAAGGGTTGTTTTTTTTCAATGTATGGTACACCAACTATGACTGGTGAAACAGAGCAGAATATTAGCTGTGAATCTGACACAGGCAGGCAACTAAAATTAGATTACAGAAAAAAAATTGTTGTTTTCAATGTATGGTACACCACCAGGTATGAGTAGTGAAAATAAGCACAATATAAGCTGTTAGGTGTTAGCCTGTCACACACACACACGCTGGCAGGCAGGCATATGCAATTAGATTACACAGAAAAAAATTATAAAATAAAATAAATTATGTTCTAGCCCTAAAAAGGGCTTTTTGGGTTGCTGTCCTTGCAGCAGATATCAGATGAGTTCTTCAGGTCTGTAGTGGAAGCTAAATACACAGCCTGGCTATCTATTTCCCTATTAAATCTCCAGCAGCTACACTATATGTCCTCTCACAACGAATGCAGCTTCAGAATGATTCTAAAATGTATGCTGTCCTTCAGAGGGAAGGCTCTGGAAGGGAGTGTATGCTGCTGATTGGCTGGAATGTGTCTGCTGACTGTGAGGTGCAGGGTAAAAGTTTCCTCAATGATAAAGAATAGGGGGACGAACCGAAAAGCGCATGTGTCTGCCGTCCGCTGCGAGCGCGAAAGAGCCAAAATCGTCGCCAATAGTCCGCGGGTGAACTGTCCGTGACATCTCTACTCCTGAACAATCACATCAAAAAACAATAATCTCCCCACCACTAACTTTGCTGCTGCTACTAACTCTGCATACCGAAAGGCACCAAAAATTCTAGCACAAGCTGTTTTGAATAACTTGACCTGATATTTGGAGATGCAAACTAATTGCAGGGAACCAACTATTCTCTCTAGTAACGAATAGCTCCAGGGGTAAAGGCGTTTGCGGACCATCGGCTTCCGGTGCAGTTTCCCAGAATCTCCTCCTCTGAAACTGAGAAAGAGTATCAGCTAATATGTTATGTTCACCCGGGATATGTACAGTTCTGCAACAAATATTAAACTTTAAGTATTTTAAAACTAACTTTATAAGTAACTTACCCACCGGTAGTGTAGAAGCCAAAGTTGAGTTAATAGCCTAAGCAACCGCCAAGTTGTCACAGTGGAATACCATATGATGGTTGCGCAAGTTATAACCCCACAGATACAAAGACACCACAATGGGGAATTTTTTACAAGATCATGCAAAATGACCGACTGTCCATTGAAATGAGAAAGGAACAATAACCAAACTCTAAGATCTTTCTTAAGCTCAGCAGTCACCCATATGTGATGGTGAACCAGTTTAACCCCTGCAGTAGCAAGAGAGAAACGCCTAGAAAATATCCTGCACATGGGCATGATATGGCAATTTACCCAACAACGGATGCTTTTCTTTTAGTGTTACTTTTATAGGGCCAATGTGTGCCTACCAGATTCCTTCAGATCCAAAACCTTATACACTGATAACTAACAAATCATAGCCTGCGTATCAATCTGAATCCCTAGGAAGCTCAAAACCCTTGTAGGGACTTCCATTTTTGTTCTGCAGCTAGAGAAACACCAAAATCCATCACTATTTCCAAAAATCTTATGAATAACATAGCACAATCACCAGAACTAGGTGGACCGAAGAATAGAAAGTCGTCCAAGTATTTAACCAACGAAGATAAACCGGCCCGATGAATAGTAGCCCAATGCAAAAAAGTCAATTTTTAAAAATAAGAACAGGAAATGCATCAACCCATTGGCAAGCACAATTCAACTAAATTCTGCCTGTCAACCTGACAACTCAGGATAAATTGCGAAGCCAGATTCACTGGCAGTAAACGGAAAGCAGATCCAATGTCAAGCTTGGGACTTTGCCTTTTTGAAGCAGCGAAAGAGAGGGGGATGCAGGCCACATTCAGAAGATTCATGTTTGTACTTACATGTCGCACCCTAGTTACATGAGCTTTCCTCAAAAGCAAAGCAGCAACCCTTACCCGACGCTGAAGGCCTGGGCTTGATGGTGACCGAAGCACCAGGATGCAATGGAGTGACAATTTTCAACCAGCTTCCCACATCCGATCATCCCATTGCATATCTGGTCTCACTTAACATCATAATGCCACCACGCTCATCCCCCGTAGGTCCTATGGATCCCATCAATCTTATCTAGGTAGCAGAAAAATGCTGAGCAGCACTCAGGGTGTTTTTCACCTATAATGCTTGCCAAAATAACATAGGCTTGCAGCCAATTACTAAATGTTTTTGGTATCTATCTATAATGTTGTTTGCGTTCATCCTCCTCTCTTTTGGAATCCTCTTTTTTTTCATAGTGCTTGAACTATAAAATTATCTAGCGGGACGATCGAAAATATCTCAATGAATTCCCTACACCAAATATTTTCCCATACCTCTAAGGAAACATGTTCACCTATGGGGCAAATAGAACAAAGTTAGAGCTTTTTAAGGGCCGTATCCGCTACCTTAAGAACCAGTTAATACGTGGATGCCAACTGAGCATTGCTAGCTGCCTCATTATCTGTAATGCCGGTCGTTTCCTGAGCACTAACACAGGTCTCGACCACGGCAGTGGGAGCAGACGGAATGGCAACCAACTGGCCTACCTGTAGAACTGACTGTGACCCTATTCAAGCATTCTCAACCCCAATACATTTACTGCGGCTCTCTAAACTAGTGATAAAACCTTTCAAACCCTCTACCAAAGGCATGATGGATGCAGATGATGTATAGACATTGGACATCTCACCTGAGGGGCCTGCCGTTGTTGTCATGGCTGGGGCATCTGTCCCTGTGGTGGCGAATTCACATGAACAAAAGCATCGTTCTGATCCATAGGAAAAAGATAAACATGCCTCCCCACCCTGTTCTGCCTGTGCAACTGCAACATCTTCTTTAGATCACTCACACCTACGAGAGGGAGGAAACCCTGTCCTGTTATCATGTGAAACTGAGCATGGCCTATTTCTAGTATTGGAGGCTCGCTGCTTTTGCAACGAGACTGTGCGCCCCTTTCCTGTCTAGGTGACCTGGATCTCTAGAAATTGCATCCCCTGCCTGCTCCTACCTTGGGAATAAAAGGGCAGTGGGATGCTCTTGCTACGTGCATGATCCTCTCGCTGCCTTCCCACCATAGAATGACTTTCCCGCCTATGCCTTGGCAACTGTACCTCATGGGTCTTGCATGATGTCTCCGCCCTTGAGCCAGAAGGCAGCGGACTGCGTCTTCTACTACAGCTGGTATCTAGTCCTCTCCACGCAGAAAAAGGCTATGAGTTTTGCGTCCTGTAATTCCGCTCCTCCTGGGTAACCTTGGCTCCAACACACACTACAGCCATGCTCATATTCAATTCTTTTTGTATATTTTATTTCTTCATTATATTATACTAGCAACTTGCCCATCAAAAAATGACGGCAAAAAGATTGTAAGGGAGGTAATGGTGTTTGGTTGAGACATTAAATTTGTTGGTGTTCCGATATCCTTCGGCGCTCATTGCGAGGCTGTTGGTTGTTTGTTTGTTATGAGCAGCGTTGGCTGTGTTTTTTTGTATGCTAATGAAATAATGAATAAATTAATAAATGAATATACTTTACCTATTTAGAAGTAATATATGCAGGAAGCATTGTGTTGAAGAGCTGACAATCTGTTTTGATGTTGCTGCAGCATACAATGTCGTTTTCAGGGTTGTGGAGCTGAGGTGTAAGTGTCAGCAATGTGTCTAGTGTAAATAGTGTGCGTGCACGAGGATAATCCATTAGTGTAGCTGTGTACTTTCGCATTGCATAAGTTAGTTATGTAAAATGGCGGCTAATGTGTATGTGGTACACGTCTGTGGATGATTTAGCGTCCTTGTTAATAGTGTATTTTGGACCTCGTACGGCTTTCTCGGAAAACCTGTATGTGCTTCGTGGTGTTTTGCGTGCTTAGGGTCCTGTAGCCTCGTTTTCGTTTTTTTCGGCACCCATTTTTTCTCTCGCTTAGGGGATTTTCGTGTGTCTAAACTCTGGAATTTGGACTTAAATTGAGGTGTAACTCCACTTGCAACGGTCCAGGGTGCCCCCTCCCCTTGCTGTGGGTAAGCTTTGTATGTGTTTATTGTGTGTATTTATAGTGTTTTTAATGTTTTCATATGCGCAGGATTCAGGCGTTAAGGTTGTAAAGTGGATGCTAAGTCCGTAATTTTTGCGGTCGATGTGGGAGCCTCCACCTCCACAAATGCGGCCTCTCGCTTCGCGAGGGTCCGCATTTGCAGGCCTAAAGTCCGCAGTTGCCTTTGGCGCTCCTTGCCAGCAACTTCGGCCATCGCTTCGCGAGGGCCGCAATGTTTGCGGGCTCGCTACGCCGCGCAGCCTAAGTGCTGCGCGGCTGCTTAATTGCTAATTTCAGCCTAAGTCCCGAGTGCTTCAATGCCTCAAATGCTCGCCTCGCTTCACGAGGCTCGCAGGAGTGCCTTTGGCGCTCATTTCAGCCTAAGCCCTGCGTGCTTCAATGCCTCAATTGCTCGTCTCACTTCGCAAGGCTCGCAGCGCTCATTGCCTAAGTCCTGCGAGCTTGGAAGGCTTCAATGCCTCAATGGCTCGCTTTGCGAGCCTCACAAGCGTGATGACAACTCCCAGTTTGACAATTATAATATGTGATGATATGTATATATCTAGGTAGACACAAATATATTTGTTTTGGTGGCTCAGAATAGTCCTTTAATATCACACAGTAAAAACGTAGAGCCCAGTGAATCTGTGTGCAATAAAGGGCCAGGAAACTGCAGTGCTCATCGGAGAAAAAATGTACTTACAAATATGGAATTGTGTTTATTATTAAACAAGAGCTTTTGGCTGAATCTGTCTGATGAAGCTTTTATAATAAAAATAAATCAAGCTCTTGTTTTTTTACATGAAATGTCATCAAATAACAACTCATTTGTTTTGTTTCCTAAGAAGTACTAATTAAACAGTGTGTCAACTAATAAATACATTTTGACAACCACTCAAGTACATTTAAACAGAGAATACATTACAGAAAATACTCTATTGCAATTCTGAAATTTTTTATAGTTCATGCTTCCTTTCCAAAAGTCTGTGTAAAATACCTAGTTCTACAAAATAATTTGTTTTGTTTTAATATATGTATATATTTGCTATGATATATAAATATATATAATGTGACAGTTCTACAGAGGTCAGGGCTGGATTAAGACCTTTAGAGGCCCTAAGGGCTTAAAAGATGTTGGTGCCTCCATATATATCTCATTCAAAATATAAACAAATAATAAACCATTACAATGTATATCATGAACCTCTATTATTACTTTTTTATTATTATTTTTATTATTGTGTATATATATATATATATATATATATATATATATATATATATATATATATATGTGCAGTTTTGCATCATATGGTCCATTGTAAATCCGTTGATGTCCTATGCACATTACATTTTGGTTAAAGGTATATAGAAGTTTTATGAGTGCATCTGATAGAGGAGAATCAGTAGTGTATGACATATTTTTTGCATGAAAAAAATCCCTAAATAATCATTAATAAAGTTGCTGTAGATTTTGCAAATTTCTTCAGTTTTCTGGCAGCTGATTTTGAGAAGGATGCCTCTGAAAACCCTAGCTAAATTAGCATAAAAAATCACAACTCATTTTGGCCAATCAGAGGCAGCTACAACTTTGTTGCAATGTTTGTGGATCAGGCTCTGCATCAAAGCTTCATGGGATGTGCAGTCTTTTGTTCCCACCACAAGGAAGCAATAAAGCAGCTTCAGGCAGTGCTGCTCTGGATCTCTGCACTGTGCCTCTATTGGCTTGAAAGTTAGTATAGCGTTAAAAGCGCTGGGGTTCTGGAAACCATTTATTTTTAAATAAAATAAATATGTATGTGTATAGAATAAATTAATGAAATGCATGCTTCTGATATAAGCAGCATTTATTAGATTAGAAAAAGTTCAAAACAGGGAAACATCCATATACCTGTAATGGTTAATCCAGCCTCAACAGAAGCTCAAACTGAAATCAGTTTTATGTGTATATGGTTCATTAGCACACAAGAAGCTGATGAGCAATGATTTGAATTGTGAATTAGAAAAATCAAGTTCTGATGTCTCTGCTGGTGCCTGCAGGTCTCCATAATACTTTATTCAAGGTTGCATGTGTGAGAGTGGCCTATTACTTTAAGCTACATGCTCTAAGCATGTGAAGTGGCAATGGGTAGGCATCAAATTCTAAAAGCTCTTATCCTCGTCCCTTTTCCCTCCTCCTCCAGGAATTGCTGACGCCAGACATTAACAGCCTTATTAAATTGCGATACGGTAAATGTAAAAGGGCTCTAATTAAGCACACAGCATATTTTTTTTACAGAAGTTTTTAGTTAGTGAACTTCTATCCCAAAGCAAGGTCTTCAGAAACTAAAAACTTCTGTAAAAAAAATATGCTATGTGCTTAAATAGAGCCCTTTTAAATGTACTGAATGGCAATTTAATAAGGCTGTAAATTACTAAGATGTGTATAGCTTTCACAACTACTTCAAAAAATGTGGTTTTTCCTGAACTACAGGAAATAGACACTCTATTGCTCTAAATACAACTCAATATGCAAAATGCTGTAGTCTATAGTAAGATAACTTTACAATATATTTTGATTGATAAAATGCATGTTTTGTGAAATGTTCCTGTAAAAAGACTTTTATATTCGCAATCATATTTTTCCAATATATTACCTTTTATTTTTTTCAATATTGAGCAGAGCAGGGGTGAGCTTCGCCCTACAAGGGTTGGTGTAAGTGAGAGTAACCAACAATAAAGTGCAGTTATAAGAACTTATCTCGCAACTCACAAAGGCAAATTAATGTATTCGGCCAAAATTCCCTTAGTCTGGGCGCATTGGTCTGGTAGCGGTTTCAGAAATCTCACATCCCCTCCCTGTAAGGTTCTGAATTTCTGGCATGGAGTCCTCATTCATTGGGCCCTCAGTATTCTCAGCTGACATAGGTGCTAATTGCATTGGCCTCCCAGAGCACAGGAGGTCATTTTGAATTAGACCGATCCTTGGGCAGTGTTTATATTGTAGTTACTGTGTTACCTATTGTTTTCAGCGCTATAAATGTCCCTACAATTTCCCAATATAATATTCCCCCCTTCGATTGAATTTTAAACCTGTGGACACAAAACTTCATTTGGTAAGTAGCCTTCTATGCCCTTGATGTACACATATCAATACTATAGAACATGATATAGGGGTGCCTCATCTGAGATGCCATTTCACTCTAGGACCAGCCCTTTCGGTGCGCAAATCCGCCAGTAACACAAGTCCTGGAAAAATGTACATACATTGTGGTTCTAGCAGGTCCGTATCTAGCTTTTTGGAGCCCCTAGGCAGTGAAATGGAGGAGCCACTGTGAGTGAGTATGCAAGGTATGCACAGACCCATTTTTGCCTTTTCTGTACGTGTAAGTTCCCTTTCTTGGTGTAACTGTCTTGTTCTAGGTGGTTACCATCTAGCAGCCAGTCTTTGAACTGAAACATTTAAATTTGTTTTAAGCCAGGAACCATATTTTTTAAGAAGTGGTGCCCCTCACAGGGAAGCGCATCTGGGCGACTGCCTAGTTGGCCTAATGGGTAATCCGGCCATGTGTACAAGATAAGTTTTGCAGGACCAACCTAGGTTTGATTTCATACCTAGGTAATCTCTCTAAACCAGCTAAAGAACGAAAACAAATATCTAAAAAGTATTACTTACTACATCCAATGTGCGATGTAGCTGATATAGATACCAGATTTGGAATTAGCAAGACTCCTTTGCATCAAAGACTTAACATCCTTACTTTAAAAGTGATTATTCTCATTCAACCAATTCACATGAAGTGTCACGTAAAAACTTTTTATTATTTAAACGGGTGATGGGCACATTTCAGAAATAGTATTAATTGAAATAAAATATTTATTTATATATAAACACACTTCAAAAGAGAAAGTAAAAAAGAAATATGGGGTGTCTGGTATGAGACGAACACTCCTTTCAGATACATTGATGGTAAATCATCTATCGGGGGGGGGGAGGCAGTTAAATGCTGGGGCGGTCCGGGACAGGGCTCTCCATTGTACCTCTTGAGAGGACGCTGCGGACGTAGAAGGTCGTTAAGGTAGTAAATAAACATGTACAATAAAATTCTGAAAGGCACAAGTTAGTGTGTGAAAAGTTATGTTTTATTTTTGTTAAATAAAATTATCCTTATATATACAACGAACGACCAAAGCAAGTTACCTAGCGGCTGCTAGACACACTTTAGAGCACATATTTGCTGGAAAGTTATCTAATTTGTACTAGATTGTATTCACATGCTTTCTAAATAATAGAAAAAAGAAAATGGTTGTGGTTGACACACAGAAGTGACATGAATATTTTAGAAAAGGCAAGGATAGATATATATGATGAAAACCAATAAGCGTGGATGACCTGCGAGTCCCCCCTTGTTTACAAATGTGCTTGTCTTGTGAATGTGTCAATAAAAATTTTTACGAAAAAAAAAAAAAGAGAAAGTAAATTATTATTATACACCTAAATTATCAAAATAACGGACATTTAATTCGCTTGTACAATTGCAAATACCTGTTCTTATAACTAGATACAATAGATTTGCTGGCTTTCAGTGAGATAGAATCTAAACAGGGTAGTAGTATAGATCTGTATATATTGTAGAGCACCAGATTCTACTTTTGCTGGATATATTTATACTAGTGAATTGCCCGTCAAAAAATGATGCCAATAACATTGTAAGCCAGGCAATGCTGTTTGCCACACAATGTGAGGCTTTTGCTGCTCTGAGCACCTTTGGCGCTCATCACGAGCCCCGCCTACTGTACGAGCCGATCATTGCAGGGTTCATTAACCTGCAAGTTTTGTGCTTGGGAATGGCATGTGTCTCTTTCCAGCATCTCCCCCTGTCCATTCGCTGTGTGTTTCTCTTCTGTATGTCTGCTGAATGTTTTTGTGTCCACGCTGACTGGCGTTTGTTTTATTTGCAAAGTCCGGTGTGCCTGGAGTTGTTGGTGTAAGTGTTAGTGTCTTTGCCGTCGTGTATTTTCTAAGTCCCGCGTGCCTGGCTTTGCTCAGCCTTGTTTTCATCCAGTTTCAGATTTTTTTACGTCTTTTGTCCGCCATTTTTTTTCTTACTTAGCTGATTTTTGTGTGACGAAACACGTAAAAAAGGCTGAAAATTGCTTGCTTCGCGAGGCTCGCAGGGCAATGAGCATCTTCAGCACTCATTGCCTAAGTCCTGCAAGCTCGGAAAGCTTCAATACCTCAACGGCTCACTTCGGGAGGCTCGCAAGCGTGACAACAAATCACAGTTTGACAATTATAATATGTGACTAGCGACTAGCCCATCAAAAATGACAGCAATAAATCTGTAAGGCTGGGAATGCTGTTTGCCACACAATGTGAGTCTCTGACACTAACCTTTTTGTTATCTACAAAGAAGTACAACAATTATAACACATTTTTTTATTTTTTTAATATTCAACTTGTATTTCAACAACTGTTAAACCATATTAACCTTTTTATTTGTCATGTATGCAAAAATAATAAAACAATGGATGAAATTTGAATGAATACGTATCGTATATTGGAAACAGTGGTCAACCAATTATTTTTAACAATACTAACATTTTTAATTCTGAGCTATGCATGAGTAACATAACAGGTGAACTTTGCATGAATGAGTATTTTAAACCATTACAGAATGCTTCCTAACATGCAACTTATAGTTGAACTACTGGTAAAGCACATAGGTATTGAATCCAGAGGAAGGCAAGCAGTAAAAAAAAACCATTGAAACTTAGCTTATTGTATCAAAGTGGGAAACAAATTAATTCCTTCCTGACCCCAGTAACTGGCGATTGGATTACTCCCTGGATGAATCCTGTCAATTTAATTATTCTTTCAAATTGTTAACAAATGATTATGCTTCTACTGACATAAAGCCTAATAAGATCCAATAAAACAACTTTTGAAACCTTGTAAAATACAATGTTAACAATGCAAACATTAACGTAATCTAATAACATTTAAAGTACAATTGACAAAAAATACAGTGATCTTGAATATTGAATCCAGAGGAAGGCAAACCAAAAAAATCTCAGTGAAACTTGGTCAATTGTTTCAAAGTGGTGAAAAAAATTAATTCCTTCCTGACCCCATTAACTGGCGATCAGATTACTCCCTGGATCGATACTCTCTATGTAATTAAACATGTAAAATTAAGAAAAAATGGTCATCATTGTACTAACATGAACTCTTAATTATATACAATGAAACAACTTTCTCCACTGTTTAAAATACAATTTTAACGTTACAAACAGTAACTTAATGTTGTTACATGTAACCTTGAATTTTAAGAAAATGCAACATAACTGTTTTGTGGGGCCAATCATGCGTAAAGGCCACTTCCAAGACATTGTAATTTGTTTATTTGTTTCTATTTGCAAGTGGTTCCCTTGCAACTTGTAAATTTGTCTATGAGATATAACCACTTTTTATTCTTGTTTTAGTATATTTTTTACTTTTTTGTTATTCTTGTAGTTCAGGAAAATGGCAGATAGAGTTTCCTAAGTAAAATAGTTGTCCTCTAAAAAGAGTCCCAGTGACATTCTAGTTCATCCTGGAAATAAAACCACTCTTCTCTATGTTTTTTGCCATTTTATAGAGTTTCTTAGTGAAGTAGTGGTCCTCTAAAAAGAGCCAGAGTGACATCAACTTTCATCCTCGAAATATAACCACTGTTCTCTATGTTTACAGAACCTCATAGTACACAATGTTTTTTTGTAAAAATGCGCCCATCCTCTAATAAATCACCCTGACTTTGGTTTTCTTCAACATGAACTTTAATTTCATCTCGATTGTTGCATCTGGAAAAAGCAACATAGAGTTGTCCATGGGCAAATACAGGTTTCTGTAAAGAAATACCCACAGACTTAAAAGTTTGTCCTTGTGATTTATTAATGGTCATGGCAAATGCCATGGTAATGGGAAATTGTCTCCTTCGAAGGACACAAAGTAAACCACTCTCACTTGGAGCCAAATCAATTAGTGGTATAAAAACGTGTTTACATTTATGGGTACCAGTCATAATTTCTGCATGTATAACATTATCTTTTAAATCCTGCACAATTAATCTGGTCTCATTACAAAGTCCTTTTTTGGGATTCATATTTCTCAGTAGCATGACAATTGCCCCTTTCTTAAGTTGCAAAACATGTGGTGGCATTCCAGAGGGAGTTAAAGAATTGATAAAATTGATAGAAAAGTTGGATTCACTGTCTTGGGGCCTCATTCTATTAGCGGCCGCAGCCGTTGCGGGGCCGCAAGGACTGGCCGCAAGGTATTCTGCTATTCTATTCCCCTCCGGCCGGGGATTCCGGCAGGCTTGCGGCCGGTGCCTTGCTATCTCTTGCGGCCGCTCGCGCCGGAGGAAATCCTTTGATCTAAAACGGCCACAAGGAAATCGGCCGTAAGAAAAATTTGCAATTCAATTGCTCCGGGAACCCTCTCTGCAAGGCTAAAACCGAGCCGCAGCTTACTTGCAGGAAAGAGGTCCCGCTAGCACCAATTAAGCACATAAAATAGCTCAAATAAAGCCATCCTGCACTTTGAGAAGACTATAAAGTGATTTTAGGTGTTAGAAAAAATAGCACAGCATTCCCCTATACTCAAATCCGTAAAATATATATTTTTTAATATATGTCAAATATACATGTAAAAAGTCCATAGAGCTTGGAGCACCTCAGATACGCCCACGCCGCAGCCGGAAAATAAACAGTTAATTTAAATTCGGGTTTGGGCTGATGTGCAAGCTTGAGAGTGGGTTACTTTTAATCCTCATGTACCCCAATATGATCCCTAGCATTTACAGAGCTGTACAGTGCAGGCTAGAATTTATTTTTGACTTTGTAGATTTCTGAGCTTACGGCCGGTTCCAAGATATGCGGCCGGCCGTAAGAGGAGATACTTGCGGGGCCGTATAATTGAATTGCGAGTTAACAGAACCCCTGCAAGGAATCGCAGCCTTACGGCCGATTTACGGCCGATAATAGAATGAGGCCCTTGGTCATCAGCCAGAACCAAATCTGCACTATAATACAAGTTTGTTGGTGCATTGATGAATTTTAAAATTTTGCTATTCAGATTCAAGGCATCTATATTTTTTGATGTTAATATCACTTTGTTTGCAATGTCTGAGTAATCCTCGTTATTGATTGTATTCAGAAAGATTGCTAATATTAGTGATACTTTGCAAATCATTTGTGGTGGAATTTCTACGGTGTCATCAGGTAGATTATATATTTGTGGATGTTTTCCTTCTCCAATTTGAATTAGCCAATTATTGAATTCATTTTGGCATTCAGATCTCATATTTTTTTCTAATTTTAGGTGAGTAAATATTTTCTACACTTTACTTGTCTTTATACATGTTTCGACGATGTCAGTCCTATTTCCATGTGGCACAACAGGTAATGTTTGCCTAAAATCTCCTCCAACAACATGACCTTTCCGCCAAATGGCAAATCATTATCCATAACTTATTTTAATAATCGATCAATACATTGCAGGGCATGACATGACATCATTGTAGCCTCATCTATTATGATCAATTTTTTTTGGGGGCTTGTAATGAATTCATTCGAATATCTGACACTGATGTCTCTAAAATGGGAACCGGCAGTTTAAATCCACTATGCACAGTCCTGCCACCTTCTAACAAAAGTGCGGCAATTCCAGTTGTTGCAAGTGACATTGCTATTTGATCCTGTGCTCGAATGTAACTCATCAAACAATTATAAAGATACATTTTTCCTGATCCACCAGGGCCATCTAGATAGAAATAATGGTATTTGACCATTTCATCATATGTTGCATTTGTGACAGCGTTAAATGCTTGCAATTGTAATGTATTTAAAGTTGCACGTTTTTCTTGTGTTTTTTGTTGTTGAAGCTCAGTGTAATAGTCATCAAAGTTAATTTCATCTATAAGTCCTGGATCAGGCAAATTAAAACTTGCACAGTTTAATCCATGAGCCAGAAATATTTCTTGAATATCCATTAATGCTCTTAATAGTGCAATGGGCTCATTGTAACGTTTCAAATAGTCTTCACACATATTAATTTAAATGTTTCCAATAAAGCTAATGCATCAGGTACATTGCAAAAGATTTAAAATTAATGCAAATTGTTCTCTCATTTGCTTTGGCATTTGACATGCTTCTTCCAGACACCTCTCCCATTCGGTATCACCTGCTTTGAAGTTTTGATGTCTTGCAGCTAATTGGAAAGTATCATAAACTATGTAATTTACTGTGCGTAAATGTTCATAACTTTGTTCCCCCGGGAACATGTAAAAGAAGTAATCTTAAGCTGAAACGTTCAATGTCTCTTGGACTGATGGTATAAATTCTTTTGTTTTTCGTTGTCGCCATTGGCCATTTGTGAATACATAGTTATATGGAATCTCAATGTATAAAAATTGTCTGGCCTCAGTGTCCTGACAATTTGATTGAAACCAAGCAGTAAGTTGTTGCTCTATGTTCATTTTGTGCTAGAGCATTTCATTCCCTGCAGTAAAGCAAACAAATTAACCTCGTGGCAAATGTACAGCTAACTGATACACAGCATGTGAGCGATCATGCATCTCAAATTTGAGAAGACGCCACATTGCTTCTGGAGAACTGACATATTGAGCATCAAAATAATTAGAAAGTTCGTCATGTATAATTGGATTGTCTTGTTCCTTTTGTGCACCTTGCACAACAGTTGCTGCAGCATATGCTTTGTATATATATTTAAACTCATATTTTATGGATTTGATAGATGTGCAAGCTTCCACATTTATGTGTGCATTGTACTTCATCAGCAAATGTGGATTGTATGGAACTACATATCTATTATCAACCTTCTGGCCACGAATAATAGCAGTTTGTCCTTCTCTTCTTTTATAAAAAAGTCTGCATTTGAAATTGTTTTGGGAATTCTTTTGTGCATTTTTTATTTTCCATACATGGTGAATTTGGTTTGATATCTCCACATGGACCATGAAACATTCTATGTGTTACAATGTCATAAGTTCATAAGTCATCAGTTTTTAATATTTTTCTGGATGTGTCAGTTCAGCAGTAATTACTGAATCCACTCTCTGCAGTAATTTTTTTATTTTTTTGGGTGTTTTACGCGGTCTTACACGCCTCGCGAGCATTTTCTGTCCTTCCTAATAGTGTATATTGTAGCTCGTACGTGCCCATAGAATGGTAAATGTTAAAGAAAAGAGACTGTTGCAAAATTTATTCTAATGTCATTTATCTCTTTACAGGTGTCCCCTTCTCCCTCCTTCCCCCTCTTATCATCCTCCTCCTTTCCCCCTTTTCAATACTCCTCCTCCTTGCCCCTATCATCCTCCTCCTTCCCCATTTTTCATACTCCTCCTCCTCCTTCCCCCCTATCATCCTCCTTCTCCTCCTTCCCCCCTTTTCATCCTCCTCCTCCTTCCCCCATCATCCTCCTCTCCCCTTATTATCCTCCTCCTCCTCCTTCCACCTTTTCATCCTCCTTCCCCCTATCATCCTCCTCCTTCCCACCTTATCATCCTCCTCCTCCTCCTTTCCCCCTTATCATCCTCCTCCTCTTTCCCACTTATCATCTTCTTCTTTCCCCCCATAACCCGCCTCCTCACTTTCCCCCTCTCCAATCCCTATCCCCCTCTCTCCTTACTTGTTACTATGTTCCGATGAGCTGATGATGATGATCCTGACGCCACAGCACTTCTTCCGGTTGTGACCAGACTAGCATATGCTAATGAAGTGACGCGCATGTGACATCACGTCATTAGCATATGCCGGTCCGGTCACAACCGGAAGACGTGCTGCGGAGTCAGGATCATCAGCAGCAGCTCATCGGAGCATAGTAACAAGTAAGGAGAGAGGGGGATAGGGATTGGAGAGGGGGGAAGTGAGGAGGAGGTTATAGGGGAAAGAAGAGGATGATGAGAGGGGAGGAGGAGGACAATAGCAGGGAAGGAGGAGGAGGATGATACGGGCGGAATGAGGCGGAGTTGGCAAATCTGCAATTTTTGTTATGGTCGCGTATATTCAGTCCAATACGGTATATGTTACATTATAACATGTCCCCCTCCACCCCAGCCCATGTCCCCCTCCAACCCAACCCATGCACCACTTGGCCCCAGGCCATGTCCCCCATCCACCCCATGCATCCTCCACCACATGCCTTCTTTCACCCAAGTCCATGCCCCCCCTCCTCTCCACCCCATGCCCTGCCCCATGCACCCCAGGCCATGCCTCCCTCCACCCCAGCCAAGGATCCTTCAGCCCCCTCCACCTCAGCCCATGCCTCCCTCCACTCCAGCCCATGCCCCTTCAGCATCCCTCCACCCCATGCCCCTTTAGCCCCCTTGATCCCGGCCCATGCACCTTCAGGCCCCCTCCAGCCCACACATGGGTGTAGGAGCCAAAGAAAATCTGGGGGGGATACCACATATAGTATAAAAATACCACACAACTGCTTCTCTACACACATTGAAAAATCTTGGGGGGGTTTGTCCCCCTTGTCCCCCCTTGTTCCTACACGCATGAGCCCATGCCCCTTCAGCCCACTTCCACCCAATGCCCCTTCAGCCCACCTCCACCCAATGCCCCTTCAGCCTCCCTCCACCCCATGCCCCTTCAGCCTCACCAGATCTCCCCTGTAGTTGTGAACTTCTACTTTCCCTGATCTACTGTACTTCCGTACTGTGCTTCCCCTGCTGTGACATCATTCAGAGTTCCCTGCCTCTGCAAAAAGACGCGCAGGCAGGGGAGGCACAAAGGAAATGAGGCAGGGAGGAGGGAGGCATTGGGGGCCCCCAGACGCAGGCTTTGCACCGCCTGCACCATCGGTTTCTCCGCCACTGACTGAGCTATTCCTAGAGCTTAATATTAAAGGCCACCTAGGACTGGTCAGTTATCATGCTTTGCCACCAACAATATGGACTTTGAAAATGAGAAGATGGTGAGATAAGGGGGAAATCATCAGCATTCAAATTATGTTTTCTTATTAAAGATCAATGTTTTTTTTTAAATAATGTACTAATCTTTAATGCTTACTGCTTATACTGATGTGTACTATAATCACTAAGAATTAACAAGCAGTCACAATGAGACTGCTTTTCTAAATATTCAGTATTTCACTGACTTTGATTGCATGGCTCCCATAGGAAGTTACAAGTAAAAATCCCAAGTAAGTCTTAATTTTGGTATTACATGCTGCAGTAACAAACCCTAACGTGCAACCCTTTTGTTAAGAGGGTGTTGTATGTGCAAAACATGCTGTGATCATCACTGGATTATCTAAAGCACTTCTCTGCTCCTCCCCTACCACTATGCATCTATCCAAGTTCCCAACCTGAAGCACTGGAAGTGTTTATTCCCATAATTTTAACAATAACATGTTATTTGCTGAGAGATCTGAAAAAAAATGTTTATAAGATGTTGGTTATTGAATTATATTGGTTATCCGGAAACTGATTCCTATTTTATTAGAAGCTTAAAGGTTAAAACTTGTTTTTCTTCTATTAAATTAGGAATTTTGTAGCATAAATCAAATATAATTAATTAACAAACATATCCATAACCTTTTGTTATCTTGTAGAGAATAACTAAAATTAAATAATTTAAAGTTGCTTCTGAGCATTACTAAATTTCTCTTCACCTTAATCTCATAACATTGGCAACTGCCATCACTACATACTCAGCCATTCTTAGTGAATCTTTGGGTATATTATTTAATAAATGCTTCTGTGCTAGTTTTTACTGTATACAGTAGAATCCTGGTTGTCCAGCACCCAGCTAACCGGGACTCTCAAGCAACTGGCTCTGGCATCAATTCCACATTTAAAAAAAACTCCTGCTAAACCGGCATAACTGGCACTATCCGGCACTATTCAGCAGTCCGAGACTGCACAAAAAAAAATACAAACTTTTTTTGAGGGGTTTAAGGGTCGTTTAGACTCTTAAAATGAGGGACTCCTGATTAACCTGCAACTACACAATAGGGAGTCCCCGTGGGTGCCGGATAACAGGGAGTTTACTGTATACTGATAAATAACCAAACCATGATCATGTGAGCTTTGATTTTGTTTTTTCTATTGCAACAGTCACATTCCTTGAGCTGGGGCAGGCAAATTAATATTCTCACACTGATCTGACCACGGTAGACAAAAACTGAACATGTTTGTAAAGTATGGAAGAAGCTAGCAACATTAGTAGCTGTGAAAGTTTTGAGCATAAAAACATTTTTTAGAAAATATACAATTTTTGAAAAACCTCCTTATCTAGAGATGATTTAATCTTATGTTATATAAATGCTTCCTGAGAGCTTGAGACCTGAAGAATGTACATTAAAATATTCTGCTCAATTTGTATTTTAGTACTGTAAAACAACATAAAATAAACAAGAATTCTATATCCTTTTAAACAACACTGTTAGTGTGCATTATTTATTATTTTGTTCACTGCACTCCCGTTAATAAATATATATTTAGAGCAAAAGTGACATAAATGCTTGACCTGCATTTGACTGCCATTGTATGAAAGGTAGTTCTGACCCATCAATGAAAGATTAGCTCTGCAATGTTTTACCAATATCACTTCTAATGTGACACTGTTTGGAAATACTATCCAATGTATGGTAACTGAAATCTTGTTTATTTGGCTTTTCAATACACTGCAGGCTGGTAATTACAAGTAATAACTGGCAACAACATGTTTACTCAACAAAGTAAACTCATGGTTTTCTTTTTGGTGTTTGCACCTATAACAAAAAATAGCTTGTGTAATTTCCAATGTGTGTTGTGGATAAACGCTGCAGCCTTCTCAGTAATGTTTTCTCAAAATATATTGAACTACTGCATTCGATTTCTTGTAGTTACACTGAGTATAAAGCAACATCACTTTTATTACTTTTTACGTTTTTTTGTAATTTTCCAGAATATAACGATACACAAACGTTTTATCATAAAAGGACCACTGTGGCAGTCATATGACATAGGATTTAATTTGTTTATTTAGTTATTGAATAGCAATAATATGAGTATTTGAAGAAAAAATGTAATATACTTTTAAAACTTACTTTTGAAATTAGCATTGTTGCTTCCAGTAGTAGTCAACCCTTATTAGGTGGGGAGAAAGATAATCTGATATAGGGTGCTGTCCTATTTTTTTTTTCCTGTACTACAGCCAATGCAGGGAGTATGCAGATAGACAATGATGAAAGGACAACAGATACAGAGTCCTTTCAGGACAGTCGCCATGGGCAGATACTATCCAAACGCCTAGGCACTTGATAGGGAGTGAGAGCTTTATATGTAACTTTATATGTAACTTTTAAAAGTTATATTGAGTTAATTATCACTAATATAGTTTCCTATATCCTATATTCTGTGTGTAATACTGGCTAACTCATGCTCACAATGGAAACGATATTATTCAAAGACTGCTGCATGCCGCAAGGGGGGTAATGGTGGTAGAGAGACACAGGGGAGGGAGAGAGACACAGGGGAGGCAAAGGGTGGGAGAGGGACACTGTTAGGTATTTTAATTTCCTCATTATGAATTGATACACACATCAGAATACATGATTACTCATTAATCTGATCCTATCAGACACAGGGGAGGGAGAGGCATAGGAGAGGGAATTGTGGTAGAGAGACATAGGGGAAGGAGATAGATACAGGGGAGGCAGGGGAGGAAGAGAGACACAGGGGAGGGAGAGGAGGGGAGGGAGAGACACAGGGGAGGGAATAGTGGTAGAGAGACAGAGGTGAGGGATAGAGATACAGTGGAGGAAGAGGATGGAAGAGAGACACATGGGAGGGAGAGACACAGGGGAGGGAGGTGGAATGGTGGTAGAGAGACACAGGGAAAGGATCGGGTGGGAGAGAGACACAGGGGAGGGAGAGACATGGGCTGAAAAGATACGGGGGAGAGACACATTTTTAGTTCTTTTAGGGATATTCTTTGTAGCTGTTTTCTGGATAGTGCCACAAACTTCTGTCCATAGTGTTTTGGGCATTCTATCTTCCATGCCTAGTCCCTAAATATATTATTTGCCTCCACTGTATATTCACAGGGGATTTTATTTATTTTGTATCTACTCGGTCTGATGATTTTCTCTCCTTTGCTCAGTTTAATTCTGATATTTGCAATAAGAAGCTCATTGTCTGAGCCACAGTCAGCTCCAGGTCTTGTTTTTGCTGACTGTATAGAGCCCCTCCATCTTTGGCTACAACGTTTATACTTGATTTACATAGTTACATAGTAATTAAGGTTGAAAAAAGACTTTCAGTCCATCAAGTTCAATCTTTAAGATCTCCTCTGATCTGCAATATGCAGATTTGATTACTATGTTGTCCATCTGGTGATGTCAATGTGTAGAGTTATCTCTGAGGCTGTTGGAAAAGGATGGTTGCTTTGACCAGAGAATTATCTTGCCAGAATTCAACTAATCTCTTACTTGCATCATTTTGTACTCCACTGGCAAATTTGCTCATTATTCCAGGTGTCTTTTGGTTCCCTACTTTATCATACAAATCTCCTATGATGAGAGTAACATCTTTTCTTGGTGTTATAACTATGAGGTTATCCTGATATAATTGGACAACTTCAGCCCCTTCAACCTCCAATATACTGTATTTGTATTATTACTACTTACCTTAGCAATTTTTTACCTTTGTAATTTGCCTATTATACCGATTTACTTTCGTGTACTTTTGTAAAAAGTCATATTGAAAATGCTGGTGCTTTATAAATAAAGAATTATAATAATAATATTCTAACATGTTTAAAACCATACTTTATCTGGCCATCTAAATACCCATAAAATGTTGTCATGTTTTGTACCTCATACAAATGTTGCTGAAACGGTAGTGTTTACATCCTTATAATAATTGCTGCATATTTATTTTTTGAGAGTCGTGATTTTTGTCTCTGGTAATCAGTTCTTACAATCTAATGAGGCACGCTGAGTTATTCTCTGTTCAAATGGAGGTCAATTGTGTCCCTTGTTCCACTGTGGGGAGTTTGTCCTGGATCCCAAGGGACCACTATGGTTTTATATTATGCTCCTTTGAGGAATGGATCATCATAATGCAAAAAATATTTTAGATAGTAAAAAATAAAAACTAGTCTTTATTTTATTTATTATATACAGTGTATGTACAGTTGGTGTTCATTACTTTATATACTTTAAGCATGCCTTAAAAAGATCATGTTTTAAGCAAGCAAAAAAAGCCATTTGAATGAATAATAATCTATAGTAGAGAAAAATACATTAAATATAGACAGTTTGGGACTGTTTTATTTTTTTTCTGTGCTAATATGATAAGGGATGGAATTACATATCTTGCTCCCCTAAGCATAAACTCTTTAGCCATGTCTAGGTACACAAGCTTATGTGCATCTTTGTTTCCCTATCACCATATTGCTCCACCAGCAGCTGTAGCCCTAATAAAACAATAGTGCTGAATTAAATCAAATTATTTATATATATATATATATATATATATATATATATATATATATATATACATACATATACATATACAGAGGGAGAGAGGGGGAGTGAGGGAAGGGAGAGGGTGGGAAGGAGTGAGGGAAGGGAGAGAGAGGGAGTGAGGAAAGGGAGAGGGTGGGAAGGAGTGAGGGAAGGGAGAGAGAGGGAGTGAGGGAAGGGAGAGGGTGGGAAGGAGTGAAGGAAGGGAGAGAGAGGGAGCGAGGGATGGGAGAGGATGTGAAAGAGGGAGGGAAGGGAGAGAGGGTGGGAAGGAGTGAGGGAAGGGTGAGTGGGTGGGAAGGAGTGGGGGAAGGGAGAGCGAGACAAGAGATTGGGAGACATCACAGAGAAAGACAGGGGAGAGAGTAAGAGAGAGAGACAGACAGAAAACATAGGGAGAGAGAAATAGATAGGAGAGATAGACAGAGACAGACAAAGGACATAGGGAGAGAGGGAGACAGACAGGAGAAAGAGACACAGGAGAGAGAGAAACATACAGAAGACATAGGGAGAGAGAGAGATATGAGAGACAGGACAGACAGAGACCAACACAAGACACAAGGAGAGAGAGATAGGAGAGAGAGACAGGCACGGGACATAAGGAGAGAGAGGGAGACAGACAGGAGAGAGAGACGCAGGAAAGAGAGAGACAAGAGAGAGAGAGAGAGAAAGAGAGAGAGAGAAGGAAAGAGAGAGAAACATAAAATTATATGATACCATCATTTATGATGAGCAAGTTACTAGTATGTATAATATTAATGACTGTATTAGGTAGCCTAAAAAATGATTTAGACAAAATAGGAAGATGCCCAAAAAATATGTATACAGAGCGAGGAAATATCTCAAGGAATGGCACCTGCAAAGAGTACTGTGTAATTCACAATATATGTTTTAAGTTTGTTTTAGCACATTTTGGAAGTAGGCACCCCATAGTCACCTGCCTATTCTGTCTAAATGTATTTTTTGCTCTCTACATATTAGCCTCTCCAAAAGTTCCCCAGGATTTCACTATTTAGTACATATGGTCCATAATATCTAATTATATACTACATTTACAAAATGTTATATATTTTGAGTCATAACCAAAAAATATATTTTTCTTACATTATCAAAACTTCTTGTGACTCTGCCACATTCATACCCATTCTTTATTGTTGTTTTTCTACTGCCCAATATGTGGGGATATTTACAGCCCTAACTTATATTACTCTTTCTGTTATCTAATACCTGATGTAGAGACATGCCCATGTGACCAGATCATTTTGTCGATGTCTGTCACTTGGAATCTCTGCTATATTCCACTGCTTACATTTATTGATTTTTGCTTCTTGAGAAAGAGAGGTATAGCTATTGAAAGCTCATCATTCTATTTAATACGTTTGTCCAATAAAAAAGGTATCACTATATACTGGGATACTCTGATTATTCATCTAGATTACTGGACACTAAAGACTACCTCACTCTTCATATATATATATATATATATATATATATATATATATATATATATATATATATATATATAAATGTATAAATGATCTTGTCCTTGGCCATCCATAAGCAGTAATATAGATGTATGAGTTATACTTAAATAATACATTCTGCAGACGTACATATGTACTGTTAGGTTCAATGAAGTTTAAACAGGTTTTACTTAATATCTTTTCATGCAAAAAACAACTCTGGCAATGTTTAAACATGCTCTTTCAAATGCACTAAAAGAGAGTTGTATTCCATCTTTCTTTACTCTTTGAATAAGATAAACTACAGACAATAGTTTCAACTACTTGAAAACAAATTTCTGCCCCTTACTTATATGTTGTACTTTGTCCTATTCTTTTTAAATAATATTCCTGTTTAACATATATTTAAAATAATAAACTTTATACAGCACTTAGTACGTTGTCTACTTCAAACATATTCAGGCTCATGTTTTCATTATATGTCATGGTCTGAATATAGAGATCACATCATCTTTATGAAGTTATACTATATTTTGGGGAGTTAGATCACACTATTTTAATACAATATCACCACACTGTATTAACAAATGATGGCTCAAATGTTGATTCACTTTCTTTCTGCTAAACAAGCCCTTTGGAAAATTACATCATAGGAGAGATAAAAAAAGGTATTAGACATTGAAGATGTATTAGACATTGTCTAAAAATGTCAGCGGCTTTCCATTGCCTTTCTCTGTGCTTGAAGGATCACATAAATAGTTTGAGAGTGTGCAGACATGTATAGAATAACTGGTAACGTGGAACTGACAAATATGAGAGATGTTATTTTAATTTGGTACAATATATTAAAATGTTGATAAAATCAAAGCTGATCTATTCAAAATCCTATAAGATGATGCTGTGAAAGTGTTTCCTTGCATTATGTCAAGAAATTTCAAAAGCTTGACAGTGGCCAGTGGACTGGAAAAAAGGCCAGTCTACATCCCAATCGTCAAAAAAAGCAGTTTAAATAAGTGCTCCAATTATTGAACAATTGCACTAGTTTCATATGCCAGCAAGGCAATGCTTAAAGTGTCACTTAATTTAGCACAATTTGTACCACATCACTCTGAAGATCTCATAAAAGCATGTTGAAATACTTTTAGATTTTTTGAAATATTTGCATTCAAGTCTATGTTAAGGTTTTTTTTAATATATTTCAAGTTTGAAGGGAACAGATTCTATTCTTCTATACCGGCAAAAAAATCAGGTTTCTGCTCTCTTGCCTCTGGAATTTGAGCAATGCAGGAGGTCCGAGCTCTGTGATCCATGCTCTGCAGCTCCTTGCAAAAAACATTAAAGGACCTAGTGATCAGGGTGAAAGAAGAGAGTTCAAACATAGGCCTGCTGCTCAACTTTAAAAATATGAAGGTCATGGCAAACAGCAATCTCCACTCCTGGCAAATATATGTGTAAAAAATTGAGGTAGTGACAGATTTTATTTTCCTTGGCTCCAAGTTCTCTTCAAATGGAGACTGCAGACATGAAGTTAAAATATGTTTACTTCTAGGGAGGAAAGCTATGGCAAGTCTGGATAAGCTATTAAAAAGTAAAGATATTACACTAAAGATACTACACTAAAGTTATAAACTATAGTTAGAGCAACATTTTATTTCATTAGGTATAATTAGGTATTTTTTATGTACTGCCAGAGGAAGCTACCATCTTTGTCTCATTAACATAAGAAGTCTATATCATCTTTTGAAATGCAAGAAATAACTCCCCTACTTTTTATTATATGTAACCCCCTAAACAGAGCATCTCAGTTTGTTGCATCCAAGGGATTATCTGGGTGTCCACTAACCACTTTCAAAACAAGTTTCATCTCACTGTCACCTCAATCTGCAAGATCTTGACAGAGCAAGTTACACTAAAATGCGACTGCTCACTCTTGCTCAGCAAACTCCATTGCAAGTAAAGGCAGTGCATAGGAACGAAGAATAATAAGAATGTAATTTAAGTATTTTGGAGATTCAAACTACCAGGGACAGGGAATAAACAAGTGACTGACCACCTAATTTAAATAATATGCCACTGGGTCACCAAGATGGAAATGTACAAACTGTTGGGGTACAATGCATTTATTTTGAAAATACTAAAACTGATTTAAATAGGATTAAAATAACACATCCAGTCATTCGTCAATACCACCATTCACTCCAATGGACAAAAAAAGATAGAGGCCATTGGGAGCAATGGTTGTCTGTCAAAAACTGCTGCATTTTGTCTAAAACTTCTAGAGTATTAATACATTTTTTAAACACAATACAAACTCAACAGAAGAAAATGACATGTTGATATTTAATTTATACGGATAAGTACCTTTTAAGGGTATTTCTGTGGTTCTGTAAAGTATTACATTTTTTTGTAAGGAAAAGCAAGATTGCAATCCTGGAAGTACTCTACTGTGGTGTTCAATGGTTTTCTCTTAAAACAATTGCTGACTGTAAACAGCCTTATAGAGATTATAGCCACAGTGGGTAAATGAGCTGTAAGAATGATTTATTGATTCAATTAGAATTAGGAAAGAAAATAAGTTAATTTGGCTAACATTAGGAGGCACACATAGAAAATAATAAAAAATGTGGATTATTATGCAAATCTGTGTATGTGTATGTCTGTTCTAAAATCTCTCATTTGAACTTAAGCTGTATATCATGTTCAGGTTTGCCTATCAGGTATCCTGAGTCTTATTATGACATCAGTATTATGATACACCCCCCCCCCCCCCCCCATTTTACTTTCTTTTTTTATTGAATGTTCTAGTTCGTTGCAATTCTTTCTTGATATACTTTTTGCTTTCTTACTCAATACATTGTTCCTCTATAGCCATCATATCATTATTCTCCAACCTATATTTTTCTCCTGCTTCTATTTTCGTTTTCATGCTCCCCTAATCCCCACTTATCTTACATCATAAATTGAGACTTAAACATCAGGAGGGGAGGCAAATACTATGCAAACTTTTTGGCGAGAAATACCCCATACCGTCTACAATGCTGAAATTAAATGACTTTAAAATTTAGTTCCACAAAAACCACATTAATCCCCAAAGGGTATTAAGATAATAAACATTGTTAAACCATCTATTTATGAAAAAAACTTCCTTTGTCTATTATCTATTCTAACCTACTTACCGTATTTACTCGAGTATAAGCCGACCCGAGTATAAGCCGAAGCACCCATTTTACCACAAAATACTGGGTAAAATGAGTGACTCGAGTATAAGCCGAGGGTGGGAAATGTGCTGTCCCCTGTGTCCCTCTTGTGCTCTTTGTGTCCCCCCTCTCTCTCCCGTGTCTCTTCTCCCCTCTCCCTTTCCTGTGTCTCTTCCCCCCTCCCTTATCACCCTCCTCAACCCCCTCCTCATTCTCAACCTCCCTCCTCAACCCCACTCCTCATCTTCATCCTCAACCTCCCTCCTCATCCTCCCTCCTCATCCTCAACCTCCCTCCTCATCCTCAACCTCCCTCCTCCCTCCTCAACCTCCCTCCTCATCCTCCCTCCTCATCCTCAACCTCCTCCTCAACCCCCCCATCCTCAACCTTCCTCCTCAACCCTCCCATCCTCAACCCCCTCCTCAAACCCCCATCTTCATCCCGGTATATGCTAATGACGCGGCACGCATGTGACGTCACATACGTGCCGGCGCCGGGTCATGGAGCGGAGGCCGGAGCACAAGCAGGTAAGTGAGGGGAGAGGGGGGAGGAATTTAGGGGGGTTTAGGTGGAGGAGGGGGGTTGAGGGGGGTTTATGCTGAGGAGGGGGGTTTAGGTTGAGGAGGGGGGAGGGAAAGAGACACGGGGGGTAGAGAGACACACGGGGGGGTTAGAGACATACGGGGGGTTAGAGACACACAGGGGGGTTAGAGACACACGGGAGGGTTAGAGACACACGGGGGGTTAGAGAGACACGGGGGTGAGAGTGACTCGAGTATAAGCCGAGGGGGGCCTTTTTTGCCTTAAAAAAGGGCTGAAAAACTCGGCTTATACTCGAGTATATACAGTATTTAATTTAGGATCAATCTGAGGTAGTCTCTGTGAGGTGCACATCAGTGCCCAAACGTTACTCTTCTTGACATCATATACTGTATCTATCTAGATATAAATAAACTCAGCACCATACATATTTAAAAAGTAAATACATACAACTGACATGTGGCAACTCAAAATGCAAGTGCTATCAATAAGATTAATGGGGCATGGAAGGTTTCTGGATTTCACTAGGAATATAATATGCCTACTTATCTCTTTACTTTTGTGTACTTTATTTTGATAAGAAGATCTTAAAAACTCTGTTTTACAGATGTAACATCTTACAAATAGTCCATTTCTCTCCTCTGCAGCCGATGAAGACAGTGAACTCTTAAATACTGGATGTGCAGTGTCTCATAGTATCCATCAGTGGTAATATTCTGCAACATGCTGCTTGAGAGAGGTCACTGATTGGCTAATTTGAAACACTGCACTTCACGTAGACAAATCCATAGACACGGAAACAGTTGTTAAATGGCCATTTACCTTACTTTAGGTGCTCTTCATGCTGTGAAAATGATCTGTTTGTTTTAATTATACTAATAACACCCAAAAATCCAAAGTTTTAGGTCTGTTTACAAACACACTGTAGCTTGTCTACTGACTGTTCCATGATTAATAACATATGCCAAACAGTGTTGTGAAGGCACAGTGATGACAAAGATTTCTAGCATTTTTTTCTCTGAACGTAGGAATGCACAACTGTTTTGTTTAGCTGATTCCAGCATTCCATTCTCTGTACAGATTAATTTGTGAAGGGTTAACTCTCTATTTTTTTCTTATGCTCACCACACAGAGCTGTTACTGTGGGTCTGTCTGGGGCTTGCTAGTGAGTCATGTAAACAGAGATTTCATTTATTAATTTCTGCGTGCAAATTGCACATATTTAAAAATTAAGTATTTCAACATCATAGGAGAGCTTTACTGTGGTGTGCTCCAAATTGTACTGAATTAATAACAACAATAGAGAAAAAAAACAAGTGCAATGTATAGCTAGTTGCCATGATCGTTAAGAATAACTTCTCGATTTTATAGAAATAGATTCTCTCTAATGCAGCTTGCAGAGGCTGATCTCCTAATAATGAATAGTCTAATATTAATATTAAAGTCAGAGCATGATCTTACACAGAGAGTAAAAATGTCTTCATTATAAAATTCCTTGAAGCATTTTTACCAGAGAGAGTAGCACAGAGAAACTGTATAACACTGATTTTGTTACACTTGTCCATTCAACTTTTAGTGAGGACTTAAATTACAACTGAACACTGGCAGACAAAAATAAACCTGTTACTCTCTTCTTACAACAGTATCAGCGTGTGTCATATGTCTGGTAGTCTTACAGGAAGAATCCAAACTGACCTGTCCTTTCACCTCACTGATTAATACTTTTGTACTGTTCAGTGAGTTTAAAATAGCTTCATGCAACAGTTATAGACACCAGTATAATGAACTCTTTCTTCCCCTGCTGTTCTTATTACATTATAAGGCATTCAAGTCTTATTAATTTCCTTCTTTACAACTGGCAAATAACTTTTTTAATGTTCTGAATGGGAAATTAGAAAACATTTTTATTTGATATGTAATTTATTTTATGTCTGAAATAAAACCCAGTTAAGCTCTGCAGCATACGGATTGAACTTCTTATTAAAGGGAATTTTTTCATTAATTTTAAATAAATGTCTGTGTTTTTTATTTATGTTTCACTTTTGAATATGAAAAAAATATATATAATTTTCTGGGATAGTAACAAAATACATATTATACTAATTAACTTATGCACTTTTAGCCTAACTGTATGTACCTAGCAGGTAAATAACACATATATTTAAAAAAAACTAATATTTATATGAAAGCAAAATAAACAATTTGATGGGAGCTAGTCAGTAGTGAAGCTAGTGAATAGAAGCCTGACCCCTCTGACTCCCCTCCGGTGCCATATATATTATACATAGCACATATATAGTTGTCGTACTTACGAATGTTAGTCACGCAATGGTAAAAGCTATGGGCTTGCACAATGAGCGTGAAGGCGCTCATTGCGGGCCTCGCGATGAGCACCGAAGGATCGCCCGAAAGTTACAGGTTTGACAGGTGGTGCAATCAGCGCCCGTACGTGACTGGCTTGACGGAGCTGCAAAGAGCGCCGGAAGCCGAAGGCTGAAGGAGTTAATTGCAGACTTGCGATAAGCACCAAAGGCGCTCACTGCGAGGCCTGTACGTGACTGGCTTGAGGGAGGAAAAGGCTCCAAACAGCTTACGAATTACAGGCTTCAAAAAAGTAAAGTCGTAACTTTATTTTAAGCCTGTAAATCGGAAATACATTTCGGGCTTGGGGAAAATGAACAATTTCCCAAGTTCGCAAATGGTTTCTGTCACGACCTGCTTAATCCATGGGGCTTGACAAGAACCTAGTTCAAGCCTACCCCAGCAGGACCGTATAGTTCTTTCTTCCTGTTGGCTGATGAAATAGCCTGCAGAATACTGCAGACTAGCCGAAGGCTGAAGGAGCTGATTGCGGACTTGCGATAAGCGCCAAAGGCGCTCACTGCGAGGCCTGTACATGACTGGCTTGAGGGAGGAAAAGGCTCCAAACAGCTTACGAATTACAGGCTTCAAAAAAGTTACGGACTTAACGGCCACCATTTTTTTCAAGCGCGTAACTCGGAAGCCGTCAGAAGATGACCAAAAGACGCCAATTAATTAAAAAAATAACTTACACCCTCACACACAGCACAGGGGAAGAGGCTGGGAGCCTGTAAGTGAGGTTGCAAGCTAATTTGTTATTTATTTGGCATTTTTGGGAGGTCTAAAAATGGCGAAGCGAGGAATAAAATGGCGGCCGTAAAGTCGTAACTTTATTTTAAGATGGTAAATCGGAAATACATTTCGGGCTTGGGGAAAAAGAACAATTTCCCAAGTTCGCAAATGGTTTCTGTCATGACCTGCTTAATCCATGGGGCTTGACAAGAACCTAGTTCAAGCCTACACCAGCAGGACAGTATAGTTCTTTCTACCTGTTGACTGATGCAATAGCCTGCAGAATACTGCAGACTAGCTAATATGTTATGCTGAGCATAAACCAAGATACATACAGTATAACAGTGTAATCCTACTTTAACGATAAGCACTAAGAAATACATAACCATACTAATAAAAACAGGCTAACTCATAGTGTAAAACAGTCCTGTCAGGTCCTGGGCATGATGGTTTCACACCCATACATGCAAACAGGAGCACAGAGGAGGGAGAGGGGGGAGAAAGACACAGGGGAGGGATAGGGGGAGAGGGTGGAAAGAGACATGGGGATGGAGACACAGGGGAGGGAAATAAGGGGGGAAAAACAGAGGAGGGAGAGGGGGCAAAAAGACACGGGAGGGAGAGAGAACCACAGAACCACTGTCCCTGAGAGGACATGTGAAGCAGAGTATGTACATGGGTCTCATTAAAATTGTGAAGAATCCCTACAGCTCTCCATCTCAGGGCGACCCTAATACTGACAAGTAGAGGCAAGAGGGAAACAAACACAGCAAGAAGCAGAGATGGCCTCCTTCCCAATGGGACTGAAACTACCTGATATTGAAGAAAAGCTAATTTCTCCTAATATGAGGGGTGTGAGGATGATGCCAAATTACATTCCTGAGTCGAGGAGGCATGGGTTCAGGGGCAACAATATGCCTTACAGGAAGAAGACACAGATGTCCATCATGGAGCAAAGGAAGAGTCCTTCCATTTATAAGCTGAAAGAGCAAGTTGTGCAGGATCTCCAGCACAATGGCAAACAAGACGGGTGAGATCTCCTCACTAATAGTATGTTTCAGAGCGAAGAAGAAATCACAAGTCCCTCATCTCAGTTACAAGAGATAGACGGTTCCCTGAATCAAAGGGAAGCGGGTATGATAGAGAAGGAGCTACTGTTACGTACTCTACAAGAATAGAGGTTAGCTGATTTCTCTGATTTAGAGACTCAGTTGGCTCAGAGGGATGCTGGTCCAGAAGGAATTGACACTGACCGACAATACCGATGAGACAGATGAGGTACAGATCATAGAAGAGCTAGAAGCAGCCCTGGGAGAGGACATGCTTGTGGAGCATGTGAAGGATAATGTAGAGCAGAAGTAGGTTGGATTTATGAAGCTGATACAGTTGTGTGTGAATTATCAGCCAGCCTACTGGAGCATCTGGAAAAGAGTCAGGTCAACAGTTCTTCATGGGCTCAGGACAGTTTGTAGGACTATGAAATAGATAGCAATGAAAAATGGGAAGAGAAACAACAGGGGAATTTGTTGTCCCAGAGTCAAGATGAAGATGATGATGATGAGCCTAAAAAGGAAGTTGTGGAGAACCTGCAGAAAGGGGAGCGGATGGGAGCCTGACAAGCATAAAATACCACAGTGTTTGACCAAGAGTTACACAGATTGGCAGCAGAGTCAGCTGATATCTGAGCAAGACACTAATCCAAATCTAGTTCTGATGAAGGAGCAGCTGAGTGATTTGGAAGTATTGGCGAAAGAGAAAGAAGCCAAACGTCATTATATGGAGAGTGTCCTTAGCAGTGTGAGGCAGGAAAGGCAGCTGAAAGTAGATACATACATGGCAGCTGAAAGTAGCGAGTGAGAGCAGAGATGGCAAAGTATAAGTCAAGGTGCAGAAGCTTCACAGCGCCCTAGTGAATCAGAAGGCCTTGATTAGTATAACAGAGTAATTGCAGAGGAAACCCTCTAAGTCCAAAGCTTCACAGAGAGTCTCACAGAGATGAGAGCTTCTGACTCACCAAAAATGGTCAGGAAGCAGAAGGCTGATTCCTCAACTGAGAATGGACATCCAGTAAAGTTACAGAACATGCTACAGATGGTCCATAAAAAGAGCTGTGGTTTTGCCTGAGTACACTGCTGATAACAAGACATTTTCCCAAGACTATCAGCAGAAGCTGGATATTTGGTATAAAGAGAATCTGAATCTACAAAATACCATCCAGTCACTATTGGATATCTTAATTCAGATGGAACAAAAGAAAAAGGATGCACATGATACTTGAAAGGACTAGAGGGGTGAGCTGTTACACAGAGTACAGAGGTTACTGGAAAGTGAATGCAAATTACTAGACCTGGAACAAAAGCCAGATTTCCGCCACAATGGTTTTGGAGACCAAAGCTGCCTTCTGAAAACAATGGAGAAGGTAGTGAAAGAGCTGGAAGAGCAGAAGCTTCAGCTCTAAGTCTCACCAGTGCAAAGGTGAAAGGAAGAATTCACAGACAGTATGGTGCAACGGTTTCATTTTTCTTGTATACACAGCTTTGGTTGTTCAACTTAATAGTGTCAAGCTGGGATGGGGAATGGGAGATTTAGTTAGATAACTATCAAAAGATTGGAGGGTAATAATAACATTATTTATAAATACCAGTAGAGTTATTACAGTAGACATTTCCTAAGGCACAAGTCTAGGAATAAGAAAATTAACCCATAGTTATTTATTAGCAAGGTTCCAAGGGGATCAGTGCACGGCACTAAAAAAATATTATTCCTCTTTGGATATACAATCCTAGTGTTTTTAATATTGTTTTTTCTCACATGGTGTTTGTTACATTTAAAATAAAATGAAGATCAACATTGAAAAAAACTATTTTTTAATAAATGACAATTTTTTTTTTATTTTAGAGTATTCTGAGTGCAGGAGTGGAAACTGCTATTCTAATCTAAAAATATTTTTAAAAGGGGATTGTATGAGCTACAGGAGGTGTAAAAGTGTTAACTCCTGAAGCAGTCAGACAGGAGCTGGGAACTGGGTGTGGCAGGTTTATGCACTGCAGCTAGCAGTGAGAAGCTAGGCTTGAGGCCTGCAATAACTTGGTCAGTTTGCTTGGAGTAGAAAACAGACTCCCAAAAGGTATGCTGTTTGGAGCTGCAAAGAGAAAAACCCAAACAGGTATTTACTGAAGATAAAGAAAGGCACAGGCAAAGATACAGAAACGTGGAGCTGATGAGCAAGCCGCAGGAGAAGAACTTTCAACTCTAAATCATACATGCCAGTAATTGAAAACACGCAATTTGACAGTTTATTTCGAGTTTGCTCCATCCAGGTTTAGCTGGATGGAAGCTCTGCTGGTCAGGGAAAATACACAGTATAGGTAGTGCCCCAGTGGGAGCTAGGCCTGTTATTTTCTTTGATATGTTTTTGGTGTATCATTTTGTATTTGTATTACTGGTGAATATAATTTACTGTTCCTACATGAAATATGCCAGAAACAAAGGGCACAAACCCTGTGGTCTTTAAGTTTAAATGCACATTATACAATTGAAAACTTGCAAACTTACAATCTAAATGGATGAATGAAACAAAAGCTGAAGAAACTAGAGCTTGGCAAGTATTTGAAGAGAGAGTAGAGGGTGATTAAGTGTGGGTGTATCAGGTGTGTAAAACGGAGGTGATAGTGTTAAACCTACAATATAAATTAACACAAATCCTATGTGGTTAGTGTGGACAGGGTTGGTAGGAGGGCATGTTATATGAGTTTAGATGATGAAGAGCGGTGGTGGTGTGTGAAGCTCTAGGTTTAGAGGCAAAAGAAAAAAAAGTCAAAAATAAATGGGAAAATGACAGTTGAAAAAGCAAATCTGCAGAATGAATGGTATCAGGCCCACTGTCTTTGCTTGAGTCTCTGCAGAAATGGCTGCTTAGTCCTGGTGTAACTGCGAAATGTTAGTTGTAATGTGAATCTGCAGAATGAATGGTATAATCTAACCTAACATAATTCACGTATTACAAGGATCAAAAAGGTTTAACTGTATATATATATATTTATATATATATCACATATTATAATTGTCAAACAACGAGACGTCGTCACATTTTACGTAGTGCATACGACTTCGGCGCTCATCGCTTGTGACCAAGGTGACCCGTTAAGGCACTAAAATTCGCAATGAGCGCCAAAGACGCTCATTGCCTGCGAGCCTCGCATAGCGGGGCGAACCTTTAACTCACAGCACTAAAACTAGCAGCACTTGGGCAATGAGTGCCGAAGGCAAGGAAACATGCGGGACATAGCCGCCACACACTTAGGAAATGCAGGATCGCCTTAGGCTGCAAGCACTTGAAGAATGCGGGACTTATAAAAAAAAAATTACGAGATGCGGAACTTAGAAAAAAAATACTACAAAGTTAACGGACAAACCACACAAAGCAAAAAACACGAAACACACCAAAAAATAAAAATACAACAAAAACATCACACACAGCACAGGGGAACAGCCAGGACGTGTGGGTGTGAGGTGCAACGCGAATTTAAGTCCATTTGGCGAGTTTCGGTACTTGAAAATCGCCTAAGGGAAATAAAAAAAAGGCGGGCCAAAAAAATTCAAACAAGGCTACACGACCCTGGATTGCGCAAAACACCGCCAACCGCGTGCCATTTTATGAGATGCGGCACTTAGAAAAACTAAATACGAAATAGTAAAAATACGAAGTTAATGGCTGAACCGCCTAAAGCAAAAAACACCAAAAATAAAAATACAACAAAAACATCACACACAGCTGGGGGGAACAGCTAGGATGTCTGGGAGTGAGGTGGAATAGGGTTAATGCATTATAGGATTAATGTGTGCACCCTGCAGGGGTACTGATCGGATCCCTGCATTATAAGGGTGATGTAGGGAAACTGTTGGGACATTGCAGGGCGCCAGATCGGGTCACGATTGGGACCCCTGCCGCCAGCTCCAGGCCGCAAGTAAGCTGCGGCCATTTTCGGGTGTTTTGCAGGGTTGGTGGAGGGGTTTTCAGAGCATGTGAATAGGGATGGGTGGTTTCTTCCGGCCGAATCTCTTGCAGCAGCGTGACATCAAAGGCTTTCCCTAAGTAGCTTGCGGCCATCCCTTGCGGCCTCGCAGCTCCTACGGCCATCAATTGAATGAGGCCCCTAGAACAGATGAATTGCTCTAGAGAATTGAATACACCTTTCATCCTAAGGATCGTAAAATTGCTTCTAAGACATGTAAGCGGAAAATAAAAGTGAAAAAAGAGAACGAAAAAAAAAGCAAAAGTATTGTGTGCACTATACTGTCACAAAGAAAAGTAGATTTAAAATTATCACTGTTCATTAAGATATTAAGTAATTTTATTGTCAATATCATGAAATAGCAGCATTGTGGAATATTGTGTAACATTCAGATATTATACATTGTTAAATATAATTTCAAAGATAATTGTATTTAGAGCACGCAATACAATGTTTGGGACAATGAAAATCATATTTATTATATGTATCCCTGTAGAAATAAAATGATACATTTAGTTTTCATGGCATTTTGGACATGGTATAAGCATATACATCAATATCTAAGCATGAGAACATTTTGTAATGACGATAATTATATAGTGAATTTCCTTTTTGTCACCATATAATCCGTACACCTAAATGGCCAATGATAAAAAGGTGAGTCTGATACAGGTGCATTTTGAGCTATTTATCAAAGACATACACATAAAGCTGAAACTAAGATTGTCTGTGGAGTCTAGTTATCACTTTAGAGAATAAAGCAGTGGATTTAATTTAAAGAACACTGTAATGCCCTAGCAAAGGGGAGATAGTTATTTGCCCATTTTATTGGGCACTGATTGGAAATTAAATTCCTGCTTATTATTCTATAATAGCTATATTTAATATTAATATATATGTAAATATTAGAGCCTCCAGCTAAGTATGCCTCTTTCCTGCAAAGATCACTAAGGGGAGTTTTAGCTGAGCCTTTACCAGGATATTTAAAATTGAATATTGTTTATTATTAATGATCAATGCCTAATTTAAAAAAATAGCTCATGTTGTTAGGGCATTAGAATGTTTCTTTAATTCAATAGTTAATTCACTTTGATAATAGTTCCTTTTTTCTTTAAATTATATTAATATTTATCATTAACAGCAATTCAAGTAAACAGGATGCCATCCATGGAGACAGTAGATCAGATATGCTAGCGGGTAAGGTGTTTGAAAGTCTCTCTATTCTTGTTATCTAATTGAACATATGTAGTAAGATTTGACATCTTCAGTAGTTTTCCCACACTCCACCCATGGCCGGGTCTATGAATAGGTGACACAGGCAGTTTTGAGGGGTGCCATATGCCCACGAGTACCCCCACCCCTTCCGTGTCCCACTTCCTACTTTCTGTGCAGTATGATCAGAGCGGCAATGCGTGGGATCTGCACCAATATTGAGGTGCATCAAGATTGAAGAATTGTATGTCATCTGCCATGTAATTTCAATAAAATATTTGAATTGTGTGTGTCAGTATCTGTGTTTCAGTCTGTGTGTCAGTGTCTGTGTGTCAGTGTGTGTGCCAGTGTGTGCCAGTGTGTGTGTGTCAATATCTGTGTGTCAGTGTGTCTGTCAGTGTGTGTATCACTGTCTGTGTGTCAGTATCTGTGTGTGTGTCAGTGTCTGTGTGTCAGTGTGTTTGCCAGTCTGTGCCAGTGTGTGTGTGTCAGTATCTGTGTGTCAATGTGTGTGTCAGTGTGTGTGTGCCAGTATCTGTGTGTCAATGTGTGTGTCAGTGTGTGTGTGCCAGTATCTGTGTGTCAGTGTGTGTGTCAGTGTTCGGTGTGTCAGTGTCTGTGTGTCAGTGTGTGTGTGTGCAATGTATGTGTGTTAGTGTGTGTGTGTCAGTCTGTGTCTCAGTGTCTGTGTGCCAGTGTATGTGTATTAGCGTGTGTGTGCCAGTGTGTGTTAGTGTGTGTATCAGTGCAGGTGTGTGTGTGTCAGTGTATGTGTGTCAGTGTGTGCCAGTGTGTCTGTGTCAGTGTGTGTGTGTGTGTCAAGGTCTGTGTGACCCTGACACACACACAGACCCTGACACACACACACACACACACTGACTGTGTGTGTGTGTGTGTCAGTACTTGTATCAGTGTGTGTGTATGTTAGTGCGTGTCTGGGAGTGTGTGTGTGTCTGTCTGTGCGTCAGTGTGTATATGTCTGTATGTCAGTGTGTGTATATCTGTATGTGTGTCAGTGTGTGTATGTCTCTGTGCGTGTCTGATTGTATATATGTGTGTTTGTGTTTATGTCAGTGTATGTCTGTGAGTGTCTGTGTTTGTGTCAGTGTGTGTCTGTCTGTGTGTGAGTGTGTATATGTCTGTATGTCAGTGTGTTTATGTTTGTGTATATGTCAGTGTGTGCATGTCTGTGTGTGTGTCTGTGTATATGCCAGTGTGTGTATCAGTGCAGGTGTGTGTGTGTCAGTGTATGTGTGTCAGTGTGTGCCAGTGTGTCTGTGTCAGTGTGTGTGTGTGTGTGTCAAGGTCTGTGTGTGTGACAAACACACACAGACCCTGACACACACACACACACACACACTGACAGTGTGTGTGTGTCAGTACTTGTGTCAGTGTGTGTGTATGTTAGTGTGTGTCTGGGAATGTGTGTGTGTTTGTCTGTGCGTCAGTGTGTATATGTCTGTATGTCAGTGTATGTATATCTGTATGTGTGTCAGTGTGTGTATGTCTCTGTGCATGTCTGAATGTATATATGTGTGTTTATGTCAGTGTATGTCTGTGAGTGTCTGTGTTTGTGTCAGTGTGTGTCTGTCTGTGTGTGAGTGTGTATATGTCTGTATGTCAGTGTGTTTATGTTTGTGTATATGTCAGTGTGTGCATGTCTGTGTGTGTGTCTGTGTATATGCCAGTGTGTGTCTGTGAGGGTGCGTGTCAGTGTGTGTATGTCTCTGTGTGTGTCTGAATGTATGTCTGTGTTAACAGTGCCTTGCAAAAGTATTCACCCGCCCTTGACTTTTTACCTATTTTGTTACATTACAGTCTTAAATTCAATCTTTTGTTAATTTGAATTTTATGCGATGGATCAGAACACAATAGTCTAAGTTGGTGAAGTGAAATGAGAAAAATATCCTGTATACATAAAATTATTTTTTTAGAAATAGAAAACAGAAAATTGGCATGTGCATATGTATTCACCCCCTTTGTTTTGAAGCCCATAAAAAACTCAGGTGCAACCAATTACCAGCAGAAGTCACATAATTAGTGAAATGATGTCCACCGGCGTGCAATCTAAGTGTCACATGACCTGTCATTACATATACACACTTTTTTTTAAAGGCCCCAGGGGCTGCAACACCTAAGCAAGAGGCGTCACTAACCAAACACTGCCATGAAGACCAAGGAACTGTCCAAACATGTAAGGGACAATGTTGTTGAGAAGTACAAGTCAGGGTTAGGTTATAAAAAAATATCCAAATCTTTGATGATCCCCAGGAGCACCATCAAATCTATCATTACTAAATGGAAAGAACATGGCACAACAGCAAACCTGCCAAGAGACGGCCACCCACCAAAACTCACGGACCGGGCAAGGAGGGCATTAATCAGAGAGGCAGCACAGAGACCTAAGGTAACCCTGGAGGAGCTGCACAGTTCCACAGCAGAGGCTGGAGTATCTCTAGGACTTCAATAAGCCGTACGCTCCATAGAGTTGGGCACATTTTGAGTTTAAAGAAAACGCTATGTCTGGCACATACCCAACACATCACATCACCCAAAGAACACCATCCCAACATGGTGGTGGCAGCATCATGCTGTGGGGATGTTTTTCAGCAGCCGGGACTGGGAAACTGGTCAGAGTTGAGGGAAAGATGGATGGTGCTAAATACAGGGATATTCTTCAGCAAAACCTGTACCACTCTGTGCGTGATTTGAGGCTAGGATGGAGGTTCACCTTCTAGCAGGACAATGACCCCAAACAAACTGCTAAAGCAACACTTGAGTGGTTTAAGGGGAAACATGTAAATGTGTTGGAAGCCCAGACCTCAATCCAATAGAAAATATGTGGTCAGACTTAAAAATTGCTGTTCACAAGTGCAAACCATCCAACTTGAAGGAGCTGGAGCAGTTTTGCAAGGAGGAATGGGCAAAAATCCCAGTGGTAAGATGTGGCAAGCTCATAGAGACTTATCCAAAGCGACCTGGAGCTGTGATTGGGTCTACAAAGTATTGACTTTAGGGGGGTGAATAGTGTCTGTGAGTGTCTGTGTTGGTGTCAGTGTGTATCATTGTCTGCGTGTGTGTGTGCCAGGGTCTGTGTGTGTGTCAAGTGTCAGTGTGTGTATGTCAGTGCTTGTGTCAGTGTGTGTGTCTGTGTGAGTGTGTATACGTCTGTATGTCAGTGTGTTTATGTCTGTGTATATGTCAGTGTGTGCATGTCTGTGTGTGTGTGTGTCTGTGTATATGCTAGTGTATGTCTGTGAGTGTATGTGTGTCAGTGTGTGTCTGTATGTATGTCTGTGTCTGCATAACTGTGTGTGTGTCTGTGTTTATGTCAGTGTATGTGTGTGTCAGTGCTTGTGTCAGTGTATGTCTGTGTATGTCAGTGTGTGTCTGTGAGTGTATGTGTGTGTATGTGTCTATATGTATGTCTGTGTGTGCATATCTGTGTGTGTGTCTGTGTTTGTATTATTGTTTGTGTTAGTGTCAGTGTATGTCAGTGATTGTGTCAGTGTGAGTGTATATGTCAGTGTGTGTCTGTGAGTGTGTGTATGTCTGTATGTCAGTGTGTGTATGTCAGTGTGTGTGTCTGTCTATATGTCAGTGTGTGTCTGTATATATGCCAGTGTGTGTCTGTGAGTGTATGTGAGTCAGTGTGTGAATGACTGTGTGTCAGTTTGTGTATATCTGTGTGTGTGTCTGTGTGTATGTATGTCAGTGTGTGTCTGTGTGTCAGTGTCTGTGTCAGTGTGTGTCTCTGTGTGTGTGCATGTCAGTGTGTGTGTCTGTGTATGTCAATGTGTGTTTGTGTCTGTGTACCTCTGTGTGTGTCTGTGTGCGTATCTGAGTCTGTATGTGTGAATGTATGTGTGTATGTATGTCTGTCTGTGTGCGAGCCTGTGTGTGTGTGTGACTAAGTAATCACAAAGTGTCTATCTGACTGCCCACCTTCAGAAATATAGTACACACCAATAAATGTAAATTACAAACATTCTTCAAAAAAAATTTTGACCTAATTAAGAATTAGCTGTATGACTTTTTTCCTGATCACTTATGCTCTTTAAAAGACAATTTGTTTTTCAAACAATTTCTGTTTTCATGGTGCAGTGGCCCTTTAACTCCCATCATTACTCTGTTTTTCTGAGCCATAGAAAGTGATCACGATATGTGTTTGTGTAACATGCGCTCGCTGCCCTCCCATCGAAAAATCTAAATAATATGGCCCACCATCAAATGCATTTAATACACAAGTAATAGCCGGGACGTCGCAGAGGCTTTCCAGGCCACCTGGGTAAGACGCAGAGGCGCTTTACCCGGCGTATCCTGGAGGGCGTTGAGCGTCATCTCGTAGGCGCATTGGGGGTGTGACTTCCGCCCATTTTGTGGGCTTAGGCGGTCACTGCGCGGCCTGCAGAAGGAGTGGACAGATGTCTGGGTGGCCCCTGCAATAGGAATAAGTACTGGTTCGGAACTGAGATTTACAACCCCAGTTAATTACAGCACATAAGGGGCTAGGCATTATTACTGTGTGGAAGCCTTTCCTAATATTGTCTCCTTTGTGTGAGTGGGTTTCAGTTGCCTGCCTTATGGATGCAAATGAGCTGGAGGGTTTAATGGCAGAAGTCAGGGCTAGGGCTCTAGCCCATTGCGTGAGATGGGTGCAGGACAGGCTGGTATCTGCCATTGCCTTCTGCAGAGGGCCTTCTGCACAATGCCCAGTCTGTAGTGGCTAGTGGCCTGGGTAATATAGGAGAGGCTGCGGGGCTACTTCCCAACACCTAACAGGTAGAGCCACCAGACAGTCGCCCACTACTGGAAGGGGCCAGGTTGACAGGGGTGAGCACAGCTCAAGGGAGTCAGGATCTAATACCCCCCACTCCAAAAAAGGCAAGGCCCACGGGCGGTGAGGGCGAGGGCCTAGAACCCCGGCCACCGCCAATCACTTTACACAAGGGGGCATGTCTGCGTTCCGGCGTAAAAACTATGCTGATACAGCCCCGTAAAGGTGGTCAAAAGGGTAATAAAAAAGCTGGGCGCTCTAAAACAGCTCCTAAAGCCCCTCGCTATAATGAACCTGCGGTCCCAGGGGTATCTGGTACTAACAGCACTTCTGGTGCTTTACAGGGAAGACACACCAATAGGAGCAGAGTCGTCGCCGAAATGAACCGTGATGATAGTAAGGTCATAATTGACGGAGTGCTGGTTCCGACAGTGGCAAGGCAGACGTGCCCCACGAGGGCCCAGAGGGCTAAGAACAGGTACAGTCCTTTGCTTTTCTCTAGTACACCAGCAAGGCGTCAGAGAGCCGAAACTGGTGACCAACCGGTTAGGACACAGCATAGGATGACTTACAAGTAGACTGTCCGTTGAACTCCGCTACGGGCCTAGACTATGGCTTGGACCATGGAGTGACAGGATCAGCGGCGCTGGTTGGCTCTGGCAGCGCAAGGGTGGGGGAACAAGTACAGTCCTCTGGGGAGGAGCTAATGGTTTGGTCTCCTGTGTGCAGGCAACCAAGAATTAGCGGCTTTTCTTCTGATATTCCCAGGTCCAGGCATAGTTTGCGGTCAAGGACCAGAAGGTCCTGCAGATGCAGCTGTGCCTGCTCGGGTTTTGAGAGAGGACGAAGCCTGCAGAGTGCCAGATGGTCCCCAGCGCGTTAGGAGAGACACAGGGACACTCCGCTGGTGAATTCTACTCCGAGGCTGCTAGATGCAGGTGAGCGTGCACTGTCCACACAAGCAGAATACACAGTACACAAGGGGTAGGCTTCCTGGCATCTTTAAAATGTCTGTATGCCCGGCACCAGGGCCAGTAATCCCAGCAGTTAATGCAGCATCCAGGGAGGTGGTCAGAGCTTCAGAAGGGGCGGCGAGACCATAGTGCTTTGCGCCCTGGATAACTTGGGGGCACATTTGCCCTTGGAGGTGAAGGAGAAAATCTGGAGGAGAGAGTTTAATAAACACTACTCCTTGCTACCCATGTCGCGTCAATTGGAATTTAGCGAAAGGTGGTCTAGAGACGTCGAGGACCGGCGCAAAGCTTATAAAAGATTGCCGCGAACGTTCGATACATGGCTGCAGGCCTTCTCCATTATGGCCTGCGTTTTGGGGGAACGCCACCCGGAACAGTGTTCGGGTCTCTTTGTGCTTACAAGTCATACAGGGGCTAAGCGTGGTGGCGGTATGATGAGGAATTCCGCATGTACATGGCATCTAGACCAGAGATGGCTTGGAGCGATAAGGTGGTGGCATACTGGCTGAACATCATGACCCCCATGCAAGTCATGACACCCTTTAGGAGGCAAAAGGCTCCATCCCCGCAGCGGCGTCGTGTTTCAAATAATTCTACGCTTTTAACGAAGGGGTCTGTAAGTGGACCCCCAAATGCCGTTTCAAACATGTGTGCTCAAATTGTGGGGGTACATCCCTTCTCAAGATGTGCCAGACAAAAAGAGGGCGCCCGAGCAGGAGAGCCCCCTGCCAAGGGGCAGGACCCCAATACGCCTGGCCGCAGTGCTGCTGTGGCTAAGACACTTTGGTAGTGTGGCGGGAAAAGAGGGAACGGCCGATCTGTTGGAAAAGGGTTTCCGGGATGGCTTCTATATCCCGTGCAAGCTTTGGCCCAGCGGGCGTAGAACAGTTAATTTGCATTTGGATTACGAATTCCCGGGCATAGCATTAGAAAAAATCAGGGGCGAGGTGAGCTTAGGCCGCATGGCTGGCCCCTTTAAGGAACCTCCTATGAGGGACTTCGTCATTTCCCCGTTGGGAATTTTCCCAAAGAAGGAGATGGGCAAGTTCTGGTTATTTCAACACTTGTTGGATCCAAAAGAGGGGGTTCATCAATAACGGCATTTCAAAAGAGTGCTCAGCGGTGGCCCACGCTTCTTTTGACAGGGCAACCGAGATGGTGTGTATGGCGGGGCAGGGAGCCCTTATGGCCAAAGTCAACATGGAATCGGCTTTACGGCTATTACCGGTACATTCCGAGAGTCACAGACTGTTGGGATGTTTCATCGAGGGGACCTACTTTGTTGACCTATGCCTACCGATGGGTTGGTCCATCTCGTGTGCCTACTTTGAGGCATTTAGTTCGTTTTTGCAATGGGTAGCTGGAACGGAGACCGGTTACAGGAGCATTACACACTATTTAGATGATTTTCTATTTGTAGGGCCGAGATCAAGTGACATTTATAGTAGGTTTATCAGGTTCTGTCGTGAGTTCGGGGTACCTTTAGCTCATAGTAAGACCGAAGGCACGACAAGGAATTTGACTCTTCTGGGGATTCAGATTGATTGCGAAAAAATGGAATGAAGTCTACCTCAGGAAAAGGTATCGGATTTGCTTGAGGAGTTGGGAGCCTTGGAAGGAGCCCAAAAAGTGTTGCTTAAGAAAATACAGTCCATAGTAGGGAAGTTAAATTTTGTCTGCAAGATTATCCCCATGGGGTGGATTTTCTGCAGGAGAATGTCCCTGGCAACGCGGGCTTAACGCGGGCGCACAATTTCTTAAAGGTCCCGAGGGCCATACGGGTTAATGCAACGGTTTGGAGGGATTTTCTTTGCAGACTTTAACGGTTCTACACTGATACAGCCCAGAGCTGGAACTGTACACCGACGAGATTGGGACTTTTGGCTTCGGTGCATATTTCAAGGGCAAGTGGTGTGCCGAGTTCTGGCCGCCGGAATGGGAAGCGGCCGGCCTTACTAGAACCTTACTTTTTTGGAATTATTTCCAATAGTAGTAGCGGTTCACCTTTAAGGTACGGAATTCAGTGACCGCCGGGTTATATCTTACACTGACAACATGTCAGTAGTACAAACAGTGAATAGCCTGATGGGGGATTCCATTCCAGTGGTGCATTTGGTTAGGCACTTGGTGCTTAGTTGTTTGCGCGGGAACATTTGGTTCCTGGCCAAGCACGTTCCGGGAGTAGAGAATGGCATTGCTGATGCCCTGTCTTGATTTCAGAAAACGCGGTTCCGAAAGCTGGCTCCAGGCGGGAGAGACAGGGGGAGAGCATTCCCAGCGAACTGTGGGAGCTTGGAGCGGTCAGGTAGCGAGACTAGTTAGACAGTCTGTTGCCCCAGGGACGTGGGCCGCATACAGAAAGGACTGGGCCAAGTGGCAAGATATGGTGCAGGTGCCTGTGGGAGCTTCATCGGAAGACAAGTGTTTGGGCATATTGCTTTGGGTTTTGTTAAGGTGTGTGGAGGATGGTGACTCAAAAGCAGCAGTAACGTGCCAGTTCACGACCCTGGCTTTTATGTTTAAGCTGGCTAGGCTAAGGGACCTCACTAAGGAGTTTGTGGTTCAGCGGGTAATGCGAGGGCTGTTCAACTGTGAAAATAGACAAGATTGGAGATGACAGATCACTTTTTTGTTGTTGTAGCGGATGGCGCAAACATTGGATGTAAATTGAAGAAACCCCTTTGAATCTCTGCTATTCCGTACGGCCTTTTCCCTGACATTCTTCGGAGCGTTTATGATAGGGGAGTTGGTCGCGAACAACAGACACGGTTCGGGGGGTCTGCAATGGGCGGACACCTGTCTGATGGAGGACAGCATAGTACTGTGGTTGGGCCGGTCAAAAACAGACCAGGCAGGTAGAGGAAGAGAGGTTGGCACGGTATGTTGCCCAGTTGAATGTGCACAGCAGTATTTAATGCAGCGACCTGTGGGACAGTGTTCGGTGCTCATCCATGCCGATGGAACGGCGCTATCACAGTATCAATTTGAGAAGGTATTGAAGGGTGCACTGCAGAGCTTGGAGCTCAACAAAGCAGAGTTTGGTACGCACTCCATTCGTATAGGAGCGGCTACGGAAGTGGCGAGGCTAGGGCTGCCAGATGGGAGATGGGAATCTTAGCGCTTTAGGTCTTACGGAAAACCTGCGTCGGTCTAACAGGTGTTCTTACGTGTACTGGGCCCACCGGTTAGCCACAGTCACTGAGGACAGAATGCAGCTGGGCTTTCCGGTCACGGACTTACACGTGAGATGGTTCGGGATTCGTGGGATGCGGTGGTCCCAGGCAAGTGGAATGCTGGACGAATATGCACTGCTTTATGGAAGGCCAAGTTTGTTGCTAATCCATGCGGGTGGCAACAATTTAGGGACTGTCCCCATGCGGCGCATGCTTAAGATGATGCGTCAAGACGTGGAAAAATGGGTAAAGCAGTTCCTCGGATGTGTCATCATATGGTCTGAAATGATAAAGAGGCGAGCCTGTGGGAACGCAAGGGATCCATTGTTGTCAGACAAGGCTCACCAAAAGATAAACAAGCAGATAGCGAGCTTTGTACGCAGACACGCTAGGGTGGCCATTAGATACAAGGAATCTGATCTGGAAGCGGCAGATGAAATCTTCAGCTCTGATAAGGTACACCTTACAGAGATTGGCCTTGAACTCCAAATGCTCGAATTTAACGAGGGAGTCAAGCGGGCTTTGTCTTTAATTGAAGGCGGGGGGGGGGGTCGCAGGCGCAGGAGGCTTCCATTGCCTGCTCTGTGGCGGGAGTTGAGTGGCCAGGCCCACTGGTCTAAGTAAATAAAAGCTGTGGCCATTTTTCTCCAATTTCCATTGTCATATCTCTTATTTAAAAGGGGTAGCCCAAATGAATAATGCATGGGTAAGGGATGTCACGGAGTCTCGCCAGGCCGCCGCGGTATAACTCAGCGGCGCTTTACCCGGCGGAGCCTAGAGGGCGTTGTGTGTCATCGCGTAGGCGCGTCTGGGTCGTGACTTCCGCCCATTGCGCAGGCATAGGCAGTCAATGAGCGGCCTGCAGAAGGAGTCCCACTCTTCCATCCCTTTTAGTCGGTTAGGAGAAGTTATGTTGGAATGAGTTTATTTGTTAAAAAAAGAAAGAGAAGAATATATTAAAATGAAGAAGATTTTACGTTAATATATAGAATAAGTAGAGACAGTCACCTGTATTATGTGTTTGTTTCAATTTTAGGTGTTGGCGGGAGTTGAGTTGCCCGGCCCACTGGTCTAAGTGGGCGTGACCCCACCTCACGGGCATGCTTAAGGTAAAGCATTGGGGGCCTTGGGTACAGGCCCAAGGCGTGAGGTAACTGTCCGTGGCAGGGCTCCTCCTTCGATTATGGCAGGATGTTGTAAATTATGGTTACTATGTTATAATGTAAATTAAAGCTGTGGCCCGTTTTCTCCCATTTCCATTGTCATGTCTCTTATTTAAAAGGGGTAGCCCAAATGGATCATGCCTGGGTAATGGCATGTGTATCAGTAGCTATGGGGAAATGTCTATGATTTGCTCACACAGCAAGAGAGTGATATACAAAGAAAAGGCAAAAATGGGTGCATGCATACCTTGCGCACCCACTAGCAGGGGCTCCGCCACTTTACTGCCCAGGGGCTCCAAAAAAGGTAGATCCAGTACTGGCTCCACTATTTAGTTTACTGGCCCAGTATTGTTCTATGTCACAAATTTTAAATATACTCTTTTGAAGAAATTCACTTGAAGTTAGGCAACATGATTATGCAATGTGAAAAATATTAATACACGCTCTAATTTATTACATTTTTATGTGGATGAGTATTCTACCATTTTATTGTCTGGTGACCTATTTCCTGAGGTGGGTGGAGTCTTTGAATGTAGAGAGGAAGCTGTGCCTGCACAACAGGAATGTGGCAGTAATTACTGCCAGTGCTTTCATTAGCACTAATGCAAAGCTCATTAGACTTGCCAGAATCAGGCTCAGTAAAGAAAATGGATTTCTGCAGTAAAGAATATCTGCATGTAAAAATGTGAAAAGGCTTTATTTACTGCCATATTCCCATTGTTCAGACACAACACATGCAGTCAAAGTATTCTCCCAGCTACTAAAATCAAAATGTCAGATTTCAGAGCAGTATAAATTCATATAAAAATGTATAAATTATGGGCTGTGCTATTTATTTAATTCTAAAAACATGTTGAATATTTCCAAGTCTAGTTGTTCCTAGTAAGTGGTGTATTTGTACCTAGACCAACAATACCCAGGCCTAGGACAACATTTTTTTCAGTGGGCAGCAGGCTGCCTAGGTTTGCTGCTGTGGTGTCATAGAGTATTCTGTTACAATATTCGGATATGTTTATTGACAGTCACTATTCTGATATTTTCTTACAATGGGGATACAAATGAGACATGGGGTTGCACAGATCTGAACAATCTGAGGGCAGCATAAAACATAAATACTTTCCTAGTATTATTTAATCAAGTCAAAATAAGTATAAAAAAGAGTGATAGAATTTGCTATTATCTTGTTGTAACTTTTTGGAAATTTACGGGCATTTCAAATATGTACAACATGTTCATAAACACGAGTTGCATGGACAAATGGATGGAAAAAAATAAATATATGATGAAATCCTCCACTATTTTACTCTGCCCCAGGGAAAATGTTTCAGATGTTATCCTGGCTGATGTACATAAGACTTGCTCATATGATCTGTATGAGTTTGGCCTTGTTTAGTTCTGTTTGTACTCCTTTTCTGATATTTAGATGAAATGTGAGTCAACAGAATGAAAGTAATATGAGCTGTCAAATTAGTACAGGAAGTCCCTGGGTTACAGATGACCCTACTTATAAACAAAACATACTTAAGAATGGGCTCCCATGGCTTTTTCTATGAGTTTGTTTTTAAATTTTGTTTATTTGCATTAGAAGAGAGAGCACAATAGTTTCTGTAATTTATTATTACAGTACATGAGTATTATTATTATTACTAGTAACTTGCCCGTCATAAATGACGGTATCATATGTTATGTTCAATTGTCTGTTCTGTCTCTCTGTGCTGTCTCTCTGTGCTGTCTCTCTCTGTGCGACCTCTGTCTCTCTCTGTGCGTCCTCTGTCTCTAAAAGATGTTTAAAAAAATGTTTTGAGAGTGATGCAATTTCAGGATTGGGCCTTTTGTTATCAGCCTGGTGAGAGCATTAAGGCCTTGTCACGATAGATGTGCCGTGCCCTGTTTTCAAGAGCTGAATGGAGGACCAAGTGCTTCCTTGACCATACTGAAACAGGGATTATAAGTATTAATGAACCTTTCATTTTTATTTTTAATTGCATTCTGTACTGTATTTTTTATTTCATTGTATTTTTTAATGATATTGTTGTTTTTTATGTTAAAGCTACAATTGCTACTAGCCCTAAACCAGGGTAATTGAGAGGCCTTGAGGACCTCCATAGCAATAAGCAACATTTGGGGCTCTAATGTTTTCCTGGGGGTACTTAAGATCAGTGACCATGGGCTTCCTTACAGACCCTATGGGTGATAGGGGTTATGGACTATCTGAGTCCTTGCTGATCCCCAGGTGGTGTTGTGATAGAAACCAAGGATCTTTCTGAATCCCCCTCTAGGCCACAAGGCTAATAGAGGATATATGAGGCAGAAAGACGATTGGGGGGAGGGGGCACACTAGTATACACAGGAGTTAGGGTAGACTTAGGTAGGGTTATTATAAATTGGTTCATTGTACCACACCTCAAAGCACCAGGTAGTGGGAGGAAGGGGGGCTCAAGAGGTGGTCCCATATGACAAGCAGACGTTACTTAATATATAAAATTGGTGGTGGTGGTCATAAACACCCCATATCTTGAATTATTATCCATGATCACTTATAACGGGGAGTTTGACGATCTGAGAGTAGGGTCTATACAAGCCCGGAGCTACCTGCTATAGACTACAGGTTATATACCCACAAGGACAGTTGGGGAAATCTCTGCACCAGCACCCTGATATCTGGCTTCAGTATCAGTCAGAGTCTCCCCATCAGTAATCAGTGCTTCCAGTAACCTTCCTGAGGTAGTGACCAGGACAAGTTACTTGTAGGCCTGAGATAGGTTCAGTATCGCAGCCACAAGGAACAAAATAAACAAACCATAAGATTTCTATATGTCTCTGAGTGAACTGATTTATTTTTAAAATGACAGCAGTATTTATAGGGGATAGATACAGAGGGGGTGTACACAACACAACAATGAGAGGGTGTGGCAGACAAACACAAGAGATAAACTCCACATGGGTCTAACAGTAGCTTCCTGAGATTAATAGGCTTAATAAACCCCCTGCCGTCTCTAGCACATATAATATGGAATTAACTTTATTTGTTAACAATGGACCAGAACAGATAACAGTACAATAGAGCACACCCTGTTTTAATCCCATCATGATCACTCAGTCACAGTTTAAACATAACACAGAATACACTAATATTAAATGGGGATGTTTATGCAGATAATCAATTGCTGGAGCCAAGCAGTCTGTGCCCAATGGCCCAACACCCAGGCAGAGGAAAAGGGGCCCGTGACAGGGACAGTTAGAAACACTCACAAAGCATAGACAAATAATAAAGAACAGTGGCCTGGAATCTTTAGTACATCAATACGTTACATTTCCATTGTTAACAGTAAGCATGATAGTCTGTTTGTAACCAAGACAGTAAATAGTAAGTATATGGGCTGAGTGAAAGTTCACATCTACAAGTTTTTTTCACTTCATTGAAGTGTGCCAGAGGCAAAAATGTCAAGGGCAATGTCATGTGACGTGTCATTCTAGAATCATGAAAAGGAAGGAGAGGGAACAAGAAAGAACTTGAATAACTGCATACATGTGGCGTAGGTGAGGAATGACAATGTAACCTTACAGTAAAATAAATAACCCTTTAAGCACATTCAAGTAAAAGCAATGTTTGTATTCTTGTTTGTCATGTACACAGTATTGCAATAGTGAATATGTAACCTTTGAATGTATCATAAATGTATCATAGAACTGCTAACCTAAGCAATAAAGAACATTTTTTTAAAGACAAGTTCTACCTAAACTTAAAGGGACTTAAAGAGACATGGAAGCTAACATATCTATGTATTTATCTAACACTACAGTCTGTGCCTATATATGCAGACCCATGCAGAGACTATTTGTGTGATTTTAGGCAGTGAAACCAGCATTTTTAAGCTCATCCTAATAAAAGAAAACATATATAAGTAAATAAATATATAAAAATATTATATACCTAGTAAAATCCAGTAACTTTCCATGTCCCTTTAAGATTATTCTAAGAGAAGCCCGGTGTTCTTTTGGAGCTCACATCTCCTAACATACAGAGGTATTGTAGCAATAAAAAAGGAAATGTTAACACTTTTATACATATATCTGAACTTTTATAAGTGCGCTCATTCATGTCAGATCAACATGTATGTTGGTGACAGTTCACCTTTAATACTATCAAAGCTGCATTTGGCAGAATGTAGATGGGTAAATTCAGCTATATCAAATTCAAAGTATGCTAAGGATAAGCTGATCAATGTTTTATGTGGAAATGTTAAATATACAGCTATTGATACTGATGATAAAATTAGAAAGGATGCAAATATGTGTTTTTTTTATTCTCCCTTTCAGCAAGTAGTAATTTAGTTTCAATAAACCATGATTAAGGTTTTTTCAGAATTTTATAAAACCATATACCAATCCACTTCTATGGGTAATAAACATAGTATCAAGCATGTCTCTAGCGGAGGAGCCATAACATGTCCAACATGTAGGTCTACAGGCACTAACATAATTATTCTTGGTACCAAGAAAGGTGAGATGGTAACTACTAGGGTAAGTGAGCGTTGCTATACTGTAAAAAACAAAACAAACTCCAAGGTGAACTATTGAATTCAAACTTGCATGGCTTTCTATGTGGTTGTGTAATTAAAGAGGAATGCAGAAATTAAAGGACCTCTGCAGATCCAGAAAAAAATATATATTTTTTTTGTGACATGCAATAAGCTAACAACATTAGCAGATGAGTAAGTCATGGATAAAAAAAAAATTTTTTAGAAAAAATCTGAATAATGAGGGTGTTTTTCTCGATCCGTGGAGAGAGTCTAGGGAATGAGGAAAGAGGGAGAGATCAAAAGACAGATGGATATTTGACAGCACATTACTCACAGGCCCCCAGAAGCAGGACATTAATAAATTAAGAAAGTTAATTAAATCAACAGATGCAAGAACTGATCTTAGGAAATGTAAATACCCCTCTCACACACACACTTCTTTCCAAAGTATCATGAATACCAGTGGTAGAGCTAATGCTGGTGCAGCAAGTCCAAACCTTCTGATACCTGGAGTAAATGGGTCTTTTAAATTATAGGGGAGAGGGGTAGGTAATTATATTATAGAAAGGTGATCTGAAAACCTGTAAATATTTTGGGATTTTTATTGGCCCCTATAGTCATCTACCTTGTATAGAAAAGTTGCAAGGGGAGGAGTCCAAATTATTTTGCTCTGGGGCCCTCCATATACTAGCTCTGCTACTGATGGATATCTACATGGTCCAGCAGAGGAATCAAGTTTGATTTTTTTAAATTAAAAATTATCTTTGACTTTTTCCATGTGTTTTTAGACAGACTTAGAGATTTCAAATATATATATATACAGTATCTCACAACAGTGAGTACACGCCTCACATTTTTGTAAATATTTTATTACTAGCGACTTGCCCGTCAAAAATGACGAGGCAATAAAATTGTAAAGCAGGTAATGCTGTTTGCCAGAGACATTAATTTTTTGGGTGGTCTGAAGTCCTTCGGCGCTCATTGCAAGCCTCGCAGTGAGCGCCTTTGGCGTCCATTGCGAGGCTCTTGGTTGTTGTATTTTTTTTTATCAGAGGCGCTTTTGCTGTTATTGTAAGGTCGGCGCTGATCTGCTTTTTGCGCTTATTGCAAGGCTTTGTGTGCCATGAGCAGTGTTGGACCTTGTTGTAAGGCGCGCGGTGAATGGCTTTTGTGTTTATTGCTATATATATTTTTTTGTGTATGTCTTTTTGTATGCTAATTAAATAATTAATAAATTAATAAATGAATATACTTTACCTATTTGTAAGTAATATATGCAGGAAGCATTGTGCTAAAGAGTTGACAATCTGTTTTGATGTTCCTGCTGCATACAATGTAGGTTTGCACTGTTGTGGAGCTGAAGTGCCAGCAATGAGTGCAGCGTGTAGTGTAAATAGGCTGCGTGCATGAGGGCAAGCCGTTAGTGTAGCTGTGTACTTCCGCATTGTCTAAGTTAGTGTTGTAAAATGGAGGTGAATGTGTGTGGTACGCGGTTGAGGATGATTTTGTGTCCTTGCTAAAAGTGTATCTTGTACCTCGTACAGCTTTTTTGAAAAGCCGTATGTGCTTGGTGGTGTTTTGCAGCTTTACGGTCCTGTGGTCTCGTTTTTGTTTTTTTCGGCTGCCATTTTTTCTCTCGCTTAGGGGATTTTCGTGTGTCTAAACTCTGTAATTTGGACTTAAATTGAGGTGTAACTTCACTTGCAGAGGTCCTGGGTGCCCCCCTTGCTGTGGGTAAGTTTTTAATGTAATTTTTGTGTATTTTTTATGTTTTCCGCTGCACGCGGTTCGGCCGTTAAGGTCGTATTTTTGCAAGCTCGTAATGTTTTTTTTTCTTAGTCCTGCGGCTCATATTTTTGTAGTGTAAGTCCGTACATTTTTCGTTCTAAGTCCCATGGCTCGTATTTTTTTGTGTAAGTGCGCATTTAGTGATTGTATGTTAGATCTATTTTGTCAAAGTGCCACTTGTGTGGGCGTTTGTAACCGCTTGTGAGGCACCATAGAGCCTCCACCTTACGCAAATGCAGCCCCTTGCTTCGCGAGGGTCCGCATTTGCGGACCAAACTGCGTCCCTCGACATTGTGTCCACTAGTGTAAGCAATATCTTGTAGCCTTGTGGGAGAGAGTCATACAGTAACAACTGGGAAATATAGAAGGAGATGAGATTTTAAAAAAAAGACTACGAAAATGAGACCAAAAGAAGAAACGTAATAAATAAAAGGGGAGAAGGACAAAACATTGTGTTTTCATTGTGCAGTGGTTCTTTAAAGGACAAACAATGACTTGGTACTTAATTGATCTATAAATGTATCCACCAATGTGACTTAGCCCTTAATCTGATTACTATTCATGAATGAAAACAGTAGGTTTCCCATGGGTATAGATTATGAGTCACAAAAATAATTACGTGGTGGTTAGCAAATGGTAAATCCTGTCTGCAGTCAGATGGATTTTCAAATATTAATAACTTAATTATATTGCAGTTTTCCCCCAAAAGATATTCAAATCACAGCACAATTATAAGTGAGCAAGTTCCAACTAAGTACAAAATCCTGTAGGAGACAAGTATTGGTAGTTAAAGAGAAAACAGCAATTACAATCATCAAAAGACATGTTAGATAGAAATGTAAAAATATTTAAAGTAAACTGAGCAGATTATTGGAACAATTTCTAGGGATATATATAAATAATGCTCAATCAAAATATAGCATTTATGCTATTTAAATTAACCACAATAGAGATGCAGCAAAGAAGTATAAGCTTACTAAGATAACATATAAGGAAGTACTATTGTAATGAAGATCACTATTGTAATGAAAAACAAAATGATATAATGCCAGTAAAAGAAGAGCTTACTGAGGTAATATAATGGAGGTCCCTGTAAGCAGACCTGGAACGGGTTAACAGAATGGGACCCTTGACATGGGAAGGCCTTTCCAGTGCCGGCTGTGGAGTGATGGGATGGCCTGATTTGGTAAGACTGCCGCCATTTTGTGTCACAACAAGGCCAGATAGTGAAGAGACACCCACCCTCTCTTACCTAACAAAGTTTATTCAGAAAGTTATAAGAGATTAGAGTGAATGTAAGTTTTTTTTTAAAAAAAAGAAAAAAGGATGATATATGGTTAGTATATAGTGATTTATGTAGAAGGATGTTCAAAGAACATTTGTCATGACCTGTATGGAATTGTATTGACATGTAACTTCATTTTTTTTTTTATGAAAAAGAAGAAAAAGAAGTTCCCTTCCCGAAATAAAGACACAGAACACCTGTTAGAGGTACAACTGGCCACAGCGCTTTATTAATAAACATAACACTTTGTTAACATACTTGAAGGAGGAGGAGCCCGGACCTTGGCAGCAAACCCTGTACCCTAGGCATCCGCTTAGGGCCCCACTTTTTGCCATGCCTAGGGTACAGGGTTTGCTGCCAAGGTCCGGGCTCCTCCTCCTTCAAGTATGTTAACAAAGTGTTATGTTTATTAATAAAGCGCTGTGGCCAGTTGTACCTCTAACAGGTGTTCTGTGTCTTTATTTGGGGAAGGCACCAATAGGTTATGCAGGTCATAAAGAATCCAACATATTATAAAGAATTGCAGAATAGATAAAACATTATAGTAGGGAGCAACAAAATTGTATAGTGCCAGTAAAAGTATTTTGAGCCATATGACAAAATTCCTATAAAGCACAATAAAGACATGCATATTAATTGAAGATAATATAATGTCCCTTTAACAAGACTACCTCTCATCTCACTTTATGGTCATTATTTTGAGCTGAACCATTTTTAATGGGATAATTCTATTGTGCGTATGATATGTACAATAAAAACTTTTATTTGGGGGTGTAATGTGATCACTGCTGTAAATTCACACACAAAGCCTCAGGTAAATGTGTGTACTGTAGTAAGATTCATTATAAGGAATGTTACTATGTATAAGTACTTCAGTAACATTCATTTAAATTGTATCAAGGTACAAATCTTTGGGCCTCATTCAAATGCGATTTGGCCAATTGTATAGGGCTCTAAATAAGCACATAACATATTTTTTTAAAGAAGTTTTTAGTTAGTGAACTTCTATCCAAAAGCAATGTATTCACTAACTAAAAACTTCTTTTAAAAAAAATATGCTATGTGCTTTGCAATTGCAATTGAATGAGGGCTTTGTCATTAGTTACTAATTATCCCCACTGATCTGGACAGGGCACAAACAAACACTGACTGGACTGAGCACTGGACACACAGAATGAACATAAAGGAACACTGACAACAAAAAGGGACAAACTTTAAATGTACCCATAAAGTTATGCACCTTATAAAAAGTATAGACAAGTATGGACATTTCTATATAATAATCACTGTATTAAGTAATATTAAACTGGCTGACACTGAACTCCAGCAGTGCACAGCAGTGCAGCAGCCATTTCAGGCACATAGCTAATGCAATTATGTAGTGACTCTGCCAGTAACAAATATGGCTGCTGCTGCTGCACCCAAGACAAACACACACTCCCAAAAACAAATATGGTCACTGCAACCACACAGAGAACCTGCGTACTTCAAGAGAGAAATAGCTAACCACAATAGTTAGTACTAATAAAAGTTTTATAAAAAGTGTGTATTAATATATATTTATGAGGAAAACATATCTATTTAAAAAAAATGTAAGTTTAGTCGTAAGTCTGCAAAATTTCAATCTTGTAAGGTAGTTTAGGGAAAGCAGAAGCAGCAAGCATATCCAGACGCGACAAGGGAGGCAAAGGCCTAGGAAAAGGCGGTGCCAAGAGGCACGGGAAGGTGCTCTGCGATAACATCCAGAGCATCAGCAAGCCCGCCATCCGCCGCTTGGTTCGCAGAAGTGGCGTCAACATCTACGAGGAGACCAGCGGAGGGCTCAAGGTCTTCCTGGAGAACGTCATCCGCACAGAGCACGCCAAGAGAAAGACCGTCACCGCCATGGACGTGGTCTATGCCCTGAAACGCCAGGGACACACTCTCTACAGCTTCAGGGGTCAAAGCAAAGCCACCCCGATTCACACCGCCCCTAACACCACTATATCCACACTAGATCCGAAGTTCAAAGACAGGACCTTCCATTATTTGCAATGTATTAAAGTTGTTTATACCTTGTACTTATATCACTACAGAATATGTTGGCACGTTACAAATAAACCATGAGGAGAAGAAAAAGAATTGATAGGAAATATATTGACCTATCAGTTTTCCATTAATAAATTGCACACACACTGGACGGATATAAACACTAGAGTGAAGAGAACATATAGTCATACATAGTGAACCTGACTGTGTCATAATATCAGGCTATGGCCAGCAAACCAATTACTTGGAAGCCTGGGAGACTTCACCTAATATTTGGAGTGCCTGTTTATAATGCTGCTGGAGTCTTTTCTCAATATGGGGACTTCATTTGATAATATGGAGTGCTGAGCTGGGATGGCGATTATGCATAGCTTTGGGCATTACTAGATCAAGCTTGAAAGCAATGCCGTTTTCACACAAACACAATGTATAACACGCATGACTGGTGTTATTAGCACAAATAGGGATGGCTTATCATTAACCTGGCTATAGCATTGTGTAGAGGTACTTGCAATAGTCAAACTGTGAAGGTGAGGTGGGAGGAGACTTTCAATACACAGGGACTGTGTATTGCACAATGGGAAGGTGGCAGATACATCTGCCAGTACTCTCATTAGTTCTAATAGAAAGCTAACTTGTTTACAAATTCACACCCTTACATTTTTCCTGTTTTGTCCCTGCCAGCACAGTGGCATGCAGCTGCTAGTAGGAGGCACGACAGGGGAACGCAGAGACTTTGTTCAATTTGTTCTTAGGGTTAGGGTTAGAGTTTAAGGTTAGGATAATGGCAGATGATAAACTTTACAAAGTAAAGTAGTGGCGCACACCGTGTTGTGACAGAGGCTGCACAAATCAGGCTTAGCACATAAAATGGAAGCCTGCAATAAATAATAATTGCTTATACAAGTGAAAGATGTATAGGCTGTATTTATTTTTATTTTTTACTTTTTAACATTTTACACATTACGAAGTTTTTTTATTCAAAAGATCATATAGAAAACAACTTGACTACAGTTGCACATTAAAGTGGCAATGCCTAGTTCCTAGTTGTATAACAAACAATGTAGTATGGCCAGTGTAGCTCAATCCTAGCATCATATGTCGAAAGCAACATTACTAAAAAACACATGGAGAGAAATGTTTACTTGTTGCAAAAGAAAGAGGGTATTTGATAAAGTGTGATAAAGTGTGACTGTGTGTTTTCGTCTTTTTTTTCTTAGGGTTAGATGGTTAGGCTTAGGATTAGGGCCCGTAACTGGTGTAGGGGGTTAGGGTCCGTAAGTGGTGTAGGTGGTTAGGGCCGGTAAGTGGTGTAGGGGTTTAGGGCCGGTAAGTGATGTAGGGGGTTAGGGTTAGGGGCTTCGGGTTAGGAAGGTACTTTTAGGGGATTAGGGTTAGGCTAAGAGGGTTAGGAGGTTAGGGTTAGGGCTGGCAAGGGGTGTAGGGGGTTAGGGCCGGCAAGGGGTGTAGGGGGTTAGGGCCGGCAAGGGGTGTAGGGGGTTAGGGACTTAGGGTTAGGACCTGTAACTGGTGTAGGGGGTTAGGGTTGGGTCCGCCAAAGGGTGTTGGGGGGGAGGAGTTAGGAGCTTAGGGAGTACATCGGGACGCGAGTCCGCCCGGCACCAGGCGGCTTACCGTGCCGTGCGTGCACATAACAGGATAGATCCAAAGATATAGATTACATACATTATACTGTGTATGAATTCATATTAGCAATGCAGTGAAAGTATTTGAGCACTAACAATTCAATAGGATCCCTCAACAGTAATCTTTCGCCTTACCCAGTCTTTTTCATGGATGTAAAGTGATTAAAATGCTTCATAAATATGCCAGGGTCTGAGTGGTTGGTTGTTTGTGCCAAACATACCCATTTGTCTAACTGTCAACACATTGCTGCTTTTCTTTAGTGACCCAAATGGAAAATGTTCTTGCTACCAGTTGCTCAGATGGATGGAGGACAAATGCTTATGTTACATGGCCATCAGCAACATGCAAGGTGTCACTGCTGAATCCTGTTTATTCCTCAACGTCTTACGCTGTTTCCATAAATTATGTGTCAGATTCCTTGCAACTACCAGCACAAAGGTCATTGCTTATATACAGAAGCTTTTGTGTACAACCTTTGAACTCTACTGCCAAATATATCCTGGGAGTCCCAATCTATTTCCTTTTACAAATACTCAGAAACTTCTAGTACATTTAAAATAGTTTTAACTTCTGGGCTTTGTAGTTTTCACTTGTTAAATTATATACTGAGTTTCCAACACTTGAAATCCTCTGAACCCAAATACACTGAAGCTCAACTTAATAATGGGCAAAATATTAAAATATAAATTATAGTATGCTCATGTAAAGGACTTAAAGGGACATGGGAATAATATTTTTCTGTGTTGCATCAGCAACAGGGTATTTGATCATGTGTCACAGTGTGTTTTCCTTGTTCAAATAAAGGTCTCAGAGCACCAAAACATATTTAGAAGTTTAACTGCTCTTGTGGGCTTGGCCTCTGCCAGCCAATGCGAATTACATACTAAAGTATGCTCTCTGCACTTCCTTTTAGTTTCAATGATGGTTAAACAAGTAAAAAAAAATGTTTTTAATGCAAATGAAACTTTTGTAATGTTTAAATGTTCTCTTTTAAATGCTTGAAAAACTGTTGTGTTCCACACAAAATGTTATTAACTAAATAAATAGTGCTTTTATTCATTAATGGTGCAATTTTACTTTCATTTCTGACAGGATTAGACACCTGTGAGGAATAGACCTTGGATTTACATATCAGGACTATGTATTCTTTATGTTTTTAGACATATCTCTAACATGTCTCCTTAAAGGACTTCCATTGGCAGTATGTATAATCGCTATTTTAATTGTTATCTTAAAGTATATTAGTATCTTATATATTATGATGCATTGTGAGCAACAAGTCAAGTTTACTTTTTTTTTTTAAATCACAATGTGTGTCCCTCTTTGCTCTCCATAGATGTTTCCATTATTGGATTAAAGGTTGTATTTATTATTTTTCAAGAGAAAATCCTCTACAATTTGTCTAGTTCTTCAAAAAAGTATACTAAAAATGTGGAACATTGGTGGATTTTGACAAAGCAAAACAAAATGTTTTACAAAGCTAGGGTCCTCATGTGAGTGTAGAAGAGATATAATATAGCAACATAGTAATTGAGGTTAAAAAAATACTTTTAGTCAATGATGTTCAACCTTTTAAGATCTACTCTGATCCTTCTAATATTTGGATTAAATGTAAATTGATCCAGGGGAAGCAAACACAAAGCTACATTGAAACATTGGCAATTGTCTCTTAAACAAGAAACATTCCGTCCTGATCCAAGATACTGGAAATAGGATTCCTCCCTGGATCAATACTTCTCCTTCTCTGGCTATCCAAGAAACCCTAAATGCCCTTTTTATTCAAAATATAACTCCAACCCCTTTTTAAAGTTATCTATCTGCTTTCACAACCTTTGGTATAGAGCTCTACAGTCTAGCCACCCTTACGGTGAGGAACCTTTTCTTCTTTATGGTGGATTTAGTTTCTTCTTCTAATCTCAAGGAATGTCCTCTTGTCAGTGGAAAACCTCTTGGCAAAAAGAAACTCACTTGATAAAACCTTATATTGACCCTGGATGTAATGATATCCTTTCTTATGCATCTTTTTTTCTAGAGAAAATAAGTTTCATTTGGTTAGTCTTTCTTCATAGCTTAGTACACCCATTCCCCTTATTAATTTTGTTGCCCTTCTTTGTATCCTTGCCAGCTCTAAAATATCAATAATAAAAAAGTGCAGATTATGAAATATGTCAATTTTGTCTTTTTTCCAGTGATTTTTATTATATATGAACGTCATCATTGTCTTGCAAAAAGCATGTATCTAGGTAACTGAGCTTTTCTTCCTACTTAAGCACTGTTAAATAGTGTTAGGTATTTGATTCAAGAGTAAAAAGGGAATTGAAAAAACAATCCATTTGATGTATCAGTCGTGACATCACTTTAATATTTGTCATGCCCCATTTTTGAACTCACATAATGACTCTAATGCTTCAGTCACTAATTATTTATTTTTATACAGCATTTCTTTTATATGTTTGTTTCAATCAACATTCCATTTGCATTATCTATATAATCTCGGAATAAATGGTAATAAACTTAGACAAGAAAAGTATTCAACTAAAATCATATAAAATAATTAAATCCATTGTGGATACAAAATGTTTGCATCATACATCAGTTATTGAGATGTACAGCATTGTTCATAAAAGTTTGAATTGTTTAGCAAAGTTAATTAGTATGTGTTGGGTCTAGGGAAACTCATAATATTTTTATTTCAGTAGTTCAAGGACCACCACATGTATTTTATGAGACATAAATAATGTATCCCCCAATACTAATATTCTACAATAAGATTAAATGTGCTAGTGAAATACCCTTATGTATGTTAGGTTAGCCTTTTCCCTAGAGTACAAATCTGCAAATGTCCATCCTGGGTGGCTGAGAGGACAATTAACTCAATGGGCTATATTCACTAAGGTTCAATTCCCTTGATGTTTTATGGAGTCTACTAACTAAAATGTGGAGAAATCCAATATATGGATCTAAATATGTGACATATTTCTCTCACCTTTGTGAATAATTTCTATTTTTCTGAAATAGAGGAACGCATGAAGACTTTGGGTAGATACAATGGGCAGAAACATGGGTCTATAGTTCTTACATGTTTTAAATGTTATATTTTCATGTAATATAACACAATATGCTAAACTTGGGACATCAGATGTTTCCTGTTATCTGCCTGCCAGCAGAGGTGGCCAGCGGCCACTAGGTGGTGCAGCAGTTTCTCGCCGAGACTTTATCCAATGTCTTGTTAACGTGAGTGTTAGATTTAGGGGCTTGGGTAGTAGTGGCAGATGATACGTTTTACATAGTAAAATAGTGGTGCACACAGCGTGCCACTATATTACTATGTAAAGCTTATCATCTCCCACTACCCTAACCCTAAACTCTAACCTCTTAATCAAACCCTAATCCAAACACCAATCTTAGGAAATTTAACAAAGGTCCGGGACATCTTCAGATGCAGTGTTATCCAATAGAACAGCAATTCCCAAACCTCTCCTCAAGACCCACCAGACAGGACGGGATTTTGGTTTAACAATTTCTTAACAGAGGAGGAGCAATTTGAATTCTTCAGACTCTAACTGCCCCATCTGTATTCAGTGTTAAACCAAAATCATGGCCTGTCTGGTGGTTCTTGAGAAGAGGCTTGGGAACCACTAAAATATAATGAATTTACTAAAGCAGTGGTTCCCAAATTACGGTAGTTTTCATTGATCTTCAAGCAGGCCAGTATTTAAGTAAACCAATATGTAAGTAATGTTTGCCTCACCTGCATTCACACTGTTATCATTACATCTGTCTGTGGTTCCTGGAAGATTGGTATGGGAACTATAGCATTTGTACATCAAATTGACCCCCCCCCCCCCTTTCTTCTTTAAGGTCTTGTTTAAATATGTTTCAGTATAAGCCACAGTAACACAAGATTCTCAGCTCATTGGCTTATCTGTCCTTATTTATTCATTATTGTCAGAAATATACATACACAGTGCATACTGTTTCAGGGGCTAAGTGCTGCTCATGATCACCAGACAAAGAGTATTGGATCCCAAATAGCATTGTTTGTGAGTATTTGTGATAAAAAATGAATAAATATAGGCAAATGAGAACAGAGACCCCTGTATTTCAGTAGTTATTACTGAATATTTGGGAGCTAATGCACATTTTAAATATGAGGTTCCACAGAAAAACACAGCTCAGTTCTTGCTGAGTAAAGCAGAAATGTGAGCTAGCAGTAATATGGACTAAAATATTCGTTTTTGGTAGCTTCTTATTGCCAGTTCATTAAGTCTGGTGTTTAGCTGATGTAATCAGTCGTCAGGTTCAAGCCTATTCATAGTTATGTATTTCCACTTTTTTCTTGGTACTGGCATCTGCCCATTTCTCAGTAACATTTTACGCTGACACACATAGTGTTACTGTAATCTCATGCACACAGGGCCCCTGTATTGTCTGTATATACAAGATGTGCTGTGATAATTACATTACTGCCCCGTCACTCTCGGCTTCCTTCTCATCCATATTATGCACAGCCACAAGTGTTAATGACATTATGTAGCTGCTATCGGGCCCCCATTTGTTATTCGTCTCCTAGCCAGCACTGTTTGCCTACTTTCCTTAGCTTTGATGTGCTAAATTCAGGTCTCCGTGTGCAGATTCAGACCGGGCCTCATACTGTGAGGCAAACAAGTGTAGAAGTGTTATATGAATACCTTGAGGATACATGGTCGGAACAAAAGCCACAGACACATACAAAAGACATAACAGCTTCCTTTTTAATGCTAATTATGAAAATGTGTTACACTTTCATTCTAATGCAAAGGGCTATGTCTACTAAATGGTGAATAGTTGTTGGCCTGTGGTGTAATTACAGTGGGCCCAGGCCTAGTGAAGCCCATTTTCAGCAACCTGTGTCAAGTAACCAATAAAGTGCCATCTAATAGTATGGACATATGAACAGAAATTACTATATACAGTACCATTTATTGTTACACAGTTTTAGGTGGTTATATATGTCACAGACATGTAAAGTGTTTCCTAATCTACACTGGTCCTTTAAAGGGGCACTGAAAACCCAAATTGATAGTATGCTATTAGACAAGCTAAAACAAATAATGATTATTATTTATCTTACTTATTATTATTATTATTATTATTATTATTATGATCTTTATTTAGATTGCGCCAACATATTTCGTAGCGCTGTACAGGGGGTATTATTTATCTTACTTATTATTTATCTTACTTATTCCAAAGTGGAATTACATAGGGTAAAAAGTTCTTGTTTGTTTTTAGCTGAGTGTTTGAGTTATTTTTTAACATTTTCTTCTTGATTGGGTTTGATAGTTTTCAGATCTTTTGTCCTGTCTTATCTATAGGGCTATCAGCCAGCTTATGGGGCATAAAGTACCCCCTAGATGGGAGGTATCTGCATGAGACACAGGAAATTCCCTATTTATTGACTTAACTTCTACATAAATGGCATTGTAATTTGTGTAATATTTATTGTTGCACATTGATTCTTACGACTTTTGTGTTACTGCAGGGCCTTTTTGTGGGACAGACTTTGGCCCCTACATAGGAGGTCTGAAATGGGATAAAGAAACCTTGCACTATAAATTACTCAGGTTCATTTTGACTTTAAGTATCAGTCCACCCATCTTTGTTATTACTGACACTTCTAATGGATTCATTGATTTTAAAGTAATTCTTAATAAAGTTCCTGTTTTTATAGTTTTTTTCTTTATTAACTGAGACGGATTATTTGTCTATTGAATGTAAAGCCAATGTTCTGTGTTTTTTTGCTGTTACTAACATTACTATCCAATGGCATTCGTTTCACCTTCCAAGTTCTCCGGGGCCCCTCTTCACAGCACAGATAAACAAAGTGCTCTTGAAGGACTCCCTGGCAGTAATAGATTTCCAAAAATGAAAGACTGTTTTAATATTTTAAAATTAATTGAAAGCATTTTCCAATCATTTATTCTAGCTTTTCAAAATAGCCTAGTGTAAATATGGAATTTTAACACGCCATGAGATGTATTCTAATGGCACATATCAGCTTGCCTGTGTCAAACACACATCAGAGATGTAAATGGAAAATTTCAGAAGCATGGCGGACTTTACGTAAGTAAGCTTTTGAAATGCTTGAGTTGTACGTAGCATTGACATATAACACATGTGCCCTCCAATTACTGCAATACCTTCTGTAACCTTGTGTACGGCTCCAGAATCTCACAAATACCATTGGCCCTTCCATGGATTTATTTATTAGACACTAGCACAGCTGTTCTTATGTCTATTGTAAATAAAACAGCAAAAGTCCACTGGGATTTGGAGTCCAAGAGGTGATATGTTAGGGATTTATATCAAATTCCGTCATCTGAAAATGGGTCTGGTACAAGGGAAATATTGGCTCAAAACATAGGTGTAGAGTTCCTGCTCCCAGGAGAGATATCAAAATAACTGTAAATGATTGTGGTTTATAGGTCAATAAGAAATGACAACATCCTCTGATTAGGTTTTCTTAGAATGTGTATTAAAACAGACCATTAATGGGAAAATACATGATAATATTCATAATGGTCAAGAAAGCATAAAATGTCTATAATAATAATGATAATAAAGTGACTTACCCACTTAAGTGTTATTTGCAACCAATAATATATATACGTATGCGTATGGATAAAAAAAAAAATCTACAATAATATTTGTGGGCATATTTTGGTTTTATACCATTTAGATTTGTGCACCCCCATGCCTCACTTGCAGCTCCTCCTTTCCCCTTTCTATATCTCAAATCATAAGCTTATGTGTGTTTATATATATGGTATGTCAGAAAGTGTCAAGTACACACTGAAATATCACTGTAGGTAGACATTTATGTACATATATAAACATATTTCAATGTACTGGACTGGATCTTGAGACAACCTGCTGACCTTGAAAATGTGCTGCCCTAGGCCCAGGCCTTGTGGGCATAGGCAGAAACAGAACCCTACCCTGAACATACTCTAAATATTACACACAGACCAGCAGATCCCAGATATCCAAATAGTATGTATCTGCATATAACTAGTACAAATTTACAGCCTTATTAAATTGCGACTCAGCCAATTGAATAGGGCTCTATATAAACACAGAGCATTTTTTTTACAGAAGTTTTTAGTTAGTGAGCTTCTATCCAAAAGCAAGGTCTTCACTAACTAAAAACTTCTGTAAAGAAAATACGCTCTGTGCTTATATAGAGCCCTATTCAATTGGCCAAATCACAATTTGATAAGGTTGTTAAAGTTTAAAAGACTAAAAGGAAACAGGTAAATAATTCAGTGTAAAATATCATCAAAATCTACCCAGGACTACTGTTGCTTTAACAGAAGAATATCTGGTAAGACGTCTAATAAATGGTAAAGGAAAGATCTCAAAGGTGTAAAAGAGCTCCTATTATGAAGTGTGTAGGATGAGAAGTAGGATGAGAAGAACATATAAAATGGCCAATGCTGCTCCATGTACGTATGCCTTATTGGTTTTAATTCTTCCAGTAGCATTTACAACAATATTCACTTAGAAACTATTTTCTGGAATTTTTAAAGATTAATGCATTTTATAGGCAGGTTAATCTTATCTGTAAGTAAATACAATAAGCTATTTTCAACTCTTTCAATTATTTTAATTATTTTGACGCCTCTGCAGGAACCATTGGTGGAAGTTCTGTTTATGAGATGGGCATTTACATTTTTGAAGAGCTGTAGTTGCTTTGAATGATGCAAGGTATTTGCGTTTGGGTCCATGAAGGAAAAGGGGTGTGGTGAGAATTTCAATCTTATCCAGTTACCAAACAAAGGCTCTGCACTTCTGCCCGTCCCTTCACTGATAACTATAAACACACACACTCATCACACAGTTGTCAGGATATGATGTAACATACACAATATGGATTCCTGTACTCATAAACAGAGTCTTCAAAAATTCAGATTTTCCCCAAACATGTAGTTAGTCCATGGCTTACAACTCTGCTAATATTTCAGTGGTCCTTTAATATGAAACTGTTACCTACAGATCCTCCTTGAGCATTTTGGATAATGACATTTCTTAACTAGTTCAGTTAGTGATATAAATATATTTGTACATTTCCATGTGTTACATCTAACATGAGAGAACGTACAATACAATGCTTTGTGAGGAGTTTTGCATGGAGTTGAGTAGATGCTTTCGAGGCTCATCTTGATCGAGGCAACTAAAGTGTATGTTTATGCCATTAGGATGTAATTACAGGAGTAAGGTGGCAAATCTTCAAGTGAAGTTTATCTTGTTTGGTAGAAGATTAGATGATGCTGAATTTGCTGTGTGAGAGAATATGAGGACAGTTAAATATTGCATGTATTGACATGGTGGCAATATTTTCTTTTAAGCCCCTCATCAGAGCTGAACTGATGGGGGTTGCTGAAGATGATAGCACATTGAGGGAAGAAGCAAATTTTAAGCGGCAGCAGCAGGCAGTCAACTAGGACTTAGCTTTTTCAGAGGAGCAAGAGAACACGTAAAAAAGAAGCTGATGAGGATGAAGAGTATAGCAAAGAAAGAAATATATGAGGAAGAATTAGAAAACATAGGGTCCTATTAAATTCCAAATTTCAAGCACGCAGACTTACGTGCCGTACATTAGTCACAGAGCGATGAAATAAAAAAAAGCCGCAACGACATGACTGGAATCTAAATCCGTAAACCATGCTTTGGCACGTTGCATTTCCGGGCGTGAACATGAAAAATTATTCAAACCCGTAGTTACAGGTTTATAGAGAGCCAATAGTAAACAAGACCGTCATCATTACGTCACTAAAACATGGTTTATTTTCAATCACTGACGGTTTTGAAGTCCTGTTTTGAAATAATGCAATATAAAAAAAACAATAAATATAATATTATAGTCTATTATATGTATTAACACATTGATTGCCGGGATCGATATAACATGGAAATTAAACATAAAAAAGTTCTTTTTTATTGCAGATTTGCGAGATTGAGAATGTTGTGCTTTTAATTTTAATAACTTTCATCACTTTCCCTGTAATTTTATATACAGTAGTGTGTTTATATTTGCATTTACAGTGCTACAGGACAGGAGTTGCACGTCCTATCTGGTACCCGTAGGATTTTTGGCTACATTTGCGGGTGTAAAAACAACTGAGGGCTTGATGACTTGTAGCAATTTAATAGTGATTTGCGATTGTAACAAATGCTTAGTTGGACGGAGTTCAGATTTTGACAGCCGTAGGGAATTTTCCCGTAGGGAATTTCAGCCTGTAACTCGCAGATCGTTTACGGGTAACTAAAAGAGGCCAATGTCATAGCTGTAACTTTTGCGGCCTCCTTAACAGGCTTCTGGAACTCCCAAATCAGCTAATTTAATAGGGCCCATAGAGATGAAGAGTAGCAGGATGAGGCTACTTAACTAGAATGTGTGTAGGAAGCATATACAGCTATACCTCGTTTAATGCTGTAGATAGGTTCCAGGCAATAGGAGTGCTAAGTGAAACAGCTCTAAACGGGGCAGTTTAACATGGAGAAGATAGGTATAGGGGAACTCATGAAAAAAAAAAACACAATTTCAATTGAAATTTTAACTTTTTTTAGTTTTATATGAACTCCAAAGAAACAGCAAACATAACACAAACTGAACATTAGCAGAAATATAAACTTTAAATTATCGATGTTGAAGTCATCCTGGATTCTGTTTTCTTGGAGAAAAAAATACAGTGTTATAGAGAATCGGAGCGTGAAAAGGGGTCCGGCAGGAAAAAACAGCCTTATAGTGAGGCAGTACTATAGAGATTCTGAGGTTTTTGCATAAAAAGGGGTCTGGCAGGAAAAACAGCTCTATAGTGAATCAGCTCTAAACGGGATATACCTGTATATGGATGGATCTAGGGTAGCATAAACTATCAATATCTCTATGTTACATTTAGTCAATAGCTATGGGTGTAGGGAATGGGAGGGATGGAGGGGTACATTTTTCAAGGTATGTATATACATGTATAGATGTTGTTTTGTGGTCTGTACATACAATGCGCTCGATCACCCCTAACCCTTTAGATTGTACTGTAAGTTTGCAGGTTTTCAATCATGTAAGGTATTCTGGGAACAAGCACTATGTAGGTTTAATTTTAAGCTCATAGACAGGGCCCTCAATTCTTTTGCAATGGCTCAAAATAGTTTTTGCTTTGTTCTTAACGCTAATACAGCGCTACAGAATATGTTGGCGCGTTACACATAAAGGATAACAATAATAATAATAAACCCAGAATTATTTGAAACTCTACACCTCTAAAAGTAGCTAATTTTAAAGACAATTTTAAAGTGCAATTGGAAAAGTATTTTTTACTTTGTGGGGAGATATTTGCTAAAATTCACCAAGCTTTGCAGGACTTATAAATTGTTAATCACAGTCTTAGCAGCCACTGCAACACTTGGTGCCATGACATGTGTACATGTGGCATGCAGACTGCCCATTGACCTCAAACTAACAGGTTCCTGCATCAGATTTATTGCTGTCACAATTGGTTTGCCAGAACTCTATTCTGAGTAAAACATTCACGGTATGTAAACGCAGCTTTGATTTGTCTCTGTTTCCTCAAGGCCCAGTTAGAACTGCCAGGATATGACTTAAAGATCAATAATGTCCTATTCACATTTTAACCTTCATTGGACACCTGTTCCTGCATAAGTACATTCATAAAACATCTCTCCTTTAACTGCAAACAATCTGAGGCAAACCTGGTTGAAAGAAAATAAAACTCCAAGTACTCATTTAAGACTTACAAACTACATTTTCTATATGTTCAGCTGAATTGTACATTTGAAATGTAATGATAAAATATACTAAAATAGAGCAGCAATGAATATATTTGTGTGATGCATTTACTTCAAAAGTAATATTTATAATACACTGTTAAGAAGATTTTGACTTGATAATACACCAAATGTTATTAGAAGGTTTGAAATAAATAAATACGGCCTTTAATTTTTAGCTACTATTTTCAAATGTTACTTTAATTGGCAGCAGACCTTTGCCTTTGTTTGTAAAAGAAAAAGACACTTGGGAAAAATGGCGATAATTGTGGAAACAAACAGCATCTTTATGGAGTAAAAAATGACGGGATAATATTTGATGTGTCTCTTCTCCCCTCTCCCATGTGTCTCTTCCCCCCTTTCCCTCCCCCGTGTCTCTTCCCTACCCCTCTCCCTCCCCTGTGTCTCTTTCCCCCTCCCTTCCCTGTGTCTCCCCCATCTCCTTGCCCTGTGTCTCTTTCCCCCTCTCCCTCCCCTGTATATCACCCCCCTCTCCCTCCCCTGTGTCTCTCCCCCTCCCTCCCCAGTGTCTCTTTCCCCCCTCTACCTCCCCTGTGTCTCTTCCCCCCGTTCTCCCTTCCCTGTGTCTCTCCCCCCTCTCCCTCCTCATGTGTCTATCCCACGTCTCTCCGCTGTCTCTCCCCTCTCTCATTCCTCTTCCCTGTCTCTCCCTCCTCTCCCCAGCACTCTCCACTCTCCCTGTCGCTCCCCCCTGACTTGGTGCATGCGTGTTAGGGGCGCTACACATCAGCCCTTTTAAATTCGAAGCCTGTAACTCCAACGTGAAACTCACAACAGCTGCAGGCTTGAAATTCGGCAGAGTTATGGTGCTATTAAATTAGAATGGGCTGCGAGCTACGTGCTTGAGACGTAATCAATTAGTGTAGACGATAGTTACGAGTATAGACAGACCCGATAGAAAAAGATTGTCAGCGTTACGTCACTGAAAAAGGGGAGGGTAGATTTCAAAGTCCTAGGGGCTACAATTACAGTTTGCGATCTGGCCCACAGGCCACAATTATGCAATATTAATAAAGCCGTAAATATGATATTCTATTACATGTGAATTACAGTATATGTCTCAACATAACACGGAAACCAAACATGAAATAAAGTATTTTTTAGGCAGATTTGCGGGCTTGAGAATGTTGTGCTATTAATTCTATGACCTAACATCACTTTCCCTTTTATATAAAGTACAGTAGTGTGTTTTTATTTGCATTTACAGGGCTACGTATTGGACTTTACCCCCCTTGCGAGTCCTCTCCAGCACACATTGGGCTTTGGGCTCCATTTGCGTGTTACGGGCCAGCTCGCTGGTGACTTTGTTGCAATTTAATAGAATGATTGGATTTGTAGAGGTCACGGGCTTGACAGATCAAAGAATTTGCAGGCCACAAAGCTCCACGTTCACGTTTCGTAGACATTTTTCGGCCATTCTGCGTCTTACACTCAAGTCGGCGGCGGCCTGCTTTACAGGGCTAATTTAATAACCGTAAGTCCTAATATTAACGTTACGGTCTACGTTTTAACACGTAGCCCGAATTTAATAGGGCTGTATGACAACTATTATACTGATGCTGACAGACTTCCAGGACTGAATAAAAGAGCAGGGCCCAGGAGTTTAACCCTCCTCCTTACTGTCGCAGCCAACTAATAGTGCAAGATGAAAACTCCCATGATGCAAACTGCGCCTGCTATGTGTAAGAGTTTCTGGCAAAATGCTTTTATGCATCTGTCTTAAATAGCTACTAATGTGTTAGTTTTTTACATACTTCACAATGATGTGAAACTTTTCCTAAAGTACGGTGATGCTTTTCGATCGGCTTGTGTTGGAATATGGAGTACTATTTTGGGCACCACTACATAAAAAGGACATTTTAAAATGGGGAAAAGTACAGAGAAGGGCAACAAAACTAATAAGGGGAATGGAGGGGCTAAGTTATGAAGAAAGACGAACCAAATTAAACTTATTTTCTCTAGAAAAAAGGCGTCTAAGAGGAGATATGATTACCTTATATAAATACATCTAGGGTCAATACAAGGCTTTGTCAAGTGAGCTTTTTGTGCCAAGAGATTTTCAACTGACAAGGGGACATCCCTTGAGGTTAGAAGTAAAAAGATTTCACCTTAAAGAAAGAAAAGGGTTCTTCACAGTAAGGGTGGTTAATCTGTGGAATTCTCCACCAAAGGAGGTGGTGACAGCGGATTCAATAGATAACTTTAAAAAGGGATTGGATATATGCTTAAATAAAAAGGGTATTCAGGGTTATCCTGGAAAATTAAAGAGAGGGTATTGATCCAGGGAGGAATCCGTATTTGGTGTCAGGAAGGAATTTTATATATTTTTATCGCTTTTTGAGACAATTGGCAAAGTTTCAATTGTTTTTTTTTTCTGTTTGCCTTCCTCTGGATAACAATTAACCCACATATTGCAGATCAGAGGAGATCTAAAAAGGTTGAACTTGATGGACTAAAAGTCTTTTTCCAACCTCAATTACTATGTAACTATTAGCCACATTAAATTTGAAGTCTGTAATTACGTGAGACCTGCAATGGCTACGGGGTTGAATTTTGCAGAGTTACAGAGCTATTAAATTAGAGCAGCATGCAAGCCCGTAAACCATTTGTCGAACGTTGGATGCGCGGCTGTGAACTTGATCAATTAGTAAAACCTGTAGTTACGAGTTTAGATGGAGCCAATGGCAACAGAGATCGTCAGAATGACGTCACTGAAAATGGAGGTGGGATTTCAAAGTCTTACGGATTTGAATTACGAGTTACGATCGGACCCACATTCCAGAAATGATGCAATATTGATAAAGTCGTAAATATGATATTCTATTACATACGAGTTCCATTATATGTATTAACACATTGATTGCTGGGATCGATATAACACAGAAATTAAACATAAAATAAAGTATTTTATATTAGAGATTTGCGGGCGTGAGAATGTTGTGCTATTAATTCTTATACCTAACATCACTTTCCTTTTTATTATATGTACAGTAGTGTGTGTATATTTGCATCTACAGTGCTACGTATAGGACTTTTAGCCCCTTGTGGGTCCTCTTTAGCACTCGTAGGCTTTTTGGCTCCATTTGCAGGTTACATGCTTGAACGCCAGTGATTTCGTTGCAATTTAATAATGTGATTCGAACATAGGAAGGTAATAGTTACGGGCTTGAAAGAACAAAGGATTGCGGGCTCGTAGGGTTTTCTCGCCCCTACCGCGCAAGTCGTCAGCGGATTGCTTTACGGGGCAAATTTAATAGCCGTAAGTCTTGCAGGCTACTTACGGGCTACGGTTTTCAGCGTTTAGGGAATTTGATGTGTCTATAAGTTATCTGTATGCCTCTTTCTTCACATCCCACCCATATGTCTAATCTTGTTAAGAATAAAGACAAAATGCCACTATCAAATCAAAATTGAATATAATAGCTAAAAATTAAATATTTTAGTTATACATTTGAATCTTTCTAAGAAAAGTTTGCCTAATATCAATTAAAGTACTGCAGTAAGATTTCTTCACAGTAACAATTTCATAAGATGGACAAGAGGTTCTTATCAGCGTCCCATTGTACTAGGATCCATTATAATGCATCTTTGAGTAATCTTGTTATTCCATTTCTTTAAAAATAGGTCTATAATTCTATGTAAAATTTTGGGTCCACATATTAATGTAGGAAGTTAATATTTGTTATTATAAGAATAACTAGGAACTTGCCCATCAAAAATGACGGGATTAAAATTGTAAGGCTGGCAATGCTGTTTGTGACACAATTTGAGGCTTTTGGTCCTCTGAGCACCTTTGGCTCTGACTATGAGCCCTGACGCTCATTGCGAGCGCCGCCCAACCCCCCCGTGTACTTCAAGTTTCCTGCTTTGCACTGATCACCATCGGTGCTCATCGCAGGGCTCTCTAAAATGGCGCTTTACACAACTAAACCAACGGCTTTCCCTCGGGCACGCAAAATTACAAATTTAACGGCTGAACCGGGAAATTGAAAAACACATAAAACAAGAAAAATACAAGAAAATTAAATAAAAACACCCTCACATACAGCACGGCGGAAACGCCAGGACGCCTGGGAGTGAGGTTGCATGCAAATTTAAGCCGCATTTGCAGAGTTTCGTCACTCAAAAATCGGCTAAGCGAGAAAAAAAATGGCGAACAAAGAAAATGAAAACGAGGCTAAAGGAGACCGAAGCACGCAAATCACCACCAGGCACGCACAAGTTAGCTGGGAACATAGGAGATACGGAAAATCATTGCAAGCCAAGTAACACAGAAAAAAGCCGGCATTTTACAACACTAAAATTGCAACTAATAACATTACGATTCTAAAATGGCGCTTTATCCGCCTAAACAAATGGTTTTGCCTCGTGCATGCAGCCGATTTGCACACTTGGCACATTGCTGACACTTTCTCCTCAGGTGATCAACAGTCCAACTGTACATTTTCTGCTGCAGGAAAATCCAAAGAGATTGTTAGCTCTTCAGGATATTGATTGCTGCATATTAATTATAAATAGGTAAAGTATATCAATTTATTAATTCATTAATTCATTATTATTATAAAAAAAATATATAAAAATAAAAATAGGCTAAATAGCATATTTTACACTGCCTTTACTTTATGAATACATAAATGCTTCGCACTTTCTAATACATTTATTCATTTGTTCATTAATTAATTAGTAACGTACATAAATTTAATAATTAGTAATTAGTAATTAAAAAAACATTTACATTTTACAGGGACTTATATATATGTATTACTGCTCATTGGCTGGCAGCGATAGGAGGCTCAAAGCAGTTAAAGATTGAAATCACTTTATTATGCTCTGAGACCTGCAAAAATGTCTAATTTACACCGCACTAAAAAAAAAGTATATTTTACACTGCACTTACATGTCTGTATTACTGCTCATTGGCTGACAGCGATAGGACTCTCAAAGCAGTTACATTTTTAAATCACTTTATTATGCTCTGAGACCTCCAAAAAATTAATAGTTTACACTGTACTAAAAAAAATGTATATTTTACTCTGTACTTATATATCTGTCTTTGCGATGAGCGTCGAAGGTGTTCGTTGCAAAGCAGGAAACCTCAAGTACACGAGGGGAGAGGCTTGCAATGACCCCCGGAAGTCCTCAGAGGAACAAAAGCCTTACATTGTGTGGCAAACAGAATTGCCATGGCTTCAAAAAATGTTGCCGTCATTTTTGACAGGCAAGTCGCTAGTATATATATAATTATTATGCTAAGGTCTTTGTTTGGCACGTTGAAAGGTACATGTCTGCAGGTTAGATAGTATTACTTGCTTTTGTTCTGGAGTCCCAAGCCAAGCTCAGATTAGATGGACTTAATGGATCTTATCTGCTATGAAATCATCTACGTTTTTGTTCAGTTGTACATTGGAGAAACATACACTCTAAAAGCCTCTGTGATGGTCAAGTTTTCATCACTTTTAAGAAGTGAACGCCAGTATAAAAACCTTTCAATATATTGTGAAGTTGAGCTTTTGTAAGAAAACATATTATTATTATTATCATTATTATGTTATCACTAGTGACTTGCCCGTCAAAAAAAGTTCAACAATAGAATTGTAAGGCAGGTAATGCTGTTTGGTACATAAAGTAAGTATTTTAGTTGTGTGAGTACCGTCGGCGCTCATTGCAAGCCTCTTGGTTGGTGTATGTTTGGTTATTCAAGTTCCTTTGGCTCTCATTGCAAGGTTTGTGCTGATGGCCTTTTGGCTCACATTGTGAGCCTCTCCCCTGGTGTAGTTGTGGTCCTCTAAACACCGTTGGCGCTCCTTGTGAGGCGTGAGCTGATCGGCTTTAGCGCTTATTGTGACTCTGTTATTTATTTTTTATTTTTTTCTCTGTGTATGTATTTTTTAATGTTAATTAATTAATTTGTAAAGTTAGAAATTAATATACTTTACCTATTTGTAATTAATATATGCAGGAAGCAATATGCTGAAAAGCTAACAATCTGTTTTGCTGTTCCTGCAGCATACAATGTAGATTTGCAGTGTTGGTGACCTGAGGTGTAAGTGTCAGCAATGTGTGCAGTGTGTAGTGTAAATAGGCTGCGTGCACAAGGGGAAGCCGTTTGTTTAGCACTGTAGTTCTGCATTTTGTAATGTTATTAGTTTGCAGTTAGTGTTGTAAAATGGCTGCGATTGTACTTAAACCTTGTATAGCACTATGGAATATGGTGGCGCGTTACAAGTAAATCACAAACCTAGATCTCATCAGTGCGACCTTGCCAAAATCTGTTGGTAATGCAACGTTAAAACTGCGGGCTCCTTGCGCCGGTGGACATGAGTGCCGTAGATGAGCGCTCATCTCCACCAGCGCAGTGAGCGCCTTCGTCGCTCCCTTTCTAAGTCGTATGAGTCGTAGGGTTGAGCGCCTATGGCGCTCATCTTCACCAACGCAGTGAGCGTCTTTGGCGCTCCCTGCCTAAGTCGTACAGGGTCATAGGGATGAGCGCCTACGGCGCTCATCTCCACCGGCGCAAGGAGCCCGCAGTTTTAACGTTGCGTTACCAACGGATTTTGGCAAGGTCGCACTGATGAGAACTATATATGTGATTTACTTGTAACGCGCCACCATATTCCGTAGTGCTATACAAGGTTTAAGTACAATACAACATATAACACAAAATAATGGAGGGCCCTGTCTTTGAGCTTAAAACCAAATGTACATAGATCTTGTTCTCAAAGCACTGACACATGATAGAAAACTCACAATCTTAATGTGCAGCTGTGCTTATTAAGGCTAAAGGTGACAAGCTTTTTTAAACAAATGAGTTGTTTTAGTGATTTTTTAAAAGTTTTGAGGCAGCACAAGAAATGTCCTGAAGGCGGGAGTGGGAGGAGGTTATAAGAAATGAGGAAAGAAGAAGGTCATTAGCAGAGTGAAAAGGGAGATTTGGGGAGATGAGAGAAGATATAAGGGAGTGCACTGCTGTTGAGGGCTTTATATTTATTTATTTTTATTCTGGAGGCATCGGGAAGCCAATGGAGATATTGACAGAGAGGATCTGCAGAAACTGAGCATTGAGTATCGTAGATCAGTCTAGTGGAGGCATTCATTATGGTTTGAATTGGAGACAGACAAGTGATAGAGAGGCCAGCAAGGAGCGAGTTTCAGTAGTCGAGTCGAGATATGATGTGAGAATACATTACACGTATTTTGTAGATGTTTTCTTAGGTGAAACTGACATGATTTTGTTATTGATTTGTATGTGAGGAATAAAAGCGAGGGACAGGGTCCAGTAGAACCCCAAGAAAACAGGTTTGGGAGGTAGGGGTGCAGATGCATTGTCAACAGTGAGAGATATTTGAGGAGTGGAAGCAGTGGTAGATGGTGGGAGGGAGATAGTCTAGTGGAGAGAGAGAGAGACAAGGAGTTCCAAGGAGTAGAGGCAGCACAAGAAAAGTCCTGAAGATAGGAATGAGAGGATATGATAGAAAAAGGTCTTCTTTAGCAAAGCAAAGAGGGTGGTTGGGCAGTATTTTGAGATAATAGTAGAGATATAAGGGGGTGCACTGTTGTTGACAACTATATACATAAGGGCTCATGATTTTCCATTTTTATTTGGGGAAGCCAGTGGAGGGACTGACAGAGAGGTGCTGCAGACACTGGGTGTTGAGTATGGTAGATAAGTCTAGTGGAGGCATTCATTATGAATTGGAGTGGAGACAGAGGGTTGATGGAGAGACCAGCAAGGAGCGAGTTGCAGTAGTTGAGGCGAGATATGATGAGAGAAAGAATTAGAATTTTAGTTGTGTCTTGTGTAAGATAGTGATGTATTTTGGACATGTTTTTTTAGGTGAAATAGACAAGATTTTGTGATTGATTGTATGTGAGGAACAAGAGGGCAGGGTACAGTAGAACCCCAAGAAATTGGGCCTGGGAGGTGGGAGTGATGATGGCAATGTCAACTTTGAGAGATGTTTGAGGAGGGGAAGCTGTGGTGGGTGGTGGGAAGACTAGTAGCTCCTTTTTTTTTTTTTATTATTTTTCAGAAATGTATATTTACAAAACACAGTATACACAAAAATCATCAATTTACATCAACAAAATATTCTTCATAAAAATAAAGAGCAGGCCATATTTAAACAACATATAACAAACATATAACAAACATAAAAACAGTAGTTTTTAGTTAGTGAACTTCTATCCAAAAGCAAGGTCTTCACTAACTAAAAACTTCTGTAAAAAAATATGCTATGTGCTTATATATAGCGCTTTTCAATTGGCCGAATCGCAATTTAATAAGGCTCTTAGTCACCAGAGCTTTTTAATTTGATCAAAAAGCTACCACACATGGGCATGTGTGCCTAATTACCTGGATTTTCCTGTGGGCTATTTTACTTAAGAAAGCTGTAACAATATGCCATCTCTGTAATCTTATATTAATTTCAGTTACTTCAAAAGCTCTGAACCAATGTTTCGCCTTCCATTTTGTATATAATACACTTTCCCATTTTAACATTCCCAGTGATTTATACGTTTCAGATAGTATCTCAATAATTTTAAATGTGAAATCATACAATGTTTTGTGTTTTCATTAAACATATTTTCAAAAGTGGTAAATTCTCTTGGATTTTTTAGATTGTAGTCCAAACTAAACAGCACATGTTTTAATGTATTACATTTTAACCAATTGTCCTTTGGAATATTATTGTTCATAACAAGCACATCAGATGATCTAAATATACCATTATGGTACAGCTCATGCAGAAATTTCAATTTCAAAGGGTCCCAAATCACCTTTTATTATGGTAAAAAGGAATCATAAATCATCTGTATTGGGACAACGGAAGACGGAAAAGATGCTAGTTTCCATCTATCATTGCACCAATGATTCAAATAAGCTCTTACAACCAATGGCACAACCAATAGTGATTTTTTATCTAAAGCTTTATACCATGGCAAATATTCAACTTTTACCTTACGGAATATAATTATTTCAATTTGTACAAATTTCAAACTATGGTCATTACTACAGAGTTTCAGAAAGTGATATAAGGCTACTGCCTCTGAATAATCTAACAAATTAGGTGAGGCAAGACCACCTCAACCATATTTTCTCTTCACTGTTAGTTTGAGCCTATTTCCCCATAATTAATAAAGTAATCTAATACATGTAATTTTGGGTAGGATGAACATTTTAGTAGCTGCAATCCTACCCATCCATGAAAGATTTATTTTTTCCAATTGATCATATTAACATGAAAAAACAGTTTGTCAAAGTGTGTTTTAGCTAAGAATTTCAAATTAGGGGTGAAGTCTATCCCTAGATGGGTAATGCCATTATGATTCAAATTAAAGGGGAGTTTTTTTCATCTTTATCCATATTTAACATTAATACTACTTTCTTTAAAGAGTTTCATTTGTAATATGAAACATTATCGTATAGATAAATAATTTTCGGTAAGTGATTGCGTTTAAGGGATCTGTTATTAAATAAGATAATTTTACTTATTAAACCATCTATTACCAAGCCATTTATATCTTTTTTATATTTAATAAATTCTACCAGGGGTTCAATAGTAAGTGCAAAAATCAACAGTGACAAGGGACATCCTTGTACCATTATTTACCAAAAAGCTATCCGACCTGAAATCTACTGCAGAGACAATTGCAGAAACGTTGGTATATATTGCTTTTATAGAGTGAGAGAAAAACTTGCCGAAAACCAAATTCATTCAAAGTTAACTCCAAAAAATGCCAGTTAAAGGGCTAGTTAATTCAGCATGATTTGGACGACACTGGTGGAAATATTTCATGAAGGCGGGTTGAAATACTTTTTGAATTTTTTAAATACGTTGGCAAAGATATCTTATTTTAAAAAGATTATGATTTTGTGTATGTTTACATCTCTCAGACCGCCTCCTCTCTGCCTCACAGCACAGACAGAGTGTTGTTCACCAATCACCAATGGAAATTATTTGACTGAAAGAGTGTATGGGCCTCATTCTATTACCGGCCGTAGGAGATGCGGGGCCGCAAGGACCGGCCGCAAGCTATTCTGCTATTCTATTCCCCTCCGGCCGGGGATTCCGTCAGGCTTGCGGCCGGTGCCTTGCTATCTCTTGCTAAAACGGCCGCAAGAGTTTTGCAATTCAATTGCTACGGGAAACCTCTCTGCAAGGCTAAAAGCGAGCCGCTGCTTACTTGCAGGAAAGAGGTCCCGCTAGCACCAATTAAGCACATAAAATAGCCCAAATAAAGCCACCCTGCACTTTGAGAAGACTATAAAGGGATTTTAGGTGTTAGAAAAAATAGCACATAATTACCCTATACTCAAATCCGTAAAATATTTTATTTTTAATATCCGTAAAATATCCATGTAAAAAGTCCAGAGTGCTTGGAGCACCTCAGACACGCCCACGCCGCAGCCGGAAAATAAACAGTTAATTTGAACTTGGGTTTGGGCTGATGTGCAAGCTTGAGAGTGGGTTACTTTTAATCCTCATGTCCCCCAATATGATCCCTAGCATTTACAGAGCTGTACAGTGCAGGCTTGAATTTATTTTTGAGTTTTTAGATTTCTGCGCTTACGGCCGGTTCCAAGATATGCGGCCGGCCGTAAAAGGAGATCCTTGCGGCGCCGTATAATAGAATCGCGAGTTAACTGAACCCCCGCAAGGAATCGCAGCCTTACGGCCGATTTACGGCCGCTAATAGAATGAGGCCCTATGTGTTTACCATACCAGTCACTTATAGAGGCTGGATCTCCTGCCCTGTATGTCAGCAGCATTGTTATGTAGAAAGTTCCCTCCTCACAGGAAACCAATGAATGTCTGTGAAAGCAGCAGCGTGCGTCTCTCCCTTTCTCTCTCTCCTCCGTGCCTGCCCTTCTCTGCCTGGGATGTGCTACTTGCACTCTGGGCTTCCAGCTCAACAGAGGAAGTATCCGATTGGCTGATACTTCCCATAGACATATAGCGCAGCGGCTGGTAACACACCTTTGTTTAGTCTAGGGTGAGAGAAGGGGAGGGCAGACACAAAATGTAAACACACCAATAAAAAGAGGCCTGCCACTATTCTAATACATTTATTGTAAAACCTGCACATGCATTTTTGGATGGAAACAAACTTGCTTTGCAAGATGCCGCAGAGCAACTTCTGGGAGGTAAATGGCCCTTTAACTCGATTGAAAGCCTTTTCGGCATCAAGCAATATGGCAACTGTTGAGATTTTCTTGAACTTAGAGCATTAACAAAGGTTTATTAGCTTATGTGTTTCATCAGTTCCATATCTAAATTTAATAAACCCAGTTTGATCTGCGTCAAACAAAAGAGGGTTAATCCTTAGAGCTAAGATCTTTGCATACATTTTTATATTAGTGTTTAAAAGTGAGATCGGCCAATAGTTTGTACAAATAGAAATATCTTTCCCTTCTTTAGGGATCGTAACAATGGCAGCTTCTTACATTTCTGCTAGCACAGAAACTAAATCTCTTATTTCATAAAAAAATATTTTTAAGATGTCTAATGAGAGATGTCGTTGTCAGAGATATCTTCCTCCAATGTTTTTAATTGGTCATATATTTTAGGGAGATTTATAAATGTTCAAAAATATTTCCTATCTCTTTGGGATTACAATGGAAATTTCCATTTTGATTGTCCTTTTTTTTATATTCTCTTATTGACATTTTTATTTTTAACTTGATATGCCAGAATTTTGCCCATTTTATTGCCAACCTGGTAATATTTTGCTGTAATAGCCATATCTTCTTATCAACCTTTATGTACAAAATCTTTCTGATCTGAGCTTGAATCTTAGAGATCTCACAAGACAACACCGAGTCTGGAGACAGCTTATTTAACCTTTCTACTTTGACATGCAGAGTTTGAGTTGATGGGCGGACATCCAGGAGTATATGCTTTAGAGGCAGTTTGCAATTCGCACCAGAAGAGAGGGGGATAGATCTGGTGCTGAGAGGTAGATTTGAGTGTCACCTGCATAGAGATGATACTCAAGAGGAGGGGGCCAAGGACTGAACTCTGGGGTACGGCGACAGAGGGTGAGGAGAAGAAGAGGTGCCAGAGAAGGAGAAACTAAATGTACAATCTTGCACTGAAGTATACTGTTTGCCCTTGATCTTTAGTCTGGAGCACCTCCCATTTTATTAAAACTGTGGCCAGACTTTATCATTAGTTGTGCAGTAAATAGGCATATGCAGGAACCTTTCCTCCACACTCTGGAAATGTTTGGAATAGATGTGAAGAGCTCTAGAGTAATTATCAAGCGAAAACTTGAAACGTTCAATGTAAGTTTATCACAAAAAAAATATTTTTTGAATCACAAAAAAAAAAGAAAATCTGTTTATACTGATCTATATTTCTGAAACGTCATGAAAGCTGGGCTATTACCAATTTTACTGTATTTTTAAAAGGGCTCTGAAGTCAACATGTGTGTTTCTGAGCAATAAGAAAGACAAGCATATAGAAAAAAAATTTCCTTTTTAAAATTGCTACTAAATTAACTTTGTTTGGAGGTTTGAAGTTAGTGATTTTTGTCTACTTCTAACCTGCCCTTGCATTATCAGAATTGCACTGGCTGGTGGTACTAACTAGAATCAGGTGTGGAGGTTGTAGAAGGAACTGTTACACTTTCTATATAAGCTCTATATTTATATTGTTCTTTTTCACCCAGAGCACGTAAACCTATACACTGGTGGTTAAGTATCTGAAGTGTTAATGTGTTAATAGCAATTTTTGCTGTAAATATATATAAACTAGTAATGGGTATTGTAAGAAAGAGTTGTATTTTCTATATTAGATCTATAATATTTAAAATTTCCTTGTCATCCATTGCACAGACATAACATAGTGGTTAACTGACAAATATGGGTGTTGAAATGCTTTTAAAATAAATATTAAAACAAAATAAAAATAAATAAAAACTATTAATGCATATCTTTACCATGCTCTGTGTGACATCATTCTGAGGGTCTAATTTGTATATTCCAACAAACAGTTCAGTATTGCTCCAGAAGAAGAAAAGGTCCCCTTTTTTGAAAACTTTTCTCTTTATATTGGTTAGTAGTCCAATAAAAATAATATTCGTTAATACTGCAATGCTCTGATTTTTGGGGGATATAAAGAAAGATGATTCAAGCCTACAGTTCTAAACAGATGATTTTACCCATCTCCCTGCAGGGTAAAAACATAGGGCCTCATTCTATTATCGGCCGTAAATCGGCCGTAAGGCTGCGATTCCTTGCGAGGGTTCAGTTAACTCGCGATTCTATTATACGGCCCCGCAAGGATCTCCTCTTACGGCCGGCCGCATATCTTGGAACCGGCCGTAAACTGTGAAATATAAAAACTCAAAAATAAATTCAAGCCTGCACTGTACAGCTCTGTAAATGCTAGGGATCATATTGGGGGACATGAGGAATAAAAGGAACCCACTCTCAAGCTTGCACATCTGCCCAAACCCGAGTTCAAATTAACTGTTTATTTGCCGGCTGCGGCGTGGGCGTGTCTGAGGTGCTCCAAGCACTCTGGACTTTTTACATGTATATTTTACGGATATTAAAAATGAAATATTTTACGGATTTAAATACAGGATAATTATGTGCTATTTTTTCTAACACCTAAAATCCCTTTATAGTCTTCTCAAAGTGCAGGATGGCTTTATTTGAGCTATTTTATGTGCTTAATTGGTGCTAGCGAGACCTTTTTCCTGCAAGTAACTGCGGCTCGTTTTTAGCCTTGCAGAGAGGTTTCCCGGAGCAATTGAATTGCAAATCTCTTGCGGCCGTTTTAGATCAAAGGCTTTCCTCCGGCGCGATCGGCCGCAAGAGATAGCAAGGCACCGGCCGCAAGCCTGCCGGAGCCTACGGCCGTAAGGGAATAGAATAGCAGAATAGCTTGCGGCCGGTCCTTGCGGCCCCGCAGCGGCTGCGGCCGATAATAGAATGAGGCCCATAGTATAGAAGTCCATAAACCTAAAATATAATCAGTGCGACAGTCACAATCTACAAAAATCAAATATTTGCTTTGTAACAATACCACTTTTATTAGTCTTCAAGTATCATGTGTCCATGCTAGTGCTACTTGAATTGTTTTTGTAAATACTATATTTCCAAAAAGAAGAAAGAGGAGCAATTATTACTGTTGTGAGCACTCTTCACCAGGGTAGCAATCTATATTAAAACGTAACTTAATTGCTTCATTTATCAGATATCTTCCATGCAGGCATTACTAGAGCAATCTGATAAATGAAGTAACACATAACACAAAGAATAAACTAAGTGTATTTAAAGGGATATCTAAGTTTGCTGGATTAATACATTTCTGCACTCTATAGGCAAACAGCAGCCTATATGCATACATCACATCTCATAAAACATTTTATTTTTATCAATATCTAAAAATCTCTAATGATTGTGTTGACATCCCCCAGGGGGTATCTACACAACTTCATGATCCCCACCCAATCAGCATGTAGCATCCGGGGAGCAATATTAACCCACTATTTACCTGCTCTTGCTTGCTCAGCCAATAGGAGAGCAGTGTTGTCAGCTTCCCAGTCATTGCTGGGATATGACTCATCCCTGCTTTCTGACTATGCTGTGTGCTGTTGCCATAGCAACTAACATAGTGCTATGTCTCAAATCTTTCATCTAACAGGATTGGCCAAAACAAATTGGAGGGGGTGTTAACCCTAAATTTAATCTAACCTTATTAGATTTTGCTAGCTTTAAGGTAAGTGTTTAAATGTTTATTTTGGTATTTTTTTCATGCAACATAATTTTTAAATATACTATTAATTCTCCTCTATCAGATGCATTCATAATCCAGGAAACTTACATATTCCTTTAGAGACCAATTTACCCACCGTTGATATAATATGGTGATACTTTTGATATTTTTCACACAAATACAATGTCATAATACAGACAGCTGTTTCCTTTCTTTTTACCACCTTCATGATGACAAATATGGTGATTGGATAATCCTAATGTTGTCATAATAAGGGGAGTAGTTTCTCCTTTTAATACAGGGTCACTTCGGCTTGAGTGCCATTTGCTCTTTCGGATTCTCCCTGAGAAATTAAAGATGAAATGCATTAGAGAGCTGGGGGGGAGATACTGCCCTTCTATGAGATATTTTAGAAATATGAAATATGGAGATCATAAAGAAAAAGAGATTTATATACTCTATTATACATATAAAACAGAGAACTATTTTATAAAAGATATTGCTCATTAGAGAGAAATAGAATATGTAGAGAAACTTTATATTTCAAGACCTTATAGATTTTAGGAAAAATTAATGTAGACCTAGACTTGGTTTAAGATTATTTTTTTCTCTCTGATCCCCATGAAAGAAAAAGCCAAAAAATATTTTAAACACGATTTATCTTTGTTAGTTTTTATAAAATATGTAAGATTCCTGAAGATTTGAATATAGGAAAAATAAAAGTTAAGTCTTAAAATAGATTACAGTCACAGTCTGAACTTCATTATCAATGCAGATTCTTATGGGAAGTGCTTCAGGGGCTATACGTGCAAAAAGTAAAAATGACAACATCAAGGTCAATTCTTGATTAATTTAAAAAACATAAACAACTTTTCCACATGCTTCTCAGCCATTAAATCACAATAAATGGTACAGAGCACAAATTGTGACTTCAGAGTCCCTTTTATTGCAACATACATCAATTTTCATTATGAAAAATAAGATTTATTAAGCTGTTTTCATATAAAGCACATCCAACAATGTTGGTTACCATTGTTACTATTTATTAGCTAAGGCATAAATATATCAGTGTGAGATTGTTAGTTTGGACGGTTCATGATAACTTGATACCCAGAACTTGCTTAATCCCTGCTATTTTTAGACATGCGTATAACATGATATTTATTTCTATATGTTGTCATTCGTCCTACGATTACTATTAATAAGTCTGTTTACTGCAATGTTTCTCACAGACTTTGTATGTAATCAGTTTTAAATTTAACACTACTGCCTATGAAGTGGCATCAGAACTAATATGATCCTGTCTTGGATTTAACAATTAAACTCTGAAGTCTAAAATGAATAACCTTCTCATGTGCTTTCCAGTACACCGACTTCTTCAAGGCTCTCTTAATAGGCATGTTCAGAGCTAGCTTCTAAAAGTAGATATATTATTAATACTTAAAAGGACATTAAAAGGATAAATACGGTAGATGTGTTTACAATGTATTGTTTTTTAACAAAAATTAATTTTATTACCAGATATTTTACATTGAATTTTACATTTTATTATCTCTAAGCAAACTAAATTATAGCAATTGTTATGAAATGGCAATGATATCTATATGAGCTTGACCAAAAATCATCAGAACTGTAAAGTGACAATTGTTTTATTTTGCCACCCCACAGGAGACTAAGTAAAAAAAAAGTCTATTTGGGCTTTTTTGCAGATATCAACATATCCACTGAACTTACTCACTAAGAAGGCCACATGGAAACGGGCAGAGGGCCACATATGGCACTAGGGCCTGAGATATGCCACACATTATTTAAAGTATCAAGCTACATACATAAGGAGTGCTCATACATAGTTTTCTACAAGTAGTCATTTATGCCATTTTGTTTACAAAATATATATTATTTTCAAAACCGTATGTTGAATATGTTATGACTCCTGTGTTAATCACTTTCTTGACCCCAATTAGATGTCATGGAAAAAAAAATCAGGGCTGGATTTCCAACTGCTCAGAATAACTAGGGCTGCAGGAAATCCCCATATCCATATCTCACACTGATTTTCAGCATCACTTTCTTTCTTTTTTTGGTTTCCCTTTTCTTTGCCCTCTCATTCCTTCATTAAATCTCCTACTCTTCACTCTAATGGCTTTATGTTTGATGCATGTTAGTGCCATATGGCTCCAAACCCGTAACCATTACCTCTTTCTCCCCTCCCTTCAGTTCAAATCACACCACCACCACATCTTCCTATCAGCCCCATGTATATTTTTCACCTTCCTCTCCTAGAAATATTACTCTTCCATAATCTTGTCTAATCTTCCTCCTGTTTACAAGGTGTAACAGTTTCCCAATAGAATTATATTAGAACTTGCCTTGGATTTTTAAAAAAAAAATGGGGAAATTGTTTTAAATACTGCAAAATATATACAGTCTCTGATTTAATAACTACTATATGCAACTAGTATTAATAAGGGCACCTACTGCTTTTTATATTTACAGAATAGTTACATGGATGGTGATCTTATTATGTTTAATACTATTGCTAATACCACTTTGTTCTGGTAGAGTTTCAATAAAAATGAATGAATATCTGCATCCAAGGTCCCTTCTAGATGACTAATAAAGTCAGGGACAATGTTTGCCACCAGTAAGGAAAGTGGAACACAATACTGTAGTTACAAGTTAGAACTATATTTCTTTTTTTATTTATTTTCTAAAAACATTTTGCATGTAATCACATCAAGTTTTTCAAAATAACATGCTATAAAGGCAGCCTATATGGGTGTTCAGTAGGGGCTTTATTTTACCGGGACACTGAAGACTGTATCTTTCACCATCTTTCACCACCGACCCAGTACTTTTTTATCAGAATATCTGAAGTGAAGATTCTCTTCCTGTCAACTGCACAAACAATTACGGTAAATACCTTTCATATCAGAACATTATGCTTTCTTAGCTTGGATCATGCAGTATATATCAGTGGCACGAGGGTATCTAAAAACATTTTTCTCATCAGTATCTTGTTTTTGTCAAAGATGTATAGCCACAGAACCCACTTCACGTTTCAGGATACAGCTTCATTTAAAACATTCCACTAGAATCTGTAGGGCACGTCTGCTTATATATTTTGATTGTTTATGTATATATCTAATTGTGACTGATCAGAAACTAGTGAACTGCCACCAGGATTCACTCTTTATACCAGCTTGCTGGAGCTGCAAGCAGATCATAATATTCTCTGGACCAATGAGAATACAAGCACTTAGTAGGAGATCTGCAACAGTTGGTAAATGATCTTTAGCCCAAGACATGTCTCTCCAAATACTCTTTACTGAATGACACACACATTTTGTGTACAGTGAAACACATTAAAACATTTCTATATAAAGATAGCTCCACTTGGCAGTAGCTATTGGAACCTTGTTTTAGTCCAATTAAGCCCCCTTCATGGCTAGTGCCTGAGAGCCTAACTACATGGATGTGCAAGCTCTTTGTACCCTCAAATTCACATTGTCCTCTTCCAGTATCATAATATTAAACACTGAAATTCTACAATTATCTGACCACTGGGCGAGGAGGATCTCACATTCATTGCAAAACTCCCCATTCGGAACAAGACATATCGGGTTTTGTCCATACCTTTCTCTTTTGGTTATTTCTCTCCTATGTTCTGGGATTTCTGTGGCTGTAGCCAGAGCAGGAGTATCCTGTTGGACTGTGTTGCTGCCAAATCACAAGGCAGACGTTGAGTGTTTGAAAGAGGTGCTATGATCACTGTCTTCCTACTCCTGATGTGTTGTAAGGCTTGGAACCTGGTTTAATGAACTTAGCCACATAGTATAAGGAGACCATTATGTCTTCTCACAACTCTAAGGCCACCATAATTGTTTTGGTATTTCCTATCATAGTCATGTGTTGATGTCAATATCTAGTGACCAAAATGTCTCCCCTTTGGAATTATAGGCTCCTGAAATTGTGGAAGCCCAACAAGTACTGTATCTACTTCAGAATCACATTGCATACCCTACTGATGGCTTCAGCATGTGACACCTTTTCCTCAGGCAACTCCTTCTGTTGTATCAGGCTATACTTTGTAGCTAGCAGTTCCTCAGTATGCCCCAGCAGTGTTGCACAAATCTCTTGCTGTATGTACATAATATTGAGCACCAGATGGACAAGCACTCATGTAATACAACCCCTAAAAAACTCAGCAATGTAACAGGAAGCAATCCGGTCTCGTCAGCAACAATCTGATAGCTGCTTCAATATCCACCTTACCTATCAATGCACTTTGTCCTCAGCATTCCACTATCTTTATTGCCTTATAAAATAATTAACACTGCACGGTACTCTGGTCATTGTCTATGGTGTCATTGACAGGAGGTGAAATATATAAACTTTCCATTGACCATATTAGGACAAGTCTAAGGGGGATGGGGATTAAGGGGCCACCGTTGTCTCCTAAATATAATTTACAATACTTTTGTACATCATCATTATATACAGTATTTCTGTAGGAGAATATTGCTTATCACCTGTATTGACATTTGCTTTATGGAAGTACATTTTGCACCATATGGGCCACATTTGAATATTGATTCTAAGCTTCACAGCGTATAGTTACATTACCCTGTTTTTACCTTTTCCTAATCTAACACATGCTGCTTATATTAGAAACACACATTACATGGAGTCATTCTATACACATACAAACTTATTTTATTTATAAATAAAACTTGTTTTCCACGCCCCCAAAGCTGCTTACATAGGTACAGTGTACCTCCCAGTAGAAACACAGCATTTGGGTATGGATTTTAACACTTTACTAACCTTCAAGCCAGCAGCAGCCCAATGCCGAGATCTTACGCAGCAGTGTCTGGTTCCTCCTGCTTCCTGTTGCAGAGGACTACACATCCCATGATTCCTTTCTACATAAGCTGCTATTACATATTGCTACAATTTATTAAAATATATAGCTGCCTGTGATTGTCCAAAACAAATTTGGTATTTTATGCTATTTTTACAACACTGATAGATCAATTTTTACTAAAGCTAGAAAAAACAAATCCGATAATGGAAAGGTATGGCAAATGCTCAAAATATTCCTTATAAAATTCCTTCCATTAAAGATAGATAATAAATAAATATGGTGAATCATACAAGACTAATTAAAGTCCATATACTACATACACACTAGTTGTATTATATACAACTATTGTATTATGTATATGTATTAAACAAAACATTTAAAATGGAAATCAAGTACTGGTACTTATAAAGTCCCGAGTCAGTTCAAATCGTAATTGCCCAGATTCTTCTCCTCCAGAAAACTGATGATGCAAGTTTTTCAATAATCAAATAGTAGAAATATCTTGATTCATAGGAGCAGCTCCTCATATGAACTCAGGCCACAACAGAGTTCTTGATACTATAAGATGAGAGAAAACAAGAAGAGAGAGCGCACACTTCTTCATAGTGCAATTTATTACAATATAGGACAATAAATAAAATAAATAAACCAGTAAAATGGACTCTCACATTTTCCAACCTCTATAACAAGAGGTATAGACAAATACACAAACATACGTTCCACAGCAGTTCTTCTCAAACACTTTGGTATGTATACTTCTTCAATTCCATGTCTAGATGAAAAAAATGTCCCAAGAATACAAGTCCAGTTATAGGTGTGGGCAGTCTACTCTACGCAGTCCTGGGTAATTCACAATGTCACTGATGAGTTTGTCTAACTATAAGGGTTTACAATATTGTTAGCCTACTCCCAGGGCACTCTCAGGGGTCAAAAGCCCCAATGGTGCTGGAGTGGCGATAGAGTACTCAGAACTCCAGTATAGACCAAAATGTCCCCCTCTGGTACGACAGCTTACTCAGTGGAGAAGAACAAGTGAGTTCCACTAACAGATAATAATCCAAAACAGTTAGAAATATCATAAAAACAATATAATATATGAGCTAGCTAGTAAATAAATTAAAACAAAAAGAAAAATTGACACTCCTTGATGCCTGTTAAAAAGTCTGTTTCGTCTGTTCTAACCGTCTTTCTCAATGGATATCAATATAGGCTCTCACCCAAATCACCAGAGATAGCTATTCTCTCTTAAGATGTATGTCTTCAAACAAACTTATCAGTGACATTGTGAATTACCCAGGACTGCATAGGGTAGACTGCCCACACCTATAACTGGACATGTATTCCTGGGACATTTTTTCATCTAGACCTGGAATTGACGAAGTATACATACCAAAGTGTTTGAGAAGAACCGCTGTGGAACGTATATTTTTGTATTTGTCTATACCTCTTGTTATAGAGGTTGGAAAATGTGAGAGTCCATTTTACTGGTTTATTTATTTTATTTATTGTACTATATAGTAATAAATTGCACTAGGAAGAAGTGTGCACTCTCTCTTCTTGTTTTCTCTCATCTTATGCTATTTTTAGCTTGGATATGCAGGACTGTTAACTGCTTGCAAACTCAAGAGATTTAGAAAACATAATTTTGTTATTTTTTCATGCAATTTTTTGCATACATTATTCTCCTCTATTGGATGCTTAAAGGGATATGTAAGTGAGCTGGGCTTCAAATGCTTCCTAATAAACAGCTACTGATTAGTAGAAAATATGTATTATATTGAAAAGTTGAATGTACTCACATATTTATATGCTAGATACTGATATTTGGAAGTGCACATTCATAGGATGCTTATATAAAGTGTACCCTGCAGTGTACAGTGTGTGACCTCTAAAGGAAACAATGGTTGCTGGGGTCAAAGCTCAAATTGCCCATAAGGAGACAGGCAGAGAGAAAAAAACACACACTACAGCTGCCAGATTGTGATACAAATGTTTCAGTCTTTACTTCCTCCTGATTGGTTAAAACAATTTTTTAAATTGTATACCAGTTTAGCCTGGGTTTGGAGAATGTTAACCCTAAGTTTCAACTGACAGAAATTAAACTATATATTTCTACTAACTTCAAGGTAAGTGTTTAAATGCTTATTTAGTGTTTAAATGCCAAGAAAATGTTTTCATACACTACTAATTCTCCTCAGAAAGCACTCATAATCCAGCTTACTTACATATCCTTTTAAGCTTAAATATGGCTTTAAGGATTACATTTCAGTAGTGATTTGGCTAGAACAGTGACAGGAGTATTATCATTAAAACTTTTGATTTATAAAGCACCATAATCTTGTTTAGGCTTTTATGCAATGGTTACAGAAAATTACAATGAGCTGAGTAAAAACACTAAACATGCTGATATACAAGGTATTGAAAATCCTGCCCAAGAGAGCTTACAATGTAGAGAAGGTGATTGGCAAGTTAAATATAATGGCGTGGAGATATATTATGGATGGATGTAAAGTCAGTAGGATAAATGTCATTGTGAAGGAAGGATGTTTGGGTCAAACATTCCAGATGAATGCAGTGCCAGACTTAACAGACACTAATATCTTGTGCACTGATGATTTAAGAAGAACATTCTTGGCTCACTTGAAATGAGCAATGATGGAGGAAAGGCTATGAAACATCCATTACTAAGGAGGTCATCCACATTGAACTGCACATAAATACTGTATATACCAGAAAAGGGAAATTGTTTAGTTTCCAATGGTTCTTCTTGTATGGGTTACTTCTAGTATGGAATTGGTCAGCATCACAATGGTTGTGTGCATGAGGGTGAGAAAGATTTGCCTGAAACATATACTCAGAGATTAATTTATGAATTTACATCTGCTCTCTCCTTACTAGTATCAAAAGAAAAGACCATTCTGAGTATACTCTCAAGTACGCCAGAGGACGCTACTGAGGATTCTGCATAGTGACATGCAAATGTGGCTCAAAATGTAAAACCCTTTTTGCCTCTAGCCCACTTAACATGGAAATCCATATAGGACTGTGTACGGCACTCATGTAGGTTTCGGAACATAGCCATGGATTAGGTTACAGTGTCAGAAACCTACTCACCGTTTCACCGTTAGATGGCACTCATCAGTGTGAGCGTGGTTCTGGCAACTGAGAAATGAGAGAGGCTCTGACCAGACACTAAATAGTGTTGTGGTAGGTAGTCACAATGATCTTTTATTTCCTTACTGGTTTCTACCCACCACAGCATGCTTACAATTTCCTTATTATTTACTGTACTGTGTAATTATGTGACAAACCGTTATTCTGTTGGCTACACCAATTGTATTTGTATTTAGCCCAAGATGTTATTTTTTCCTGGAATATCTACAGGTGCTGACAGAGTGATATCTGAGGAGATGTCAAAGGTCAGGTGTTGCCAAACACAAATACTCACTGCTTCACAAATTAAGAAGTTACATGGATTTATGACCAGCTATATCTACTTGGCAGAATCACCTTAACTTCTTGCCAAGGCAGTTGTTACATTTAATAATACCCATGCTCATTTATTTTTACCACTTATTTAATTGCTTTGATTTATTAGTTGATTTAGATATACACTGGTGACATTAGATGATTAAATTAGAGCAGACATTTCTTGATTTAACAGTATATCTCCTTTTTTGTCTCTTCATTTCTGCCACGGCTAGTATTTCTCTTCGTTTGCTAAGTTAAGACTTTCAGTTTAAGCAACAAATCAACACCTCCTGCTTGAGATCTGATTCATGAGGATATTGCACCCTAAATAACAAGCTAGGTCCCCTGTTGCTGCATCTTTATTTTCAAACTTGTTTAAGGAGTTTGCGTTTCTTACTCATACTGAGGGTGAATCTCAGTATTCTTCTACTGATCCATAAAATCAGTTGAAATGTAGTGTTCATCAAATAAAGTCAATACATGAGTTACAGTACAGGTTTCCAGAGGAGACCATGCTCTGCTGCCATAGGACTCATTTTTACACTTACCCACGAGCATATGTGGCCAAAGAGGAGAACATATTCTTCAAAAATATGCCAAATTTGGTATTGTTACCACCATTCTGTATGATGTATAAACTAAGTTTTAGTGATACATACACTTAATACGTGCATAATGCTTCATACAGACATATTTTCTGTAGAACAGACACTGATCTTCTATTTTTCACTTAGATTTCGCATGAAAGCAATAGATAAAACAAAAGAAAATGGGACACGATCAGTGCTGGAAACAAAAAGGATTTTGCCCTGAAAGAGTTTCTTTCAGAGGAGATGCATTTGAGAGGCTGAGAGTGATTTTTTTTCTTGAAAAGACAGACAGTTGGGAGGTGCAGTATGCAAAAGTGAGTGTACTTAAGGATTTTCAACCTCATTCATTTTTGACACCCGAGGTCGCAAGTGGAAATCTCAGGCAAATTTTCTATTCAATTGCCTCCATTTTGCAACCTGGAATCGGGTTCCAAGAGACGGCCCTGCAAAAATGGTCGCCATGCAACTCAGAGCTTATACCAGTCTAAAGCCTTTGATGTGTCACTTTCTTAGGGCTGAAAACGCAAATCCCTATTCAGTTGCCCAATCCCTCCCACTCTGAAAAAGTATCCCAGCTCGCAAAGCACAAATGCAGGACCAAGTCCTACTTGTGCTCAGGAGGACCCACAAGGGCTTTAGATGCCCTTACGTATGGTCCCCCGAATGTCCCCACTGCATCTAACATTCTCCCCACACTCCTACATGAGACCCCAATGATGCAGGAGTCATGATTAGGACCCCTGCAGTGTCCTCACATTAACCCTTGCAGTGGGGGTCACGATCGGGATCCCCACTGCAATGAAAAAGTGTAAATTCTTTGCAGGGAGTCCTTAAAGGGCCCGCATCACACTAATAGTGAAGCCCGGCGGGGGTACTTATACCTAATATTAATCTCCTAAATGCTGGGGGTCCCTACATTAACCCTTGCAAATCTTCGCTGCATTCAAAATTCCATTTACCTGCATTGGGGGTCCTTAAAGGACCGTAAAGGTCCTTAAAGGACCCATGCTAAGTACAAACTAACATACAGAGCCACATGAGCCCCTAATTAACCCCATTACTTATGGGGCTCTATACAGAGCCCCATGAACCCATAATTAACCCCATCACTTATGGAGGTCTATACAAACTAACTGGGCATATTTAACCCTAACAGTACCTATTTAACCCTAACTGGGCCTATTTAACCCTAACAGTACCTATTTAACCCTAAATGGGCCTATTTAACGCCCACTGTACCCAGTAAACCCCTATCATATAAACCCCCTACTACCCTACCTTATTGACACCTACACTACCTACCCAACACTCATTATAAAAAATAAAAAAACAACTAATTACTGAAAAAAAAAAAAAAACACCTAATTGCTGAAAATAAAAAAATATATATTACTGAAAATAAAAAACAGAACACTATATAAAATAAAAAAGAACATTTTAAAAAATAAAAAAGAATGCATAAAATTACTGAAAATAAAAAAAATAATTTACAAAAAATAACAAAACCTAATTTACAAAAAATAATAAAACCTAAATTACAAAAAATAAAAAGGCATAAAGTACATAAGATAAAATATACATTACATATAAATTAACCCATAAAAAATACAAATTAACCCCTAACTACATACATTAACCCCTAAATAAATACATTAATACTCCTATCTGCCAACAAATTAACCCCTAACTACATACATTAACACCCTAACTATATACATTAATAACCTAACTATATACATTACACCCCTAACTACATACATAAAAAAATGAAATCTAACCTAACATAGAATAAATAAAAACACTTACCTTACCCAAATGTCCCTTCAGTGACGACGGTTTTCCTGCCACAGGTCGCACCCCTAGGAAAAAAAGAAACATAAAATGACTACAGAAATAAACACAACACAAAATTGGAAACATTTTAAATATTAAACTTACCTTTCCGCGATGTCCCGGTCCTACCTGTAGTCTTCCTGTAGTCTAACGTATTTAGTTATGGGGTTAATGTATTTAGTTAGAGGGTTAATGTATGCAGTTAGGCGTTAATTTGTAGGTAGTTATGAGTATTAATGTATTTATTTAGGGGTTAATGTATGTAGTTATGGGTAATTTGTAGGGAGTTAGGAGTATTAATGTATTTATTTAGGGGTTAATGTGTATGTAGTCAGGTTAATTTGTATGTAATGTATTTTTTATCTTATGTACTGTATGCTTTTTACATTTTTGGGGATTTAAATTTTATTATTTTTTGTAAATTAGGTTTTATTCTTTTTTGTAAATTAGGTTTTGTTATTGTTTGTAAATTAGTTTATTTTATGTTCAGTTATTATATGTAGTGTTCTTTTTATTTTCTATAGTGTTCTTTTTTATTTTCTATAGTGTTCTGTTTTTTTATTTTCAGTAATGTACCTTTTTTATTTTCAGTAATTATGTGTTTGTTTTTATTTTACATAATTAGTTTTTATTTTATTTTATTACTTTGTAATTAGTGTTGGGTAGGTAGTGTATGTCTTAATAGGGTAGGTTAGGAGGGGGTTTATATGATAGGGGTTTACTGGGTACATTGGGAGTTAAATAGGCCCAGTTAGGGTTAGATAGGGCCCGTTATGGTTAAATAGGCCCAGTTAGGGTTAGTTAGGCCCAGTTAGGATTAAATATGTGCTGTTAAATAGGCTTAGATAGGGTTATTGGGTCCAGATAGGGTTAACAGGGTTTATTATGGGTTAATGGGATATAGTTAGGGTTTATAGTGTAGTGTAGTGCTTAGACTTTGTGTCATGAGGGTCCTGGAGGATCCTCATGGCAATTATATGGTTATTATAGGGGTTAATTAGTGTCCTTTAGGGGTCTATATAGACAACTATTGGACTGATGGGGTTAAATAGAGGCTTATGGGGGTCTGTATAGACCCCCATAGGTGATGGGGTTAATTAGGGGCTCAGGGAGCTCTGTATAGAGCCCCATTAGTGACAGGGTTAATTAGGGGCTCATGGGGCTCTGTATGGAGCCCCATGAGTGATAGGGTTAAACATAGGCTTATGGGGTCTGTTAAGACCCTCATAAGTGATGGGGTTAATTGGGGCTCTGTTAATTGGGGCTCTGTATAAAGCCCCATCAGTGATGGGGTTCATTAGGGGCTCATGGGGCTGTGTATAGAGCCCCATGAGTGATAAAGTACATTTTTATTTTAAGGACCAGCAAAGCGGTAAATTTGAATCTTGAATGCAGCGGGGGTCCTGATCAGGAAACCCGCTGCAAGGGTTAATGTAGGGACCATGTGGGGGTCCCAAAGGGGACCCGTAGCATTGGGGGGGTTGATGTTAGGTGCAGCGTGAGTACTTACAGTACCCCCATGACCGGGCTTCACTATTAGTGTGCTGCAGTGGGGTCCCCATCTGCACACCCACTGAAGGGTTAATGTGGGTTAATTGCAGGGGTCCCTGATGGGGACCCGCAGCATGGGGTTAATGTGGGTACCCTGCAAAGGTCCGGTCGGGACCCCTGCAACAGTGTTTCATTTAGGGAGGCTGCGAGAACCCTCACAGCTTTGAGTACCGCCATGATGACGTTCTCAACTCCCATTGGCTGATGGTGAGCAGAATCTCTGAGCTTGCACTCGCAAGCCCAGCTCTACTTAAATCGGAAACATGGGCTTCTGAAATCGGATGTCGGACAGCGTGTCTAGGCTTGGCTATTTGAATAGGCTTGGAAATGGAGGGGAAATGGCAATTGAATGAGGCTATATATAAGGCCAATAGTGAGCATAAGAGAGACAGGGAAAAAGAAAATGGAAAAGGCAGAAAGCTTACATTTACTTCAGTGATTCAGAATTCAGCAGGTATGCTTCTCTCCATCCCATATCAAGTTTGGGAGACAATCTGCCAAGAAGAATGTCCTTATAGAACTCATTATCTGTCTTCTTCCCTACATTGACCTATGCACAGAAAAATTAACCGGTCAGATCTTCTCCCACCTCCTGGATACCTAATAGGGTATGGGGAGAAGCAGCTTTGCTAGCCCAGAGACACCACACTTCAGATGTAAGTTCTAAAAAACATACTGGATTAATTCTCTTCAAATACTGATTTTACTCCTAGTAAGTTACCAAATACAAAATGAAACCCTATGGTATATTCACAAGTGAGGCCCTTTAAAGATCATAAAATGATGGTGAAAAATTAGTAAGAGACAAGGAATAATGCAAAACTAAGATAGGGAAAAGGGAGAAAATAGTGGAAATAAGGAAAAGAGAGTGATGAAAGATAACTGAAAATGATTGAGAGAAGGTAAGGGAGAATGAAATGTAGCAAAGGGGGAGAAGGGCAGAGAAAATAGAGTAAGAGGATAAAGGAGGAACCAAAAAAGGAGAAAAGGGGAAAAACCAAGAACAAAAAAATATAAAATGCACAGGTTTATAGATCGAGGATTGGAGAATAAAGAAAGATTGAAAAGCATATAGATTACAGATTTTAGCCCTTTAGCTACTGAACTTGATATATTGCTGCCCGAGGCCCAGCCTTGTCCTTTTGGTAAATACAACCTACATATTTCCCAGGACATTAAATACCTTGAATGATTCTGTCTTGTAGTATATTTCTTTGTTTCCATTCAACTTTGAGAGTCATATTAAGCACAATTTAAAGGGAATTGTTTAGTTTTATATAAATGTTTTAACTATGTTTTTTTAATTTATGTCCTCCTCATCATCGTAATGATCAGCTGCCTGTCAGCTCCTGGAACCATCCTTTGTTCCTGTTTACTTCCATACGCGTTGCCAGCCTTCACATCTGTGACCTACTACATTATGGGAACTCACAGGGGCAGTACTTCATACTACCATTATCCTTAGTATAAATGCTCCTTCTTAAATTCTATAACTATAGCCTTCTAATAATATAAATAATTAAACCAATACAATAAAAAGGGAAAAATTATAGGAAAGCGTTAATTCCTGTTCTTGCTGCTCAATAAAACCTCATCTTATAACTCTGCTTATAATATTGCTGTGTGTATCTGCAATACAGTGCAGATACATAATAAAAAGGAGTGTTTGTATATATCTACAATTTTCCTATCAAAGTTCAGTATAAACTGCCCTTGCAGCATGAGACATTTCCTTTGCAGAATGAGACATTTCCTTTGCAGTATGAGACATTGCCTTTGCAGCATGAGACACTGGGTGTGACTTTAGATAGCCAACTGTTGAGTTGACTTATCGGCAAGCTTGTGGTGCTGGAGTGGTTGCTTTTCTTTTCCCTTGTGTTTTTTTTTTTAAATCTTTGTAATAGTTATTGTTTTGTTTCATGTTATCTTAAAAAAAAAATACTGAACAAAAACTCTCCCAAGGTGCAGCTCTGCCATATCACACATATAAAAAATGGCATTTTTACAGCTGTAATAACTCTGAACATGAATTTTTTTATATCAATGTGTGAGCAAATACCCTCTGAAATAATAGTCAGTGCCAAATGTTAAAATTAATTTCCTGTATAAAACCTATATAACCCATCTGAAGAGAAGAAAAGTGAATGTATGTGTTTTTAATCACACAGTTTTTGTACATTCTCATACAATATCATCTGTCAGTGTTCTTAAAAAGTTTTGCTAACAAGCCTGCTTTTCATTGTCAGTTTAGGATACAGCAGTAATTAGCTCTCCCTTTTTATAGCTAGTGCAGTTTTACTTCACCGCGCTGCTGTTAAAAGATGCCAGCAGATACTCTTACTACAGCAATTAGTGCCACCTACTTATGTGATATTACTTACTTATTTCCTATCATGACCTTGAGTTAAAGCTTAACTTCAAACATGAAAAATCACATATCTCTTGTGACATTAGTTTATGCATTTGTGAATTTTCTAACACTTCTAACTTTAAAGACACTGGTTAAGATTGGTATCAGCTTGGGTGCTTGTGATAAATTGAATATAAAAAATTGTCCTTGAAAATACTAAGAAATGAAGACTTAAAAAGACCAAAAGTGCATGTCTCACATCAGCATATTTTAAACATTGTACTTCTCCTGCTTAAACAAACAAAATCTTTAGAAAGTTAATAATAAATTATATTGCCTTTATATTATTAGATACAATTATATATGCTAAATTAGGAGCTACCGGTTTCGTTTTTGTTTCTCTGCTTCTACAGGTAGAAGAGACCTTGAAAGCATAGAAGCGTTCAGATACTACAGTTGGCAAATAGTATATTCCATGGTATTGTTTTTTTTAAATTGGACTATTGGAAATCTCAATCCTTTAAGGACCTCCATGGCATTTAGGTGCCATTGGGTTTCTCAATAGATCCCCAGTTATTGACATTAGTGGGGATAGGGGGTTGATGGTGGAGGGAATGATGGGATTTTCCTTCAGGTGGGCGTAGGGAAATCCTGGGGATTCCTAGGCTCATAGGGAGTAGTGGGTTCTGGGTGAATCCATGAGATCTCCCAAGTATGTGTAGTGTTTAGTAAAATAGGGTGCACTCAATTGTGTTGAGTATAAGAAATCAAGCCTTGTATCCAACTCAGTTGAGGTGTTAGACTGTTTTTAGTGTCAGATCAGATACCTGAACAAATTACAGAGGTATTGTGCTACCTCTAGGGATGGTGTTTAACATACATAAGTTTGGGAGGAAAAAAAGGGCTTACGCTGTTAAAAGAGACTGTTGAGTATAAGAAATCAAGCCTTGTATCCAACTCAGTTGAGGTGTTAGACTGTTTTTAGTGTCAGATCAGATACCTGAACAAATTACAGAGGTATTGTGCTACCTCTAGGGATGGTGTTTAACATACATAAGTTTGGGAGGAAAAAAAGGGCTTACGCTGTTAAAAGAGACTGTTGAGTATAAGAAATCAAGCCTTGTATCCAACTCAGTTGAGGTGTTAGACTGTTTTTAGTGTCAGATTTGATACCTGAACAAATTACAGAGGTATTGTGCTACCTCTAGGGATGGTGTTTAACATACATAAGTTTGGGAGGAAAAAAGGGCTTACGCTGTTAAAAGAGACTGGGCCCTGGGGTGGCTTGGAGGGAAATTTGATAGTCACAGTTCACCATAACATATAAAGCAGCAAAATTTAGTCTACGCAGCAGTGCATTTGTACATCACTGAAATGTAAAGGGATTGTGATTAATAGGTTACCAAGTACCTACGCAAAAGATTTGAATCCTAGCTCCAAAAGCAGATAATGAAACACACAATGGAAGTTCCCGGAACAGCATAAACGCATTTAATAAGATAATAAATTAAAGGTTGTAACTTTTTTTTACTTTTTTTACATTTTGCCAAAGGCTAGTTCTTCAAAAGAGCATAGCTTAAATATAAGACTTCAGCGTTACTTTAATCTGGCTGTTTACTAGCCGATATACTGCCTTGAGTCTCAGATTTCAACAGATTTTTCAGGCATTTGTGGAAGGCATGCAGTGGCAATTACACTTCATTTATAATAAGTGATCAGTCTGTCATATCAAATACCAGTCGCTAGAAATAAATACCTCGTTCTTCGAAACCAAATTTTAAAAGTTGTTTCTGCAACGTGTAACTGATCGTTGTGATGTAACTAACACACAGTACATTCATTCAAGGGACATAAAAAGCTTTTCTGTTAATTATTGACAGCAGAAGTTGTCTGTAGATCAGATTCCTTATTGGAAGTTGTCCAGAGGGTGAATGCATTAGCACCAGCAAAAGAAGTTGTTCAAATAAACAAATATTCATCAGTGCACCACGGATACACTAAGAGCAAAACAAGTGGAAATGGACATGTAACATCTAATATCTATACTACTCATTTAAAGGAATAAGGAAATGGCCAACAAGAGAAGCTGGTTGTTTTAATTATGATTTCATCATTAATATAATTAATAATTAATCATTTATAATAGTGATATTCACTGATAAATTCCCTTTCAGTGATGAGTATCAGCCTCCAGTTAAAATGAAAGTATGTGCAAATCTATATTTGATTTATATTGATTACATTTTGTACTTCTGCTGGTTATACTTTAAGGCTCTTAATTGTAAAGGTTTCTGTGCTCCAGTGTCTGATTGGTGTAGGTCTCATGAACACCAGCCAGACACTAGAACATATAGTAGGAATGTTGCTATAGCTGACCCTTTCTTAATTATGCTACACAGCAAGATGGGCAGAAACCTATAAAAGCAAGAGCTTGACAATGTAACTATGAGTGTTACAATATTTAAACATTACAAATCAAATATAGATATGCATGTACTTTAATTTTAGTAGTGTTTATTTTTAGAGTACAGTGGTTCTTTAAGCACACAGTTTTCAATGGATATAACATATTATTGGAGTAAAGGAACCAAATCTTACTATTAAATTGTCAATTTCTTCAATCACTCTGAGCATGTGCAACCCCAGGAATAATTAGTAATCATAAGAAAGAACTAGAGAGGAAGATCAAAATATTTTATGGATAGACACAAATTACAATGGAGAGTAACATAAAAAAAGGACAGTACCAGCTTTAGTTTGGCACTCACTGTTCATGTGATTAAAGGAAGGGCTACCATGTTTATTTTTAGTGCAAAAGGTGGGGGGGGGGTGAATTATATCAATTAATACCCTTGCAATTAATGGGTCTGCAGTATCAATGCATCATTGGATTATGCATCAATGTCACATTGTTATAAACACATTAAAGGAAAAGGATATATTTTATTACCCACTAAATTATGTATAATAACTAGTAATGGCAGTGACTTGTTCACATGCTTTTGAGAACCCCTACAGTTATTCTCAATTGCAGATGGAAGTATAAAAAAAGCATTGGGCATAATATCAGTGTTTATGACATTCTTACTGTTATTATTAACACCTATAAAATGATCTAATGTCTTTCCCATTGCATACAAATAATATAAACGGTTTACTTTAAAAAAAAGTCTATATACAAATTACAAACTTTAATGTAATGTTACTGCAAGAAATTCAGGAGATAGCTTCCCACTGAAGAAAGTTATTTATGGCTGAAACCTACAGATGAGGGTTTCTGATTCGCCAATTCAGAGGAGAATTGACTGGCATTTCAGTTTTGGCCTGCTCTTCAGAGTTGGTTGTTTTAGGTGATTTGTTCTCTATAATGGCACAAGTGACCAAAAAGAGACTGCATCTTAGGTGGGCATTATCCCACAGGACACACTATTATCGGATGTCTGTCCTCAGGTTTGCCTCATTCTGTGTACTGCAGATCTTTAAATTTACCAATTTGTAGCTATCCTTGTATGTTTTTAATGTAAGTTTCCTAAACTTTAGATCACTTGCTATTTCCTAAACAAATTATAATGTGAAGAACATAATACATCACAGAAATATTGTTGGCAACCCTGTCCCCTTAAAGATATTTAAAAATATATATTTCAATTGACATTTTTTTATTGTTTTTCCTTTTTCACATAAAAACAACATGATTTATACTTGTAAATACATAGTAGAAAAAAGTGAATTACAATGTCCTTCCACCATACTCATTCAAAAGACAAAGTAAAGGAATACCAACATTACAGACAACAACAAAAAAAAACAAATCTCATTATTCAGCCTTAAATTTTTTAGATTAATTTCCTTTGTATAACCATAAAGGTAAACTGGTTGAATGGAATATTTGGACAGTTAAGTACAGTTCTCCCATATTTATACATTTTTTTCATCCCAAATAGCCCATTTTGTTACAATTTTTTTCTTTTGGATTGTATAGCGTAGAAGACCTTTTCCAAGGTCTCTATCTCGCTCAACAGTTCTTTTTATATCTAACCATAAGGGAACATCTTTTGACTTCCATAATTTAACTATATGCCATTTACAGACTAATAAGATATGAGAGATCAACCTAGTATATTGTATAGTTGGGGCCTCATTCAATTGCGATTCAATTGAATAGGTCTCTTTACAAGCGCAGAGCATATTTTTTTACAGAAGTTTTTAGTTTGTGAAGACCTTGCTTTTGGATAGAAGTTCACTAACTAAAAACTTCTGTAAAAAAATATGCTTTGTGCTTATATAGAGCCCTATTCAATTGGCCAAATTGCATTTAAATGAGGCCCTTGGTATGTCAGAGAACATATGGAATATGAGAACTGCTGAGCTCATTGGTAACTCTACATTAGTAATTAACCTAATTTGGTCAACACACATTTTCCAAAAGAGATGTATCCTAGGAGAACTCCACCATATATGGGAGTCAGAACCTATCCCTCCACATTCTCTCCAGCATTCTTCCGAATTTAGTAGATTTATTTTTTTCATAGTAGATGGAGCAAAGTGCCACCTCTGTATTAATTTATTGTAAAGTTCTCTATATGACATGTATACAGAAGTTTCCTTAATTAATTTACATGCTTTAACCCATTTTTTTTCAGACCATATACATTCCAGCTCTAGATCCCACATAACCATTCTATTGGTTTTTAATTATTCCTCTCTTATACTTAAGATTTTTTTTTACATTTGGAGATAACATGGGTGCTTTAGCTGCTAACAATAATATATTCCAAAGGTGAATAATCTCTATGTTTATCCAATGAAAAGCCACTTAGCTTAATTCAGTTTTAATAGTCATATATTCCAACCAAGTAATATTAGTTATTTGGAATTTCTGTAACAGAGTAGGGTAGGGCACTAGTTTGTTATTTTCATATAGATCTCCTATATTTTGGATATCATTGGAGATCCATTTCTGTATATCTATGTTCTTGTTGTTCTACTGCAGAAGGCTTAGAGGGGAAACCAACGAAGGAGATTAAATTTGGCACCAAAGATTTCTATTCTTATACCAAATTTTAAGTAGTGAGCTAGATTCAAATCCAGTCTTGGGAGCCACAGAACTAATTAAATAGGGAAATTCCCCAGAAGATCCCTCTCCAATAAATACAATTTAGAAATTTTAGCAGCTAGGTTCAGCCCAATAAATGGTTTAATAAGGAAGCGTTACGTATGTCCAGTACCGAAGGGGAGGCTAAGCCTCCTCTTTCAACTTGTCTCTTTATAATGCTTATATTCAAACAAGGTTTCTTACTATTATTTATATATTTGTTTATTATTCTTTGAAACCGATTGATTACTGTATATGAAGGCACCACTTGTGGAATGCTCCTAAAGACATACATTATCTTGGACATGATCAGCATTTTTATTAAAGCCGTCCTACCTGACCATGATACATATTCATGTTTGAAATCTAATATAATCTGTTTGATCTGATCATAGACCATCATCACACTATCTTTTAGGATTGATTTAATTGTAGGTTTGAAGTATGTTCCCAAATGTTTTATACCCTTACTATACCAGTTAAGTTTATATCTCTTTTGTAAATTGTTATATAGTTATATTGGGAAAAGTTTAATATATTTATTTTACAATTTATTAGGTACTTAACATCGACGATTAAAACATTAAAACCAAGGATGGGAAGGGTACAATAAAAACATTGCCTTCCATGAGGCCTAAAAGGACCCAAGTTTGTAGGATAAACAATATCTCAATATATAGTGTCAACTTTGTTTAATATAAGGTTATAACTATCTTCTGTTCTAATTTGCCGCTCAAAATAGCCATTATTTATAAAAGGTAAATCACCTATCTCTCCCCCTATATAAATCCCATGGCTTCCACTATTTCTCTGAAGTTTATGAGCCTTTACCATTACCATAGAGAATGGTTGTAGCACACTTAATAAAACGGGTTTCTATAGAGAATCCACTAAGAACAAGTTAATAGTATAGTGCTATGTCAATTCGTATGGGAAAGAGCAATCTCGTTTAGGAGGGGTTCTTAGGAGTTATTATTGAAAGAGCGCGAAGTAACAGAGCAAAGCAACCAGCGTCTATGTGCGTTCCACTGTGGACCACATGAGACGCTCCGCCTGCCGCGTTTCGACACCACTAGGGACGTCTTTCTCAAAGGGCAAACAAGGGAGTGGCGTCTGCGTGAGGTTTTTATGCACAGCGGTTGCTACGGCAACCATAAGCAATTGAAAATGTGTTATATGCAAGTAAAAGCGAGAAAGGGCGAATTTGGACAATGTAAAGATACGTGTGTTAGACAAATTTTAAATGTACAGTTAAAAATTGAGACCAAAGTGTTAGTACAAAGTTACTATGAGTCAAAGACAGTGAGATATTGACCGTAAACTCCTTCAATGTGAAGCTTGGTGGATCTATAAATTAAATGCCCATTCTCGTCATGGTTTAAATGAGGGTTTTAATTCCACTGCCTTTTTCTAGAAATTGGGTCATGATTTGGAAAAGATTAAATTTGGTAGGATTTAACATCTAATTAAAATATTTTGAAAAAACAATGATATAAATTTGAAATCTGGAGAAAAATCTCCATTGGGATATATATGAAAATAGAGCCAAAAAGCTACAATCCATGTTAATGATAGTGTCTTATAACACTAGACAATAATTATTTTTTCATATTCTTTTCACCAGATTCACAATAGAATCATTATGAGTCATTAATATGCCCTACTCTTATTCTTTTCACTTTTTATTGGGTATTATTGCATTAATTATGTTTTTCCCCATTTGTTATGTTACACTTTTTATGATTCTGCATCTGCAGCAGATACTTCTTTACTTCACTGCAATAGAAAATATTTTTACACATTATTATATTTATATATACTTTATAGGACTCTTCACCTTTTGCAATTTATTGCTAGGTCCATTTCTTAAATGTTATTATTTAGTTCATTCATAGATTACATAACTATTTTAGGTGCATGGTCACTTATGACACCCTTGTTTACATTAGATTGTTTCATGTAGCTTTCCTCCATATATCCCATCGATTATACCGGGGTTCTTGCCTGTTTTTATTTCTACCTATATTTTTTCACTTCATAAGTGTACTAATACTTTGGTCTCAATTTTTAACTGTACATTTAAAATTTGTCTTAGACACGTATCTTTACATTGTCCAAATTTGCCCTTTCTCTCTTTTACTTGCATTTAACACATTTTCAATTGCTTATGGTTGCCGTAGCAACTGCTGTGCATAAAAACCTCACACAGATGCCACTCCCTTGTTTGCCCTTTGAGAAAGACGTCCCTTGTGACGTCAGAAAACGTCAGGCGGAGCGGCTCATGTGGTCCACAGTGGAACGCACATAGACGCTGGTTGCTTTGCTCTGTTACTTCGCGCTCTTTCAATAATAACTCCTAAGAACCCCTCCTAAACGAGATTGCTCTTTCCCATACGAATTGACATTGCACTATACTATTAACTTGTTCTTAGTGGATTCTCTATAGAAACCCATTTTATTAAGTGTGCTACAACCTTTCTCTATGGTAATGGTAAAGGCTCATAAACTACTAAACTTCAGAGAAATAGTGGAAGCCATGGGATTTATATAGGGGGAGAGATAGGTGATTTACCTTTTATATATAATGGCTATTTTGAGCGGCAAATAAGAACAGAAGCTAGTTATAACCTTATATTAAACAAAGTTGACACTATATATTGAGATATTGTTTATCCTACAAACTTGTTTCCTTTTAGGCCTCATGGAAGGCATTGTTTTTATTGTACCCTTCCATCCTTGGTTTTAATGTTTTAATCGTCGCTGTGAGGTATAAGTACCTAATAAATTGTAAAATAAATATATTAAACTTTTCCCAATATAACTATATAACCATTTGTGATATGGTATACCAATACTAGAGTGAAAAACTCATGGGATTTGAAAAATCCAATTTCATCTAAAGCTATCTCTTTTGTAAAGGAGCAATTTTGTGCTCTTTTAATCCAATAATTAAAGTCTCTGATTTAATTTCATTAATCTTCAGATACAAGATTGTATTAAAGTTTCCAAGCATGTCGAATAGGGCTGACAGGGAAATATTTGCCTCAGTTAGTGTTAACACCATATCGTCTGCAAACATTAGAATTTTGTGTTGATTGTCTCAGATGTTTTTCCCTTTATAGAGTCTTCAGTGAGAATTTGTTCAGCAATTGGCTCTAAAAACAAAACAAAGATTAAAGGTGACAAAGGCCATCCCTGTCTAGTCCCATTCGACAAGCAGAACTTCTCTGACCTAAAGTCTACGCCTGAAACTATGGTGCTAGTTTTTTTTTTGCATAAGATAGTATGTTAAGCAATTTCCTTGTATTCTCTGGACCTTGTCTCCTATGCATAAAACCGACCTGATCAAAATCGATCAGTTTAGAGATACAACTATTTAACCTATTAGCTAAAATCTTAGCGTAAATTTTGGTATCAGAGTTCAATAGCGAAATACTTTTAAAGAGATATATTTGTTAAGATTTGTTAATTCCTCTTCATTTATTAGGGTAAATTTATGTTTCTCAGGAATGCCTCTATTTCTGTCTTAGGAGGTTTGAAAAATGTCTCTCCCGATTCCAAGTTACATAGTTTCATAGTTACATAGTATTTGAAGTTGAATAAAAACTGTTAGTCCATCAAGTTCAACCTTTTTAGATCTCTTCTGATCCTTTTAATATGTGGACTATTTGTTAATAAGTGTTAATTGATCCAGAAGTAGGCAAACAGAAAAAAAAACATTAACACTTTGCCAATTGTCTCATAAGGGGGAAAAAAAGCCAAATTCCTTCCTGACCCCAGAGACTGGTGATCGAATTTCTCCCTGGATCAATATTCCTTCTCTGGTTATCTATGATAACCTTGAATGCCCTCTTTATTTAAAAATATATCTAACCCCTTTTTAAAGTTATCTATCGAATTCGCTGTCACCGCCTCCTTTGGTAGAGAATTCCACAGTTTAACCACCCTAACTGTGAAGAACCCTTTTAAGGTGAAATCTTTTTTCCTCTAACCTCAAGGGATGTCCTATTGTCAGTTGAAAATCTCTTTGTACAAAAAGTTCACTTGACAAAGCCTTATATTGAACCTGGATGTATGTAAATAAGATAATCATATCCCCTCATAGACACCTTTTTTTCTAGGGAAAACATGTTTAATTTGGTTAGTCTTTCTTCATAACTTAGCCTCTCCATCCCCCTTATTAGTTTTGTTGCCCTTCTCTGTACTTTTTCCAGCTCTAAAATTTCCTTTTTATGAAGTGGTGCCCAAAATTGTACTCCATATTCCAAATGAGGGCGTACTAGGGATTTGTACAATGACAGAATTATATTTGCTTCCCTTGCTTCTATACCCTTCTTAATACATGCTAATATTTTACTTGCCTTTGCAGCTGCTGCTTGGCATTGAGCACTGCTACCTAGGTGGTTGTCTAAAAATACTCCCAAATCCCTTTCAATATCAGATACTTCTAGATTTGCTCCATTAAGATTATAAATTGCATGGCTATTTTTCCTTCCCAAATGCATAACCTTACATTTATTCGTATTAAATCTCATCTGCCATTTGGCCGCCCATTTCTCTAATTTATGCAAATTCCTTTGTAGGGAAAGTACATAATTATCTGATTTAATTACCTTGCACAACTTAGTGTCAGCAGAAAAAATTGATACACTACTTTTGAGTCCTATTTCTACGTCATTAATAAATACGTTAAAAAGGAGAGGACCTAATACTGAAGGAACCCCACTTACCACATTAGTCCAATCTGAGTATGTTCCATTTACAACAACCCTGTGCTTCCTGTCTTTTAGCCAGCTCTTGATCCATGAGCAGATATTTACGGCAATTCCTGTATCTCTTAGTTTGCACAATAGTCTCCCATGTGGCACTGTACCAAAAGCCTTTGAAAAATCCAAAAAGACTACATCCACTGAGTTGCCCTGATCCAAGTTCCTACTAACCTCCTCATAGAAACAATGAATTATAATATGACTCAAATATTTTTCCAATTTCTTTGGGGTGAGTGAGTTTTCTATTGTTGCTATCTTTAAGGCAGTTTATTCTTTTTTTCATCCGTTGTTTTTTAATTGTATTTATTAGAAACTTGCCTGCTTTATTTCCCAGAATGTAATGGTCTTGTTGAAACCTAAATATAGCATTATCTACTTGTATCTGCAATATCTTTTGAATCTGCAGTGTCACTTTCTTAATCTGTCTAAATCTATTCCTATCCGGGGAGATTTTATTTTCCATTTGTAATTTATGAACTTCAACATAGGGTTCTCTGAGTGATTTACCTCTAGTTTTCTTTAAATAAGCGCTTCTAACCATACATAGACCTCTAACGTAGGCCTTGTGTGCACACCAAGTGGTAGTGGCCGAGGGGACAGAGTTATTATTTATAGCAGAAAAAAACGTTTAATCTCTTCTTTCAGCTTATTAACAAATTATCCTGACTTTAAAAGAGTTGGATCCATTTTCCAATATCTGTTCTTATCATATGTCTGTGTATCCTCGATACTCATGACTAACAATTGCATGGTCAGACCACAGAATGTCTCCTATCTTTACCATTTTAACTTTCTCCAGCGTGTCTATATCTGTAAAAAAAATTATCAATCCTAGTGTAACAATGGTGATTTAAACATATATTTAAAAAAAATCATTATACAGTTTGTAGTTTGATTATTTATTTTGTATTATACACTCTATTATGTATTATTGATTTATTGAACACTTATAAACATTCAGGTTTACTTCCACATTTCTTAGTCATAACAGGCATTGCTCGTTTTAAAGGAAAGACATTTGTATATTTCATGCTCCATAATATTAATGTGAAATATTGTCATGAATCACAAACCAAGTGCTGCAGGCCTGGTAAATGGTTTTATAACAACACAGTTACCTTTTAATCATTTTCCAAAGCTGGCTGGCTCTGTACACAGGGGATTTTGAGCTGCAATAAAATCTTAAGTCTTTAGTAATAGAAACTACAAAAGGGAAGAAAGGTCTTTGGTGAGCATTAAAAAACTTCAACCTTAATAAATGAGAAGAGCTCTTGGGATCTATTAAATTACATAATCACATATCCTGAAAATGCAGGAGTTTGGCAGCAAATACACGGATCCTTCACTCGGTAGGATCAATGTTAGGAAGATTCCTTCCAGAACTCTCCCATGCCAACATTATTGGGACTAAATCTGGCAGTCAGTTATAATTCCTGCTAGGATTTAAAAAGCACAGTGTGTTAGGAGATAATCACAATAGACACATTAAAATACTCCTTAGGTGAATTTAGCTAGTGGGCATTTAACTAGTACATTTTTTTGTAGTAATACTTTTTATTTAAAATTATTTTTATTTAGTGTGCTCCTTCTTATGAAGATGTATTTTGATAATAGAAATAAATAGCAGAGCAATTCCCAGTAGACTAAGCCCCTCCCCCTCCTGCAAACAGACCACTTTGAAGTCCACATTTTTTTTTTACTTTCAAGTTTTATTTAGAAGAAACTATGTATTATACAATATAAAGTTTTTTTTTGTAATTATGACAAAAATGATATAAAGTTGAAGAGTAGTATCTTAAATATTTTTCTGTATCAACGTATTCAGACCAATGCAGATCAAACATATATAACATTATATCATTTTTTGTTTTTCATTCTGTTAAAGTATTTTTAGTGATAATAAAGTATTATTAGTGAAGATGTGTAAATTAATTTCAACCGAAGTGAGTAATAAAGTGACAAAAAAATCATATCAAAAGAATAATGCAAAGTATAAGGTAGAAAAAAAAAAGAAAAAGAGAAGAAGACATTATAGTAATATGAAAGCATCAAATAGGAGAGTAAACATTTCGAGAACGTTATTTCCTTATTTCTTTCACCAGTTTGTCTCCTCTCTCACTCCTCCAGAAGTACTTCCTACAAACAAGTTTGCCTCTTGAACCCCTCCGTCATCCCAAGAACCATTACCAGCAACAGATTCACAAGCCCTTTGCGTACATTTGTGAGGGTTATATCAATGGAAGATTTAAAAAGAAGTCTAACATTTAGCAGCATTGAATTTCTGGCTACCAGATATACATATAAATGTAACCAAAGAACATACACAAAAGGAATTATGTCTTCACCAATTACTTTTCAATAAACATAGTAAAAACCGAAAGTAGTGATGGGACTTCTGAATCAAGGTTAATAGCATAGAGTTGGAGATCATAAAATCTTTAGGCACATCCAGGGGGTATTTTTAAAGCATGTAATTATAGTAGTTTGAAAAGAAAGTTTTAATGTAGCTACAAGTAATAGACAGTAAAAAAAAAATTCACAGAGAAGGTTCATTGTAATAATTAAAGTTGTGTTAACAAACAGATGTGCTAGGAGAGTTTCGTAATGTTAAGATTTATAGCTAAAGGCAACTTGTAATACAAATAAGCATTTCTATAGCAACATCGCGTAGTTTGACCAACATTTTTACCTTTTTCAGTAAGGAAAGTAGCCTGTGGTCTCAATTGGGAGCAATGTTGGGGAGAAGAAGCACTACATGCACTATAAATAGAATAATCAAGACTTATTATGCCAAAGGGTACACAAAAATCTCAAGGGGTATAAAAATCTATGTTTCACTATATCTAAAGTAACCCAGTACAATAGACTGATCATTTTTTAGATTGTAACCCCGAACTCCATTATACTACAGTCTTTTACTTTATCAGATATTCACTGCTCCATATAATGTTGGCACTTATAATAATTCATATTTGTGTTATAGGGATAATTCACCATCTCCTATTATCATGACACTTCAAAGGTAGAAACAAAGAGTACCCAACATTCCCTTTTAAACACATGAAATAGGAATTGTGTTATATGTCCCTTTAATTTTCAACTTTCAAGACTCCCTCCTACTTGAAGGCATTTCAACAAAGTTAAAGTGTAGAAAAATGCTATCTATTTTATGAGCTGATTACATATCTAAGATTCCCTCTCTATCTATCTGGCTATAAAGATAAAATCACACATGGGAGGAGTCTTATTACACAATAATGAAGATGATCAAGATTACACATATAATTTATGACAAAATGTTGTTTATATTGTTTTCCCTTTCAATTCTACTTTTTAAAAATATTAAGGAAAATACAGGGCTTAATTGTCACACTAAACAAACAGTAGATGTCCCAAATATGGCTTCATTAAAAATAATAACAATGTAATAGTAGTATTTAATTTATCACCTGAATACTACTACTACTTCCTGTAGTAAACTTACACTGAAATCAGTTATATTTGTCTGTGCTGCTATGCTTTCTAATAATTGCTAATGATTATTATTATTGTTTTAACAATGCACAGAGTTAGAGATCATAAAATCTTTAAGCACATCCAGGAAGTATTTTTTTTGTTTGTCAGTTTTAATTGTCAACTGGCAAATCAAATCTGAGTATGTGTAGTCCCCGGGAGGCTTTTAGGCTTGGAGGATGAGTCAAGTAGGCTAACCAAGAGGTAAAAAAAAGAAAAATAATTGTAAATTTAATATAAGAAAGTTATTCATTTTTCATTAATGTTCAATATATTAAGTGCGTATAATTTTGGCATATTTGTCCCACTGTGCTCTATTTGTTTTCATTAACATACATCATGCAAAGCCCTCAACAAGAGTGCACTCGTTTCTATCTCAGCTCATGTCTCAAAATACTCTTCGTTTTGCTAACAACCTTCTTCTTTCTTCCTCTCATATCACCTCCTCAAACTCCCGCCTTCAGGACTTTTCTCATGCTGACCCTATTCTCTCAAACTCCTTGCCTCCCTCCACTCGACTTCCTCCTGTCTCAAGACCTTTAAACCCTCAATAAAAACACATCTATTTCAAGAAGCTTATCACCTTCAGCTTTAATATGCCCAACATATATATATATATATATCACCCTCCTGTACCACACGCATGCCCTATAGGATGTAAATCTGCGATTTTGTTTGCTACATTCTCAATAACAGGACCCTCCATTGTCTTGCATTTTCTTAAAACTGTTTTTGCCTAGTACATAACCCATGTGTAGCACTACGTAATACGTTGGTGCAAATAAAGGATAATAATAATAATGTAACAACCAGGGGGCTGACAGAAGATAATCTATATTGCCATTGAATGTGATAGTATTTCTAAATGTTATAATCCTGCTTGAGTGATGTATTTAATAATAATGCTAATACTATGTGAAGCTTCATTTAACACTGATATCCTGTCCAACATTATGTTGCCTTCTCCATGTTCCCTATCAATAGCCTATTTCCTTCAGCTACATCCCTCTGTATCAGTAATCTGTAATAGTCACAACCTTTTAAGAGAGATTGGAGTGGCTTTATTTATTGTCTAAAACATAATGTAAGATGGCTTTGTAAACAGTTGTACTGTTACTTTGCTTTAAGATGTTTAATTAGAACCTTTCATGTCTTGTATTTAAATGTCTAACAAACAGATCGGCAAACATTATAAAAATGCTTTTATCCCTGTTTGCAGAATGTGTTCAAAAGGAGCTATTAAACAAGCAAATATATTAAGTGAGGAATTGTACACAGAATAGGTAGTTAAATTGCATTTTGACTTGACAAATAGAGACAATGCTAGTTACATGTGTGATCACTGTCCAAAATTACCAAGGCATTAGATGAAGGGCAACTGCTCATACACCCAAGGTCACCCATGCACACACACTCAAGGCCAGCAATGAATACACCAGCAGAGTAGGAATGCTATTGAATAGGTCCCCCGTTTCCCTTATGTTATTTAAAAATAAATGTAAAGAAACATAAAGTATAAATAATTCTACAAGGGTGTTCTACAGAAAATGTCTGTCTGATGAGTAAATTTAACATTTCAGAATGGTTAAAGGACCACTGAGTTAGTCATGTTTTCATGATCAATATACACAGCTTTCAGTTGATGGTTTTCCATCTTTGGGTTGGAGCTCCTGCCACTTTTTTAAAATGTATCTGCAAAAGACTACCCTACAACTGTCACATTACTACCTGGCTTTAGTGGCTGAGTGGGGGAAGGTGTGCTGCAAACTCAGCCATAGTTTGAAAAGAATGGGAAAAGGTGCAGCCTAAACATCAAGGGAAAAACAGCTATTGTCAGTATAAGTTTTAGTGTAAAACTCACTACCAATGAGTAAAGGGATCAAATGCCAAAAATTCACAGGAGAAGGATGGCTCCCTATAAGCAATATACTAAATGGTTATAATATACCTAGTAGGCCAAGTTCTTCATGAACCATTGATAACCCTAATAAAGGAATTTCTCCAAAATGAATATTTGTGTGTCCAGGTTAAAGCAAACTAAAAAACAGAGTTTTATCACATCAGATACCAATACTGTGGCCCAATATTTTGAACATAAAGGAGTTTTCATTAACATACAACTAAAAAGAAATTGGTGATTGTAAAAATTAAGTACCTGATAAAGACATAGTCCCCTATTCAATTGGAAATGTGCTACATTTACAGAGCAATTCAATTGAACAAGCCTGCAATTTACAGGCCGAAAGCCAAAAACATAAACCATGCAATTGTATGTAGCATTTCAGAGCGTGATCGTGATCAATTAAGCAAGGACGTAGCTACCGATTTAGAAACAGCCAATAGTAAATGAGACCGTCATCATTATGTCAGTAAAACATGGAGGTTAAACGTCAATCAATTAGCGTTTAGAGGTCGGATATGCGATCAGACTCGCAATCCGGCAATGTACAAAATAATAATTATAGAAAAAATATATAGGAACTATAGGGTTTGGAATGGATGATTTCTCTAGATAAGCTGCTTGCTGGTATTTCCTTGAGTATGATAAAGTATATCACTGTGAAAAAGTTCCTTGGTGCCTAACACCTCAACAATGGTAATAATAGTAGAAAAAATATATATAGGAACTATAGGGTTTGGAATGGATGATTCCTCTAAATGAGCTACTAGCTGGTATTTTCTGGAGTACATACAGTCTTCCCTCATATGGCAAAATAAATTTGCTAATCCTTGGGAGGACAGAAGTATTTAAATGTATAAATAGTGTTTAGCTCAAAAAAGTGTGGTTAAAACCAATGTAGAAAAAAGCGCATAGAAGTACTGTACTGGTTATAAAAAAGGTTAAAGGGGAATAATGGTAAAAGGGGGTTTATAAAAAATCTGTATAAATGATATATTAAAGTACACAATAGTACATAGTAATACAACTCCTGTTTGCCTGAGACTACTATATGTCATTAATGCTGACTGGCAATTCACAGTAGTCACAAGGAGTGAAGTAACACAAGCAAAAATAGCTCAAACGTATATAAACCTCCCTTTTGTAATCAATAAACCAAAAACCAGAGTACTTGCGCTTAGATGATAGTCCCGACGGTCCCGTTTCGCCCCTTCTGGGGCTTACTCATGGGCTACTGAATTGGAGGTTTGGTGGGGCTTTTATAGCCCTTTTTCATCCATTTCCGGTTGTGCAACGCTATTAAAGTCATTTCCATTTTTGAAAAGTTAAGTGGAAGACGTATAAACGTCACCACGTTCTTTCCTTTCATTTATGTACATGGTGGCTTGCCAATCACACGTAATTTGCCAACCACCTACTCCATTTTGTTTTTTTCAAATTGTTTTTAATCATTTATGTCGCTGCGTGATGACGTAATCAGGATACACACGTGACCACGTTTTTTCAGGTCCTTTCTATGCATGAATGCCAATTATGCGTTATTTTGCCAACCAGCACCATTTTGGTCTGGTTTTAAAACGCCAAAGTGCTCAACTGGATCATGAAATGTTGTTAATATCTCTAAGGTGAATTAATCCATGATAGGTCTTAGTATATCTGTATTACTGTTTATAAAGTGAACCTTAAATAATAGGTTAATGCTGTAGAACCAACTAATATATAAAGGTGAGGGCTAATGATAGTGATGGCTAGATGGTGATAATATGATTCCAAAAACTAGAAATATCAACATGGTGAAAGAAACAAGATATATATCAATGTGTTTGTGTATGGTAAATGTGTCTATAATGTGTCTACATATAGATCCAAGTGGATAAAGTGTGTGTAATATGGACTATATAAATATATATATATATACATGCACATACATACACACATATATACATGCACATACACATACATACACACACACTTATACACACACATACATATACCTACACTCATACAAACATACACAACGCATACATTCATATATATATATAAATATGGGTGTAAAGTGAAAAGTGAGAAACTAAATGTGAGTAAAAAAGTGTTGTGAAATGTGATGAAAATATAATAATATATAAACTATTAGGTGTATGTAGTGATAATTGAATAAATATACTATTACTCTATTATAGAAAGGACGAATATGAAAATCCTTCATTAAGACCTTGTGGGCTTTGGGTATTCAATATAAAGATCCATTTGCTCTCCAGCTTTAAGAGATCCTTATCAATATCCCCTCCTCTGGGTTTTTGTAACGCTTGATCAATTATTGAAAATTTCATTGCCTCCGGTTTGTTATTATGAAAATTTTTTATATGTCGAGACACAGATGTGTCCATTTCTTTGGTCACTGTATAGGAGTGTTCCAAGATCCTTCTCCGCAGTTGGTGTGTAGTTTTACCTATATATAATTTCGGGCAGGAACAGATTATAACGTAGACGACGTGTGTAGAGCTGCAGTTGATAAAATGCTTAATTGGATATTTCACATTAGTGTTTGGGTCAGTAAAGTCTTTACTGGGGACAATGAACTTACAGGCTTTACATTTTCCGCATTTAAACAATCCTTTTGTGGGTGGTAACCACGGTGTTATACTTTGTGTAGTTGGTTTAAAGAAGCTATTCACCAATTCATCTTTAATACTCTTGTTCTTTCGATAAGTGACAGAAGCTTTTCCAGATAGGCTGGTGCTTAATGTAGAGTCATCTGTCAATATATACCAATGCCTGTCTAGTATTTGTTTAATTTCCTTCCAGTCTTTTCCAAATGACATAATACATCTTATTTGGTCGTTTGATTCAGCCTTCTTATTTGAAAATAGTAGATCCTGTCTATCTGATTCAACAGCTCTTTTGTATGCTTTTTTCAAAAGGCGATTGGGGTATCCTCGAGCTTTAAATTTAATTCTTAGTTGATCTGCTTGAATCTTAAAAACGTCTTGACTGCTGCAGTTTCTTTTGATCCGTAGATACTGACTTATTGGGATTCCTGCTTTTAACGCTCTAGGATGCTGACTAGACCATTTTAATAGAGAGTTCGTTGCAGTGGGTTTTGTGAATGTAGAAGTGTGATTCTTTCCCCTTGGGTCCTTTGATATCTTCAGGTCAAGGAATTCTATTTCTTCTTCGTCCATCACATACGTGAATTTCAAACCCAAAGAGTTTTTGTTCAATTTTTCGATGAATTCTATGAATTCTTTAGTATTTCCTGTCCACAGTACCATAATATCGTCAATGTATCTATGCCATGATAATATTTTCTCATTATATACTGACATATCTTCTGAAAATACATGTGTCTTTTCCCAAAAACAGAAGTATAAATTGGCATAGTTCGGTGCACAAGGGGTTCCCATGGCTGTGCCATTAATTTGGTGATACCACTGTTTATTAAAAAAAAAAAAGTTTTTTGTTAGTATAAAGCGTAGTAATGATGTAATAAAAGTATTCATATTCAGATCTTCCATAGGTCTTGCACTTAAATAGTGTTCAACTGCAGCGATCCCCTGATCATGTGGGATAGTGGAGTACAGTTGTTCTACATCAATAGAGATAAGTATTGTTTTGGTGGGTACCACAATGTCCTCTAGATGTTTCAACAGGTCCAGAGTATGAAGGTATTTCTGATACAATTTCTTTAATGTAATCATTTACATATTCACTTATTTTTTCAGTTAAGCTGTTGTTTCCAGATACAATTGGTCGTCCCGGTACGGGTACCTTATTTTTGTGTATCTTCGGTAATGAATAAAAAGTGGCTATAACTGGTCTTTTAGGAAACAAATAATCATATGTATTTTGATCTATTAATTTATCTTGTTTAGCCGCTAACAGTATTTGTTTTAGTTCTTTTAGGAACTCTTGGAGGGGATTACTTTTTAATACTTTATATGTTGATGTATCTGATAACAATTTGTTACACATTTTTAGGTATTCTTGTTCATCCATGATGACTGTGTTTCCTCCTTTGTCAGCGGGTTTTATCACTATTTTATGTTTCTTTAATTCTTGTAGAGATTTGAATTCCTTCATACTTAAGTTGGTTTTACCTATGCTGTTTTTTTCTTGGACATCATTAAATAGTCTTTTTAAGTCTTTAGTCACCACATCCACGAATACCTGAATATTATTATATTGCTTGAAATCAGGCGTAAAAGTGCTGGTATGTTTCTTAGTTATTTTCGTCTGGGAGTGACCTTCATACTTTTGTTCATCTAATAATGATAACAGAGTTTCAAATACTTCCTTGTCTTCATCAATTATTCCCAAATTATTGAGCTCTATCTTCCGCTTTTGTGTAAAGAATTTTTTAAGGGCTAGTTTCCTAGCAAATAAGTTTATGTCTTTTACGTTTTCAAAAAGATCCGAGTTGCTTGTAGGGACAAATGAAAGGCCCTTAGATAATAAAGATATATCTGAGTCCTTCAATTTCACTTCAGACAAGTTTATCACTGTTGTTTCTTTTTGTTGTCCAGTTGTTATCGTTTTTTCTGTTATATTGCTCTGTCTCATTACTTTCAACTAAGCGCAAGTACTCTGGTTATTGGTTTATTAATTACTAAAGGGAGGTTTATACATGTTTGAGCTAATTTGGCTTGTGTTACTTTACTCCTTGTGACTACTGTGAATTGCCAGTCAGCATTAATGGCATATAGTAGTCTCAGGCAAACAGGAGTTGCATCACTATGTACTATTGTGTGCTATAATTCATCATTTGTACATATTTTTTATAAACCCCCTTTACTTATATTCCCCCCTAACCTTTTTTCATAACCAGTACAGTACTTCAATGCGCTTTTTTCTACATTGGTTTTAACTACACTTTTTTGAGCTAAATACTATTTATATATTTACATACTTCTGTCCTCCCAAGGATTAGCAAATTTATTTTGCCATATGAGGGAAGACTGTATGTACTCAAGGAAATACCAGCAAGTAGCTCATCTAGAGAAATCATCCATTCCAAACCCTATAGTTCCTATATATTTTTTCTATAATTATTACCATTGTTGAGGTGTTAGGCACCAAGGAACTTTTTCACAGTGATATACTTAACAATGTACAAAATAATATAAATAAATGTCGATACAGTTCTAGTCCATGTGGGTGGATGGCCTGATGTGTATTAACTCATTGATTCCCGAGACTGATATGATTTGCGAGCTTGAGACTTTTGTTCAATTAATTCTAATGTCTTTCATCGCTTTCCCCTTCTTTTAAAGTGTGGTATTGTTTTTTTTTTTTGCATTTACAGTGCTAGGTACAGGTGTTTAACCCCCTTGCGAGTCCTATCTGGTATCCGTAGGATTTTCTTTAAAACATTTGCGGGCTTGAGGAATTGTAGAAATTGAACATGGATTTGCGGGCTTCAAAGATCAAAGACTTAGCTGGGTCGCGGTTATAATTTTAACAATTGCATGGATTTTGGGCTTCTAAACGTTTGCGAGTAGCAAAAAGATGGCAATTGAATACCAAATTAGTTTACGGGCTCCATTACAGGCTCCAGTAACTTACAATTGCTCCATTGAATAGGGGCCATAGTATGGCCACATTAGAACAATACAATGGATCTGTAAGAAGATATACAAAATATGAGCTTCACACCATTACATCTTTTAAAGGCTTTTTTCGTCACTGTGTATGAAGACTTCTTATTTCCTTAATGACATTTCTGAACATTTCATATCTTCCTTACTGTTTGAAGACACCATTGCTGGCTTTGTAGCTATCAATACCTGAGAACTAAAAAGCAAACCTGTACTCAAGCAGGGATATCCTTAAATGTTGAGCCATTCTGTACGCCTTGAAGACCAGTTGGAAACCACTGCTGTTAAAACGTATCACATGCAACAACCAAGAGATTTCTGCCCATACTTTAGCCCTATGGGCTAGTTGAATTTACAGTCATTTTGTAGTGCTGAAATAGATGCGGACCAGTCTCTGCAGTGATTGCTGTTGTGCAAGTGCTGAAACAAAGAATACAATGCTGAAATGAATTGTTAATGCACTGGTGCAGCTTCCAATACTTTCACCATGAGTAGTAATACAAATGTTATTGAAATGTTTATTACAGTATCATATCATTTTCCATTTAATATTTATGTTAAAAGTCGATTTTTATGTAAAAAATATAATGTAAGAATATAATACAGTTATAATAATTTTTATAACATTTTTATCCTGTGAAAATAATATATATATATATATATATATATATATATATATATATGATTAAACACTTTTCTAATTTGTTCAATAACTGCCATGTGTTGAAAGAGAATAAATACTCCTGAGTACCGTGCTGGTGATCACAGCTAGTGTTTTATATACAACACACAACTGTTGTGCACCTAAAAAGCCCCAACTGCAAATATCCATACAAATATAAATTTGTGAATACTATGAAGGCAGTGAAGGACTGTTTTTTTGCATGGTTTCGGTGCACTGCAGCCCTTTGCAGCCCTTACCACTTTTCACAGCATCCATGGGTGCACCCATCATTAGTAATAGTTTTTGCACTTCTTTTTGCCTGCTAGCATGCTTTTATGTATTTTGCACAATCCTTGGTATGTATTTGACACTATGTGCCACTGGGCGATATGCCAGTCTTGATGTCATTATGGACGCGCGAGGTGTGCACCAATTCTGGCATCTATTTAAAGTTTTAGCAACTGATCATCCTTGATTTGCTGTTGTGACTTATATACCTTCTGGCTCCCTGACCTTTAGCTTTGACTAATTGTGTACCTAACTTCTATCTTCCTGAACCCCAGCTTGTTGTACTGACCACTCTCAGCTTCCCGGCTACTGAACCCTGCAAGTGTGTAGGTCCGGCCATTAACCACTGCAGACAGGGAGCCAACAGTGCCCCCGGGGAGAAGGTTGCTTTCAGCTCCCTGCTTGTAGGGCTTAATGGCAAGACATACATGCTACCCAGGATTAATGGCCCGGCCTACACGCTTGCAGGCCTCAGTAGCCGGGAGTCTGAGAGGGCTCTCGAAGCGTGCAAGCCTGGCTATTAAGTGGCAACTGACCCCGGGAGAAGGTTGCTTTCAGCTACCTGACTGCCGGGGTTGATGGCCAGACCTACACGCTACCTGGGATTAATGGCCGGGCCTACAAGCTTGCAGGGCTCAGTAGCTAGGAGGCTGTGAGGGGCCCTGGCAGTGTGCAAGCCTGGCTATTAAGTGCAGACTCACTGTATTTTACCTGGCAGATGTACAATATGTACTCTTTAACTATATGCATCTGATCAATAGATTGCATCAGTATTGGAAATATATTTTCTCAGCTAGATATTGGTTTGGTATACTTTCCTTCCTCCAAAGTCTAATTAATTCTCAGTCAATAAATAAAAGCTGGTATGGCATGGTTAGATTTACTAGGGCTTCAAGGTTGTTTTTTGCTGCAACTTGGGACAGCATATTTTCTGCAGCAATTAAAAAGCAGATAATGGGAAACTCAGAAGATTTGTACGATAGATTTCCTCCACAGGATTTATTCTGGTAGTCAGTGTGTACAGAACAAAAGTTTAAATAGAGTAGAATCACATAAATAATTTATTTTCCTTGCAAGCCAGTTATCGACTACATGAGTCTATTCATCAAATGAATAACTGGAATTAAAACAACTATTAAATTAAAGGACATTGACTGTATATATAAGGTCCACAACACAAGCTGGGATCCCGTTCCATGCTGATGATAGCCAGTAAGCTTGAAACAGCTGTACATGGATGGGATTCTCAGCTTGTGTATAATCCAACCTTAGCTTTGCATAAAGTTGTGTAATACAGCAGGCATATGCTCCAAGGAAGCCATCTTTAAAATGGGCTATGGATTGAAGAGCAAAACATTTGTGGGCACATTTGCATGTCCCAGCTCAGCTTACCAGAATGCAGTGAAATAACTGTTTTTCTCGGAATTCTGAGCTGGAAACAGTTTTTTTCATTTGTTTTAGACATTCAAATGTAAACACATATGTACTATTCATTTATTTTATATATATATATATATATATATATATATATATATATATATATATACATATACATACAGTACCTTGCAAAAGTATTCACCCCCTTGACCTTTTAGTTATTTTGTTACATTATAGCCTTAAGTTTAATGTTTTGTTAATTTGAATTTAATGTGATGGATCAGAACACAATAGTCTAAGTTGGTGAAGTGAAATGAGAAAAATATATACATAAAACTATTTTTTAGAAATAGAGAACAGAACATTGGCATGTGCGTATGTAGTGATCCCCTTTCTTATGAAACCCATGAAAAAAGCTCTGGTGCAACCAATTACCTTAAGAAGTCACATAATTAGTGAAATTATGTCCACCTGTGTGCAATCTAAGTGTCACATGATCTGTCATTACAAATACACACCTTTTTTGAAAGGCCCAAGAGGCTGCAACACCTAAGCAAGAGGCACCACTAACCAAACACTGTCATGAGGATCAATGAACTCACCAAACAAGTAAGGGACAGTGTTGTTGAGAAGTACAAGTCAGGGTTAGGTTATAAAGAAATATCCAGCTCTTTGATCATCCCCAGGAGCACCATCACATCTAGCATAACCAAATGGAAAGAACATGGCACAACAGCAAACCTGCCAAGAGACGGCTGCCCACCAAAATTCACAAGGAGGGCAATAATCAGAGAGGCAGCAAAGAGACCTAAGGTAACCCTGGAGTAGCTGCAGAGTTCCACAGCAGAGACTGGAGTATCTGTACAGAGTGGCCAGAAGAAAGCCATTACTTTCAGCCAAAAACAAAATAGCACGTTTTGAGTTTGCAAAAAGGCATGTGGAAGACTCCCAAAATGTATGGAGGATGGTGCTCTGGTCTGACAAGACTAAAATTGAACTTTTCAGCCATCAAAGAAAACGCTATGTCTGGCGCAAACCCAGCATATCACATCACCCAAAGAACACCATCCCCACAGGGAAACATGGTGGTGGCAGCAGCATGCTGTGGGGATGTTTTTCAGCAGTCGGGACTGGGAAACTGGTCAGAGTTGAGAGAAAGATGGTGCTAAATACAGGGATATTCTTCAGCAAAACCTGTACCACTCTGTGAGTGATTAGAGGCTAGGACGGAGGTACAACTTCCTACAGGACAATGACCCCAAACACACTGCTAAAGCAACACTTGAGTGGTTTAAGAGGAAACATGTAAATGTGTTGGAATGGCCTAGTCAAAGCCCAGACCTCAATCCAATAGAAAATCTGTGGTCAGACTTAAAGATTACTGTTCTCAAGCCCAAACCAACCAACTTGAAGGAGCTGGAGCAGTTTTGCAAGGAGGAATGGGCAAAAATCCCAGTGGTAAGATGTGGTAAGCTCAAAGAAACTCATTAAAAGTGACTTGAAGCTGTTATTGCCGCAAAAGGTGGTTCTAGAAAGCATTGACTTTAGGGGGATAATTAGTTATGCACATTGACTTTTTTACCAATTTGTTGATCGCGTCAAAATAAAAAAAAATTAAAAAACATCTTCAAAGTTGTGGGTGTATTCTGTAAATTAAATGATGCAAATCCTGAAACAATCCATGTTAATTCCAGGTTGTGAGGCAACAAAACACGAAAAATGCCAAGGAGGGTGAATACTTTTGCAAGGCACTGTATATAGAGAGAGAGAGAGAGAAAGAGATAGATATATGAGCTTAATGTTTATATATATAATGTTTGCTGTTTATATAGTCAAGACATCCACAGTAGTCGAAACTAATGAGTGCTGGGATAAGCTCATCCTAGCTTTCATGCTACATATTTTAAAAGTATGTTTTTTTTTAATATATTTTTTTATTAAGAATACAAGGTTAATTCCATAACACAAGTGTTTCAAAAATAACACTTAATAAGTGACAACACATACATATAACCTTTTAAACCTAACTTTGACATTTTTGTTATTTCTGTTTTAAGTTAAGCTGAAAGCATATTACACACATATGTACGTGTTAAAGTACAACTGTAAAGGTTGAAAGCTTATAAGAGCACACAGAGAATAAAGAAGAAGACAGAGGGTAAGAGAGGGCCAAAACAACGAGTTCAGTGTTATGTTAGTTCTTAAAGGGGACATCCTAAACTATTATCCTACACTACATATTTACCACCCAATCTTAAGAATCCAAGTGTCCCAACATGAGGCCCATTTCTTATATGATTGGTCCAAGTTGGCTGATTTAACGCTCATGTTATATATAAATTTAAGTTTAATCAAAAGTGCACTATATTCTGGTACTGACGATTTCCATGTTTTGGCTAACGTAATCCTCACTGCTAAAAACACTTGGTGTGATGAGAGTTGAGCCTCTTTACTGAGACCCTCTATGGGGATGCCTTCTGGCATTTGGGCAATCCTGGCCCCCATAGTCTCCCCAAAATATCATAGGTCTCCAACCAAATGTGGGCGACCTTAGGGCAGTCCCAGAGAACATGTTTAAGGGTGCCCAGAGTGTGACATCCTCTAAAACAGTTACCATTCACTGACGGGTTAGAAAGCTGCATCCTAGCTGGTGTTAAGTACCACCTCAAAATGGTCTTGTGTGCTTTTTCGTAAGTATAATATTTAGTGAGGTACCTGTGGCCTGCTTATGTATCTTATTCCAGTGTGCATCAGTTATATCAATGGTGAGTTCCGACTCCCAAGAATGTTGATGGTGGAGTTTGGAAATTGTGGTTAGGTCCATTAAGTAACTATAAGTAATGGAGATATTCCGTTTGCCATTAGGGTTGTTAAAATAACATTTTTCGAATGGAGTGACCTTAGCAGAAGAGTTAAGTGTTATTACCCCAGATATATTAATATGTATCTGGGATAAGTTAAGCCATTCCTTTAATGGCAAATGATGTCATTTGGAATATGGAGTACAATTTTGGGCACAAAACGCATTTGCGGAGGTGGAGGCTCCAACGTCGGCTCTGTTAACACACACACACACGCCTTTGAGATTTTATTTTTTTTTAAAGGCGCCCCCCTCCGGTTACACACACATACACACACAAACCGCGGCCGAGGGCCTCAGTTGCTGGCATGGAGCGCCAAAGGCGCTCCATGCCAGCAACTGAGGCCCTCGCTTCCGCAAATGCGGGTCCCGCGTTACAGGTCCTTAAAGGACCGTAAAGGTCCTTAAAGGACCCGTTGTAAAAGAAAAAAAAAATAACACTGTCACCCTGTCAATCATGGGGGTCAATACGGACCCCCATAAAACCCTCATTAACCCTGTCACTCATGGGGGTCAATAGAGACCCTCATAAGCCCTTCATTAAGCCTGTCACTCATGGGGGTCAATACAGACCCCCATAAGCCCTTTATTAACCCCATCAGTCCCATAAGGGCATATTAACACCATTATGGGCCTGTTATAACACTACATTGACCACATAAGTGCCATGATGGCATTCTTTAAATCCTTCTCCGGCGCGACACCTGTTAAAAAAAAAAAACATTAATACACATACATCAAAATAAAATAAACATAAGCCACGCCCTGTAAAAAAAAAATATATATATATACTTACATCCGCACTCCCGGACATCCCCGATGCTAATGAGGCTCCAGGAGAATTTTCCGGAAGAAAATAAGCAATGGCGCCTTCTGATTGGTTGAAAACGCTGTCTATCAAATTCACCCAATCAGGAGGCGCCAATGTGTGAGTCAATCAGAAAGGGATACACCCTAAAATCCCACTCTGATTGGATAATGCACCTATCAATCTTTATTTAAACCAATCACAAGGCGCAGATGCCTTCAGCCAATCACAATGGAATACACCCCCACAGGGTGATTGGTTGGAACCTCTGCGCATTCTGATTGGTTGCACTGACAATAGCCAATCACAATGGAATACACCCTCACGTACTGATTAGTGAAGGATTTGCGCATTCTCATTGGCTACTGTTAATATCAATCAATATTACAGCCAATGGGAAGGTGCAGATGTCTTCACCAATCAGTACATGGGGGTATATTCCATTGTGACTGGCTGATGGCAATAAAGCCTTAGGATTGGTTCAAATAAAGATTGAAAGGTGTGTTATCCAATCAGCATTGTATTTTGGGGTGTATACGTTTTTCATTGGTTCACAAATGGGGTCTTCTCATTGGCTGAATTTGATAGACAGCCTTTTCAGCCAATCAGAAGCCGCCATTGCCAATTTTAGTCTTGAATACTCCATAGGAAGGTCATTAGCGTCGGAGACATCCGCCAGGGCGGATGTGTGTCGTTTTTTTTTTTTTTTTTTAAATGCACGGATGCTTCCGGAGAAGACGAGGAGGCCGGAGACATCGCGGAAAGGTAAGTATAATGTAGATTGTGTTTATTTAACTTTGCTTTATGTTTACTAATGTAATGTTTTTTTTTACAGGAGGAACATGGCGGACGGAACATGGAGGACGTGACATGCTGGGACGTGATATGCTGGAAAGGTGAGTATAATATTTAGAATATTTAGAATATTTAGAATGTTTACAATGTTTAGGTATTTCATGTAAACGTGTTGTATTGATTTTTGGAATCTTTTTTACCGTAGGTTGCTGATCTGAAGAAACATCTCAAAGGTAAGTGGTCTTAATTATTTTATTGTAGCTTACAATTAGGGTAGCTATATATATATATATAGATAGCATGTATTGTATATTACATAGATAGGGGGATGTATTATTAGATAGCATTGTATATTACACAGTGGGATGTATATTACATTATATAGTGGCATGTATATTACATAGTGGCATGTATATTAGACAGTGGCATGCATATTACATAGGGTTGTATTGTATTTTATTTAATTGTATTGTATTTTATTGAATTGTATTGTATTGTATTTTATATAATTGTGTTGTATGTATTATATGTATGTATTATATGTATTTCATTTTCAGGTGTGTAATTTTTTAAAACATTTTGTAGTGACGGGAGGTTGTAATGTATTTTTTTATTTTCTGTAATGTTCCTTTTTTTATTTTTGGTCACTTAGGTTTCTTTTTTTGGTTCTGTAATGTACATTTTTTATTTTTGGTGATTTTAGTTTTTCTTATTTTATGTCATGTAGATTTCTGCTTTTTGAGGAATTTAGTTACTTGAGGCACACAGTACACTCACATTGTGTGACAAACAGCATTTCAACACTTTCTTTTATTGACCGTCATTTTTTGACGGGCAAATCGCTAGTAAATGATAATGGACAAACAATTGTGTATATATATATATATATATATATATATATATATATATATATATACATACTGTATATATATATATACACACACACGGTCCAGTCACGTTATTATGACCACCAGCTACTATCCTGAATAGCCGCTGTGTGCAGCACGGTCAGCTGCTGGTCGGCTTGGTAGTGAGTCAATAAGATGCTGGAAGGTTGTCAAGGATATCTAGAGCCATGCAGACTGCAGTGCATCCAACAGCTGCTGAAGAGTGTGTGGTGGAGGATCCATATGACAAACACGGTGATCGAGGTGGTCCTTGTCATGCTCCTCCAACTACTCCAGAAGATCCCATCTGCTCCAGGGAAGACAGTCAACATATATGGGTGTACTTGATCTGCAAAGATGGATAGATAAACCAATTGGTTAAGAGTGCCTTCCAGAGGTATGAGTGAACCCAGACAATGGCAAGAAAACATTCTCCTGGTCATAAAGTTACCACCACCAGCTTGTGTTCTTCCAACAATGTTTGCAGAGTGTTTGTTCTCTGAGGTTTCAAGCCTGACATGCCAACGTCCATCTAGTCAATGGAGCAGAAAACCTGACTCATCAGAGAAGGCAACCCTTTGCCATCTGAACAGGTCCAATGTTCGGTACTGTCGTGCATATTGAAGTAGTTTTTGGTGATGAACCCTCATCAACATGGGCACAGTGACCAACCATTTGCTTCGGAGCTCCATAGGCATAGGGTTCGCTGTACTGTCATTTTAGACACACATCTGGTAGCCTCCTGGTTTTATTTGGATGGTGAGTTGTTCAACAGTAGCGTGTCGGTTGCCCCACACACAACTTTGCAGTTGACGTTTATAAATGGCATGTGATGCTCTGACGTTTCAATGATGTTTGTTTGCAATGGTGCAGTTTGTCCAGTCACGGTACACTTTAACCACAGCAGCACGCGAACAGTTCACAAACTGCCCTGTTTCAGAAATATTGGCACACTTGGCCCGAAAGCCAATGATCACTCCTTTTCAAAGTCGGATACATTTCAAGTTTTACCCAAGACAGCGATGTTTGATATGTTTTCAGAATGCCTACATGTCACCTTATATACCCACCAAGCCGGCTCACAACAAGTGCCGTGGCTACGTGCTGCTGGCGTCAAAAGTAGGCTGTGGTATACGTTTAAACTAAACAAATTTAGAGCATGGATGTCAGGAGATCAAATACTTAATATAGAACAATTTAAAGAAAAATATCCAATATCTTCCAAAGAATTATATAATTATACTAAAATCGACCACCAAATTTCAAGCATGATAAGGAAATGGGGATCGCCGCAACATACGTGGTTTTCAAGAATATGTGAACAATCCCCACTAACTAGAGGAATTTTCAAAGATTTATATGCAACGCTTAACATGTCACAAACAGAACAAAAATCTAAATATATGATAAAATGGAAACAGGATATAGGGATCTCTTGGGACCTTAAGAAATGGGGGAAGATAAATACTAACCTTTCAAAGGGCTCTATATATTTCAGCTATTTGGAAACAGCCATCGAAGTTCTACATAGGGTATACCTTACATCTGATAAATTAAACAAATTAAATCCTCAAACCCCCGCACAATGTTTCAGAAATTGTAAAACCATAGGGACATGTCACCATACTTGTTGGGATTGCCCCATAATACAACACATGTGGATTACTACCACCAACATGACACATGCATTGAATAACACTCTTCCAAAATTCACAAACATATGGGATTGTTGGATTAACTTCACTCATTCCCTTTCAATCAATTAAATTAACAAAATCCTGTATTACATATGCTAAATTAGCAAGAGGAGAAATTACCTTAGGCCGCAGAGCTGATTCTCGAACCTTAAACTTCTGGGACAAAATTATAACATCATAATTGATATAAAGAAAAATAAAAAGCAAAACTAATGGTACATATAGTTTGTTTTATATGATTTTAAAATATTATAATGTATTATTTAGTTAAAATGTTCTTATATAAATGCAATAAATAAAATAATAATAATAATAAATAATATCTAGTTACATTCTAGTTACAAAGTCTAAATACAATAGAGAAAGTATAAAAAAAAAGAAAAGAAAGACCTTAGTAACCAACAATACATTACGTTATAAATGGAAAATGGAAAAAGAGGTTGAAGGAATCACAATGTTGTTTATGCTTTAGACTAGGCCAAATAAATGAATGTTTCACTCATTAGATTGTACTGTTTTGACCTGCAAGTCATACATTATTACTTAACTGAAATGTAATTGACATTGAGCATAATAAAAATGATTGAAACTAAAAAAAAAAAGTATGCGGTGGTCATAATTATGTGATTCGATTTTGGGTACATATATATATATATATATATATATATATATATATATATATATATAATAGACTCTCAGTTAACCGGAACTCAAGCAACCAGAACTCTCAAGCAACAAGAAAAAAATGTACTTTAAATAGAAATAGAAATTTTACAGGGCTCAACAAATGCCAGGAGCCAGGTTGTCATGCTACAAAATGCTTACAGGCACCTAGATTACATCCACTGTACGTCTCTGCATTTCAGTTTTACCTAAAGCAGACAGGCACGAGTGACTGAGCCAGAGCAGTGTTGGCGTTAAATTCCCCAGGTTCAGCACCGCACCCTTTAGCCCAATGTACCTGTGTGTAAGTGAGGAGTGAAAGCTTCTGCTGCTAGAACAGCCCTCACTGATAAATATACTTAGCAGAGCAACCTATGTGCAGCTAATCTAGGCCTCTTTTATAGTAACTCTCAAGCGACCAGAAACTACATTTATCCAGAATCTACCAATCCCCATGGGTGACGGTTAACTGAGAGTCTACTGTATATATATATATATATATATATATATATATATATATATATATATATGTATATATATATATATATATATATATATATATATATATATATATACATTAGTGATTCCATAGAATCACTAATGTACTATTCATTGTTTGTACTACCGTGAAAGGCAGTGGAAGGCTTCTATCACGATTGCTATATATATAGCGTATATATATATATATATATATATATATATATATATATATATATATATACTGTATATATATACACACAACTATTAACTGTAGATATTATATATAAACTTGTGCATTGGTGAGCCTGCCATTACTATTTGTCTACCTGCCTAACAACCTAACATTCTAATTGTATACAATGTCTCTCCCCCTTTGATCAAGTTATAGCAATGGTGGAGACCAGAACATTAAAGGTTGACTTAGATGTTATTAATATTTTACTGTTCCCTTTAATTGACAATGTAGTGTGTCTAGAGGGGCAATATCAAACATATGAGCACTAGAAGTTTGCCAAATGATGTTAATGTAGTACAGGGAAATAATAACTAAGGAAAATTATATAACACTTTATTTAAAAAATCGACTAAAGATTTAGAACACATAGGTAATGTAGTACAGTATATGACTAAGCCAATAATATGATGTTCCCAATAGGCTACTGCAACATGATGCTAATTTGAATAAAAAGTAAAAACTAAATAAACAAAGTACATACAAGTCAAATAGACAAAGCACTACAGAGATACGATCAATCCACTCCTACATACCGTGCTTATGCACGAACAAAGCTATCTGGCAACCCAGTTTGCTTTTTTAAGGTCTGAGACTGATTGTACCTTCCATATCCATGTTTAAACATGATATGTGCTACAGTGGCGGAGATAGTGAATGGAAGGCCCTGGTGCAAGAAAAAGCATTTTGGGCCCAAAGAAGGGGGGTTGTAAAAGTTTGTTTGCACAGTGCCCTTCCCCAAGAACCCTTCCCATTTCCCCTTCATAGCTGCCCCTTTTCCCTTAACTCTTGCCTGTGTGAACATGTCTGCAGCACTAGGAAGCGCCCGCTCAAATTTTCAGCAACATCTTCCACTGCACCCATCCTTGTCAGCAGCCATCCCCACACAGCACTAATATCATATAGCACCCATGTCTATGCCCTTTGCTCCCCCTCACAGAATCCATCTCTCCTGTACTTAGCAGCCCTTGATTTCTTGCATTTTTCTTTGATACATATCCTCAGTGGGATGAATTGCTCCAAAGGGGACAGTGGTGGGTTTGGGCCTTTTTTTCACAGCACTGCGCTCTCCCCCAGAGGGGGCCCTGGTGCACTGCACCACTGGTAGCTCCACCCCTGATGTGGTATCAGAGCTTCGGTTTCATATTTCATTCAAGTAATAAAAATATGTTATCAGTAACTCAGACTATTCATTGTAATCTATATCGACTTTTAAAGGAATTCTAGAAATGTCAAGGCTAAATTCTTTGTTAAAAGAGGCACTGTAGTTTTCATATACAATTATTTAATTTAGTTTTTATAAACTGATTAGCAAAAAAAAATCAATATCACTTTTAAAGCTGACTTTTGAATTTTAGTATTGTGAATTCTAGCTGAGCTGCTATTCCTCAGCCCCTAATAGATGTCCAAGTGGTAGGAAAAGATATGCCCAAAAGGCAGTCCTAAAACTTCCTACAGACCTGTCTATTTGCCTTTAAATTGCCTTTAGTGGCAGCTGCAGGGATGGAAGCAGATAAAGACTGCTACAAGGTCAACCTCCTGAGCAAATTCCTTACAAAAGGTCCTAACTATTACTATATCATGGCAGAGTGGTTACTATTAATATAATAAAGTTTGGGATTCCTTTATTCCTAGAGCGGGGGGGGGGGGGGGGGCAAGGAACCCTGGATTGGGGGACTATTAATCCCTAATAATAAACTATACCTTGGCCCCAGGGAAAAGTTAACTGGATCATTAATAAATTACCCTATTTGAATCTGTCAATGTCAAGCAACTCCCTGGATGCTCTCTTCAACCTGGTATGTGGGCACTCCAATAATGAATGTATCTTGATTGAATACATTGATTCTCATCTTCATGCTCTCTTGGAAACAGCATCTTCTTTCTTGGTTGACGGGTGTCACTCTAAAAATACCTAAAAATATTACTCTAATACTAAAGGAGCTCCTCCTGTGAGGAGCTCCCTTGAGGAATTACATATTTTAACTTTGCTCTGTCTTTTATATGGACTTTCTAGTTCTCTGATTGGCTGAAATATGTAGAAAGTGAGAGTAAAGGAATTATATTTATCGCAATTTGATTGGTTAATAGTTACCAATTAGAAGACTACTTCCCCTAATGTGATTGGTTGATTAACAACCAATCAGATATCAGTTTAGTGATGTTGTTGCTATTATCTAATTGGCTAATGGAATAGTCAATCAGGGGCTGGAATAGAGGGGCATACTATGGCTATTGTCTAGTGTGTTAGTTAGTGAGTTGCTTTGCTATGGAGGCTACTGTGTTTCAGAATCTTTATATGTTACATCAACATGTTAGACAGGTTGAGACCACAAATCAGTACAAATTAATTATGTTTTATTTTGTTAGGTAATGTAATAGGTCCGGAAACTTGCTTGGGAACAATGTAATAGAGACCTGGGTTCCCTCAAATTTTCAACAAATATGTATCAAGTGGAAAGTTTTTAGTATATACAAACATACAAATACCTGGGAACAAATTTCAATAAAAATACTAGTCTACATGTATACTAGGACTCTAAATAAAGAATTAATCAACATCAACAGATTACAATAAGTATATGTGTGGTGTATATATGAACTCTCATCCAACTAAACCACAGGCATTACATTTTGACAGTGTGAACAGAAGTTGCCTCTTTGTCCAGTGTGTACAACAGGGAAGATGCATTGGGTAGTCAATCAACACTAAGAAGGGATTAAACAGTTCACTCATTGCTAACCCAGGTCATATTTAAGTTTCCAGGTTTCAAATAACTTCTGCATAATCCATAATTAGCAGAGCAGTTTTTGCTACTACCGGTTTGGATTTCAGTGCAGGCAGATACACAAAACAGCTACATGATCAGTGTCTTCCATTCAGTTTTTATTCTCAATAGAGCATACAAAAATCTGATAAACTAGTGCATGCAATATGATTATAGCATATAGTAAGTTATGTGGGGGGTTCCCTGGTGGTCCAGTGTTTAGGACTTGGTGCTTTCACCACTGCCACCTGGGTTTGATTCCAATCAGGGAACCAAGAGGTCACACCACCCTGAAGCCAAGCATGGATGGACCTGGTCACTACTTGAATGGGAGACCACATAGGAATACCAGGAGTTTTATGCTATATCACACTGGAGAAGGAACTGGCAACCCACTCCAGTATCTCTGCCATGTATACCAAGTGGATCAGCATAGTTTATTGCGCTCAATGAGATCACAGAGAGTCAGATACGACCAAGCAACACAAACAAAACACTTAATGTGGGTGTAGTACTACTTTTCCCATGGAATCTGCAAAGCATCTAAACAAGAAGGGTATTAAAGATAAAATAGGAAAACAGCACTTTTAAGATGTCATCAATTCACTCTTATATTGTCCCACAAGAAGAGTATCTGCAAATGCTGCCTCCACCTATGCCAGTTACATTGGCAGGGATTTCATCTGGTAACTGGCAGTGATTCAGAACACTTTTGGATCTGACTTAATTGCAAGTAAATGTATTGTTCTGTATTGTCCCATATATAATTTTAGATGATCTTGCTGTAATTCAAGGCATCCAAAGAAAAACAAAACATTAAACAGTCCATTGAAAGAGCCAATAAAGTGCTTTATTAAAAAAAAATATGTTTTCTAAGTGCTTATAAGGTAATGTGTACTAGTATTATAAAACAAGGCACTAAGGCCCTCATTCAATTGCGATTTGGCCAATTGAATAGGGCCCTAAATAAGCACATAGCATATTTTTATTAAATAAGTTTTTAGTTAGTGAAAACCTTGCTTTTGGATAGATGTTTACTAAGTAAAAACTTCTTAAAAAAAATATGTGATGTGCTTATTTAGACTCCTATTCAATTGGCCAAATTGCAATTGAATGAGGCCCTAAGTATTTTTCATAATTTAATAAAATGTACAGTGCTGTTTTTTTATTTTGTCCAGCTGCACCTTCCACATCTATATATGCATTACAAGTGAAGGGGGCAGGCAGAAAACGGTATTGCTTTGGTTGCATTACAGCCCAATCTCAAACATTGTAATATATGTTACACTCAATAGAAGCAGCTTGAGCTGAAGTACTATGGATGTCATTGGTGGCAACAGTGACTAAAGTACTTTAGCTACAGTGCATCTAAAGGTGCAACAACAAGCATCACCGTTTGCTGCTCATTCCTTTCATTCTGAGCCATGAGCATATTGCAATGAAACTGGTGCAGAAATACAAATGATGAACTGCAAATATGTTTTTAATATAATCTTTATTAAAGTGCTACAGTAGCTCTTTAATATCAAAAAAATGATACAATTATTGTTTAAAATGACAATTTCAATTATTTCCCTTTTAGAAATTAGTCTGAAATATGATTTATGACTAGCTTTTTCATAAACATATTGCTTAAATAATAAAAAGGCCCAAAAAAGGCCCTGCTTGTGTGTAGGACTTCTCAAATTAGGCCTAGCATTTTACTAAATATAATAAGTAGAACAGTGTTAATGACACCAAATGAGAAAACAACAATATTAATGTGAAGTACTGAAACTCTAGCTCCCAACTGCAGTTATTGATGGTTTCCAAAACTATTTTTAAAAGGTTAGTCAACAGTAAAAGTTTAGGTAAAAGTGAGCCTGAGAGTAAATAGTGGTAAATATGTCTGGTTATAGGAATGTAACTCCCAAATGTTATGCTGTGTACTTATATTATAATATTATTGCAGAAAAAAATATAATTTGATGTTTATAAAATTTGCATTAAAATAAAGCAGTCGGGATGAAGCAAAAGAATACCCCTACAGCTTTTCTGTGTGCTTTTTTAAAATTCATATTAATGTTTTTTCATGCAACAAGCATAACATTTAAATCATACTATTTTAAATGCATTATAGAAAATATTGGTCACTTAAGACTTTAAGACTTAGGTATATCATACACCCCAACACCCATGGACACTTGACAATAAATCATTTCTGAATTGGTAAAACAGGAACACGTCAAACATGACATCCACAAATGAATCAGTGTATTCTTACCTTCCAAGAACATAGCGGTACATCCAATATTCTGGGAACTGAATTTGTAAAGATATTTTACAGGTCAGCAAAAATATGAAGAAAGAATATCTGGCAACAGCCCCTTTAAAAGACCAAACAGATTCTGAGCATCTGAGCAGATCTATAACAGACAAGATGCAGAAAAGCATTGCTTAGCACGCCATTACAAACTAATCCTACAGTCTCCAAAATGTTAGAGAGATCTTAAATAAGGAAAACATCAGCCTTATTAAATTGTGATTCGGTAAATTTAAAAGGGCTCTATTTAAGCACACAGCATATTTTATTTACAGAAGTTTTTAGTTAGTGAAGACCTTGCTTTTTGATAGAAGTTCACTAACTGAAAACTTCTGTAAACATAATATGCTGTGTGCTTAAATAGAGCCCTTTTAAAATTACAGAATCACAATTTAATAAGGCTGCAAGTCATTAAAGTGTATGGAATATGTTCACAGCAACTTAGATGTAGATCAAAATAGTACTATTAAAATATCCTCTAGTTTCATTTATCTACCCGGTATATTAAGCCATGTGTTTACTGTAGCTTCAAATTAAACCTTCACAGTTAACAAAATAGCATCTCTTTGTAATGATAAGACTAAGGCTAATGGTCACACATTTGAGAAGTGAGCTGCTGATAATATTATGCATACAACATGTCTCACTTCTATAGGAACACCAATTAGGCCACTGATGTTCTCTGAGTCCAATAGTTTACCTAGTAAGGAATACCCACAGACATCAGAGGTCTAAAGATTGCTTTGCGCTCTCGATAAAAAATAGTAATTAGCACATTTTGGAAAGATCATAGAGCTAATAGCTAACAACTCCATTTCATATGAGAAGCCCTAATAGCAGAGCGGTTATTAATCTCCAAAACAGGAGAAAGAATTGATTTACATTTTGTGACTACTACTCATGGGATGTATGAGGTAACACAATATCTAGATTCCCTTGGTCTACTGTCTGTCCTGGTCCCATTGTTGTTGTGAACAGCCTGCCAGAACAGATGAATACTGACAAAGCAGTGTTTGGAGATTTGTTAAACCAGTCGCCAGTGAACGTCACTCAGTTTGAGGCAGCATAGATTAATGTCTCAAATGTGAAGATTTCCATGATGCCTCAAATAATAATGATTTTGTAAGAGTGGGGCAGAACACACAAGATAAAAGAAAAAAGAAAAATAGTTTTCTATGTTTGCATTCTCACTAAAGTTTACTATATTTAAATAATTAAAAAATATAATATGTAATATATAATTTAATGTATAATATATAAAAACTATTAAGTCTTCTGACATATAACTGCATAATGAAGGTCCAAGTCACTCTGAAGGAGCTCCTCATTTTAAAGGTTCCAAGTCATGCTCTGAGATCTATTACCAGAATCTCTTTATCTACCTATGGGCCTTGAGGTTTTATGTATACAGCCACAATTCTGGTACTCTTTGCCATCAGGAATCATATTTTCCTGGTAATTTTAAAAAAGATCAAACTTCCCTTCAACCAGATTTTGAATAATACTGCAAATATGTTCTCTCTTTTTTGGGAGAAAAATAGTAAAAACAATAATTTATTATAAAATGTATTATATATATATATATATATATATATATATATATATATATATATATATACATATATATACATATATTCAATTCTTCATCAAACCAGATACAATGTTAGCTAAGAGACTAAAACAACAGAGAGCAATCCCTTTTATTACTAAATTACTCACTAAAGAAAATGGCATGGTTTACCAACCAGACCAGCAGCCTTATTAAATTGTGATTCGGCTAATTGAATAGGGCTCTATATAAGCACATAGCATATTTTTTTTACAGATAGTTTTAGTTAGTGAGCTTCTATCCAAAAGCAAGGTATTCACTAACTAAAAACTTCTGTAAAAAAATATGCTCGGTGCTTATATAGAGCCCTATTCTATTGGCAGAATAGGAATTTAATAAGGCTGCAGATTACTAAGACATTTCAACAATTTTATACCGAGATGTACTCAATGCCTGTCCATTCTGGGTCACAGAGCCATAAATACCAAATAGAGACTTTTTTTGTCATCCATTAGGATTCCCCAATTTGAGAAAAGTAAAGTAGATTCTCTCACATCCTCTATCTCTGAAGAGGAAATTAGATACGCAATAGGGGCTACTAAGCTTCATAAGGCACCTGGTCCAGATGGATTCACTAATTACTATTACAAGCAATTCATGGAAACTTTGTTACCTCACCTCCAACATTTATTTAATGAGTTCCTCTTGGGTGAAACTATAAAAGCTGAATTTCTGAAGGCAAAAATTATAGCAATACATAAAGAAGGCAAAGACCCAGTGCACTGCAGCAGTTATAGACCCATATCTTTAATAAACAATGATATAAAATTATACTCCAAGATCATAGCAAATAGATTGCCGACCGTGATTCATCCGGACCAGGTGGGCTTTATCCCGGGTAGGGAAGCGCCTGATAATACTAGGCAAATCTTTAACCTCATGGATATTGCTTCAGACAAAAAATTACCACTAATGCTACTATCTTTAGATGCAGTGAAAGCGTTTGATAGGATTGATTGGACTTATATGAAAGAAGCATTGCTTAAAGTTGGCCTTAGTGAAAACTTTGTAGAAAGCATTATGACATTATATTCTGCTCCTAGGGCCTATATTTCCTATCAGGGTTTCAAGTCTTAATTATTTAAGATAGATCGGGGAACAAGACAGGGATGTCCTTTATCGCCTCTACTTTTTGCTCTATGTTTGGAACCACTAGCGAGGGAAGCTCCAGATGTTAGTGAAATCAATCGATAAAGAATATATGCTAAGCCTATTTGCGGATGATATTCTCCTCACAGTTACTAACCCATTAATTAGCTTACCTAGCCTTTTTAAAACATTGAGCAATTTTGGCCATATATCAGGGTTTCAAATTAACGCAAATAAAAGTGAAGCTCTTAATGTCTCATTGCCCAAGCAACTGGAAAATTTGCTGACCTTAAACTATCCCTTTATATGGACCTCGCATCATATAAAGTACCTAGGTATTCATATCCCTCAAATTACCCCATTATCTTTAAAGAAATATATTCAGATCTTTGCACCTGGTCTTCATTAAATATCTTGTGATTTGGTAAAATACACACCATTAAAATGAACACCCTCCCTAAACTGCTATACCTTTTTAGGACTATACCATCATCGATAAATCTTAAAGACATAGCAACATTACAAAAAGCAATATTTAAATTAGTCTGGGGCAATAAGAAACCAAGAGTAAATAGGGCGGCCATGACAGCATCAAAACAGAAAGTGTGGCTCCCATTGTGGCTACCCCATGCAGACTTATCAATCAATAAATACCCAATTAGCTTAGGGGATTAGAAGTCAGATAACAATTGTTGCAGATGTACTGTTAGAATGCAAAAACTGGTCTTCATCAGACTTTAGCATAAATCACAGATTGCCACACAAAGAATGGCTTAATCTGATGATAATTAGCACACAAGCGGGACAAACTGCAAAAAAACCAAAAAACAATTTAGCTAGCAAAACTCCCTTTGAGCATTGTTGCTTACACAACTCAAATGGTAAATAAAACCTCACTATTCTTTATAATTACCTAAATGTACAGGCCACACCTAATAATTTGTCCTATAGGGCCTCCTGGTAGGCTGAGTTCAATATTAGCCTATATGATTGTAACGGAGCTGGAACACGAATCCAATATTCCCGCTGGTATACGGTAAAATACCCAAGAGGCACTACAGTTTCACCATTCCCGACCTCCCATATTGGACGACACACAATTTGGGAGTCAAATGAATACTGACTTTATTTTGTTATGTGCAGAAATATTTATACCCATCTCTTCCCACAGGCAATACACATGCCCATATTTGGCCGCACAATACACATAAAGAGAACAATAGGTGGGTCACACCTCCCGAGGCTCCCTGGCAACTTGGATACAATCAGACATGGATTAGATCATCCTTCTTTGTTCTTATCTGAGAATGAAAACACTGTATACAATAGGCTTCCTTTATCTTATGCGGAGTCTCTGTAACAGGATTATCTCCCATGCTAAGTAGCTGCAAATGTCTGGGACAATATTCTGCAGAGCATCAACCAACATACATGCAGTATAATAGTAGGATCATATTTTAACCATAATATTCATAAAACAGGGTAAAACAGTGATGGGTTCCGTTACAATGATGAACAATGGGGTATAATTATCAAAAATGCAGCAACCTCCTCTTTAAACATTATATTGAAGGAAAATGTTTACAAAACTGAGATGGTACCTTACCCCAATTGCTCCAGAGGTTGCAACACTGTAGGTTCCTTAAAACATATGTTATGGGATTGCCCCAGAGTTCAGCGTATTTGGATGGTGACCTATATTTACCCTGAAGAAACTATGGGATTCAGTTATTCCTCAAGAACCAGAAGAGGCATGATTAGGCTTACCACTCCCAGGTCCATCTAAAAATGCCCAATTTCTATCAAAACAGATATTTCTGGCTACTAGAAGCATAATTGCAAAACATTGGAAAAAAACTGTTCCAGCCTTTGAGGAGGTTCTACAAAAGATTGAGTTTATTCGCTCCATGAGTGTCTTATCTGCTGAGATAGATGCAAAGTACAAGAAATGGGCCTCCTGCTGGGATATGTGGACGCTGAGAGTTGGCCGATGAGGTTAGTGAATGTGGACCTTGAAAGAGGGTAATATCTTTCCTTCTTTTTTTTCTTTCATTCTTCTTTTTTATATTTTTTTTTTATTTTTATTGTTGGAATATTGCTTAGTATTTCATTAGAAATACTAGGGGAAGTTAAGGGTACTTCTTTAACCAAAACAAAAAAGAGTGAGAAAGAGTTGAAGTAAATGTGTTTATTATAAGCTGTAAAATGTCATACTACAATGTTTTGTATTCTTTCATTATGAAGACATGTTCAAATGCGTTGTAACCTACTTTTCTCATAATAAAAATGTATATAAAAAAATATATATATATATTTTATATATATTATATTCAGTAATATTATATTAATTATGCTAGCACTGCAAATCTGATATTGCAATAGAGTTGCAGAGGCCTTTTTATAAACTTCAGAAAATATTAATTAATAATATTTTTACTGGAGCTCCAACAGAAAAAAATATATAGATAAGATACAGAGATTTTGAAACTCCAAAGAATTCTTTATCAAGTGCCTTCTAACATCTTTGTAAAAGGAGCATGTATGACCTGAAGTGTAAGGGCAATATCGTTTTAATGAGTGATAAAGCAAAAGAGCAAAAAAAAAAAATAGATACATACAAAATATATTAGCCTAGATTTACAAAAAATTCCAAGCTTCTTCTCCTTTCATACTCAAATTGAATAATATGAATTCAAACATATCATCAACATAACATTTCCTTGACATTTATATTCAGTTTATAATATTATAATTCACAGATATTGAAAAATAATAATAATAAAAAAAAATAAACACATTGCTGTGGACCTGGAACAAAATCATTCTGTTTTTAGTAAGTGAGACGATTGAATAAAATGTATTATTAAAATAAATCAAGGTTGATCTACATAGTACAGTTTTTTTTCCTGGGACTTGGCTGATAGCTGCAGTTTTTTTATTAAATTAAACTTTGCTGTGCCAGTGATGTTAACCATTCATATTTAATTTAATAGTATATTATGTTAACCTTTAGATAACTTTGATAGACACATGTAGTAATTTAGTGATATGAAAAAAATCTGCATAAAAGTCAAACACAGATGCCTTATGGAATGTACAATAAATGGATCGTCTTTATATTTAAGGTCTGCTGTCTATTGAATATAGTTATGATGGAGTTGGGCAGATTTTAGTCAAATTAAAACTGGTTTAAAGGCACATGGAAGGTTTCTGGATATCACTAGGAATATACAGCCTTATTAAATTGCAATTTGGCAAATTCTATATATATATATATTCAATTCTTCATCAAACCAGATACAATGTTAGCTAAGAGACTAAAATAACAGAGAGCAATCCCTTTTATTCCTAAATTACTCACTAAAGAAAATGGCATGGTTTACCAACCAGACCAGCAGCCTTATTAAATTGCGATTCGGCTAATTGAATAGGGCTCTATATAAGCACAGAGCATATTTTTTTACAGAAGTTTTTAGTTTGTGAACTTCTATCCAAATGCTAGGTCTTCACGAACTTAAAACTTCTGTAAAAAAAATATGCTCTGTGCTTATATAGAGCCCTTTAGAATTTGCCGAATTGCAATTTAATAAGGCTGATAATATACCTAGGTATCTATTCACTTTTGTATATTTTGTTTTATTAAGTGCTTATAAGCTCTGTTTTTCTGCCTAAAATCATATCATTCGTACCTGCTTGATTCTGCCATCTGTAACTAATGCAGCTCATGAATACACAGACTGTGAAGTGCAGTTTTTCAAATTAGCCGATTAGTGATATCTCTCAAGCAGCATCTTGCAGTATGTTGGCACTAACTGGTTACCACCAGACACTGCACACCCTTCATGAGCTGCAGAGGGGAGAAACCAATTAGGAACTATTAATATGATTTTAGGCAGAAAAAAAACCCAGAACTTTAAAACACTTCTTAATAAAATTAAGTACACAAAAGTTAAGAGATACATGGGTATAATCTTCCATGCTCATTTAATGTAAAGGGAATGTGCCTGTGCACAGCAAAATACCTTTGTGATTTGTGTCACAACTCTCATTAGTAATAGAGTCCAACTAAATGTATGACTGCATTGCTATGATCATAGCCAGGCTGACATTTTAAACTCTGGCCTGTGCTCCATCTTGGCTGTTATATAAGGTATCCAATTATGCAATCTTAATAGCTGCATAACAAAATAAGTGTTGAACCAAGAAAAGATCACTCTGTATAATGTATGGCTGGCTATATCACCTGTCGACATGCCTTGCATATATATGTTGGCTAACTGTTTTCAAAGACCGATTGATTACTTCATGCAATGCTTCATGCACTGCTCTGGGAATAATGTCATGGAAAAATGTTTTAATCATTGCTCATGGTATCAAGGAGAGGCAACTGCCTTCATCTGGTGAAAGTCAAGTGCTTTAGAGGCTTAGTGTAAATATGAAACTCCTGCTGTTCTTTCTTCCAGACACATATCCACTGAAATACTAAACCACAAGCAGTGTGCACATATTATTTAATAGTATGAACCATATGCTAATAATATAGGTTATATTATTTGCAGTTTACAATGATACCAGTCTGATCAGTGTTTGTTTGATATCACTAGGATATTACTTGGCCATGAATTTAAGGTAAGGGAATATGGCACAACATTTTTGTTCTTTCTTCTATACTTTTTCGACATCTATTTGTTATGCTTTGGTGAATCCTGTATATATGTATTATACATAGAAAGATTATGACTTAAAGGGACCCTGTAGTCAGATATTTAATTATACTTTTTAAAGAACTAGAATTGATAATGACCAATAAACTTTCACCTTTTTTGCAACTTATACTATATTGTCATTCTCCATTGTTGCCGTCTGTGACAGAGACCCTATAGGAGTCCATCTTACAAGGGTGTGTGAGTGAAAAGGTTAACCACAAATCAGTTTATCCAATCCCTGTTACATACAGTGGCAATTAAAGGAATTCAACAGTCAAATACACCTCAAAATTAATAATATAATAATTTAACACTGCCACCCCAAAGACAGTTTAAGATGGAATCCTTTGGTTATACAAACTATAAAAGTTATAGAAATTCACAATTTTGTCACAATGGTATAAGTAACCACTTATACATTATAAAACACTAGGAACTTGCCCGTCACAAATGACGGGATTAAAATTGTAAGCCTCTGGCGCTCATTGCAAGCCTCTCCCACTCGTGGTGCAAATCGTGAGCCCCGCGATGAGCGCCAAAGGCGCTCATCTCGTGGCTCACAATTAGCGCCTTTGGTGCTCATTGCGAGCCGTTCCTCTCGCCTACTGTACGGTCCACTCATTGCAGGTTTTGATAACCTGCAACCTTAGTGATTGTAACTTTACTCCTAGGCTTCCTGGCTCTACGACTGTCCTGTCTGTGAGTGTGTTATTATATTTGTTATTTTTTTTTTTAGGTTTATTTTTAGAGTTACGCGCTTAGCTCGCAGTTGCGCCCCTCAAAATGCAGCCTAAGTCCCGCGTGCTTCAACGGGTCACCTCGCTTCGCGAGGCTTCGCAGGTGAGCGCCTTCAGCGTTCATCCAGCCTAAGTCCTGCGGCGTACACGGATCACCTCGCTTTGAAAGGCTTCGCAGATGAGCGCCTTTGGCTCGCATGCAGCCTAAGTCGTGAGCCGTACACGACTCACCGCGATTTACTCTACTGCGTGACCAACAATGCAAACGCTCCGAACAGCATTCTTGGTCCACAACTATATATGTGATATATATGATAATGTGAAGTTCTTAAGAGCTCAGAGACAGACTTTAAAAAAGTTAGACATTTACAGCCTTATTAAATTGCGATTCTGCCAATTGAAAAGGGCTCTATATAAGCACACAGCATATTTTTATTTACAGAAGTTTTTAGTTAGTGAAGATCTTGCTTTTGGATAGAAGTTCACTAACTAAAAACTTCTCTAAAAAAAAATATGCTCTGTGCTTATATAAAGCCCTTTTCAATTGGCCAAATCGCAATTCAATAAGGCTGTAAGTATAAGTACGCAGAATATCAAAACAAAATAATTATATTTAGTACAATTGATTATTAATAAAATAAAACAGGAATAACCACATAAAAAATCCTATACTTCAGTTATAGTTACCAGGGGGGAATTCCCTCCGCGTTCTAGCAGTCTCTTTGGCTGATCCCCCAAGCAAGACAAAGGGCTGCTCATTTGTGTAAGATTTTAAGATGCTTTTGAGTGTCCCATTCTTTGACATCACTTTTCTCTCTCACTGTTGCGCTCATACTAGAGCTGTACGATAGCCATAAATCATACAATTTTCTGAACTCCCTGATACCGACTATTCACAAAGAACAGAAATTTAACAGGAATGAGTAATCCATTAACTATCCAACTGCAGGAAGATTTTAACCACTTTATGTATTTTTTGTGTCAATATATTTCTTGTTTAGTAGGTGGGAACCTTAGAGGCTGAGATTAACTCATTGACATTCAGTGAATTGCTATTTGCACATATATATATATATATATATATATATATATATATATATATATATATATATATATACATATGTATATATATATATATACTAACGAATTGCCCGTCAAAAAATTACGGCAATTAAATTGTAAGTGAGCTAATGCTGTATAATAATAAAATAAATAATAGATTAATAAAGTAATATACTTTACCTATTTTGAAGTAATATATGCAGGAAGCTTTCTGTTGAAGAGCTGGCAATCTGTTTTGATGTTGCTGCAGCATTAGTGGTGTGGAGCTGCTGTGTAAGCGTGATGAATGTGTGCAGTGTAATAGTGTGCGTGCGCGAGGTAAATCCGTTAGCATAGCTGTGTACTTCCGCATTGTATAAGTTAATGTTCTAAAATGGCGGCTAATGTGTGGTATGTGGCTGTAGCTGATTTAGCGTCTTTTGTTTTCTATGTCATCCGACTTTCTCGGAATATCCGTAGCTGTTTGGTGGTGTTTTGCGTGTTTCTGGTGGTGTTTTGCGTGTTTAGAGTCGTTTAGCCTCGTTTTCGTTTTGTTCGGCGGCCATTTTTTCTCTCGCTTAGGTGATTTTCGGGTGTCTAAACGAAATTTGTACTTAAATCGAGGTGTAACTTGACTTGCAGAGGTCCTGGGTGCCCCCCCTTGCTGTGGGTAAGCTTTTTATGTGTTTGTTGTTTGTATTTATTGTGTTTGTAATGTTTTTGTGGTCGCGCGGGTTGCGTCCTTGTTTTTTTTATCTCGTAGGCGTTTTTCGGCAAATACGTAGGTGTTTGGTGCTGTTTTGCGTCTTTAGACTGCTGTAGCCTCGTTTTCGTTTTTTTCGGCGGCCATTTTTTCTCTCGCTTAGAGAACTTTTCTGTGTCTAAACTCTTTTATTTTAAGTTAAATTGAGGTGTAACTTTAGTTTTCCAGGTCCTGGATGCTCCCTCTTCCTGTAAGTAAGCTTTTTATGTATTTGTTGTGTGTATTTGTTGTATTTTTCATGTTTTGATGTGCGCAGGTTGTGGCCGATTTTTGCGAGGTCGTAATGGGTTGTAACGTGTCTCATATTTTCTTTGCATAACGATGCAAATTTTGCGAGGTCCGCAATTGCTGGCAAGCATTAGCAACAACTCGTATGCTCACAACTATATATGTGAGATATATATATATATATATATATATATATATATATATATATATATATATATATATATATATATATAAAAGACTGCTTATCTTTCCTTCAAGCAGCTAGAAGCCTAAGAAGTTGAAACATGACAGGCAGGGATTTTTTTATAAGACAACAATGGGAATAGTAAATAAATGACATAATTACATACATATAATTGGTTGTCAATTAAATATGTTTTATTAACTTTATAAATAATTTTGTCCATTATTAATGTCAGTTCTTTAAAAAAGAGGAATGAAAATATGGGACTACATTGTCCCTATACTTTTATTGTGATAAAAGAGAATACAAATATACACCAGTGTTGTGAGTACACTTCAGTATAAACGGGAACAGAAAAAGAAAACACATTTCAATCTTCATAATATAACATAACATTTTTGTCATGAATATATTTTTTTTATATATTTCTTCTCTTCTTTTTTTCACCTTTTCTAAACTCTAACAGTAACTTCTATGAGTATAAACATTTTGTGCAGTGCATAATATGTCTTAAGTCTGTATTTATCTTTAACTTCTGCTTTAAATACCTTACATATTAAAACAAGATATTAAATCTAGCATTGTAAAGGTTTATATAGTAAGCAAATAGCTTTACTCAAAAAAAAGTATTCCTTCTTTTTTCTAAACTACTTTTATTTATAACCAGATTTATAGCTTAACACATTTTTTATTAATATGAGAATTAATAAACTTACTTTGACATATTCCTAAAATATTGAAATAATTAAAACAGTTCAGTGGAGAGCCATTGTTGTCCTCCTTCTTCAATGGTGAGCCCAGTTGTATCCCAAAATTGGATACAGAGGCGGTTCACTCTTTAGCGAGTAAAAGATATTTTTCAGGTAGCAAAATGTAACATTTTTAAAAATAGTGGCATAGTACTTTTTTTAACCAATTTTAAATAAGAGCGTATGGCCTCTATTAAATTGTCCAAATTGTAGTTACTGTAGCCTGTAATGTAATGTAGTCAGCAAAAGTTGCTGCTATTAAATTGGCCTCTTTTTGCTACCTGCAATTGATCTGCGGGTTACAGGATGAAAATCCCTATGGTTGTCAAAATCGTAACTCCGACCCAGCTAAGCCTTTGATCTGTCAAGGCCGCAATTGTTAAAATCGCAAATCGCTATCAAATTGCTGCAATTCCTCAAGCCCGCAATTGCTTTCATACCCGTAAATGGCAAATGTAGCCACAAATCCTACAAGTACTAGAGAGGATTCGAAAGGGGGTTAAATACCTGTTCATGACACTATAAAAGCAAATAAAAACTCAAGATTACACTTTAAAATATGGGGAAAGTGATGTAAGACATTAGAATTAATTGCACAACAGTCTCAAGCTTGCAACTCTGCAATTCAAAATATTTTTTTTACGTTTTTATTTCAGTGTTATATCAATCTTGGGAATCAAGAATTTAATACATATCAGGTCACCCACATGGACCAAAACAGTTTCTTCATTCACCTTTATTGATTCTTAAATCACTAGATTGCAAGCCTAATCGCATATCGTACGTCAAAACACTAAGGGCCTCATTCTATTATCGGCCGTAAATCAGCCGTAAGGCTGCGATTCCTTGTGGGGGTTCTGTTAACTTGCGATTCTATTATACGGCCCCGCAAGGATCTCCTCTTACGGCCGGCCGCATATCTTGAAACCGGCCGTAAGCTCTGAAATATAAAAACTCAAAAATAAATTCAAGCCTGCACTGTACAGCTCTGTAAATGCTAGGGATCATATTGGGGGACATGAGGATTAAAAGGAACCCACTCTCAAGCTTGCACATCAGCCCAAACCCGAGTTCAAATTAACTGTTTATTTTCCGGCTGCGGCGTGGGCGGGTCTGAGGTGCTCCAAGCACTATGGACTTTTTACATGGATATTTGACGTATATTAAAAAATATATATTTTACGGATTTGAGTATAGGGTAATTATGTGCTATTTTTGCTAACACCGAATATCACTTTATAGACTCCGCAAAGTGCAGGATGGCTTTATTTGAGCTATTTTATGTGCTTAATTGGTGCTAGCGGGACCTGTTTGCTTTTTACTATTGGTTGTTTCTAGATCGGTAGTTACGGGCTTGCTTAATTGATCATGATCATTCCCTGAAATGCTACTTACAGGTGCATGGTGTACGGTTTTGGCTTTCAGCCATGTAGTTGCTGGCTTGTTCAATTGAATCGATGTGTAACTGCTGCAATTTAAGGAGGGCTGTATTTAGTAACTTAACTTATTTCTTCATGTTTTCCCTCTTTGGCAACCTCAGAAAATAATAGGCTAGAAATTCCTTATTAGGGACTAAATTGACAACAGTAAAGCAATTTGCGGTATAGAGTTACACAAAAAATAAAGAGCTTTTAATCTATAGTTTAATCCTTCTTTTAAATAATTTCTATTAACACTTTTTTTTTACAAAGACTTTTCTTAAATATTTCATGAGGTTTCTGAATATTCTATTTTGACTGAAGTGTTGGACTTTCTTTCTCATTTGCTTCAAGTCTTGTATCTCCTCTTTTTGTTGAGTATGATCAGTCTTTTGGAGTGCATTAGAGTAGAAAATCTTGATCTTGTCTCAAATTGTTCAGAATTGGTAAGTTCCATAAATGGAGCATCACTTCTATAGAATGAAATCTTCCTTCTTTAGATATGTTGAGTCTAAAAGAAAACCCCCCAAGTATACTTGTATCCATGCTTTGCGAGGGTCCTCAGTTGCTGGCAAGGAGCGCCTTTGGCGGTCCTTGCAGCAACTGAGACCCTCGGGCAGTGCCCTCGCGAAGCGAGGGCCTCGGCTCGCTGTGCGAGCCGCGGCCCTCGCTACGCGAGGGCCGCGGGCTCGCTACGCGAGCCCGCAGCGTTAGCAACAACTCATACGCTCACAACTATATATGTGATAACTCCTCCGGAATAAGAGACTAATACTATCAATAATAGGCAAACAAACTTTATATCGATTATACAATTTAAATTTATTAGAATATATTTAAAAACGGAATCAAAATTAAAATCTTTGAAACAACTACACCCACACCATAGACTAAAAATAATATGGATAAATAGATATAAATATGGTAATTAGCCAATCTAGTGATCATCAAACATAAATATAATAATAATATAGGACCAAAAGTTATAAACAAATAACAATGCTAATATAATAATACCAAATACTCCCACTTATCCCAAACAAAAAAAATCAAGAATATGTGGGAGTATTTGGTATTATCTTATTAACACTAGGAAATTGCCCGTCAAAAATGACGGGAATAAAATTGTAAACCTGGCAATGCTGTTTATCACACAATTTGACGATTTTTCCCCTCTGAGCACCTTTGGCGCTCATTGCGAGTCCCGCGCTGAGCGCCTTTGGCAGAAACTTACACCAAGGCAGAACCACTTACACCAAGGCAGAAACACTTAGATTTACATCAAGGCAGAAACACTTACTACAAGGCAGAAACACTTACACTTACACCAAGGCAAAAACACTTACACCAAGGCAGTAACACTTACACCAAGGCAGTAACACTTACACTTACACCAAGGCAGAAACACTTACTCCAAGGCAGAAACACTTACACTTACACCAAGGCAAAAACACTTACCCCAAGGCAATAACACTTACACCAAGGCAGTAACACTTACACCAAGGCAGAAACACTTACACCAAGGCAGAAACACTTATACCAAGGCAGAAACACTTACACCAAGGCACCAAGGCAGTAACACTTACACTTACACCAAAGCAGAAACACTTATATCAAGGCAGTAACACTTACACTTACACCAAGGCAGAGACACTTACACCAAGGCAGTAACACTTACACCAAGGCAGTAACCCTTACACTTACACCAAGGCAGTAACACTTACACCAAGACAGAAACACTTACACAAAGGCAGTAACACTAATCGCGAGGCCCCTAAAGTACACAGGGGAGAGGCTCACAATGAGCGCCATAGGCGCTTATTGAGAGCCCCGCAATGAGCGCCGAAGGCGATCAGAACGGGGCTTGCGATGAGCGCCAAAGCTGCTGAAGTGCGAGGCCTATGAAGTACACAGGGGAAGAGGCTTGCAATGAGCACCAAATTCGCTCATTGCGAGCCACACGATGAGCACCAAAGGCGCTCATCTCGAAGCTCGCGATGAGTGCTGAAGGTGAGGGAGTGCTGAAGGGAAGGGGAGAGCCTTGCAATGAGCGCCAAAAGCGATCATTGCGTGCCAGATGATGAGCACCAAAGGCTCTCAGCTCGGGGCTCGCCATGAGTGCCGGAGGTGCTCAGAGGGTAAAAATCGTCACATTGTGTGGCAAACAGCATTGCCAGGTTTACAATTTTATTCCTGTCATTTTTGATGGGCAATTTCCTAGTGTTAATATAATAATACCAAATACTCCCACTTATTCTTGTATTTTTTTGCTTGGGATAAGTGGGAGTATTTGGTATTATTATATTAGCATTGTTATTTGTTTATAACTTATTATTTTTGGTCCAATATTATTATTATATTGATGTTTGATAGTCACTGTCATTAGATTGGCTAATTACCATATTTATATCTATTTATCCATATTATTTTCAGTCTATGGTGTGGGACTATGTTGTTGTTTTAAAGATTTTAATCTTGATTCCACTTTTATATATATCTTCTAATAAATTTAAATTTTATAATCTATATAAAGTTTGTTTGCCTCTTATTGATAGTTCTAGTCTCTTATTCCAGAGGAGTTGTCACCATATAAGAATAAGTGTATTTTTCCTTCCTTTTTCTTATGATGTTTATTTACACTTAAATATGGTGGCTGGCAGCTACTAATTATAATTACATTATTGGAAAATTATGTGTATACTGTATACCAGCTCCAAACTGTAAGCTATATTTTTCATTTTCAACATCCTTCAATTTCAGGAACACCTCGTCTAGCTGCTCTCATGAATAGGAAAAATAGCAAAATCTGACAATCACATCTCTTGGTTTCTCATTAGAGGATAATGGAGCTCTTGGAACGCTTTGGATCCTATCTATTCTAATTTCTTGCACATAAATCTTTCATGTATAGATATAGATCTGGTAAATTACATATACATATATTTTGTCTTTGTGATCTATTTTATAGATCCTCTTAAATGATTTTAAATTGATTTTTTTTCTCTTTAAGCATAATCAGTTATTTTTAAATTTTTATATGTGACTTGAGAAAGTTGTTGCCCCTTAGTTCCAAAATTTTGGTAACCAGTGCTTTTATTTCTGCTGTTTGTTCCACTGATACTTTTTGTACTTCAGCTTCGATTTCTACTCTGAAAAAATAAATTAATTCTTTCAAGTCTTGGATATCTGCTTCGGTGCTGGGGGCAGAGGTCTCTGTTCCACTTTTCACTTTATGTTTATCTAGTGTAGAGGAATGTTGAAAAGAGTGCATAGTTAGTTTTGTAGAGTGATAATCGTGACTCTTTTTTTAAATACGACTCTTAAAGTTTGTATTTTGCTTACTTTACCTTTAGATTATAGGAGTTCTTTTAGATTTGTCTATTGTAGCTTCAATTGCCCATTTATGCGTAGATGAATAAATATCTTTACGTTAATGTGTTTCTAAAGCATACATTTCATACACATAGAATAATATGTTATCCTTATGCAACTTTTATAATAGAGTTTGCTGAATCACAATATCTGTTGTAGCAAAATCATAACCACAAACCACATTTTACTTTGAAACCCAGTCATGATACCAAAAAACAGAGGCCTCTGATTTTTTTTCTTATTTTCAGATTTTATTTGTACAAATGTGGGTCAGCAACAGAGAAGCAATAAAAATGGGTGCTGTTGACTAACTGACTGAACACAAATATAAACAAAACACAGCTTTTATAGTAAATCATAAAAATAATGGCATAGTCCATTATCACCCCTCCAAAAAAATGACAAAGTCCGACAACAGCCTATAAACAATTGTTTTAATTATGAAATCCAATAAGTAGTTAGACATATACAGATCATGCGCATTATTGCCAAACTGTGCGCATCAAAACAGGCCAGTCTTGGCATTTAGATATGTATTGCCTTCACTGAGCGCATATTGTTTAGGCTAAGTAATTGTTGACTGTCTCCTGTTAAAACTTGCTAAATCAGGGACATGCAGATTTAACTGTTTCAGAGTGTATGTCCTACAATGGAAAAATACTGGTTCAAAGCTTACAACTTAGCCAAATATCACAAATGCTACAAAAGTGATAAGTGCTATATATATATATATATATATATATATATATATATATTTATACACACTAAAAAATTTAAGGTAATTTTTGTATTTCTCTACAACAAGTGTCTAAAGCAGGAGTAAGGCAACGAGATAAATAACAACCCACTGCTCTCTGGATGCTGGCATACTACTCCTTGGCTCACGCAGGGTCTAGCGAGCAATTTCAATGAAGTGCACCCGGCACTTAAGGCATAATTTCTCCTCCCTATTTGAGACTTATAGCGTTGTGAGAATGCTTGCAGGTTTAAACAACGTTTTTCTTCATTATTAAGCTTGGAGTATAATATGCTGACCAACAACTCTCCAGTTTTTGCGCAACAAGTTTACTCGGGGCCTAAAAGGCCTGATGAAAATAGTGACGCATAGGCTTTAGTGACACCGTATGTAAGATTCTTTCACCGGTTCTTGGTAAGGTAACTAATGGTGTCTGCTAAGGCACAATTCCTATAGAGGAAATCTTCTCTATGACTGTCACTCTTTTGGGGTTTGGAATGGAGCCTTGATTGTATGGTAGCGTGGGGGGCTCTTATTTTCACTCACCTCCCAGCCCTGTACCTCCATCCAGCATCTGCTTCTACAGATGGAAATAGTTACTTTACAAGGCCCCTCTGTGCCAATAAAAAGCAGTACAAACAAGCAGCTTAGATAAGGTAAAGAGTGCCGACAGTAAATAATACTTACATATAATAATCAGTACATCGCAGACTATATTGTATTTTCTTCTAAAATTAATTTGTCCATTACTGTTATTAAAACACTATTTATTAGACACTTTAAAAAGATATACTCACAAAAACATTGATACCAGAAAAGCAGTGATAAAATAAGCTCTTATAACTTTCTCATGTTCACCCTCACTGTCCAAAAGCCAAATACTTTTTTGAGTGTGGCAAATGAAAATTTACTGTAAAACACTTTTTTGATTTCAATCCCCTTTAAAAATCCTGTTTGATAGAAACACATAGGAGACTTTGCTGTTACCAACTTAATAAATATTGTTTTCTTACTACATTAGTTGGTTATTTTTGCTCCCATCCATATTTTATCATTTTTCAAGCCCATCTAGAGGATTGAAGCACATGTGTTCAGCATCTGGATATATTCTGAAGATTTGGAAGGCCAATTCGTCCTACAAGTACAACCTTGGAACTCTGATGTACTGGTATTTAGGCAGATACGTATCTTGCTGCTAAGTATAGAGTTTTATTACTTTACCCATTGGCACCTACTAATATTATTTGTGTTTTTTGCCTTTTGGAAATATAGGACTACAGCGGTCCTTTAACACCATAACATACTTTGACATTATTATGATTTAACATTAAAAATATATACATTTTGATACTCCTACTGGTCCTCAGAGGCATCCATTATATTTTAGTGAAAGCTGGTTGTGTAAGTATTTATATTTCTGCAGGAGCGGGGCTTGTAGGTAACCATGCAAACTGCTTACTTCTACTGCAAGGAAGGAGGTAGGTGTCAAGAGCCAAAAGCACTCCAATGATGGAAGAACCCCCCCCCCCCCCCCCCATCTGTTCACCCATTGTTCGGTAGATCAGTGCAAGGTCCTAGGCTCCGAGCTATCAGGATGAGCTGAATCCAGACAAGATTGTTATTATTGTTTATTTGTGCTGAAGTGGGAGTGAATATTCTCTCTCTCTCTCTGTCTCTGCCCTAATAAGTTGTTACCCTTAACGTAGACTGCGTCCGGTAGCAATGGGTCTCTACTTTGCAGCAAGCCCCAGTGCTATGCACCTGTGCACCTACAATAACGCCACCTGAGGACCTGATATAGTAAGGCTGTAGAAATAAATGCTTGTCTGCATCCAGCCAAAGACTAACTTGTCCTACATCACCCACATCACTGAAATATGTCAAATAATAGCTGAGTGTTACCGTTACCCTTTATATCCTAAAACTTACAATTTTTGCCTATCCACAAAACCAACATATAATTATGGACTGAGAGAATAACAATTACTGCATCTGAAATGATGTATTCATTGAGATCATCCAAATACAAACTGAACCATAATTATGGGTTATCAGGTGCCCAGATTTCATGTAATCCATCTAATTGATGCAGTCATATTGTTCTATCATGACTTAGCAGGGAATACAAATGTCTATATAATCACTCCTTGAGAAATTGGGATTCTTTCGTTAAAGCAAAAGAAAATACATACTTGTGGCTGTTTTAACTGCTTCTTTTAGCTTAATCAAGACTGCTTTCCCACACTAGAGGAGACACCGAGGATTTTAACAAAATAATTTGATTGTGCATATAGTTTTTTCATGATTCTCAGTGATAAAGTACAGGTGCTAAATATGGCAGTGAAAATGGCTTAACCCTTTAAGTGGTACATAAAAAAATCACAAAGATGATGTGCAGTAACAAGTAATTTTATTATTTGTTTTAATGAAAAATAGCATAAAATCTTTTTTTACAAAAAAATTGTGATTTGTATACATAGGGTGACATCTCACACATTTAAAATGTAGCTTTATTTTTATATTTAATAAAATGATGCCTGACTCTCTAGTGTCTGGTAGAAACCATTGATCACACATCCTAATGATCACCAAGTCTTCCCCAGCTCTCCCAGTGCTTCTGCTCTCACCGCCAGTCGGTTTATTCTGACAGCCAGGTTCGGGTATTTTCAAATGGCTGCACATTCACAAGACATTAGCCAAGACTGGCTGTCAGAAGAAAGAAACAAACAGGCAGTGAAGAAGAACTGGGAGAGCTGGGGAAGACTGGGGGGCCTTGGGAAGTGTGATTACCGCTTTCCTCTGGGCATTTTAGAGTAGCGCACCAATGTTATTTTATCATTGCTAGCACTTTTTAATGCATAATTTAGATCCTTTTATACATATATTGTTTTTTAAATAAATTCCTGGATGGAACAATATAAACTATATATATTAGTCTAACATTATTCCCATTGAGTGTCGCTATTTTCTTTTTCTTTTAATGCTCCACTATAGACCATTGGCTGTTGTCCATGGTGGTATTCCTTTTGCTGTTTTTTTATTAAAGAGCTAATAGTATCTAGCTACATAGTACCTTTTCCACAATACATTTTCATTGTGTACTATACCGTCCATATGGCTGTAGAAAATAAGCTCCATCTAGCATCTTGTAAGTAGAATTTATAATTGTTTACATAAACTCCTTAAGCTGCCTAACTAGAGAATAAAAGTACATTTTTCAGACTGCATTACATTTGTTTAAAAAAAATAATAGCTTTGCAATGTTTAAAACTTACTTAATTTTTTAAGTTCATGGTAGAACATAAGGGGTTAGATGTTCTAGTCCAGTGGTGGTCAGCCCAGTCCTACAAGGATCACCAACTGGCCAGGTTTTCTATATTTCTCTGCTGTGATGCTAACTGTGATGTGCTAAAGCTGAGTGATGCTAGCTTTGATGTGCTATAGTGCATTCTTATACTTTCCCTACGAATATCCATATTAATTATATGTTGCTAGTACAACATATGCTTTATATACATACTATGTATATAGTGCATTCCTATACTTTCCCTACCAATATCCATATTAATTATATGTTGCTAGTACAACATATGCTTTATATACATACTATGTATATAGTGCATTTCTATACTTTCCCTACCAATATCCATATTAATTATATGTTGCTAGTACAACATATGCTTTATATACATACTATATACATAAACAGAGAGGGATAGAAATCAAGGACTGTTGGAGGCCCTTGTAGAAATGAGTTGTCCATCACTGTTCCAGTTCATTTCAGTAAATAAAAACATGTCTGATCAAAAAATTATACAAAAGAATGCAGTACATATAGTTTTTATGCTTCACATGTATAGCTGTAATTTTGAACACAGGGTCATATTTAGGTTTTATGATGACCAATGCCCTTTAAGTTGTGTGCAAACCCCATGCCCAAGTTCGATTCTATTCCATTGTAAGATACTGAAACCTTGCTGTCTGCTGAAATGTACTGCCATAGGCCTAGGATTGTTTACCAAGGGGCAAGATGTACTAAAAATACTTTGAGTCTGAAGAAAAATTGGGATATTATCCATAATCAGAATGCAATTTCATCAATGAACTGGTAGAGTTTGAATCTAAATACAATGCCCCTGATTAACAGCAGGGATTAGGATGTTTTCATATTTGTACCACCCCAAAATACAATAATGCCTGTTTTATTATTACAGGCAGTGAAGTACCAAATACTCTTTTGACCTTACACATATTGTTGAATAAATCACCATGAATGACAATTTCTTAGGTGGATAATAAGAACAAAATTGCATTCATATTTTTTAGGATGAGAGAACAATTGTATTCAGAATCTGTTTGTTGTTGTTACATTAGCATAATATGTAGCATGCAGTGACAAAATCCTAATGGGCAAAATGCTCCCCAAAAAGGCAGAAAAGCTTGAAGCATGGTATACTATAGAGCCTGACCAGCAGAAGAATTAAGCAGGGAAAAGGTTATAAAGATAATTTGCAATTCTAAAAAATAAATGTTGATGCTACTGCTGAAGGCATTTGTGGTGAAGCTTGTGTGTATGAGAGGTGATTTTACATGTTTGGCGTGCAATTTACCTGCTTCTGAGCATGTCAGTAGGACAGGTGTAGGTGTTAAATATCAAAACCTCTAAAGGTAGAAAAACTCCACCCCTGTCTAGCAGGACATGCTGAATCCACATAAGATAGAACTTTCTGTACAGGTTGAATCTGAGTAATGACCGAAAATTTAACATGTATTGTGGTTACTGTGTTAATTATCTGATTAACAATCTGTTCCTGAAAAGCCACCACCCCCTCTCTGAGAGTTAATCAAGGACCTGAGAAGAGAGAGTAGACTATGTACAAGGACATTGTAAAGACATTTCTATTTTAAGAGCAGCAACATGCCAGATAAATGAGCTAACATTAATGTAGATATTAATGCAAATATACATAAAGCTTTTTTTTCCATTATAATTTGGAGCTTCATGCTGACAACTCACCCCAACTTGTAGCATTTCAAAAGGGTATTGCACTGATGGAGCTGAGACTCCACCTATTTAGTTTCTATTGCCCTTTCGTTTAGTCTATGCGAGTTACATTTTGGAAGGCAAAGGGTGATTGGCATTTTCCTTGCTGTAAGGGTACATAAATCAGTATTCAGGTGAGTAGTTAGAATCTAATTTTTAACCAGGAGAAGAAGAAAACCTGGGACTTCTGAACTGTGTGATAGTTGAAAAAATAGCGTAGTGCAGTTATAGTGTAACTGTGAGTTTAAAAAGAGGCAGTGCAGCTTAAGTGTAAGTGTGGATGTTTAAAAAAAGAAGGGTGCAGTTATAGTGTAAGTGTGGAGTTTCAAAAAAGGAGGGAATGAAGTTAAAGTGTAAGTGTGGGAGTTTAAAAAAAAGGGGGTTAAACAAAAGGGATTCGGACATATACATTAAAGAAGGGTATTTTTAGTAGATTAAATTACAGAAAAAACATTATTTATACAAAGTATTGATTTTATTTAGTTCCCTGTACTTTTGTAAATTCTTATCATAAGTCGTCCAGTGACAGCCTCACCCAGTGTACACCCTGTCACATGTATGCAGTGCTGGAGCAGATGATTCAGGGTCCATACCTCCGTGACAGGTGTGATCATGAAGATCAAATTGAAGAACTTGAGAGTAGAAATTCAGCATTTAGTGTAATCAGATGGCTAGCATTTTGTGTAATCAGATGGCTAGCATTTTGGAATAGGAAGGACATTTTTTTCTCCCCTTATGATACAATTGCCACTGTTTCAATGTTTTTTTTTTAGCTTGCCTTCCTCTGAATCAATTAACAATTAATCCACATATTACAAGGATCAGATGAGATCTTGATGGACTAAAAGTCTTTTTTCAAACCTATGCAAATCGGCTGCGGGAGCTTTTTTCCCCTTGTTACACCTGGATGTTAATTTTTTGCTCCCCCTCATTACGGCACAAAGCCTGCATCAGTAAATCCTTCCTTTCCTGCACAAAGGCTTTGCTCTTTAATGCAATACCATTTCAAACATGGCTCCTTATAGGTAAATGCCTGCTATATTACACAGCTTTAAGCAATGCCCAGGGTGGATTATGTACAAGCCAGGAAATCCACCCATGGACAGCTGTTTCGAGATTACTGCCTCTTATTAAAGTGGGCTGGTTCCTAGCTTGTAGTATTACAATCCTGCTGTATTACACAGCTTTAAGCACAGCCCAGGATGAATTATGTATAATGCATTGGTTCCTAGGCAAAGTGGTTTCTGGGTACTGGGTTGTTATCTTGTCTAATAAACGGACATAATAATATTATATCATAATTTTTAATTATTCATAAATTGATATTGGACTGTTTATTGTAATATAATGATAAAATATAATTTTTGGTGCTATACTGTCATTTTAGGAAAGTGGTCTTTAGTACCCATAACATTTCCTTCAGCTTTATACTTTGAAATAATTCTACTTCCGTACTTTACTCAACCTGAAGGGACTATATTTAGTAAGGTGATAAAGTTTTCCAGCTTATATGGAAAATAATTAATAAAGTATTCATTTTAAAATAGGGCTAATAACTGCAGGGGTTTCACATCATTAGTAAGAAAGTTTTCGCTAGTGAATATAACCCCATGACAATACTTAAAGAGACACTGAAGTCACCTCATAAACTCTGCACCATCAGAAAGAGGCTGTAAACTCATGTGGAAAAACGTTTTAACTGTAACTGTCACACTGATTACATTTTAGCTTTAATGCTTTCTGCAATCATTGTGTAACATGGTGCAACAAGTAAACATCTCTGTTTATAGAACTGTAGGACCTAAGTTTGAATCCTCTTTCATCCCTTTTTTTAAAGCATTAAAACTACAAATTTAAACTATCTTATATATACATATTTTTAATTTTATCTTATAAAAATAAAAACGTATATTTATATAAGAAGTTAGAGAAATAACTATATTTATAACACACACTCTGCCAGTGCATTGATTTTATCAGTAAGCAACATGCCCCTTCCAGCAATTATCTTACTATTTTAGAAAATATTGAGTGCCACTTAGAATTGCATTCTGTTACCATAGAATTGTAGTCACTGAGACATATGAAACTACTTATTTACATGTGAAATTTGTCACTTATTAAAAAAAATCTAATTCCTATCTACACTTAAAAAGATTATGACAGTAACTGGCCCAATTGATATATCTAGCAGCTAAGAATACCATCGCAAGACGATGGAAGAGCAGGGACATTCATTTCCACGAAGTAACAAACAAAATAAATTTTATTTGCGCTAATGAGCGGATGACCCATATCATATCAGATACCCACCACAGCTTCCTGGAGGTTTGGGAACCCTGGATTTTATTCACAGATAGCAATATGTTAAGACTAAGTTAAGGGAAAACAATAAAGAAGCCATTCCTGATGTGCTGCTGGGGAGTGGAGTGTGGAGCGGACAGGAAGAAGTGGTGAGAGGACACGGAGAGATACTTCCTCACTATTCCAAAGGTACAGAGGGGGTACATGGTAACCTCAAGATTGGTTGAGCAGGGAGTACCTGGGAGAAGACACTTCACCTTACGCTTTATACAATGCTTTCAGTTTTCTTTTTATTTCAATTTCTTTTATGCTCCGGTCCATCCATGGAAATGTGAATTCCTGTAATTTGCTCAATGAGACCTCAAAAGCTGTATATATTGTTTGAATATCAAGAGACAAGTTTGAATATATTTAGACAAAATCACCAAAAAAATGAAAAAGAGTTGTAACGGGGATTTTATTTAAATGAAACGGTTCCAACATGTTAGAAATAAGCTGTTAGTTACGTGAAACTTTGTGGACTATGTTTACCATTATTCTTTTCTTTTTGTCAATACAAATCCAGAATTACTCAATAAAATTTATGTTATAAAAAAAAAAAAAGATTATGACAGTGAATGCATAAAGTACTGTCAGCTGCAATGTCATGGTCACGTGTAATTTATCACTAGGCTAAACCTGTATGTGCTTTATAATAGGTGAAAAAGAACAATATATCTAATATAGAACTAATACAGGAAATAGAACATTCCCTTCCACAATCTAATTAGTAACACCATATTCTACCAGGGCAGTGGAATTTTAGCTACAGCCTAAAACCACAAACTTCAAAATCTCATAACTCAGGTAATTTACTAGCAATTTTAGAAAGGAAAACACTTTTTCCAGAAGTTTTTCATCATTTATCTGATGACACTGAGGAAATAGGGTCACTTCAGTGTCTTTTTAAAAAAGAGATATTGGCATTTTGAGAGCACTCATGATTCGAATGAAGAATTCCAGTTGATGCTGATGAGAGGTTTGCAACTTATTGCTTTTAGAAAAATGTACATTTATTGCCAGAAATGTTACTTTGAAAGCAGTATTTTTTTAATAATTCAAGGATTCTCTCTTCTCAGCCTGCAATCAAATGCCAGCTATGTTGATGGACCCAGGTATAGCATTTGTTTCCGAATGGTGCTGTTGCTTATTTTACAGTTCATTACACATCAGAGACATTCAGCAAAAATGGTACCCCTGCAGAGATCAATTCAGGTTTAAAGTAAGATTTGTGGCATCAGATATGCTTTCTGTTAATTACAATACATTGCAATCGTTCTTATTTAGATTGTAATTTGCATTAGCACAACTATCTAATACTTTTTGTGTCTCCCTTTTACTATCAAAATGGAAATGGTAAAGCTCAGTAGAGATTAAGTAGGAGATATAGCTATATCTGATCGTGACTATATAATACCAGATGAAGGATTAGCCTGAAAAGTAATTGTACTGAGTAACAATGCAAACACAAAGAGTTTCTGCTGTATCTACCACACAGGGAGTAACCAGCAAGATAAAGGTAGTCTAGTAGCCGTCACGGTATTATGAGGAACTCATGTGACTTTGCTATGTGTCATTCATGCAAACTTTTTGGCAGGTTACCACTATGTATATAATTACAAGAGGTTTCCTCTGTTATTATTATAGGCAGGGATTGTAATTACCCCATGGGAGACAACATTCTGAATGGTACGGCCACAAAGATAAAAATATATTAAATCATTGATTTTTCAAAAAGTGTAAGTTCATATATTTGTGTTTCTTTGTAATGTCAACTTAAATATATTATAGTAAAATATACAATAAGATTTTTTATATGACGACATAAACTGAACCATTAAATATTAAAATTCCATATTAGACTCTTCACCTAGAGTGAAAAGGACACCCCCTTCTGGATCTCTAACTATTTGTGATGAAGGGGCTTGTGTATTTCAGTGAAGCTGTGAGCCATACCATGTATGGTCACCCAAAAAGGGCAGGCCATGGCAGACGGGTCAAAAAAATTGTGGTCTGCTGGAGAATGAACTAGTATCTTTGCCATGAAATCCTTATGGATTTGCACAACCAGATAAAATATGTGCCTGGTATCCGTGATGCAGGGAGTCACAGAGAGTCGGACACAACTGAACAACTAAACAACAAAGAAAAGGACACAGCCATTAGACTAGAGCAGTGTTTCCCAAATAATTGTACCCACTGAACCCAATAAGTTGTCTAAAACCTCACAACTCCAATGTGGCTCATTTTGAGGCTCATAAGTCTCTCCCATGTACTTAAATCTTTCCCCAGGGTCCAAAACTTTATCCAGATTTCCAAAGATAGCATCCAAGGCATAAAATCCAGAATTTCAGAATATGTTTCCAGGCTCCTTCCAAGATTACCATTAAGCTTTTGGAGTAATTGTCTTGTGGAAACTGAAGATGTACAAAATGGAACATTATATTTTAACAATAAATATTCCCTTGTCCTTCATCTCTTGTATATATATACTGTATATATATATATATATATATATATATATATATATATATATATATATATATATATATAATATTATATCATTTCAACCCAGCAGGAAATTTGTTTAGGTCCTGGTGACTTGGCTTAATCTGTAACATTTCTTCTTATCAGATGAGGAAGTGACCAAAGAGCACCCATAGTGCAAAAAAATATTTATTTCTTAATTAATAGAGTTTTCAGTTGAAAGCAGACGTGAGCTTCAACAAAGGGGTATCATTATAGTGACGGATAACAATATTTCTTTAGGGAAGAATGATGGCATTTGGCAACAGTTCATTATTTGCTTGTGCATATGGTGCCAATACATGAGTCATGTAACAATAAAAGCATTAAAGGGACTCTGAACTCATGGATACTGCTCTGCAGCATCAGGTTGAGCAGCCAAAAACAAGTGGACAAGCAAAAAAATATTTTTGTTTGGTGCTCTTTTCACAGTTTTATTACTATTTTTAGAGCTAGAAGGGTATTAGGTCTGTCAGAGACCATATATTACAAGCTAATGTACCTCTATATGATTATATGCACTTTTCATTGTGATTGGTGTATTATATCTGGAGAAATCAGAAGAAGACTCCCATTTTTGTTGTTGTATTAAAAAGAGGGTTTGAGCATTTGCAGGGAGTGTGTGATTTTTGGTCCTTTCAAAACCTTTAGATTCCCTTAATGCTGCAATGGGGGTTGCGAAAAAAATTAAAACTTGTAAACATTCAAAACATTTTTATTTTGTTTTTCAGTGCGATGTGGAACAGCACAGATCAGTTCAGTGGCCCTTTAAAAATGGAGAATCTGTAGATATATGTGAACATTAAAGGCCCCATTCAATTGGCCGAATTTGAGATCCGGAGGTAAGCTTGGAGGCTAATTTGCTATTCAATTGGGATTGGATCGGGTTATGAGTTACAAGCTTGAAAGGATGGCGTCCATCAAACTCGTAACTTACAGCCTCCAGAAGCCTTTGATGTGTCACTTTCGCAGGGCTAAAATCGCAAATCGCTATTCAATTGCTCCAATTCCCCAAGCTCGCAAACTTATCCACACTCGTAAACCACAAATGGAGGAGAAAATCCTACATGTACTCGAGAGGACCCACAAAGGGATTAAACACTAATTGGTAGCACTGTAAATGCAAATGAGAAAGTAATCCTGCACTGTAAATTACAGGTAAAGCGATGAAAGACATTAGAATTAATTGCACAACAGTCTCAAGCTCGCAAAACTGCAGGAAATTAAATTTATATTTATGTGTCGTTTTGGGGTTAAATCGATCTCAGGTATAAATGAGTTAATACATATCAGGCCACCCACATGGACTAGAACAGTATTGGCATTCATTTTCATAATTCTTTATTTTCAAAGTTGTGCGAGTCTGATTGCATATCGGACCCCTGAACCTGATTGATTGACACGTAACCTCCATGTTTTACTGTCGTAATTACAACAGTCTAATTTTTTATTGGCCGATCCGAAATGGGAGGTTACGTGCTGGTGAATTTGTTCCGGTTCTCAAACACAACTGCTCCAAAACAGTGTATAATTTACAGAGCTGGCTTCAGGATCGCAACCTGGAACAATTGAATAGCCTCGCAAACGGAGACCAACAGGAGCACACAGCTCGATCGCAGACATTCGTCTGTCTACGATCGAGTTACGCACTTGGAATTGAATGGGGCCCTAAGTGTGTTTTTTATCCATTAAAACCACTGATTATTTATATACTATAAGGAATGCGTCGCAATCTTTAAAATAGCTGTTCTCTACTATCTGACTAAAATTCTACTCTGTCACTGATTATTTTATTTGCATTTCGTCTATTAGGTTAATAAAACACAAAGCCCATAAAAGATAAAATTGTGCTCCACATTATCCACTTTACAGTAGTGTCGCTGCATGTAAAACTTCACAGATCAGAATTCTGCTGAGCTGCGCTGCTCCAAATCCAAGTTGATCCTGTGGAAAATATGTGCTCATTTGAGTACAATAAACTGACACTGTGGGTATAAATTCTAAATCCTGCTGTGCACCCCACTGATGTAATGGAAGGAACTTAGCTCCTGACACACTACAGTTTTATTGTATATACAAAATACAGGTGCATTCTTTAAATCAGACTTACTTTCTTTTAATATTTCTCTGACTTGTTTTCACTGGATCCGTAGTGGAAGACAGTTTGTAAGTCACACTGTTATTGTGTTACAGCTATAACATGATGGAGTTCAGGACTTGAAGACTTCTGTGGAGAGATACTAGAAAGCTAACAGCCTTATTAAATTGTAATTTGGCCAATTGAATAGGGCTCTATTTAAGCACACAGCATTTTTTTTTTTTACAGAAGTTTTTAGTTCGTGAACTTCTATCCAACAACAATGTCTTCACGAACTAAAAACTTCTGTAAAAAAATATGCTATATGCTTAAATAGAGCCCTATTCAATTTGCTGAATCACAATTTAATACGGCTGTATATCTGCAGCCTTATTAAATTGCGATTTGGCCAATTGAATAGGGCTCTACATAAGCACAGAGCATATTTTTTACAGAAGTTTTTAGTAAGTGATCTTCTATCCAAAAGCAAAGTCTTCACTAGCTAAAAACTTCTGTAAAAAAATATGCTCTGTGCTTATATAGAGCCCTGAATCGCAATTTAATAAGGCTGCTGGTTACTCTCTCTAGCTATTATTTTAACTTTGCCTTCTGTAGTAGTGATTTTAAAGGGACATGGAACACAATTCTTTTTTTTTTTTTTTCATGCATTTAAAAGAGCATGTTTAAACATTATAAAAGGTATGTTTTGCCCGAAAAATATTAAGTAAAGCCTGTTTAAACATAATTGAAATTAAGAGGAAGTGCATTAAACATACCTACATCTGTAGATTTTATTGGTAGACAAGTATGAGTCATGTATCTATATTATTGCTCATTGGCTGACATTTGAATCAGTTTTTTTCTGCTGGTGGTGTCTGAAAACAGAAAACATACAAATATACTGTACATAATCAAATACACTCTTTCAGATGAAACAAGGGAAAAATGCTTTCAATGTGAGCTTTAAAATGTCACCCATGTTTAGTTACTTTGACTTCATGTTAATTATTTCCCCTATCCATATTCTGCACCCTAGACAATAAAGAGAGTCTTTCTTGGTTAGGACTTAGTGTAAAACAATGCTACTTTCCTGAAAGCTGTTGTTCCTTATTTTGTTTGTGGATGTCTCATCTGCAGAAAAAAAAATGTAATTGAATCTGAAATTACCAATACCTTACACCACTTAAATGTCCATTTTAAGGAAAAATTATGAGAAACCAAAAATATAATTTTTATTATGATGCTACTAGAGAGCCTTCCAGGCAGGAGGACCCACCAAGGTCATAGGCCTGATCTCTATGCTATCCCTTTGATATATCATTGACTTGAGATGATTGATCTCTATATTCTTTAAATATAGACTCACAGGTTTATATCACAATCCATAAATTTAAATGGTGCCGTATTTGACATAATAAAGATGACATTTTAGGGTTCTCATAATGTTTTCTGCAGAAAAGCTTCCAAAGTCTGCTGCCTGATCCAGCCGGTGAGGTTTAGAAAGAAACCCAATGCATGGGCAGATATATGGCATCATTCCGTCACACCTTCCTTCTTTACTTTCTCAATTTTTTTCTCCGTTCCTTTCTTTATAACTTCCCTTTCTTTCATTCATTCCTTTCTCACATCCGTTTATCTCATTGACACTTGTTTTTACTGAATTCTCAGGCTCCTGTTGTAAATTGATGCTTTCCAGTTGTAGGCATGTTCAAGCAGGTATGACTGATTCCACCCACCCCTCAAGCAGGAATATGTACAAAGCACCTGCTAAAATGGAAGCAGAAGGGTGTTACTCAATTACTGCATGTTATGGTATGTTAGCATGAATCATAACAGGTCCAGGATGAGTTCACATGCTGAGAAACCAGATGAACAAAACCAGCCCTCTATGACATAGACATTACTACTTTCTCCAATTTGTTTCCTGGCCTGGTTCATGTTTTGAGACATTGTAGAGACCTCAGGCTTGGATCCAATGGGATTCTTTAGGTACTGCTAGCTGAAATAATATTGTTATAATATTATTTACTACTAACAAAAAAATCTGTGATGGTTTAATAAAGGGATCCATTTTGGTAAAACAGGTGAACTGATAATTTGTAACAAAGCAGAAATATAAATGGCCATTATTGCCAAAATCTCACTAGATCTTTATTTCTATAATGACCCAAAAATAAATGCATATTCAGTTCAATTCATCTGCATGGCAGATAAAAACCTTTTTTTCCCATACAAATATTGCAATTCCTATACACATAATTTATTCCACATTTTCTCCATATTCATCTTCTAATCACCTTATTTCTTTAATAAGCTGATTTAAAACTGCCCGTAGGCTATTCCTGATTCTTTATTTGTTACAGAAAGAAGTTGCCAGAAATGTAACATAATATTTTTCAAATAAGTCTTACATGGTACAGCATATTCCAGTAGCAAATCAATGATAATGCTAGGTTCTTCACATGGCCATTCTGTTTCGAAGAACAACTTTTAGAGTGGAAACAATTCTGGCAGAGCCCCATGGAGTAACTAGTAATTATTAGAAATAATTACATTCTAGCACAGAGATAAAGAAAAGTGTTTGGTGTTAGGAGTATCAGAAAGGTGAGTAGAAATCACAAATGTAATAAAAGTTTACTGTAAGAAATCACATATAATAGTTGTCATAGATACGCAATGTTAAAAGTTACGGGCTTGCGCATGTGCAATGAGCACCTTCAGGGTTCATTGCGGGCCTCCCGATGAGCGCTAAAGGTGCTCATCGTGAGGCCCGCAGGACTTTGAAAAAGGCTGGCAATAAGCGCTCATTGCCAGGCCCATGATGAGCGCCAAATGTGCTCATTGTGAGGCCGCAAGACTTTGAAAAAGGCAGCCAATGAGCACCAAAGGCGCTTATTGCACCAAAGGCGCTCATTGCCAGGCTCACGATGTGCGCCAAAGACCATAGGCCTTTTGGCGCTCAGCGCGCAGCCCGCAGGACTTTGAAAACAGCTGGCAATGAGCGCCAAAGCTGTTATTAGGAGATCGGAAATCGGCTAAGCAAGGAAACTAATGACGTCTGTAATTGTTTTGAAAAAGGCTCAAAATGAGGCAGAAGGCATTGTGAGGCCCGCAAGACTTTGAAAAAAGATTGATAGGCACTCATTGCGAGGCACGCAAGACTTGAGCACGGAGAGAAAGGAGAAAGACACGGGGGGAGAGGGTGGAGAGTTTGGAAAGAGACACAGGGCTGAGAGAGGGGGGGAAACACAGGGAAGGGAAATAAGGTGGAAAAAACACAGGGGCGGGAGAGGGGGAAACAGACACATGGAAGGAAGAGGGGGAAACAGACACAGGGTTTAGAGAGTGGGGAGAAGCTTACAATGAGTGCTGAAGGTGCATGAAAGTTGCGTGTTGGATAAGGCCCATAAAGTAGACAGTGGGAGGCCAGCAAATTGGCAGGCATTGCCATGCTTCAAATTTTATTGTCGTAATTTTTGACGGGCAAGTCGCTAGTCTTTAATAATATTCAAATGATAAATTACTTCCTGTTACTCCTATTTTTAAATTATCACAAATTCTGCTTTTAAGAGAAATCTATACCTTCTGCCCTTGAGGTTTTCATAGTTTTAGTGCCATATGTCCTAAAATAGTAAGTATTGTAGAACTCCTGGAAGTTAGATATTGAGATGGTATCCAAGAGTTTGTTAGCTCTTAGAAACACTAAAACATACATTTTCTGTCCCAATAGAACCGAAAAGGCCCATTCTGTCTGTTCAATATATCTGGCTCAAAGGGAATTGAAGTTTGGCAAAATAATGCCAGGAAAATACAATAGTTAAAAATTAAAATATTTAAAGATTTTTAAGATTTTACAATGATCAAGTAATGATCTTCATACGTTCATACTATAAAGATATAATTACAGGGGTTATTTGATTAAGCCTAAGGTTAACCTTATGTCTATATCAGACGTGTAAATTCCTTAAAGGCATAGCTACAGTAAGGTTCCCGGATTGTGAATGCATCTGATTGAGGAGAATAAGTAGTGTATGAAAAAATTGTTTGCATGAAAAATCCCAAAATATATATAAATTAGCTTACCTTGAAGTTAGCAAAATTTCCTATGGTTTTGGCAGTTGCATTTGATGGTGTACGTCCCTAGAAAATCTCAGCTAAATTAGCACAAAATTCATATTTAGTTATGCCCAATCAGAAGCAGGCTTTTACACTGAATCAATCTCCACCTCAGAGGCTTCGGACATGCTCAGTACAAGAACCGAGGCTGTAAGGGCAGATCTCTGCCAGCACTTCCTCTGCTTCATCTTCCTGCTGTTTCAGAGAAAGACTCTTACTGAGCAAACTGACTCACTTGGGAAGTAACTGCACTTATTACTAAAGGCTGCGAACAATAAAATAGTCTCTGCTCACTCACCTCTCACTCTCTCTTTGGTGATACCTGCAGGTCTCACACACACATGCAGACACAGCAGCTGCAGGTCACACACACACAGCAGCTCTGTCTGTGCTGAACTTTGGTGTGGGCGGGCCCCAGATGCACAGCAGAGAGAAGGCAGCAGCTGGGGGGGGGGGTCACATCCCATCAGTAACTTTGAGGCTGACATCAGTGCTCTCCTATTGGCTGAGGAAGACAGGGCAGGTTAGTAAAGCATTAACATTAATTCCCAAATGGTCCATGCTGATTGGGGGGTATCAGGTGCCCTTGTAGCACACCTGCGGGCATCAACAGAATTAATAGAGGGATTTTTAGATATTATTATTTTTTTATGAAATGTGCTGCATATATCAAGAGTGGTTTTGCCTAAGGATTGCAGAAATGTATTAATCCAGCTAATTTAGATATGCCTTTAACTGTGTTTGACTCATCTACTTCCACTCCATTTTAAATTGTCTAAATATTTCACCATCCAACTTTACCTCTAAGTTGGGGTAAACATAATGCGCCAGTGTCCCATGTTGTCAGCTATTAAAACGTATTTGCTGTAGATGCCATGAGATATGCTTGAAAAAAAATAATTAACTTCTTGAAAACTTTGTCAATTACATTTTCACTACACTTATTAACAGAGCAGTCCCTCGACTTTGCAAAGTTAGCATGGAGAGATTGCAATGCAAAATGAATCTACCCCCACAGGGGAACATAGAGAGTCAATCATCAAATTATTTTTTTCAGATCATCCATCATCACTGGTGTCATACATTGATATGGAGGTAAGTGATATTTTCATTGCTATAAATTATGGCTATGAGATGCTCATTTTGGCAGAACTCACAGATCTTATTAGTTTACGACTGGAAGTGTGTCATATAGAGGTTTCCAGAGATACTATATTTATATGAGAGCAAGTTATAATGAATGAATGAATCATGGTGCCTCACAGGCACTAAGCTATTAATAGGTTTCATTATGTTGATCCTGTTTGCTTTTTTTATTTTGTTTTATTGTTTATCAAAAGGATCCATTAAGTAATAGAAATCCAGAATTGTGATAGAGGAAATATAGGGCATAATATAAAAAGAAGGGTAAATAAAGAATAATGTTAATATAGTTAATAGCCATTCTAACCAGTACAATTTTTTTTGTTATTGTTGTATTATGTTACCATGAAATCTAAATTCATGTTAAAGGGCCACAAACAGAACATGCCTTATACATGCAATATAAGTAAATTATATTAATAAATACTAATTAAAGCTACAATGAAAGAAATAAAAAGTCAAAGTGAATTGAAAGAAAGATTAAATATAAAAAGGAGTCATGCAGAGATTCTTAAATGGTAATAAAATCACACGTTTGTTGTAGTCCAGAGATCCACAATGCTTCCTCCACTCTTTTTCCTACAACACATCAGGAGAGAGGAAAAGAAACAAGCCAACCTCTGTCTTACCTTAAAGTAGTTTTAAATGCATATCCCAAAAATCCCAAAATGAACATTTAACCACTTACATTGAAGTCAGCAAAATCTCTTGTAGTTTCTGACAGTTGCAAATTAGGGTTAACACCCTCCAAACCCAGGATAATTTAGCATCACATATAAAATCATTTGTTTTAGCCAATCAGGTTAGCTGAAACATTTGATTTAAACTCTGGGGTTCCTGTTTATGCTGTAGAGCAGCCTGGGATATGTAGTGTATCACTGATATGTGTTATGTATTGCTGCTGACATAGAGACAGGAAGCTGCAAGGAGATTGGCTGAGCAAGCAACAGCAGGTAAATAGTGCGTTAATATTGCTTCCCTGATACTTCATGCTGATTTGGTGGGGATCAGGGGCTTGTGTAGACACCCCTGGGGGTGTCAACATAATCATTAGAAGGATTTTTAGATTTTAATACAAATTAAATGTTTTATGAGATGTGCTACATACACATGAATAAGGATTGCAGAAATGTATTAATCCAGCTCACTTAGATGTGGCTTTAACACTATAGACCACTAACTTGGCATACAAAAATACAAGCTTTTGTTATGTTCAAAACCTGAGACTTTAAATTTACAGTAGAAGATGTTGTCCTATCATAGATATTTAACTATAATCCATTTTGTTCGATAACACATTCTGAGTTATTTATCAGTTGCAAATAAAGTGTAATATCTCCTGATTCTATATTATAATTGTTTAAGCATTTAAAATAACCTGTTTTAAACATTGCTAAGTTGCTAAGAATTGGGATACTGACAAATGGGAAAAGGTTTGCAGCAGATTAGCTATAGGTTCACTAAAGTATAGCCTTCTGGAAACCTCATTAAAAGTCCTGCACAGAGCATACATTATTTCCCCAGGTAGGCTCCACAAAATGAAACCCCAAGAATCAGCTAGCTGCTTTAGAGGCTGCCCAGAATTAGGCACCTTTATACACACATGGTGGACTAAAACCCAAGCTATTTGGACTACAATAACCCAACTGACATCAAATCTTTTTTAAACACAGATTACACCTTCTATAGAATTAGGCCTCTTAGGAATTCACGTGCCTACCCTGCCAAGTTCTCAAAACGTGATCATGGTGGAGAACGTAGAGACCAGACATGATCATGAATGTACAGTGTATGTAAACCTTTTTGTTGCATGAAAAAATACCAAATTAAACATTTACAATTTACCCTGATGTTTGCTAAATCCATTTAGATTGCAAGCTGAGGCTTTTGTTAGTTGACACCCCTGAAAATTCCTACTAATATTAGCATAACATTCAAAAATTAATTTTGGCCAATCAGGAGAAAGCAGAGGGTAGCTGATACATTTTTATCATACTCTGTGGTTCCTGTGTTGCAAAGCAGCCTGGGATAAAAAGTATCTCTATATATAATTGTGCTCTGATTCAGCTGTGAGCTCAGACTCCGCCCAACCACGTGATTCCATCCTGCAGCAAGTACTTCCTTTGAAAAGTCAAACTCTGTACCTGGCTGCCTCTCCTGTGTGTACTTGGCTAGGTAAGCTCCCTGTGGGTGTGCAAAGCTGGATTTTACTTTCCTGTCTATAACTTTGTACACTGAACTTATCTATATAACAGATATTTTTCTGATAATCACTGCCTGTTTCTTTCCAAAGATTGGAATCCAGGAAATATAAGTATACCTTTAAGTAAAATATGTTTAAACGTAATTGAAAGTAACAAGAAATGCAGGATGCATACTTTAGTCTGTAGGTCTCATTGGCTGTCAGACAGCAAAAGCCCATGAGCAGTCTGATACGACAAAGAAAAAATATATTTCTCTGTTCCTTTAACTGCCTCTGATATATTTACTCAGATATGTAATTTGCAGAAACCTTGGCAGCGTTTAAGGGCTATATTTCTCTTCGTACTTCTCACCTCCAACATGATCCAGCTCACTCCCTATTATTACATATGAGGTTAGCCTTATTAATTTACAGGTCAGAAGTTATCCTTGACCTGAAGTGAACTCTTCAGTGTATTCACCATTGCTTTACTTAAACAAACATGTTGCAAACTGCATATGAAGGGAGTGTGGCTATGTATGGAAAACAAACAGAAAGTTGTTGTTCCTTGGCTAAAAAATTGCACTAAATATTTTAAGTAGCCCATTAATCAGAACTGATGACAGAACAGACATCTATGCATCTACAAACAGATGCAAAATGGCTTTGAAGAAGAACTTGTTGTGCTACTGTATGCCAGACATGTTGATATGTTGCTAGTTTTGGATGCCTACTATTTTTACTATTCAATTTATGGCCATGTTTTAAAATAAATATTAGGTACTCAATACAATTATGCAATGCAAAAGGTGTGCTCCTCCTCCACAAGCAGGTATTAGTCTTGGTGATAGTATTATACACTTGAATATGTGTACATGTAGATATGATATATAAGTCCAGACAGTGCAGCTTTTATCTGGTTCCTAACTTTCTATGTAAATAAATAAATTGTGGGGACATTTGCATGTCCCTGCCCAGGTTCCCAGAATTCAGTGCAATAACTGTATGTATCTGAATTCTAACTTGTTTTATATGTTCAAATATGAACACAAATGTACTATTTATTTACTGTACTACTGTACAATGCCCACCATAAATTTAATGATTGTTGTGGTAAACTACCTCCCCACAAAATCTACTACACAAGCTGTCTGTGGGTAGGTTTCCTGGCTTGTGCATAATGCATACTGGGCTTTGCTTAAAGCTGTGTAATACAGCGGGCATATGCTTAAAAGGAGCCATGCTTTAAATGGTATTTGGATTAAAGAATGTGTGCACAATTGCATGTCCCTGTCCAGGTTCCTAGGATGCAATGCAATAACTGTGTTTCTCAGAATTCTGAGCTGGAAACAAGTTTTTTAACTTGTTTTAGGCATTCAATGTGAACACAAATGTACTATTTATTTAATATATATATATATATATATATATATATATATATATTAACTAGTCTGTACATATGTAAATAGAAACATATAGATATCATATGCATAAAGCAGAAAATATTGTGTGCTACATACTCCCTGGGGCTCCTGAGAGTTCACTACCTAGGGCTCCAAAATGGTAGATCTGGAACTGATGACAACGTATGTGTAAATAACAATATGCACAACTGTTTCTTTCTGACTAAACTTTTTGAAAAGAAAACAATATAGTTTAATTTGAATAAAAAAGATCTTGATATAGATATTCAGTGACACCTTAATTAGGTGGAAGGTAGAATATTTTAGAAAAAGGTGAATACATTTTCTTAATTTTAAGTCGTAAGGTCATTTTCTACATTTTTTTTTTTACATTTTATTTTATATTAATATAACTAACATTTTAACATTGATTCAATTTTATGGAAATGTGAGAACTTATTGGTTTATTTTGAGACCCTTTTATGTCTTATGAGCTCAGATTATTATCTATATGGGTGGCAGAATTAACATGGCTTTCTTGTTTATTTTGTTTCTTAATGCTCATATTAAATACATTTTTAATTTATAAAAGAGATGTCCCGCCAACTAATTTAATAATACCTTCCATATCCTTATATAAACTGAATGTTCATATTAATTTCTACTACTACTACTACTGGTTATTAGATATTTTATGTGTTTCTCCTATAGATATAATTTTGTTGTTGTTCAGTCCTTCAGTCGTGTCCGACTTGGTGAGCATATGAATGTGGCACTCCAGGCACATATGTCTGTGTTGGTGGTTCTGCTTTTTTATACGCTATTCTTGGCAAAGATACCGGAGTGTGTTGCCAGTTCCTTCTCCAGTGCACTGCGATTTGCCTGACCTCTCTGCCATAACCTGTCCATCTTGGGTGAACTGACATGGTATAGCTCACAGCTTCACTGAGGTACACAAGCCCCTTCATCACAACAAGGTAGTGATCCAGAAGGGGATAGAAATAATACTTGCTGTACTTGGCTGTAATTATGTATCTATTTAAGTTCATAAGTTACTTCCAGCATTTGTTTACAACTGAATGTATTGCATCCAGTTTGGATGTGTAATAAAATATACTACAAAGTTATTCTTAATAAAGTACTTCTTACTCTGTGTAATGTTTACATAGGGCCTCATTCTATTATCGGCCGTAGGAGATGCGGGGCCGCAAGGACCGGCCGCAAGCTATTTGCCTATTCTATTCTCTTCCGGACGTGGATTCCGGCAGGCTTGCGGCCGGAGCCTTGCTATCCCTTGCCGCAAGAAAATCCCGGTTGCTATTCAATTGCTCCGGGAACCCTCTCTGCAAGGCTAAAAGCGAGCTGCAGCTTACTTGCAGGAAAAAGGTCCCGCTAGCACCAATTAAGCACATTATAAAGCTGAAATAAAGCCATCCTGCACTCTGAGGAGACTATAAAGTGATTGTAGGTGTTAGCAAAAATATCACAACATTCCCCTACACTCAAATCCGTAAATAAATGATTTTTTAATTTATGTCAAAAATACATGGAAAAAGTCCCGAGGGCTTGGAGCACCTCAGACCTGGCCACGCTGCGGCCGGAAAATAAACAGTTAATGTAAACTCGGATTTGGGCTGATGTGCAAGCTTGAGAGGGGGTTGCTATTAATCCTCATGTCCCCCAATATGATCCCTAGCATTTACAGAGCTGTACAGTGCCGTCTTGAATTTATTTTTGCGTTTAAAGTTTTCTGAGCTTACGGCCGGTTGCAAGATATACGGCCGGCCGTAAGGGGAGATCCTTGCGGGGCCGTATAATAGAATTGCAAGATAACGGAACCCCCGCAAGGAATCGCAGCCTTGCGGCCGTTTTACGTCCGATAATAGAATGAGGCCCATAATGTTTAAAGGCCACAGAAGTATAAGATGTACTATCTTCTATGGTGCTGACATTTACATAATAAAAAACACAAAGTACTTAAAAGTTGCAGACGAGGGAAGGTAGTGAGAGCTGCTTGCTCCACCTTTACCTCATACTGTGAACAAAAAAATAGTGTGATCTGTAGATAGAGTGGTAAACAAACATGTCTGTATTATTGTTCAGTATTTGTGCATAAACATGGAAAACAAGGCAAATCAGTTTAGGTGATTAATTTTCCATATATGTTCAAAAACGCATGTTATTTTATGTATAATGCATATATTGGAAGACAAAAAAACTGCTTCTGAGCAAAGTAATTATTGTCCTAAAAAGTACTTAAAAAATCTCTTTCTCGTTGATGATGATTCTTGGCCCACTGTTGTCTAACCCCACACTCAACAGAAGGGTAATAAATGAGTGAAAAATTCAGGCTAAACCAGACCTGGGCATTGTGCAGCTCGCGGGCCACATCCGGCCCTTTGGCTGTCCCTGTCCGGCCCACTACAGTGGCTTATAGTGGGATACAAATTTGTGTCCTGGACCAAAAAGCACTGTCAATTGTAAAAGGGGGCAATTTGTGAGCAGCAGTGTTGTGACTAACTGATATGGATAGCATTCTATAGATACTGCTTCTGGCAATGAGAAAATAAAATCACATATATAGTTGTGAGCGTAGAAGTTGTTGCTAACGCTTGCGGGCTCGCGTAGCGAGGACTACGGGCGAGGGCATCAGTTGCTGGCATGAAGCGCCGAAGGTGCTCCATGCCAGCAACTGAGGCCCTCGCAAAGTGAACGCGGCCCTTGCGTAGCGAGGGCTGCGCGCGAGGGCCTCAGTTGCTGGCATGGAGCGCCAAAGGTGCTCCTTGCCAGCAACTGCGACCCTCGCAAAATTTGCGTTCAAACGCAAATAACCACACAAGAACCGCGACCACGCAAACACACAACACACCAACTACAACCCTCGCAAACTTTACCTCGCAACGCAAACAACATACAAGACACGTTACCACTCATTACGACCTCGCAACAATCGGACGCAACTCGCGAACATTACAAAATTCAAAACACAATAAATACACACAGCACATACATACAAAGCTTACCTACAGCAAGACGGAGCATCCAGGACCTCAAAAAAACAACTTACACCTTCAATTAACTCAAAATAAGAGTTTAGACACTAAAAAAGTCGCTAAGCGAGAGAAAAAATGGCCGCCGAACTAAACGAAAACGAGGCTACAAACTCAAACAACATACGAGACACGTTAGAACACATTACGACCTCGCAAAAATCGGCCGCAACCCGCGAACATTAAAAAATTAAAAACACAATAAATACACACAACGCATCCATTCTGTGAAGCATGTTGCAGAATGTTACCACTGATTGAGTACTATGAGTGCACACCTTTTACTTAAAAGTACACTGTCTTCATGAGCTGCAGAAGGGGAAACCCAATTAGGAACTATTTGTAAGATCTTAGGCATACAAAAACAGAGCTTTTAAGCATTTATTAACAAAACAAAGTACACAAAGGTAAAGAGATGCATAGGTATATTATACTCTTAGTAAAATTCAGAAAACTTCAATGTCACTTTAAAGGACCACTGCAGTTCAAGAAAGGAAAACATTTTTGTCAATTATGTACCAAATTAACAATACTGGCAGCTGTGTAAACCATGGGAATAAAAACATTTTTGGGAGATCTGAATTTTTTAAAACTGCTTATAAGTGTAGGAATCCATTTTGTGTTTGTTATATTACTTCCCAAAAAGCAGACTGCTTGCATGAGGAAATGCAACTACAGCTCTCCAGAAATGTTAACACCCTCTCACACACACAGCACTTCTCCAAATGTATCACAGAAACTTTCAAGTTCCATCAGAGGCACCAAAATATATATATATTTCTAATTAAAAACTAGCTTTATGACCTGTTTCTGCTTAATTATGCTCATAGTCAGTGTCAAAGTTTTCCAACAATATTTTTTTTTCATTGTGCAATCCTAGAGTGAAGTTTGGGGACAAAAGAAAGATGCACACTGCTGACCCTTTAAGGCTGCCACACTGCCAGTATGGGCAATAAGCCCAGTCCTGGATCTGCCATTTTGGCTTTCCCCCAAATTGGTAGTGCTGCTGTAGCTGTCTTTCCCTTTGTGAGAATGATAGTCTTATAGGCAAATTGGATTAAAGTGGAAAAAAGTTAACAAGTTGGCTCGTAATTTGATTAAGGAAACTGAAACTGAAGGTTAAGTGGTGGCCTGGCACATAGCATGACCAACAGGTAGTTATGTACACCTCCCATTGTTCTGGCTAGACCACCTGGTGCTGGACCAACCCCTTAAACATTGTAGTAGTTTCTCTCCCAGCTCCCAAACTTGGAAATAAACCAATCCAAACCCTCTACGATTGGTGGACGACCAAAAGGGCAGCCAATGAGTGCACCTACCAGAGGCTGTGCTGATTGATTGAGGGATGACAGGGGGAAATACGAATGTGTTCTAGTCTATACCAGCAAAGGTCTGTGCAATATTTGTTTATAGTTAATCATTTTACCCATTCATTGTTACACTAGGGTATAAGAACGTATATGGAAAAATATTGGGGACACATTTTATTGTTATTGTGTTGGGCCCTCATTCAATTGCAATTCGGCCAATTGAATAGGGCTCTAAATAAGCACATAGCATATTATTTTTAAAGAAGTTTTTAGTAAGGGGAAACCTTGCTTTTGGATAGATGTTTACTAACTAAAAACTTTTTTTAAAATAATATGCAATGTCCTTATTTAGAGCCCTATTCAATTGGCCAAATTGCAATTGAATGAGGCCCTTGGTGTTTTATACTTTGAAGCCTCGTCCTGCTGTCCTAGGATAAGGTGAATCTGAACCAGCTACATCATGATCCACTGTCCCTACCGAAGTTCCTGAAATCAAGTCATGTTGTGACAATCATATCACCTGTAATAAACAGTATGTGAGATACAGCTACTATACAGTGCCTTGCTAAAGTATTCACCCCCCTTGGCATTTCTTGTTTTGTTGTCTCACAACCTGGAATTATCATGGATTGTTTGAGGATTTGCATCATTTCATTTACAGAACATGCCCACAACTTTGAAGATGTTTTTTTTTTTTTTTATTGTGAAGCAAACAACAAATAGGACAAAATAACAGAAAAAGTCAATGTGCATAACTATTCACCCCCCCCCCCCCTAAAGTCAATACTTTGTAGAGCCTCCTTTTGCGGCAATCACAGCTTCAAGTCGCTTTGAATAAGTCTCTATGAGCTTGCCACATCTTACCATTGGGATTTTTGCCAATTCCTCCTTACAAAACTGCTCCATCTCCTTCAAGTAGGATGGTTTGCGCTTGTGAACAGCAATCTTTAAGTTTGACCACAGATTTTCTATTGGATTGAGGTCTGGGCTTTGACTAGGCCATTCCAACACATTTACATGTTTCCCCTTAAACCACTCAAGTGTTGCTTTAGCAGTGTGTTTGGGGTCATTGTCCTGCTGGAATGTGAACCTCCGTCCGAAGCCTCAAATCACGCACAGAGTGGTACAGGTTTTGCTCAAGAATATCCCTGTATTTAGCACCATCCATCTTTCCCTCAACTCTGACCAGTTTCCCAGTCCCGGCTGCTGAAAAACATCCCCACAGCATGATGCTGCCACCACCATGTTTCACTGTGAATGGGATGGTGTTCTTTGGGTGATGTGATGTGTTGGGTTTGCGGCAGACATAGCGTTTTCTTTCATGGCCAAAAAGTAAAATTTTAGTCTTATCAGACCAGAGCACCTTCCTCCATACATTTTGGGAGTCTCCCACATGCCTTTTCGCAAAGTCAAAACGTGTCATTTTGTTTTTTGCTGAAAGTGATGTCTTTCTTCTGGCCACTCTGCCATAAAGCCCAACTCTATGGAGCGTACGGCTTATTGTCATCCTATTTACAGATACTCCAGTCTCTGTTGTGGAACTCTGCAGCTCCTCCAGGGTTACCTTAGGTCTCTGTGGTGCCTCTCTGATTGATTCCCTCCTTGCTCGGTCTGTGAGTTTTGGTGGGCGGCCGTCTCTTGGCGGGCTTGCTGTTGTGCCATGTTCTTTCCATTTGATTATGATAGATTTGATGGTGCTCCTGGGGATCATCAAAGATTTGCATATTTTTTTATAACCTAACCATGACTTGTACTTCTCAACTACATTGTCCCTTACTTGTTTGGAGAGTTCCTTGGTCTTCATGGCAGAGTTTGGTTAGTGGTGCCTCTTGCTAAGGTGTTGCAGACTCTGGGGCCTTTCAAAAAATCATGTGACACTTAGATTGCACACAGGTGGACACCATTTCACTAATTATGTGACTTCCGAAGGTAATTGGTTGCACCGAAGCTTTTTATGGGCTTCATAACAAAGTGGGTGAATACATACACACATGCCAATGTTCTGTTTTATATTTCTAACAAATAGTTTTTGTATATATTTTTCTCATTTCATTTCAACCAACTTAGACTATTGTGTTCTGATCCATCACATAAACTTCAGATTAACAAAACATTGAACTTAAGACTGCAATGTAACAAAATAGGTAAAAAGTCAAGGGGGTGAAATCTTTTGCAAGGCACTTTATATCAACAGAAGGTTGTCTTATTTAATGGAACTAGAAAAGTGATAATTGATTCCTACAGTTAACGAGTTTGCAGAAAGTATTCTTGAAGTCTTTGAACAAGTTTGTCATTTCAGAAATATGTTGAGACACTTGATTTTCTTTCTCTTTTCTATAAAATATTAGATTTTAACAATTTGTTATCAAAGATAAACCAACAGATCTACTAATGTTTTTCCTAATCAAAGAATAACACTGCCCCACATAAATTAAAGGACCACTGTAGTTCAAGAAAAAGTTGACTTGTTTGACATGTATACAGTATATCAAACTAACAACAACAATATAATGTTTATTCAACTAACTCTAAAAATTGGTGTATGTGAATATATAAAAGGCACAAAAATATAAATGTCATTAAAATCATAATATGGACTCCACTCCAATATAAAGGTAAATCAAAAGTGCAGTGTTTTACTATACCCTGTGTGACTATTTTATTGGTTTTAAGTCACTTTTGTGTATCTCTGATTACCTTTATATTCGAGAGGAGTCCATGTTATGATTTTAATGCCATTATTTCTAAACAAACTTGCTATTTTACCATAATTAGGGTCATTTGTGGATTTTCCACATTCGCAGGAACGTAACCCCCATAAATATCAAGGATCTACTGTACATTGCTCCAGAAATATAAATGTCCTCTCACACACACAACTTCCTCCAGTCTATCATGATTTCCACCAGGGTACGTCAGAGCCATCAATATATATATTTTCTAATTAAAAACAAGCTGTATGTACAAGCTTTATCTGCTTAATTATATTTTAAATTACATTTAGTTTCAAACAAATATTTTTTCAGTTATGCAGTGGTCCTTTAAGACCAGATTTCACTTTCACCCTCCAGTTCACCAATAAACCAGCCATGGCTGCTAATAGACCTCTATACTGATATACACCAAAATAGGTTATTAGAAAAACCTGAGCTGGAATTTCATAGCTGCCCTTAAGCAATGTTTTCTACAAAACTTCACCTGAGGAATCTACATTAAAATGTTCACACTTCCCATATTCTGCATTTCAAATTCCATTCAGGAATGTTGTGTCTGTTGCCCTTCATTGATAATTTATGCTAACAATACCCAACTTTCAACTTGTATGATCTAACACTTCCTTTCATAATTTTTAACAATAACCAAATTACAATTATATTTATTTATTTGTACACTTTTCATTTAAAAGAACATTTGTAGTGTAACAGTTTGTAAACTCATTGCCTAAACAGTAAATTATTGGAGAACTAGCGAATTGCCCGTCAAAAAATGACGGCAATGAAATTGTAAGGTAGCTAATGGTGTTTTGTGTGTACTACTGAAATATATAATACAATTAATAAATGAATATACTTTACCTATTTTGAAGCAATGTGTTGAAGAGCTGGCAATCTGTTTTGATGTTGCTGCAGCATCAGTGCTGTGGAGCTGCTGTGTAAGCGTGATGAATGTGTGCAGTGTAATAGTGTGCGTGCGCAAGACCAAACCGTTAGCGTACTCGTGTACTTCCGCATTGGCGTAAAATGGCGGGTAATGTGTGGCATGAGTCTTAGCGGAATATCCGTAGGTTGTTTGTGGTATTTTGCGAGTTTCTTGTGGTGTTTTGCGTGTTTAGAGTGCTGTAACCTCGTTTTTGTTTTGTTCGGCGGCCATTTTTTCTGTTGCTTAGCGAATTTTTTTGTGTTCAAACTCTTTTATTTTTAGTTAAATGAAGGTGTAAGTTGTTTTTTTGAGGTCTTGGATGCTTCCTCTTGCTGTAGGTAAGCTTTTTATGTATGTGCTGTGTGTATTTATTGTGTTTTGAATTTTGTAATGTTCGCGAGTTGCGTCCGATTGTTGCGAGGTCGTAATGTGTGTTAACGTGTCTCGTATGTTGTTTGCGTTGCGAGGTAAAGTTTGCGAGGGTCGTAGTTGGTGTGTCGTGTTGTTTGCGTTGCAACGTAAAGTTTGCGAGGGTCGCAGTTGCTGGCAAGGAGCGCCTTTGGCGCTCCATGCCAGCAACTGAGGCCCTCGCCCGCGGCCCTCGCCCGCGGCCCTCGCTACGAGCCTGCAAGCGTTAGCAACAACTCGTATGCTCACAACTATATATGTGATAGTGCAATGTACAGAAACTGCGGGGAACATTTTATATCAAGGTTCCACTATTTAAACACTATTTAAAACCAAGCAAATAGCTAGAAATGAAGGATACTGGTATCAGTACCACAAAGAATTACAATAGTGTAGAGAAAAATACAAAGTTTCCCTACTTTATAACTACAGAGTCTTTACTAAATGTTCATAGGATTTTTATGATCCATATTTAATTGCCCTATATAATGACATGTGAATTAATAATAAGGCTGCAGTTATTGATTACCTAATTTAATGATTTAATCTGGCAAGTCTCTAGGTATGTATTACTCTCAGCATTTCTGATTGTACTATAGATGAAGGACTCAGAATTGTCCTAAACTATGTGACTGGAAATAAAAAAAGCCAATAGATTGATGGATAGATAGATAGATAGATAGATTTAAATGCACATGTTTATGCAAGTCTCTCATAGAGAGCACCCTTGGCCTAACATAGGTAATTTGAGCTTCTTTCCATGTAAACTGATTGGATTTGAAATCAGAGACATAAGAATGGTCCTCCATTGCCCATGTGAAGAATTGCTACATTCTAACATGGGACAAGATTAATGTGATGACCAAGTGCCATTGATGGCCAAGTGCCATTTGAAGCAAATCTTGTTTGACAATAAGTGGGCCAGTAAGAGTCTCAACCATTTTAATTTAGTGACTTATGCTCATTTAGGAATATCCGTAAGATATGTCTTGTCTTGAGGACTATAGATAGACATAGTCCCTATGGTCAGTAGGAAGAGCTGGAGTAAGCTACTTAGTTCCCATTATAAGTTTATATATAAAGCGCATTTATATCTCTTATTATTCTGTAGTACTTTACTATAATGAAAAGCAGTCTGTCTAGATAGAGCTAGGAATTTATATAATGCATAATGTATAGGTTTAATGCAAACTGTCCTATAAGGGCATTGTATCAAAGATGTTCTCATCTATTCTTGTTCAACCAACCTGACATGCCCTCCCTGCGAGTCTGCACCAAGTATGTTAATTAATGAGCAAGATAATAGACAGGTCCAGTAGGTAAGATCTTGAAAAGTAATTTCTGTTTAAAATTTCAAAATGTAAGGACAATTATTTATGACTATTTTTTTTTAAATAACAAACAATTGTACATATCATTGTTTATAAATAAAGTTTTAATTTTACCATAATTGGGGCTTTACACTATACTTATCACTGCTGGCAGATAACATGCAGCTGTAGAGCCAATCACCTGTCCTGAATGTACTGTATGTACTGTACTAGCAGAACTAAACAAATATACCCTCAATATTGGTGTGAGCACTGGAATTCACATGTGTAATACCATGAACGGTTGAACTCTAAAGCCAATTCTGTCAATTTTGTGGAATATAGTGAGATTAGGCACCTAATCCCTGGGAGGCCCTATGCTTCTCAATGTATCCCCTTGTCTTCACCACTTGTCCTGTGTAATCACAGGTCTGTGTAAACTGAACATGGAGCCACATTCAATTAAGGCTTTTTGGGAGATCCGGGCTCAGAAATGTAGCCCGCAAGTTACTTTGCTATTCAATTGGCATCTTTTTGTGGGCTTCGATTGAGTTACGGGCTCCGGCTTGTGATTCACTGTGATGGTTCAAATCGCAAGTTAAGGCTCCTCCAAGCCTTTGATCTTTTACGGCCGCAAGAGTTGCAAACACTAAAATCGCAAATAGCTATAGGAGGAGGGTGACAGGAGGGGACGGGGTGGTTGGGACCACCATTCTACAACCAATTAAACACATTTCAGTTCAGTTATTTGCACCTTATTCCAATCCTCTGTTAGGATGTAAATCAATGTGATTGTGTTACTCTAGTATTATTGTTATATTATTGTATCTGTATCCATTTGTATGTCTTTAAGCTAGTTAAATTATCTCTTAAAGAAATTCAAAATTTGCTGTTTAGCCTTGACTTTCTTTGTTTTGGCCAAGAGCAAGATATCTCTGTGGTATAAATAACTATTGGATAACGCTGGTGAATTAAATACATTGTAATAATAAATAGCCTTGTTCATTTAAGTGAGTATAGTTTAAGAACACAATGGTTTTGCTGTAGTTGATAAATACATGCTATTGAATGCAAAATAACAAAGCTATAAAAAGGGTAAATCATTTTTATCCTGAGGACAACAGTTATCTGCTAATAGATTGAAGCAGCATCACTGACATTTCCCTTACTGTTTCCCAAGAGAGAAATCTACTCCAAAGTGGAATCCAACCAACTCCTCCCCTGTACATCATAAAAAGTTAAAAAAAAGTTCTCAAAGAGCTCCAATACAGGCCTCAAACCTCAAAATACCTACCTAGAACATCATAACTTCTTTTCCTGCACACTTTAGAGTGTAACGTATTGGAATAATAGTCTTCTGGAATCCCTAGTCATACAAATGGAACTGGATGGTCCACCAGAAAACAGTTTGAGAAGAGCTGCACAGTCATACAGGTGGTAATAATATGCCCATACAGCCTAGGTCAGGGGTTTTACCCTACTGTGCCAGCAATAATACAATAAATATATTGATAGGATGGAACTGATGAGTGTAGAGTAAATAGTATCATATATAATCATATATACGTATAATAATATTTCAAATTCCAAATACATGATTTTTTTTCTACCATTTATAATACAGAGGAAGATTTTTGTTTCTGTATGATGATCGACTTTACGGAAAAAAATGGATTTTGTTTCTTTTTATATTAAGCTATTAATATGTTATTTATTTAAACATGAGATAGTATTGTGCTTTAATGAGGGCATGAAAAACCTGCCTTCGCATTTAGATGACTTCTTTTTTCAAGCAATGATTACAATTCAAGGCAGTATAATACTATTACCCACAAATTATAGGGTACCTAAGGGAAAGGAACTATATATTGTTCTAGTGCAAATTATTATATTTGTGTAAATCCATTGATTAAGGGATCACTACACAATTAAAAAAATGTGTATGTTCTGAAACTTTTAGTCTGTTTAAGAATATAATTGAGCAGGAAAAAAGTTATACATCTAGGCCTCCATTCAATTGAGCTATTGTTAGTTACTGGAGCCCGTAATGGAGCCCGTAAAATAATTTGCTATTCAATTGGCCTCTTTTAGCTACCCGCAAACGATCTGCAGGTTACAGGCTGAAAATCCATGTGGTTGTCAAAATTGTAACTTCAAACCATCGAAGCCTTTGATCTTTCAAGCCCGTAAATGTTACAATCGCAAATCGCTATTCAATTGCTACAATTGCTCAAGCGAGCAATTATTTTCATAGCAGTAAATGGCAAATGTAGAAGAAAATCCTACGAGTACTAGAGAGGACTCGCAAGGGAGTTAAACACCTGTTCCTAGCACTGTATATTCAAATAAATAATCAATACTGCACTTTAAAAGATGGGGAAAGCGATAAAAGACATTAGAATAAAATTGAACAACAGTCTCAAGCTTGCAAATCTGCAATTAAAAATATTTTTTTTATGTTTTATTTACGTGTTATATCAATCTTGGTAATCAAGGAGTTAATACATATCAGGCCACCCACATGGACTAGAACAATATCCTGTATCAGACTTCTAAACGCTAATTGATTGTGGTTTAACCTCCATGTTTTACTGACGTCATGATGACAGTCTCATTTACTATTAGCTGTTTCTACAACGGTATTTAACGGCCTTGCTTAATTTATCATGATCATGCTCTGAAATGCTACTTACGGGTGCATGGTTTACGTTTTAGGCTTTCGGTCAGGTTGCTGCCGACTTGTTCAATTGAATTGTTCTGTAACTGTTACAATTAAATAGTTTTTAATTAGAAAAACATAAATGCTGATGCCTCTGCTGGACCTTAGAGGAAACCATGATATGTTGGTGGAAGTTGTGTGTAAGAGGAGTATTTACATTTCTGGAGAACTATTTTTTGATGCAATGTCCCGCTTTCACGATCAGTTAGTGAGAAGAAGTGTGGTCTCAGTTCTGCAATTTGCATTTACATATCTTGAGAGCTATGCTTGGAGGCAATGTCTTGCTTTCATGACTAGTGAGTGAGAAGGGTTCTGCAATTTGCATTTACATTTCTGGAGAGCTATGCTTTGAGGCAATGTCCTGATTCTGGCCCAGTGAAGGGGAAGGCTTGTGGTTTCAATTTCAATCTTATCCAATTGTCTGTGGACTTCTGCCAGGTCTCTGGATGTCATGTAACAAACACAGAATGTCGTCCTGTATAAAGTCTTTAAAATTCAGATTTCCCCCCCCCAAATGTTTTATGTCCATGGCTTACACAATTGCTAGTGTTATTGATATTGTAGCACAAACACGTGTCTTTTTTCTCGAACTGCAGTGGTACTTTAAATCACTGTGGCTAATAATCTTTGTGTGTAAACAGGCACTGAAAGCGATGTTTCTATTAAACATGACTGATTTTGTAATGGTGATGACATCCTATGATCTAAAATAAAATAAAAAAATATATTTTTTCAGTGCCAATACTTTTTTTTTTTTTTTTTTCATAAAGTTTTTATTGACATATTCACAAGACAAGCACATTTGAAAACAAGGAGCGACACGCAGGTCCCCCACACTTTCTGATTTTCATCGTATACATTTGTGCTAGCCCAAGATAAGATACATATGTCAATTCCGTGTGTCACCCTCCGCCTTTTTCCTTTTTCTATTATTAAGATAGTCTATGCATGCAACCCATAACAGGTTAGGTAAGTTACTTAAATGCTCTATCTATGTCTCGCATGTGCTAGATATCCTGCTATGGTTACTTAATTCAGAAATTAAAACAATTTTAACTAACAAAAATATAACATAACTTAACACAAATTAACGTGTGCCTTTCAACATTACGTTTTACAGAAATTGCTTACTACCTTTCTTACCATCCACGTCCGCAGCGACCTCAAACGAGGTACCATGGAGAGCCCTGTCCCGGACCGTACCAGCTATTATCTGCCTCCCCCTCTCGATCAGTGCACTACCGTCAGTGTATCTGGAATGAGTGTTCCGTCTCGCTCCAGTCACCCCATATTTCCTTATAAACAGCCACCGTCATATGTTCAAATGTCATAATAATGTTGATTTTGTTAATGACTGAGTGGATATCCAGTGTATTCTTCCGCCAATTTCCTGCTAGACTGCTTTTAGCCGCCAACATGATAAATTGAAGCCACTTATTTTGGTGAATACGTAAGTTTTGTACTGGAAGCCCTAGGAGACATGTTCCCATCTCGGGATGTATTTTTGTTTTAAGTGTGTTAGAGGCCAGTTCGGCCACCTTGTGCCACAATGATTGAGCAATTGGGCAGTCCCACCAAATATGGCGGAAGGAACCTCCTGTGATACAGCCTCTAAAACACTCAGGAGAGATATTAGGGTCCATTTTGTGTAGCCTGTCTGGCGTGTAATAGGTTCTAAATAAAACTTTGGCTGATGTTTCCATATGGCTAAAGTAACTGGAGCCTTTCGTCAGTTCCAGGCTAATTTTGGACCACCTACTCATGTCCCATTCTACTCCCATATCCTGTTCCCATTGCTTAACATGCTTGGGCTTGCTAGCCATGTCATTAGAGTTGGATATAGTGTACAGTTCCCCCAATATTCCCCTGGTTAGTGGGGCTTTATTACATATTAGTGTGAACCAAGTTGAACTTGGCGGGCCCCAGTTACGGAGTTTAGTGGTGACATTGTGGCGAATTTTGTTGTAGTTGACGTATTCTCTGGGTGGGAGATTGTACGTTTCCATAAAACTCCTAGTATTTAGTACTGCACCCTCTCTAACCCAGCTTCCAAACCTATCTAACTTCCGTGAGATCCACCAATCTTTGGAGAACGTACCCATCTCCTCAAGGGTGCTTGGGGAAGGGAGTGTAGTGGTTAGCAAAGAGATATTGGGGCTTAGCTGTCTACTGATGTTAGCCCTTTCCCATTCCCTCAGAGACAGGGCTATCATCGAGTTGTTTCGAGCCAGCTTTAAGGGCAACGGGGAAGAAGGGTCCCATATAAGAGTATCCCATTTTAATGGTGCAATTTGGTGGTTTTCTACAAAGACCCAAAGTGGCTGGTGCTCTGCCGAATGCGCCTGGGGCAAGAAAGAGATCTGGGCTGCCCTGAAGTATTTAAGGAGGTCAGGACAGCCCAAGCCTCCAGAGGATCTTCTCCTCATCGTAATTGCTTTCCTTATTCTAGGGCGCTTGTAATTCCAAATAAATCTGAATATTGCATTTTGGAAGCTGGTCAAGTCTCTCATATGTACCTGAATAGGCAGAGTCCTGAAAAAGTACAGGATCCTGGGGAGAATATTCATTTTTATTGCATTTATCCTCCCCGACCAAGAGAGATGATACTTATTCCACTTCAACAAGTCCTGATTCAGGGACTTGTATAGCGGAATATAGTTGGACTGGTACAGGCCAGTGATCTCCGGAGTAATTTTAATACCTAAATAATTTATATATTTTTCTGGCCAATCAAAGGAGTACTGGGATTTGAGAGTATCTCTCAAGGCCTGCGGAGCCTGAGCCAAGATCGCTTCCGTCTTGTCTATGTTAATTTTGAGCCCCGAGATGAACCCAAAGGACTCCATCAGGGACATCAAGGCTGGTATTGAGTGAATTGGGTTCGTAATTGTGCACGGGATGTCATCGGCAAAGAGGCAACATTTGAACTGATGTAGGCCTACATTTATCCCTGTTATTAAGGCGCTATTCCTAATAGCCTGAGCCAATGGCTCAATGGCTAGGCCGAACAGGAGGGGGGAAAGGGGGCAGCCCTGTCTTGTGCCTCTTTTAATGTTGATGAATGTGTGATGAGCCCCTGGAATGCTGATGTTTGCAGATGGGTTATTGTAAAAACTTAATAACATTCACAAAATTACCCACCAACCCAAACTTCGACAGTGTGGCGTGCAGGTATGGCCATTCTATGGAGTCAAAGGCTTTCTCCAGGTCTAGTCCTATTGTACATAAGGGGGTATTATCCTTTTTGGCTAAGTGAAATACGTTGAGAAGTCTTCTTATGTTATCCCCCGCCTGTCTATAGGGAATAAAGCCCACTTGGTCCTTATGTATCAACCTTGGCAGAAACTTTGCTAATCTGGTGGCCAATATTTTCCCAAGGATTTTCACATCCCCATTCAAGAGAGAAATGGGCCTGAAGTTTTTAGCAAGTAAAGGATCTCTACCTGGTTTGGGGAGGCAGATAAGACTCGCCTGATTGAGTTCGGGGGGCATGGTCTTCCCCTCCATAATATCCCTGAAAAGCTTTTGCAACTTTGGGGCAAGTGGATTATTGAATGTGGCATAGTAATTGTTTGTAAAGCCATCCGGGCCCGGAGCTTTACCTTTTTTCAAGGTTTTGATCGTTCTGCTTATCTCCTCTAGCGAGACTTCTGCATTTAACATATTTAAATCCTCCTCAGTGGCTGAAGGGAGGTCATAGGCGCTCAGGAATTCGGGAATTTTATAATTATTGGCCACCAGTTTAGATGAGTAAATGTCCTGGTAATACTTTCTGAAAGTTTCTTTGATCTCATCCTGTTTCATAGTAATTTCCCCCCTCGCGTCCCTAAGCTGGTGAATGCGCGCAGAGTTATTCCTAAAATGTTGTCTCCTGGCCAGCATAGGAGAGGGCTTGTTAATTTGACAGTAAAATGTATGTCTCGTTTTTCTAATGGCCTTCTCGGTTCTTTCTGCCAGAATGGTGTCTAATTCTGATCTGGTTCGATTTATGACGTTTTGTGTTTCCCTGGTAAATTTACTCTGGTTTAACTTTTCCAACTTTTGTAATTTCTGGAAGAGTTTGTTTTCTTTGCTGAGTAGTTTCTTCCTATATGCCGCTGAGATTTTTATGATTATCCCTCTAATGTAAGCCTTATGGGCAACCCAGGACCATCCTATTTCCATCTCCGGAATATCGTTCAGAACGAAGAAGGTGTTAATTTCCTCATCTATTTGGGCCCGTATCTCTGAGCACGTGATCAACTTGTCGTTCAGACGCCAAGCGTGGATGTGGGGATTATTTTGGCTTAAACTTAATTTACAAGATATCAACGTGTGGTCTGACCATGGGCAGGGTAAAATTTGGGCATCTGATGTGCTATTGAACAGTGAGGAGTTGATTAACAAGGCATCAATCCTGGAGTATGTGTTATGTGTAGGGGAAAAGAATGTGTATTGTCTTTCAGAAGGATGTAACCCCCTCCAGGCATCTATTAAGTCCAGTTCTTTAAGTAGGGCATGTATGACGTTACGTTTTCTCGCATCCCTGGTGTACGAGGGTGTCCCTGACCTATCTAGGAATGGCTGAAGCGCCAGGTTTAGGCCCCCCCCCCTATGATAATTTTCCCTCTGTCCTCTTGCTTCAAGAGGTTCAAAAGTTTGATTAGCGTGTTGTGCGGATTAACCGTGGGGGCATATAAATTCACCAGGGAGACCTTAAGTTCAAGAACCGTACCTGTAATTATAAGGAAGTTACCCTCCTTATCCTTTACATGCTTCTCTAGCTTGAAGGGGAGGTTCTTGTGAAGGAGAATGGCCATACCTGCTTTCTTGGTTTGTTGTGAACGAGTATAAAAATTTGGGTAATCCTTGTGGAGGAATTTCGGGACTTTATCTGATGCAAAGTGAGTTTCTTGCAAAAAAATTATAGAGGGTTTGATTTTTATATAAAAGAGGAAGGCTTTACGCCTTTTATACGGGGAATTGAAGCCTTTTACATTATGTGTTATTAAATTATGTGGGTGATCCGTCATGGTTGTCTGTTCTCTAGGTGTGTAAAAGTCTCTAGAAAGTTACCCCACGCGGACCGCTCTGCCTCGGCTCCCGTTTCCCATACCGGCCGGTCCGGGACATGCCCACCACAGCTCGCTCCAGACGCGGACGACTCCAGGCAATTCTTGATCCGCCAGGCACAAGCGGCAAAACATGTAAAAAAATAAAAAACAGTATCAGTACAATTTAGTATCTCAGTAATAAACCTACAATGACAGTGAGTCCTCCCTTGACTACTACATGTAGTCATTCCGATAGGATTAAGGTAAGGCAACCTACCCCCCTAATTATTCCTACAGGGAGAAAACTATCAATTAACATTAACCATAATAATATTAGCCATATCATGGGCACTAAGCCCCTGGATGTCATGAAACTTAGCTACCTAAGGTAGCCATCCTGAGTACTCAATAAAATATATGCAATACTAAGCGAGTTAAAGAACAATATGAAAACAAATAGAAAAACATTTTAGAAAAACAATTTAACCCATTACCTACTGCTGGCTAAAGAGATTTTATAAGAGTAAAGAAACCCTACATGAGTTAACATCTTCTCAAGTTAAACCTGGCCTCTAGCCCCTATATGCTCCCGCTAAACATATGCACAAACCAAGATACAATACTGATGTAGAGTCTGTAGTGTGCTCAATGTCCCAGCGTGTGCGAAGAGTCTGGAGAATCGGGTTTTCCTCTTTCCAATCCCGAGGTAAAGTCCAGCCTCTGTGGACAGTATGGAAAAACGTATAGAGCAAGAGTGTGGACCTGGAAATTTTTTTAGGATAAAGGGTCCTCCGTCACCCCCTGCTCCCGATGCTTGACGTCCCTCACATGGTTGGAACAGGACTTTGATCTTTGAGGCAGCGGGATCTCCGAACCCCTCCTGGTCTGCCTCGAATCCGCCTGAAGGAAGGAGCTTTCCTCCTCTGAATCCTCAGGCACGAGTCTCAGTCTGGTTAAAAGGCTTTGGCTTTCCTCCAGTGATAGCACCCTGAAAGATTTTCCTTTATACGTGAACAAAAGGGCGAATGGGAACCCCCATCTATACGGTATTTTATAATGGGAGAGTACTCTTAGTGTGGGTCTCATCTCCCTTCTCTTCTGCAAGGTAGAGGGTGAAAGGTCCATATGAACTTGGATCTTGGTGCCGTCTGGACCTACGATTTCCTTTCTTAATCTCGTTTCAGCTCAAATTAAATCCCTAGCTTTTTGCTGTGTAAATCTAATGATGATGTCTTTGGGTGTATTTTGGTCCCTAGATGACCCCATCGCTCTGTGAGCTCTTTCTATTGTCCAATCTGATTCCTCGACCGATGGAAGGAGCATGCTGATAAAATCTCTAGCGTACTGCAAAACGTCCGTTATTTTATTGGGAACCCCTCTTAATCTGATGTTATGTCTGCGGGATCTATTTTCCAGGTCCTCCACTAGTGCTTGGGCCTCCACAATTTGGTCGGTGCTTTCCTCCAGGCCCTGCAGCCTCTGGGTCAGGGACTTGATGTCTGACCGTAGATCATCTACTGCGTGCTTGATTTCAGCTTGCATGATCTGCTTGATTTTGGACAGGGTGCCGTCCGTTAGTTCCATTTGAACTGGTTGTGAGCTCTGCGCCGCCGCTTGGGCCGGCGAGTCCGGATGTTCCGAATTAGGACTCGGACTTGGGTTGCGGCTTGCGTCAGGTGGTTTGTAGAACTCCTGGATTCCCTTTCCAGTCTGCTTTTTTTGTACTTTGCTAGTACTGCGACTTGCCATCTTTTAAGGAGGGTAGAGATTCAAGTTTAAGGACCTGGACCAGTCTGTTAGCTGGGTTAGAGGGTAATGGGTTGGTATAGTGCTAAAGTAGTTAATTACTCATGGATCGCTTAGTGGCTGCCAGCCTCATGCATGCATAGGAGCCACAGTCATGCTGCCCCCTGGGCGTGTTGATCTTCTCTGGCCCAGTGTCCACTGGGGCATGACCAACGCCTTGAGTAAGGGAGTTTGTCGTTCCTTTAATGCCTCAGAGATCACCAATCCCTGCCCCAGTGCTGTATAACATGTGCTCCCAAAGTAAGGGCTCTCCATCCGAAGTGTGCCAATACTTTTTTAACTTCTAAAAATGCATTTGGAAACTAACTGTAATGTCATAATATTATTAAAAAATTTTTTTTTTACAGAAACAAAAATATACATTTATACAAAGAATTTAAATTTATTTATTTTTTAATATATTTTAATATTAAAATATGTGACAATTGCTCATGTGACAATAGGTTCAATAAATAAAAATGTGTTTATTTAATATGATATATTTATAGACAATGGCATTAGAGCATTTGTTCTTAGGTAATGTGGTTTTCTGACGTGTATTAAAAAAAAACCTTGAGTACTGGGTTGTTTGTTACTGTGGATTTTATATCATAAAACGGGCTTAATACTAACATATCGTATTTTTTAATTACACATATGTTGACATCGGATTGTTAAATGTAAAATATTTTTAAAATCATTTTGTAGTGTTTTTTGTGCTATACTGTCGCTTTAAATGCTTCTGGAAGACTCAGCAAAGGTTTTCAAAGCATTTGTGAGTGGTGCTTGGTACACGTAAGTCTTTGTTATGTTTTTTCAATTACGGCACTGCCCAGATCTGTGAGTGATCCGTACAATCTTTTTAGCATAAGGTTTGGGTGTTAAAATGTCACAGAGTAACTCTGAATTTATTTTCAGTGCAAAACTCAATGCTTTTCATTTGTGTCGTGAAGTTCACCTGTAGCAGCGACCCGTAGCACTTTGCTCACAATGTTTTAGGGATCCGTGATTAGCATAGCTATGTAGGATTTACTCTGTAGTAAGGGCACTCGCAATGGATTTTTCAGGGATTAGCATTGGGCCCATAGTTTCCAGTGGCTTATTTTCTGAGGACACACCCTGTTGAGACAGAACTTGGCATAAGCAGGCTCAGCAAAGAAAATGGAAGCCTGTAGTGAATAATAATCACATATATAGTTGTCAGCAATGTGGGTTGTTGCGAAGCGAGGGACGCAGTTGCTGGCAAGGAGCATGGAGGTGGAGGCTCCCACGTCGGCTGTAATGAGCCGCAGGCTCATTGCAGGCCACAAATGCGGACCCTCGTGAAGCGAGGGACCGCATTCACGGAGGTGGAGGCTCTACGGCGCCTCACAACCGGTTACAAACACCCACACAAGCGGCACTTTACCAAAATACATCTAACAAGCAATCACTATATAAGGACTTACACAAAAAAATATGAACCGCGGGAATTAGAACCAAAAATTTACGGACTTAGCATAACAAAATATGAGACGCAGGACTTAAAAAAAAAAACATTACGACCTTGCAAAAATACGATCTTAACGGCCGAACAGCGCGCACCTGAAAACATTAAAAACACAATAAATACACACAAAAAATACATAAAAAGCTTACCCACAGCAAGGGGGGCACCCAGGACCTCTGCAACTGAAGTTACACCTCAATTTAACTCCAAATTCCCGACTTTAGACACATGAAAATCCCCTAAGCAAGAGAAAAAATGGCCGCCGAAAAAAACGAAAACGAGGCTACAGGACCCTAAAGACGCAAAACACCACAAAGCACATACGGCTTTCTAAAATAGCCATACGAGCTACAAGATACACTCTTACCAAGGACGCTAAATCATCCACAGCCGCGTACCACACACATTCACCACCATTTTACAACACTAACTTACACAATGCGGAAGTACACAGCTACCTTAACGGCTTTCCCTCGCGCACGCAGCCTATTTACACTACACACTGCACACATTGCTGACACTTACACATCAGCTCCACAAGAGTGCAAACCGACATTGTATGCTACAGGAACATCAAAACAGATTGTCAGCTCTTCAACACAATGCTTCCTGCATATATTACTTCAAAATAGGTAAAGTATATTAATTTATTAATTTATTAATTATTTAATTAGCATACAAAAAACATATACACAAAAAAAAAATACACTCTCACAATAAACACAAAAGCCATTCACTGCGCGACTCACGCTGCTCATAGCACACAAAGCCTTGCAATAGGCGCAAAAAACAGATCACTGCCAACCAAACAATAACACCAAAAGCGCCTATCAGAAAAAAATACAACCAACAGCCTCGCAATGAGCGCCAAAGGCTCTCATTGCCAGCTACGAAATGAGAGCCGAAGGTGCTCAGCACTACGCTCGCAATGAGCCCCCGAAGGATCTCGGACCACCAACAAAATTAATCTCCCGACCAAACAGCATTACTTGCCTTACAATCTTATTGCCGTCAAGTCGCTAGTCACATATTATATTTGTCCTGCTACGAGTCGTCGTCACTCTGTTTGCATGGTCCGTACGATTTAGCGGGCTTAGCGATGAGCGCTCATTGCCCGGCGAGCCTCGTGCAGCGAGGCGAGCCGTTAAACCGTAGTACTTTAGCGGGCTTAGCGAAGAGCGCCACAGGCGCTCATCGCCTGGCGAGCCTCGCATAGCGAGGCGAGCCGTTAAACCGTAGCAAAAAAATACAGCGCAATTCGCAAACAGGAAAAAAAATACAAACACAATAAATACAAACAGCACATACATAAAAAGCTTACCGACAGCAAGAAGGAGCATCCACAACCTTAAAAAAGAAAGTTACACCTTCATTTAGCTCAAAATAAAAGAGTTTAGACACTAAAAAATTATCGAAGCGAGAGAAAAAATGGCGGCCGAACAAAACGAAAACGAGGCTACAGCACTATAACCACGGAAAACACGTACGGATAATCCGATAAGACGCATAACACACATTACGACATCGAAAAAATTGGACGCAACACGCGGACAGGAATAAAGCAAAAACACAATAAATACACACAGCACATACAGAAAAAGCTTACCGACATCAAAAGGGAGCATCCACGACCTCAAAAAAACAAGTTACACCTTCATTTAGCTCAAAATAAAACAGTTTAGACACTTAAAAATTCTCGAAGCGAGAGAAAAAATGGCGGCCGAACAAAACGAAAACGAGGCTACAGCACTATAGCCACGGAAAACACGTACGGATAATCCGCTAAGACGCATAACACACATTATCCGCCATTAAACGACTTACGGATGATCCGCTAAGACGCATACCACACATTACCCGCCATTTTACGATAAGGCGGAAGTAAACAACTACGCTAACGGTTTCGGCTAGAGCACGCACACTATTACACTGCACACGTTCATCACGCTTACACAGCAACTCCACACCACTAATGCTGCAGCAACATAAACACAGATTGCCAGCTCTTCAACACAATGCATAAAAATAGGTAAAGTATATTCATTTATTAATTGTATTATATATTTCAGTAGTACACACAAAACAACATTAGCTACCTTACAATTCCATATGTATATTAATAACTAAACAACTTTCCAAACATACACATCTCATTGCCGTCATTTTTCGACAGGCAATACGCTAGTTACATATAAAAGTGAAAAACATAGTTACATAGTAATTTAGGTTGAAAAAGACTTAAGTCTATCAAGTTCAACCTTTTTAGATCTCCTCTGATATGCATTCTCTTTATTAGCTTTGTTGCCCTACTCTGTACTTTTTCCAGCTCCAAAATGTCCTTTTTATGTAGTGGTGCCCAAAATTGTATTCCATATTCCAAATGAGGGCGTACTTGAGATTTGTATAGTGGCAGAATTATATTTGCTTCTCTTGCTTCTATACCCTTCTTAATACATGCAAATATTTTACTTGCCTTTGCAGATGCTGCTTGTCATTGAGCACTGTTAGCTAGGTGGTTGTCCACAAGCACTCCCAAATCCCTTTCAATATCAGATACCCCTAGATTTGCTCCATTAAGATTATAAATTGCATGGCTATTTTTCCTTCCCTGATGCATAACTTTACATTTATTTGTATCAAATCTCATCTGCCACTTAGATGCCCATTCCTCTAATTTATGCAAATCCCTTTGGAGGGAAAGTACATCATTTTCTGATTTATTTACCTTGCACAACTTCATGTCATCAGCAAAAATGGAGACACCACACTCCAATCTCACTTCCAAGTCATTAATAAATATGTTAAAAAGGAGGGGACCAAATACTGAGCCATGAGGAACCCCACTTACTACATTAGTCCAATCAGAGTATGTTCCATTTACAACAACCCTTTGCTTCCTGTCTTTTAGCCACCTCTCAATCCATAAGCAAATATTTATGATGATTCCTGTATCCCTTAGTTTGCTCAATAGTCTCCTATGTGGCACTGTATCAAAAGCCTTTGCAAAATCCAAATAGACTACATCCACTGAGTTGCCTTGATCCAGGTTACTACTAACCTCCTCATAGAAACTAATTAGGTTTGTTTAACATGACCTATCCTTCATAAATCCATGTTGGCTCCTACTTATAATCCTGTTTGAATAGACATATTCCTGTATTTTATCCCTTATTAACCCTTCTAAAAGCGTTCCCGCTACTGAAGTGAGACTCATTGGTCTATAATTCCCCGGATTTGCTCTAGCTCCCTTCTTAAATATAGATATTACCTCTGCATTTCTCCAGTCATCTGGTAGAGACCCTGGCCCTCATTCAATTGCAATTTGGGCAATTGAATAGGGGTCAAAATAAGCACATAACATTTTTTTTTTTTAAATACATTTTTAGTTAGTAAACATCTATCCAAAAGCAAGGTTTTCACTAACTAAAAACTTCTTTAAAAAAAATATGCTATGTGCTTATTTAGAGCCCTATTTAATTGGCCAAATCGCAATTGAATGAGGCCCCCTGTGTTGAGTGAATCTTGAAAAATTAGATATAATGGTTTGGCTATTAAAGAGCCCAGTTCACTCAGTACCCGTAGATGTATTCCATCAGGACCCGGGGCTTTATTAACATGTATTTTTTCTAACCCTTTTTTGGATTTCTTCCTGCGTTAACCAGGTATTTGGTGAAGGTAGTGTAGCCACATTATGTTGCAGTGACGCAACCACTTGTACCTCCCTTGTGTATACCGAAGAAAATAACTTATTTAGCTCATCTGCCTTTTCCTGGTCACTAATTATCAAATGGCCTGTGTCACATTGTAATGTTGCTATAGTTTCCTTCCTGGCCTTCTTCCCATTAATATATTTAAAAAATATTTTAGGATTAGTCTTAATTATCTTAATTTTTCATTTTCAATTTTAGCCAGTCTAATAGCCCTTTTTGCAAGCTTTGTTGATTTCCTTGTACTTATGTAAAGCAGTCTCTGACCCTTTTTGTTTGTATAACTTAAATGCTTGTTTTTTTACTCCATATCTTCATCTTTAATTCATTGCTAAGCCACATGGGTTGTGATTTACTCCTTCTACTTTTATTTCCACATGGTATATGGTGATAAGCATGTTTATTTAGTAAGGTTTTGAACGTTGTCCATTTATGTTCAGTATTTTTACCTGACAGTTCTATGTCCCAGTCTATAGTTTGTATTGCTGCCCTTAGACAGTTAAAATCTCTCCTTTTTAAAATTAAGAGTTTTCGTTAGCCCCTAATTTAAATATTTTTTTTTTTCTAAAAGCATTTTGCCACTTGTCAAGTATACTTATTCAAAGTGCTATATAGAAAAAATGAAAATTTGTGTGAATACTATATTTACAGCATCTGATTTAGTGGATTAGTTATGTTTCTAATCTAAGGTAAGAAAAACGTATGAGAACATTCAAGTTTAGGTATAGCTTGCAGAAAACCATTTTTAGAAACTATTTTAGATAAACATTTTAAAGACATTTAAGTAAATAAAGGGAGATTATTTTATAAATTCAGGTTTATTTTAATTCTAGAAAAAAACAAATCAATAATATTGTGACATCGTGTTTTTTTATGCTTGTACTGCTTAAATTGCATTAAACAGGATCACTGTATATTGAAAAAAATATATATTTTTAAAAACTTTCAGTCTGACTAAGCATAATCAGGCGGTGAAAAATCATAAAGCTAACCTCTACAGAAAAATATATGCCTCTCGTTGTCACTGGAGCCATCATTGATGTATTAGTTAAAGGGCCACTTAATGCAGCACAGTTTGGACCACATCAAAGAAAATATATCTGAAAAACATGCTGAAATACTTTTTGAATATTTCTTTAAATATGCTCTTTTTTCACAGAGAAATGTTTAAACTAAATCTCTGTTTACATGGAAACTCTGACATGCCCCCAGACACACTCACAGCAACTTCTCCTTCTTGTGAGCATAAGCAGACAGAGTGTTAACCATTTACAAATTCATCTGTGCAGGGAAATGACTGCTGGAATCTACTAAAATTGACAGTTAGGGGTTAACTTATCCTGTTCAGTGACAACTATAAATCTTTTGTTCACATAAAGCTTCTCTGGCTGGTTGATAATGTTGTTAATCATGGAACAGTCTGCAGTGTGTTTGTAAACAGACCTAAAACCATAGTTTTTTAGGTGTTATTAGTGTAATTAGAAAAAAAAAAACAATAGGTCATTTTCACATAACATCGTGTGCTTTTTCACACCATGAAGAGCGCATATAGTGAGGTAAAGGGCCCTTTAAGGTTTTATGAGATGGGTGTTTACATTTCTGGAGGAGTAATGCTTGCATTTAATTGTTGCAAGCTCTCTGCTTCTGTGCATGTGTGGGAGGTGTCAGATTCAATTATATAACAAGTCCACCTCACCTCTCCCTCTTTTTTCCTTCCCCACTGACAAACATGCTTCAGGCTCCAACTATCAGGAGGTGATGAAGACAGACAAAATGGAACCTTCGATACACAGGCAGAGCCTTCCAAAATTCTGATTTTCTATGAAAATTATTTTAAGTTCACATCTTACGCAGATGCTAATGTTTGTTTTTCTTTAGCTACAATGGCCCACTGAACAGTCTTTCTTAGTCTAGGTTAATAATTATGTATTACATATTTTAGCATCACTTTAAGAACTACAGATATAACGGTTAGATATATACATAGTATTTATTTGACTGAATTGGTCTCAAGGTACCATAATTATAGTAATATTTTCAGTTCACATCTATAAACACAATTTTTATACTAAACATCTCTTTTTCGGCTTATTTTATATTACACAAAAAGATGACAGTCTACAGTCTCTGCAGTCTGTACTTTACCCTCTTAGTGACTATGTTGTTGTCCAGTATAGACTGCTTTTATATTTGTGTTAATCCAGGGGCAATTTGTGGTGACCGCCCTATTTATGTCTTTAAGTCAACATTTAAGTTCTCGTTTAGTTTGGCACCAATCTCACAAATAAGTTCCAGTGGTTTTGAGTTGGCAAACGATGATCAATTAGAATGTAAGTGTAGTAGCTATGATATAATATTTGAAGATCTAGAAGGGCTAGTGTTACCAATATAAACTTCAGTGCAGAACCGCATACAAGATCTCACTTTAGCCAATAGTTCTTTATCACAGTTATTTAAAGCTATTTAAACATTGCAAAATGTGGAGACATTTGTCATATTTTCATCATTACTAACTGGGGCATTTCATCTGCATACCTGCCCAAGCAGATAAAGCAATGTTTTTACCCAAGTTTCCTTTACTTTAGTTTGTGTTTTAATAAAAGAACATGGACAATTTTAATTGAACATGAACATAAACATATTTAATTGTACAGTGCATGAAAAACTATTTTTAAATCTAAATTATTTTTAGAAACGTTATTATAATTTGTTTACTTATATAAACATATTTTAAGGAATTCAGAAATTATTCTTATGGGAACACTAATTATGGCTCAGAAACAATTTAACTGTTATTTTTGGATGTCAGTAAAATTGACTATTTCTACAATTTGAAAAGAAACATCTTTTATCTGGAAAGACATTATTCATTTTGTTAAATTCAATCTAAAATAGATAAAAAAAGACCTACACTAAATCAAGCAAATGTCTTGGAACCATTACAGAATTTGGAAACTATTGTATAATTTTAATAAGAAATAATGAAAGCAATGGAAGCATTTTAAGTTAAACAATATAAATAACTTTAATGGGATATTTTAATCCGGAAATAGCGCTGCTTAAAAGTTATAAAAATTGGTGCACAATATAGAATAAATATAGAATAAATAAATACTATATGATATAAGAATAAGGATAGATCAGTATCATCACCAATATAGAGATCTGGTCATGAGAGGTACCCTAAATAAAGGGTTAACGTATTCAAAAATAATAGATGAATGAAGTATTGAATCCTCATATATCAGAATAAAGACAAGCCAGAGAGTCCAGCATAGAATACAGCCTTAGAGAAAGTCCACAAGGATGGACGAAACGGCCCGTTGGCACTTTTATCAGTAGTCATAGAGGACAGAGACCACTGGAGGACCAATCTAACATAGTGAATTGATGGGACAAGCCATGCTGTTACACATGAAGCATAGCAACTGAACAGCAAGTATACTAAGTGTGGCAACGTTTTGCCAATACACTATATTGTTATACTGTTACCCGTATTTTTCGCCATATAAGACGCACCGGCAGATAAGACGCACCTAGTTTTTAGAGGAGGAAAACAAGAAAAAAAAAAATCTGAATCAAACACAAATACACTCAAACACAAATACACTTTACACACGGATACACACCTACATTACACACAAATATATATATATATATATATATATATATATATATATAGATACACATACATACATATACATACACACATAAATATACATACACATACATACATATATACACACACATACACACACACACATACATACACACACACACACACATACACATACATATCCATATACTGCAGCATTTGGGAGCCATTGACCCTCCCTGACCCTCCTGATCCTCCCTGACCCTCCTGATCCTCCCTGACCGTCCTGATCCTCCCTGACCCCCCTGATCCTCACCTTTATAGAGACACATACATACATATACATACACACATAAATATACATACACATACATACATATATACACACACATACACACACACACACACACACACACATACATACATACATACACACATACATACACACACACATCCATATACTGCAGCATTTGGGAGCCCTTGACCCTCCCTGACCCTCCTGATCCTCCCTGACCCCCCTGATCCCCCTGATCCTCACCTTCCTTCTGATCTCTGCCATCTTGATCTCACCCCAGCGCTTCCTACCAGCTTCCTACTGCAGCGTTGCGTGTGTGACGTCACTAGGACGCACCGGCCGACGCGATGCTGGTAGGAAGCGCTGGGGTGAAATCAAGAGGACAGAGGCAGTCTGAAAAGTTATATTCGCCGTATAAGACGCACCAACTTTCCTCCCCCAGTTTTGGGGAAGAAAAAGTGCGTCTTATACGGCGAAAAATACGGTATATGCTATCTGCAGCTTCTATTATCATTCATTACCTTTTAAAGTCACAGTGTCCCTAATATCTTTGATATTGATATTTACATATATATTGATACCTCCAGTTTATTTATGATCTCTGTTTTACTCTATATTTTCTTTTTAACATTAGTTTTTTCTTTATAGTGCTTTCTATATAGAATAATCCGATGATTATCAGTATATCCTGACTTTTTCAGGTATATCAGTTTATTCTGATATATGAGGATTCAATACTTCATTCATCTATTATTTTTGAATACGTTAACACTCTATTTAGGGGTACCTCTTATGACCAGATCTCTATATTGGTGATGATACTGATCTATCCTCATTCTTATATCATATAGTATTTATTTATTCTATATTGTGCACCAATTTTTATAACTTTTAAGCGGCGCTATTTCCGGATTAAAATATCCCATTAAAGTTATTTATATTGTTTAGATAATAGTGGTGTCAAGCACCAAGGGTATAATAAGATACAGATCATACCTTTTTCTTCTATTTAAGCATTTTAAGTTAGACAATGCTTATAAGAATGATATGGAATACTGTCACTGTAGTTTAGGTATATACCTATATAGCATTTTTTTAATTGTTTTGTTATAAATTTAATGAATAAATTAAAATAAACTAACATAAATGGTTTTATAGTGCAGATCTGTTTAAAGTGTTTGTTAAGATAAATCGTCAAATAGCATTATGTTAAAAAGTGTAATAATATGAAGAAATTCTCAATATAAATACTTTTTTTCACAATGAATACAACCCTGAACTATTTGGGTCCTGCCAAATATTGGTAGTAATCTTAGATCCAAAAACAACCCCACAACTTCTCCACAGGACCATAAAATTGGTTCAAACCCACTGCCAAACCCTTCAAAAAGTTCATAAGGATCTCATAACTCCTACCTATTGCCCAGAGAGAAAAGTAGTTGTTTCAGTCGCAAACAATATGGTACGCCTGCTATCAGATATGTAGCAGCACAAAAAGCTCTGTTGTAACTGTAAGAGCTTTTTTTGAGTAAGCTACGTATCCAACCCAATGGTATCCCCTACAAACCATTCACTAAACTAGGGAACTAATGCACCAGGACTGTTTTTACAGCTCCCATGCAGCCTGCTGCAAGAGACACTGAATCATCAGCTCAGTAGTCTTCGCCGCAGTGCTGCACAGTTAAACTCAGCCCCTCCCCATCTATTGATATGAAACCGTTCACATGGCAGGGAATGGGTTAACAATTAAAAATCAGCAGCAGGGGGTTAAGATCCCACTGCCTATTATCCCTATGAAACCAGAGAACTCAAGGATTCCCTCCGCCCAGGCGCTGAAGGCAATCACTTCTTTCCACAATCACTTCCTATATCCATACCGATTGAGAATCTATTTAGACCCCCATGGTACCTAAATATTAATGCCGTGCCTTGGAGGTCAATAAAAGGACCTTCTTGGCACCTAAATCTTAATCTCTACCAGGGAGGTCCCTAAAGGACCCCTGTGGCCCATTAACTGAACCCATATGCCATCTAACCAACAACCTAGCCCTGGAAGAACCTCCATGGCATCTACGTCTAAGATATGTGCCATGGAAATTCTGCAAGGACCTCCATGGCACCTACTATTAACCCCTATGCCATGGAGGTCCTGCATTTTTTGCCACTATGGGTAGTCATGAGAAGAGGAATAAAGGGCTTATACACATTCAAGCAGCGCTCAATTTTTCCTGTATTGTAATCAATAGGCTATGGGTTCCCTGGTGGCCAGTGGTTAGGATTTGGTGCTTTCGCCTCTGCGACCTGGGTTCGATTCCAGGCAGGCAATCAAGAGGTTACACCACCCTGAAGCCATGCAGGGTTGGGCTTGTTCAGTACTTGGATGGGAGACCACTGGAGAAGGAACTGGCAACCCACTCCAATATCTCTGCTAAGTGGATCAGCATGGTGTATTGCGGTCCATGAGGTCATGGAGAGTCGAACAAGTCCAAGCGATGCAAACACACACAAAAAATCAGATCTGATTGTAAAGGGGCCATATATTGTCACTTATAGATATAGGTCAAGTGAGAAGAAGAAGAGGAGTACTTTATCTTAAATATTCACATTTTATCGAAACCTTAAATTAACATTTCTAGACATGCTTTTTCTAATTACAAGTTAACAATTTATTTAAACAGTACTGTGCATTTTAGAAAAATTTCTATGGGTCTATAAATATATACAGTATAACAAATCCAAATGAAAAAAAAAATAAAAGCAATGGATTTCCTTCAATGTATACTAATAAAACAACTTAATCCTATTAGAGTAGAGACTTGGCTCATCAATTAGTCTGGTCACCTTGGTCAGTGATATATTCACTATCAATTTAAGTTACTTAGCTGGCAGCCATAAAATCCAAACTGTGCAAGAATTTTTCCTCTATACCCATGATTATCACGCTAAAAGATCCTCTTGTATTTCAGCTCCTCTGACCTTCTATCTCATTGTATTTCTACATTTCAAAACCTAAATGTCTGTTTTGTTGTGAAAAATGTATTCAGCTACAGCCATAACACATATAATAAAATCAGTAATTCATTATTATCACATACTGTAAAATGTTTTAGAAAGACGAAGGTTAGAAAAAAATCAAGTTATGTATAGGGGTTATTTTGTGCCAAAGCTGTTAATTATTTTCATGCTGCTTCAATATTTAGTTCTTGCCTATCTAAAACTATTCTGTTTATTGCCAACTTCTTCATCACTACTAAACTGTAGTTTTGGAAAGGTTTGACATATTTTTGAAGTATGCAAAAAATCTAATATTAGCAGTTATTTAAGACGTGAGCATAAAAGTATTTTTAGACTCCAAATATATTAAGTGTTATGGATGCTTCCATTTTGGATTGTGAGTCTGCTTGTAAACTCAGTGGAGGGTCACTCTACTGTGACATTTTCTGCTATTTAGTTTGACTGTAATGTAGATGTTATCTGAACCTGTTATAAACAATGCCTGCTGCTAATAAATCACAACTGGATACAATAGTTATAAATTAACAGCTCTGCTTATTTATTTATTTTTTAAAATTTCACATTGCCAGTCAGATTTTTTTGTAAGAGTACACTATAAATATAACACTTCAGTGGTCATTTAATAATGAATGTTATCATTACATCAATTCAATTGTATATTTAAAAAAAGGGTGCTATGTTAAAATCTGCCAGATATAAGTATTAATTGCTTCAGTAAAAATGCAGAATAAGTATAATACATATCTTCCCAGTTTTATCGCTAGTTTCCTGGAGAATGTTATTGGTATTCTAGACAGGCTATTAGTTTTGGTTGGGCCCTGTCTAGGTGGCACCATTATTCTTTCATTCTTTCGCCATGTGTGTTTCTAAAGGATTAACATTCCAATGACATAGAATGGACATCACTTTAAATAGAATGTTTGAAAAGTCATCATGCTTCATCAAGTCTAGGGAGCTGCAATTAACTGCTACTGTTGGCAGAGATGTATTTATATAATAAAGATGGATTCAACTGATGACATGATGGTAATGCATGCTACTGATGGAGATAATGGGAATATATTCAGCTGATGTAGCTGACATAGAGGCATTCAGATCATAAAGATAATGGAGATGCTTTCAACTTATAGAGAGGATGGCGATGCATTCATCTGAATTAGATGATGTTGAGGCATTCGGCTAATGCAGAGAATGGTGAGATATTCAGCTGATGGAGAAGACGGTAAGACATTCCATCAATGGAGAGGATGTTTAGATATTCAGCTTATGGGGAGCATGGTAAAACATTTAGTTGACTGAGAGGAGATAAGACATTCAGGTTATGGAGATGACTGTGAAACATTCAGTTGATAGAGATAAGAGTGATAGATTCAGCTGATAGAGAGGATAGTGCGGCATTCAGCCAATGGAGTGGATGATGAAGTATTCAGCCAATGTGGTAGATGATGAAGCATTCAGCCAATGCAGTGGATTGTGTGGCATTCAACCAATGGAGTGGATGGTGAAGTATTCAAATGGAGACGTATGATAGGCCATTAAGCGGATGGAGAACATGGTGAGGCATTTAGCTGATGTTAGTGAGGCATTGAACCAATGAGTGGATAGTGAGGTATTCAACAGCTGGAGAGGATGTTGCGACATTAGGCAGATGGAGAGAATAGTTAGACATTTAGCTGATGGAGAGGATGGTAAGACATTCAATTGAGTTGATGATGAGACATTTAGCTGATGGAGATGATGGTCAGACATTTAACCGATGGAAAGGATGATGAGACATTCAGCTGACTTAGGCGATGGATTCCTTTTACGGAGAGCATGGAGAGCATTAAATGCAACTATCTGTGATAAAGCATTATTTGCATTTTTGCATTATTTTTTTTTCTGGAGTGTAGGGCCCTCAACCCACTAAGGCCCCACTGGGACCCCTCTGTGCCTCTTTGACCACACACATACCCTCAGCCTGAAAAGAGCATTTCTACTGAAACTCCAACAGGTGGCAGTGCGGAGCAGTTCAGCACTCTGAGGATGTGTATCAGGGAAGAAGGTAAGACAGCAAGGACTGCAAAGGGGTAGCAAAGTACAGAGGGATGGGTTATGTGAGGAAGGAACAAAGGATATATTGATGGCTGCTATGTGATGTGGGTGCTCAGAGGGGTTGGGTGCTGTGCGGGTATAGATCCTGAGAGGGGATAGCTGCTGACAAGAACTGCGTGCTATGTAGGGATGGCTATTGTGTGGGGGTGATGTTGGACATTTTTCATTGATTGCTGTGCACATACTTCCAATGGGTAATATAATAATACAAAATGGTCTAAATTCTCACTGCTCTGCTCATGACAAGCTCATTTAAACCAAGCACAACATTATGCAGTGTCATTGATTGATGATTTGATTTTCTTGCAAAGCTTCTAGAGTGGATGAGTTTCAACTGGATGAAGATAATATCTGATAAAACAGATTTACTCTTGGTGGGAGGACATCATCTTATAAAATCAAGACTGAAGCAGTATTAGATGACTGGTCTGGAATATGGAGGATTATAAATACATCATTCAGAAAAAGTGGAACTTAAATATCATGTTTCAGTCGCAATCAAGACCTCTTTCCTTCACCTGAAACATATAGCAAGGATTAAGCACTTAATTACCTCAGAGGACCTGTCTACTTTGATCCATACATATTGACTACCCAGATTGATTACTGCAATGATGTATTACTAGAACTAATAGATAAGTAGTTATAACACCAGCAGATGGTGCAGAATGCCTTTCTTCGTTCTCTTCATTGGTTGCCTGTAATGTATGCGCCATCAAAGGCGCAATAGTGTTTGGCAAAGATCCAGTGGCTGTCATTACATTATTATTGACATATAATAACAACGCAGGCCTTTCAGGCCTATCAATTATTTGTGGAGTTACTGGTCAAAACCAATCACTGCCACTTTCCAGCATTCAGTATTTTACATCTGTTTAAAAAATACAGCGTCCAGGTATGTTACACAAACTGTAGTCCTGTGAAAAATAGTCCCACTATCCTATTATACTGTACAAGGCTTTACATTAATTTCAAATGTAGCTCTAGAATCAACAGACAACCACTTAAATGTTCTCTCAAGTAGTAGCACATAATCCAAAATGTTCATTACTATCATTCAGTGTCAATTGCACTATAAAAGTGGCCCTGAAAGGTGAGGATGTTTGAAGAGCACTAGCACATAATAATTTTGTGTACCTAATAAGATCTTGCTCACATTGCAGCGGCTTGAATTAAAAAGGCTTATACAGCAGCATCTTGCATTCTTGGCTAAAGCAAGAGGAACATGGTTGTTAACACCTGTTCTCGCCTTGCAGGGTGGTATATGAAACTGTCTACTCAATGTTAAATTTAAGTATGAGTAACAAAACTATCAAGGTTTATCTGGAGTGTTTTAATGGTATGCAACAGTTTGAATAAAAAGTAAAATGTGGAGATCAAAGTATTCTATGAAATACTGAAAGATTTTTTATTATTTATTCATTTCTTTTTGGTTGATGTTACAGAACAAATATGGTACAGTACATGGACCTTATTTTTTATAATTTTTAGTCTGCAATTAAAATATTTAGTTTTTCTTGGATGTCTGATGTAGCATTATGTATCTGCCCCTAGCCACTACTTGACACGGAGTAGCACATGCATGAGATTTAATTCAAATATTTTTTTCCCCTCTAAAACACACCAAGTACCCAAACCAAAGAAAAACAGAGGTGATGGAAACTGAGGTAGCACTTTATATATAGATTTTTTTAGAATGCTGCTACTGTAGGGCTCAATGACGGTGTTCAGGGTAAAATGTATAAATGTATAAGTAATATAAATGACTTATTTCTATTGCTATAACTGCTAAGACTTGCACTTTGTGATGCAGGCTTTCATAATAAACATGGAAAGCTTATCAGGTCCCCTCCCCCACTATAATAGTACACTGCAATGGGTTTAGCCTGTGCAAAATTGATGCACATATTTGTAATATACTGTATTAAACCCTGTATTTTTTAACTGCTAAAGCATTTGGCTCATAAACAGTTCTAGTTCTTCAAAAGAGTGAACAGGTCCAGTGAACAAAAATACAACTGTATTTAATATAAATGCTATATCAGTTATTCACAAAATAGTTGTGAATATGTGTATTACTAAAGTGCATATGTAAGACACTTCATGTTAGACCGACTTTAAAAGAATGATTCATAATGGTTTATAATGAAAATTAGATATACATATTTGAACCTCCCAGCTTTATTAAAAAAAAAAAAAAAAAAAACAGAATTATGGGATGCATAACAAATAAAATTCGCCAAACATGTTAATTACTTTTATTCAAATCTTGCAGCCAATAATGAATACTTTTTATAAATACTGTTATAGTGATCAGTCCGGGTATAAGGAATACCCATTAAAGTTTCTTACAAATTACTAGGAAACTAACATAGTAAATATGGTGAAGAGCTCTGATGCTCATTGTGTGCATTGCTATAGCTTACTCAACCTAAATGAGAAAGAGAGACAGAGTGAGAGCAAGAGAGAGGAAGAGAGAAAGAAAGCCAGGGGAGTGATTTAAGGAAGAAAGAGCGATAGGGCAATTGTTATGGGATTAGAAATCAGAGAATACACAGGTTAAAGGCAGAGAAATGAAGAAAATATAAAGAAGGAAATGGAAAGGGGAAATGGGGAAAGGTGCAGCAAGAAGAACATAATAGGAAGTTGTTAACACATTTCAACATCAGTGTTGCAGGTCTCCATGTGTGATGATTTTTAATAAGCAAACAAGTTTAACTGAAAGTGTGCAGACTCATTGGCAAGACAATACAAAATAAATGTCACACACTGTGAAGAAAAATCATACAGTGCCTTGCAAAAGTATTCTCCCCCCTTGTCATTTTTAGTGTTTTGTTGCCTCAGAACCTGGAATTAACATGGATTGTTTGAGCATTTGTTTCATTTAATTTACAGAACATGCCCACAACTTTGAAGATGTTTTTTTTTTATTTATTGTTAAGCAACCAACAAATACGACAAAATAACAGAAAAAGTATATGTGCATAACTATTCACCCCCTAAAGTCAATACTTTGTAGAGCCACCTTTTACGGCAATCATGGCTCCAAGTCGCTTTGGATAAGTCTCTATGAGCTTGCCACATCTTACCACTGGGATTTTTGCCCATTCATCCATGCAAAACTGCTCCAGCTCCTTCAAGTTGGATGGTTTGCTCTTGTGAACAGCAATCTTTAAGTCTGACCACAGATTTTCTATTGGATTGAGGTCTGGTCTTTAACTAGGCCACTCCAACACATTTTTTACATGTTTCCCCTTAAACCACTCAAGTGTTGCTTTAGCAGTGTTGCTTTGGGGTCATTGTCCTGCTGGAAGGTGAACCTCCGTCCTAGCCTCAAATCACGCACAGATGGTACAGGTTTTGCTCAAGAATATCCCTGTATTTAGCACCATCCATCTTTCCCTCAACTCTGACCAGTTTCCCAGTCCCGGCTGCTGAAAAACATCCCCGCAGCATGATGCTGCCACCACCATGTTTCGCTGTGGGGATGGTCTTCTTTTGGTGATGTGATGTGTTGGGTTTGCGCCAGACATAGCGTTTTCTATGATGGTCGAAAAGTTCAATTTTAGTCTCATCAGACCAGAGCACCTTCACCCATACATTTTGGGAGTCTCCCACATGCCTTTTCGCAAACTCAAAATGTGCCATTGTGTTTTTTGCTGAAAGTAATGGCTTTCTTCTGGTCTCTCTGCCATAAAGCCCAACTCTATGGAGCGCACGGCTTATTGTCGTCCTATGTACAGATACTCCAGTCTCTGCTGTGGAACTCTGCAGCTCCCAATTAAGGTATTAGCTCCTTCATAGTGTCAAATGTTAGCAATCCAGGCTTCAGGGGCATTTTGCTGCCTTTAGAGAGGTTTCAAGGTGCCCAGAGGCTTTTTGCAAATTCTGAGCATTCAGACATAGAGCTTTATTAGGATAACTGGATAAGACTGAAATTGACTGAAATCTCCTTCGCTGTAACAGAAGCAGACTCCTTGCTTCAGGAAATGCAACCATATACAGAAATATAAACACACCTCTCACAAACAAAATTTCCATAATGTATTCATCTAGGATCCAATAGAGGCATTCACATTTGTTTTTCTTTTTTTAGAACAGATTTTTATTGAAAAAAAGCTTTGTGGCATGACCATATTTTTTGGTACGTGCCCTTACGTGCAAAAACAGTGCTTCATCTGTGCTGGGGTGCATAGAGAAGCCATTTTCAGATTCCCCCGCCTTGAGGGCTTGAGGATCCCTTTAGTCTTCTGGGCTCCGACAAAAGGTACAGGATTCCAGTTGACCCAATTCACCCCTCTCACCCTAGGAATGAGGGGGGCCTTTCCACCATCTTCGGGTCGGAGCCCTCGGATGTGGCGAATCTTCACCAGGGGGACAGCTGCCACCAGTCCACCCTGGATCCGACAACTGGGGGAGCAGCTGCCACCAACTCCACCCAGGCCCATCCAAAGGATCCTCAAACAGGAGGCCGCCCTCCAGGCAAGGGGAATCTTTTGGTCTTCATTTCGTGAAGATCGTGCAGTGCCCAAAATAAAAAAAACGTGCTCAAAGTCGTCTGCGGTGCATAAAATCTGGTGCCAAAAAATCAAAGGTGATGGTGCCAGGGTCAGACAGGGCATCTGCCACCTACCCCATCTGACTTAGCGCAGGCCAGAGGAGCTCCTCTCACGAGTCTCCTCTGGCTAAGTGCGGGGTGTACAAAATAAATTGTGCTCCCCCAACCCGTAGGCTGGGGGCAGGTGCAAAAATGAGGGAACCCCCTACGATCCAGAAGGACCTGACCAGAGGGCCCAAAAGTGCTTAAATGTGTGCGGCAGGTGTATTAAAATCAAGGGGCAGTAGTCCACCCAAAGATTAAAAACCACAAGCTTTACACAACTCAGCCCCGGCCAGATGACCAAGTGTATCCCTGTTCCCACATCCTGCCTTTGTCACAAGTAACAAAGACAGGCAGGTACTACCAGGGTACTACACTTGATCTGAGCCAAAAGTATGCGAAACGATAACACATTTGTTTTTCTAATTAAAAACTAGGTATATGACTTTTCCCTGTTTAATTGTGCTCTTAAGGTTTTCACATATAGTATATATATTAACCTTGTAACAGTATTATAGTGAGATCACAAAACTAAATTCACACACATGTAACATCAATATTGTACTACTAGTAACTTGCCTGTCAAAAATGACAGGACAATATTTGATGTGTCTCTTCCGCCTCCCCTGTGTCTCTTCCCCCCTCTCCCTCCCGTGTCTCTTCCCCCTCCCCCAGTGTCTCTTTCTTCCTACTCTCCAGTCCCTGTGTCTCTTCCCTCCCCCTCTCCCTCCCCTCTTTCTCTCCTCCCCTCTTCCTCCCTGTGTCTACTTCCTCCCCTCTACTGTGTCTCTTCCCCCTCTCCCTCCCATGTGTCTCCCCCCCTCTCCCTCCCCTGTGTCTCTTCCCTCATCTCCCTCCCCTGTGTCTCTTCCCCCTCTCCCTCCCCTGTGTCACTTCCCCACTCTCCTGTCTCTCACACACCCACTTACCTGACCCTCTCACCCATGTCTCTCTCCCCCATGTCTCTCTCCCCCATGTCTCTTTCCCCCCATGTTTCTTTCCCCATGTTTCTTCCCCCATGTCTATCTCCCCCACCCTCTCCCCTGTATCTCCCGTCTCTTCTCATCTCTCCCCATCTCTCTCCCCCTCTCTCCCCGTCTCACCCTCTTGGCTGAGGCTGGTGCATTGCGCTGCTCATGTGGAGCATTGCTCATGCGCAGCTCATGTGGAGCATTGCGCATGCGCAAGCAGACCGGTGCATTGCGCAAGCGTGGGCAGTGCGGCACATTGTGCATGCGCATCACATAGTGTGTAACCTCCATCCGCCAATGCGCATTTGGGTGTGAGTGCCTGCGGAATTGTAGCAATTGAATAGCGATTTGTGTATTTAGCGATTGTAATGTTTTTCGAGCTATGATTTTCGGCCTGTAACCGGCAAAAGAAGTTACCATAGGTAGGTTGCGGCTTATATTCGGATATTATCTTTTTTTTCCCCTTGCATTTCACAGGTGCAGCTTATATGCGGGTGCGGCTTATATTCAAGCCAATACGGCACTTTCTTACATTATCACTAAATTATCAGTCTTCCAACTTCAAATTAAATGCCACCAATTGGTACAATATTCTAGTATATAAAAAAAAAAAAAAAAAAATATATATATATATATATATATATATATATATATATATATATATATATATATATATATATATATATAAAATTAAACATTTGTATAATTATCTTAAATTGATAATGTAATATTGTGATATTCATATAAAGAATAGTATACCAAAGATAAAAGGCTGAAAGATGAAAAAAAAAACTAAATACCAATCTTAAAAAAAATGATACAATATAGATGAAATAAAAAAAATAATAAAAAAAGAAAGTCAACACATTATAAGTATTGTTCACAATAGTATTTTAACAAAACAGAGCTAAGTACTATTTGATCAACCAATGCAGGGCTTGGCAAATCTTGGGAGCTATGGCTACTAAAACATACTGCTACTTTCTAACTTTCTACAAATAACTAATTCACTGACTACAAAAAAAAAGGTTTGGCTGGCTCTACACCAACTTGACCAGCTCCTAAATTTGTCAATCCCTGATCTAATGCAATAGATAGCTTTTATAAGTTACACAATATGGCTCTGAGGGTCCATCACATTTATCAGGACTCCAAGGCAAGACAAATTTAAGGTTACCAGGTAACTTTACAGAGATTGTAATATTTTGGAGTGCCCCGATGGTACACCTGGTCATATAAGATTCCACATGGAAAATACACTGCTATATGTTGTAATCATAACTTAACAGTGGCAGTACATATCTATAAAAATGTACTATATTTTCTGTAAGAGATGTAAGGTTACCAGAGTATCTAGATCTTGATCTTTATAACTTTTAACAATGCTCCCCACAATAAGATGTCTTTGGAGCCAAGCTTTAAGTGCAAACATTTCAGCCAACTGGAAAATATGTAATTTTCTTAGCAATATGTTGAATACTTTTTGAATTCAGAAATTGAGCAGCTTCACTATACCAAAAATATGGACTACTATATCTATCCTTTTGATATCTTGTTGGGTAGTGGAGGATAAGGTAGAAAGCAAAAGTTCATTAAGTTTGTGTATAGTTGCTATCTCTTACCCCAGAGCATGCCTTCCAGCAGACTGTAAACAATGGGGGTAGAGATGCTAATCATGCTACAACAATTAAACTGATAAAGAAGAGACAGTGTAGGGCCGTTCAGGTTTTGCATACATTGCATTGAAACTGTTTTCCCAACAAACAATGGTTTTGTTCTCTGCGAAGGTGTCATTTTCTATGACCTTGACAAAAATGGGCTTACATGGTAGTTACAATTTAGACAAAGGGGAAATTAAGGGAGTTAAAGAAAGTTTGCATTTATAAGCATTTTTTTTAAAGAAATCATGCTTATGAAACTGATATACCAATAGCAATAATAAATCAATGGTGCTGGGAATCAAAAAGTCAGTTTATTAAGTTGGGAATTAATTGGGGAAATTGGGTAAACCTTTAAGTCGCCAACATAATAGAAATAAAAAATAAAAGTTTTTCAGTGGCAAATTTTATTTCAACAATTTTATTTTGCTGAAAGACAAAAACTCTGTGTTCAGAAAATTAAAAGAGCTTTATTTGTCATTATGCTAAGAGAGTTAAGGTTAATTCTCAAAAGCCAAATAAGTTCAGCCTTGGTAGTCATAATATATTTGGAGAACGGTGATCGGTGGTGCTTGAAAAGCACAGGAGAGAGAAGAAATTGTTAAAGACGCATCAGTATATCTTAGGCTAGTGTAGACTGTGGGGTACTTCAGATTCAGTAAGAAATATGTACCAAGAAGTGAAGGGTTTTAGATGTCTGAATATCTCTGGAAATGTTAAATCCAAGTACATAAGTCCCTGTACTGAATGGATATTTTAGTAACGGTTTTGTGCTTTCCTGCCCCTGTATTAAAAGTACAAAATTAACAAAACAAGAAAATATGTTTTGCAAATACAGTAACAGGGGGCATTTAGTTTGGTTTAATACACCTGCAAATGGAAAGACTGATGCAATACAATATGGTTTGAATATATCAAAATATGCAATACAATATGGTTTGTATTACCCCGGTGATAATGCTTCGTAATCATTTTAAAATAATACAAAAACACTGAACAGTGTACACTGTGCCACAGGCCCTGCTATATACAACATTTTCCCTAAGACTCTGCTGGACATCACACTATTATATATCTCTATTCCAGTTTACTCTCTCTATTACCTCATTTCCCCTTTTTCTCCATCTTCTTTCTTTATTAGATCCCACTCTTCTGCATGTTTATGCCATGTACCATCTTATGCCCTCTCATATCCCGGATCATTCTGAATACTGGTCAAGAGATACAGTAATCCCATTTGAGATATACTGAACATCCTAATCACTTATTGTTGTAATTGGTTAATGGATATATGATCTACATGGAATTGCAGTTGAGATTATTAATCAGTTACATAATTGTGCAATATAACCTTTTTTATATTTTTCATAATTGAGACATAAAAGGAATGGATTTTCATTCATATATAGACAAAGTAATATATGATTTATGGTGTGTATGTACGCATTGTATAATGCTTCAATGTTTTACGTAATTGAACTTAGAGTGATAAGATGTGTTTTTACATAATTATATAGTAGTGTAAGATAATTACTATAGGAGCAGCAATAAAGTAAGATCAAATGGTTCACATTGCTCGTTACTGGTCTTTCATAAACAGTTTATCTATTTTTCTTTCTGAATTACATGTGGATGCAAAAATATTTAAATAGCATGATCAATAACGTAATGCGGCACATTAAAATACATTTCTGTAATGCTTAAATTACAGATTTAATATTAGTAAATAATTTGATTTACTTACTAGAAGATAATCTGTACTTCAATGCTTAGACAGACAGCAAAGCTCATACAGGCACCTGAAGCACCTATAAACATTGGCCTAGATTTACTAATGTCATAGTTTCATCTTCAATGAGAGAGACCTTCCCAAGTCCTATATCATTCTATGGAATTGAAAAACACTAATCAAAAACAATAATTTATTCCATTTAGCTGATATTTAGTTGTGGTTTGAAGCTCCTTGTGTCTTGGACAAACACAATCTACCAGTGGTCAGGACAAACCTTTTTATATGGGAAAAGAGCTTGCCAATCTAATTTATAAACTACAATTTAGACCATTGGCTCTCTGTCCAAATCATCAGCATTGTATGTTATGTTATAAGAAATGTTTTGCATACTGTCCTGATTAATATATCAGACATTCACACTGTTAGCTTATATGATGTCTCTGTGTGCATAAATGCTCCTTCTCAAACCTTCCCAATGTCTTTGGAGAATTTGGGTAAATCCCACTGCAGCTCTCTGTACAAATAATAATTGATATTGTCACTTTAACCTCTTATTTTGTCTTCGTTCCTGTTCTGAGGCCAATTTGTTAATCTTCCGTGCATTGAGATAACACTGAGAAGAACAAAAGAGAACAGTGATGGAACATTCCTGCTTTGGTCCTGTGGATTTGTGCCTGTGCTCAACAGCTTCTAACATTTGTCATGTGATGTTTTGGGAATGATGGTTGCCTGCCCATTTTACAGTGATGCTGCAAGGAGTGTTTAGAACAGACAGGGATATTTAGTTTGGCAGTGTGTTATTCACTACATATATGCTTTAATATACAGACACTTGGTACTTTTTGTAATCATGTTGCTCCTGGTGCAGCTTCCAGGAGACTCCCCACACAATTTACGGGACTGAACCATGATCCTGTAGTATCTATACTATCATTTTAAAACAGATCCCAATCTAAAGTATTAATTTCACATACTAAGGGCCTCATTATAATCCTAAATTTTGGAAATAAGTAGCCACAAAAGGCCGCAAGCTACTTAGCTTTTCAGATTGCGGCCTCCGAGCGTTGAGCTACTTTCCCTTGCGATTAGCTCAATTGCAGCTAACTTCCGTCAAAGCCTTTGATCTTACACTGCCGCAAGAGTTGCGTCCGCAAAAAAAAAAAATTGTCAAAAAAACCTTCCGTCAAGCGCGTAAATCGCTAAAACCGAGCCGCAGCTTCCTTACACCAAAGAGGTCCTGCAAGGCTCTTACATACAAATTGTAGCACTAATTAAGCAAATATAAAAGCCATCCTTTACTTTTATTAGAAGTTAAAGTGATTTTAGGTCTTAGAATTAATAGCACAGCATTCCCCTACCCTCAAATCGGCAAATAAAAATAGTTTATTTCATGTTAAAGTTTTGTCATAAAGTTGGACGGGTTTCAACATCCAAGCCCCTAGGACGTTTGAATCCAACCTCCAGGCTTGGAGGTTGAAGCCCGTAGGATTTCATGACAGATTTTTAACATGCAATAAAGTAGTTATTTAATCCAATTAGAGAGTTTGGGAATGCTGTGCTATTAATTCTAAGACCTAACATCACTTTCTCTTTTAATAAAAGTGCAGGACGGCTTTTTTATCTGCTAATGAAGTGCCACGATTTGAAAGTAAGACCTACGGGCTTAAATGACCTCCAAGCCTGTGACTCGTGGTTGCAGGCGGTAATCTCGGGGGAATGTAAATGCAAATATAAATTCAAGACAGCACTGTAAAGCACTGTAAATGATGGGGAACACAATGGGTGACATGAGGATTAAAGGAACAACATTCTCAAGCTGGCACATTGCCACAATACAATACTTTATTTCACGTTTAATTTCTGTTCAAAGTTCGACGGGCTTGAATAACGAGTTAAGGGCTTGGAGGTTATTCAAGCCCGTCGGACTTTGACCGGAAATTAAACGTGAAATAAAGTATTGTATTGTGGCGATGTGCCAGCTTGAGAATGTTGTCCCTTTAATCCTCATGTCACCCATTGTGTACCCCATCATTTACAGTGCTGTCTTGAATTTATATTCGCATTTACATTTCTCTGAGATTGCTGCCTTGATAGCACGAGTTACGGCCTTGCGGCCACGATCCTGTTCATGCATGGAAATGCTTACTGTCGATAGCATGGTTTACAATCAGCAGTAAGTGGGACCTCCTTGCGGCGCCACCCAATTGAATACCAGCGTAGACGTAGCGATACGCGGGGCCATAACCTGGCTGCAAGGAATCGTAGACTTGCGGCCGTTTTACTGCTCGATTAGAATGAGGCACTAATTGTATCAGAGGTCTACTATAATTGAAATTGGTTAGCTTTAGACTTCAACAAACCAATATCACTTTGGACAACTGCTCTTCACCTCTCACACCTAGAAGGCTGCCCAGGGGTGGATGTCAATGGATCCCTACTCTAAACATGTCAAATTCCAACCACATCAAGTGCATTTATTGCAACTTGATGAAATAATTCCAGTAAGTCTATACATATATATATATATATATATACACATATATATATATATATATATATATATATATATATATATATATATCACATATTATAATTGTCTAACTGCGATTCGTCGTCACGCTTCAGACGAATCGCAGTTAGACAATTACAAACTGCTGCGCATTGCGCAGAGCGCGGCGCGAGCCGCGCATGCGCAGAGCGCGGCGAAAGCCGCGCTCTGTGCATTACACAGAGCGCGAGCCGCGCTTGCGCGCAGCGCGGCCCAGTGAGGAAGAGGGGGGGTAGAGGCACAGAGGGAGAGTAAACTGCTGCGCGCAGCGCGGCCCAGTGAGGAAGAGGGGGGGTAGAGGCACAGAGGGAGAGTAAACTGCTGCGCATTGCGCAGAGCCGCGCATGCGCAGAGCGCGGCGCAAGCCGTGCTTGCGCGCAGCGCGGCCCAGTGAGGAAGAGGGGGGGTAAAGGCACAGAGGGAGAGTGGGGAAGAGGGGAGGGAGAGTGGGGGAGAGGCACAGAGGGAGAGTGGGGAAGAGGGGGGGGAGAGGCACGGCACAGAGGGAGAGTGGGGAAGAGGCACAGAGGGAGAGTGGGGAAGAGGCACAGAGGGAGAGTGGGGAAGAGACACAGAGGGAGGGGGGAGAGACACAGAGGGAGGGGGGAGAGACACAGAGGGAGGGGGGAGAGACACAGAGGGAGGGGGGAGAGACACAGAGGGATAGGTGGGAAAGAGACACAGGGGAGGTAGAAGAGGGGGAAAAGACACACGGGAGGGAGAACAGGGGGAAGATACACATGGGAGGGAAATGGGGGGGGGAGAGGGGAACAGACACAGGGGGAAGGGGGAAAGAGACACAGGCCAGGGGGTAACAGGCACAGAGGGAGAGGGGGGAAGAGACACAGGGGGGAGAGATACAGCGGGTAAGGGAGGAAGAGACACAGAGGGAAGGGGGGGAAGAGGTACAGAGAGAGGGGGAAAGAGGCACAGAGGGGGGGGAACAGAGGAAGGGGTGAAGAGACACAGTGGCGAGACACACAGAGAGAGGCGGGGGAAGAGGCAAAGAGGGAGAGGGTGGAAGACACAGAGTGGGGAGAGACACAGAGGGTGAGGGGGAAGAGACAGGGAGGAAGAGGCACAGAAAGAGGAGGGGGAAGAGACACAGGGGAGTGAGAGGAGGGGGAAGAGACACAGGGGAGAGAGTGCAGGGGGGAAGATACACAAGGGAGGGAAATGGAGACACGAGGAAGGCCGTAACAGACACAGGGGGAGGGGGAAAGAGACACAGGCCAGGGGGGAACAGACACAGGGGAGGGTTGGGGGAGACACAGGGGGGGGAAGAGATGCATGGGAGGGAGAAGGGGGAAAGAGACACAGGGGAGGGGTTTAGAGACACGGGAGGGAGAGGGAGGTAAAAACACAGGGGGGCAGGAGATGCAAAGGAGGTAGACGAGGTGGAAGGAGACACAAGGGAGGGAGAGGAGGGGGGAAATAGGACACGAGGGAGGAAGTAGACAGAGGGAGAGACTCGCAATGAGCTCCAAAGGGGCTCATTGCAAGGCCTGTGATGAGCGCCAAAGGCGCTCATCACAAGGCCAGTAAAGTAGAGGGGGAGAGGCTTACATTGTGTGGCAAACAGCATTGCCAGGCTTCAGTTTTTATTGCCGTCATTTTTGACGGGCAAGTCGCTAGTATATATATATATATATAGTTGTTTTGTTATACACATAAAAGCAGTGTGCACTTATCAAATTATTATTTATTATTATTATTATCTTTTATTTGTATCGTGCGCTGTACAGGGGATAAGAACAAGGAAAAATACTAAATTAACAAACTGTAGAAGATGGAGGGCCCTGTTTTGAGCTTAAAATCATTGCAGAAAGTCCTTTTTCCCAAAGCACCCTACAAGATTAGAAACTCACTACTTACAATCTAAGGGGAATGGAAGAGGCAAAAACTTGGGGAAGAGCAGATAAGGAATAGCAAGGAAGCATTAGAAAATGCTGTGTAAAAGGGGTTACAATATTAAAAAATATATATCTGAAAGTCTTTTTTCAACCTTAATTACTATGGGCCTCATTCAATTGCAATTTGGCTAATTGAATAGGGCTCTAAATAAGCACATAGCATAAGTTTTTAGTTAGTGAAGACCTTGCTTTTGGATAGATGTTTACTAACCAAAAACATCTTTAAAAAAAATATGTTATGTGCTTATTTAGAGCCTTATCCAATTGGCAAAATTGCAATTGAATGAGGGCCTATGTAACTATCTCTGGTTTAAAACAAAAATATTTAAACAATGATGTTTGAAAAAAAATAGTAGTGAGCTTTTCTATGTCCGTATAATGCAATTTTTATTTAATATTCAGACAAAACCTTGTTTATATAAACCCACAATAGAGACTCTGATAAGTTATGTGCCTCTTTATATGAAGCTCAGCCAGCTCCTGATATAAGTCTGTACATATGTGCCAGCTAATGCAGGAGCCACACCACATTTACAGGACATCAAGCTCAAGTAATCAAGTGACTGTATCATTCACTAACCAATCTGTACAGGAGACAACACCGACTCCAAAGGGACAACACCACCTCCAAAGGGACAATGCCACCTCCAAAGGGACCATATCACCTCCAAAGGGACACCACTATTTCCAAAGGGACAATACCACCTCCAAAGGGACAACACCACCTCCAAAGGGACAACACCACCTCCAACGGGACAATACCACCTCCAAAGGGACAACACCACCTCCAAAGGGACAATATCACCTACAACGGGACAATACCACCTCCAAATGAACAAAACCATCTCCAAAGTAAACTACAGCAAAGTTGTTAACATTGGGCTTAGGTTTTACTCTTCTTTTTAATTTCCAAGACCACGTAAAGGTGGGTCTTTGGAGTTGGGAAGGGTAAGTTGTATGTCACAGTTTTCTCTCCACACATTGATGTATCACTTTTACATATTTGTAAAATTGTTGGCAAGCCAGATGATTTATTTATAATTTCACATAGATTGCCTGTATTATGTCAATAAAAAAATAATCTTGTAAATGTGTTGATAATAACATAGATGGAAATTATTTCCATATAGTTTTCATTTGAGGAAATGCAAATAGAAGCTGTGGGAAAACAAAGCTATTGTCGTGACTTCTTATTGGATTAAATAAAAGTAAAATTACTTTTCAATACGTGTTATCAAAGATATTTAAAAAATGCCCACTATGATTAACAGCAATTTTAAAGGACTTCTGTAGGGCCACTTACAACATGACAAAGATGCTTTAATTAATACATTAGTTAATCTCCACTGGATTTCCATTATTATAAGCTTTTGCTTTGCGGGAAGCATATAATGACAAGTTTTTTCTCCTATCTAACAAGATTTTTCTTAAAACTCCTTGGATCCATCTCTCGGCAAAACCCCTCACACTGCCCTTGATTACTTTTTTCAGTGTGGAGACAAACACCCAACTGAAGGTTGAAACTCTACTCTTTAAAAGTAATTTTTATATTTAATATTACTGATTCGCATCGTATGGGAGTCTGGTCGGAGCTCTCTAGCACTAACGTTTTCTCACAGCCTGCTCACAGAAGCCTAAATCTCAGTATTCTCCATAGCAGTGCTGCGGAATGGTACTCAATAATGTGAACACACTACTCTAACCATAACATCCTACCATATCCCTATGTTTACAAACCCTTTCCGATGACATAGGGATTTGTGATCGTTGCACCTATGACCCGCTACCGCCTATGAGCCCAGGGATCCCCCAGGATTCCCCCTTCATACCCACTACCTGCTATGAGCCCAGGGATCTTCTAGATCCCAAGGACACAAAATATTATCGTTATTATGGGAGTCTCAATGAACCCCTATAGTATACTAAGCTATAACCATGGCACCTAACGTTAAGCCTTTTATCATGTGTGTCCTCAACGGACCCCCCACGACACCCTTCCTACCACCACATGGGACCATATTGGAACCTGATGGTCTTAAACCCCAACCAATGGGGGACCATAAGGATCCCCATAGTGTATAACACTACATACACAAAACAAAAAAAAAATACTACAAAATACTACTAAAAATAAAAAAATGCCTGTAAGGGGGCAAAAGTTTCCAATCCTTTAATGCCATCTTGCGACAATCATCAAAGCCCTGTCCTCACTCTTCGGCCCTGGATAAACAAGAACTTCCATTTTGATAGAATAATAGGTCCCCTTCTGTCTTGATTGTAGACTGGGTCTTCACCTTCAGCCAGTGTAAATGGGCCCCTGTCTAAATTACTTGCTTTCTAGTGAAACAAAATACTATATCTAATGGAGCTTCTTCTCTGATGACCTCTGAAACTGACTATATGTTTTTAGAGCATGCCTTTGCCTAATATACTCATTTTACTGATTCTGGTTAGCTGAAATATGCTTTCATAAGCCCAGAAAAAAATATTTACGCCAATCAGAATTGAGTATTGAGTTTTCCCTGCACTATGTTTGATTGGTTAATAATCGAACCAATCGTTATTTACTGATTTCAATATGAGTAATACATATTACAGCCAAACAGAATCCGCAAAAATAGTATATAAGGCACACTCAAAAAAAACTTTATTTGGTCTGGGAGCTCCTGAGAGGAGGATCTCAGCTAGTAGTATTTTTACTTTCTATAGCAGTGCTTTTTTAGGTAGCGGCTGATTTCCATAGGCCAAAGGACAGAGGGCTTCAATTAAGACAGAAGAGCACCGATTCTTCTATCAACATGGAAGTGCCTGCTTATCCAGGGCTGAATAGTGAGGACAAGGGCTTTAATGATCATCGGTAGAGGGTGTCAAAGGGTAGGTAGTGTATTGTTGCCCCCTTATAGATGGAATTCTTTTTTTCATTTTTAGCATTTTTTTTAAATTTGTGTATATGGTGTTAGGCACTATGGGGGTCCTTTTGGACCCCCATGGGGGATAAGGGTTCATGGGGGTCCAATATGAAAGGAAGGAAGTGTGTTGTGGATGGAAGGTTGCCATGGGTGTCCGTTGAGGACCCACATGGTAAAGGGGTTAGAGTTCGGCACAAAGGGGGTCCATGAGGGCCACCATGGAATAGGGGTTAAAGTTAGATGCCATGGGGTTGCATGAGGACACCATGGCTATAACTTGGTATGCCATGGGGGTACGCTGAGACTCTCAGTGTATAGGGGTTAAAGTTAGATGCCATGGGGGTCTGTTGAGAACCCTTGTAGTAGGGGTTTTTAATATAAGGTGCCATGAGGGGCTATAAAGAACCCCATGGTTATACCGAAGTTCAGGGATTCCCCAAGGGACTATGATTCATCTGGGGTTAGATTTAGGCGTGTGATGTAATGGCTCCGTGGTGAGTTATTGGTGCACTTTACTGGGTTCAATTTGTATGGGAACAATAGAATGTAGACCTCATAGATATTGCAGATGTGACCCTTATGTGAGCCAAGTACTTTATCTACCTAAAGAGGGAATAGCTGTTTCTACCAAAGTGAAATACTTATCATTGATTATACTACTAAAATGATCTGTGCTGTGGTGCAATCTATGTTTGTTTTTCTGGGATTTCTATATCAGTACTTTAATAGCACACTTTAATCATTCATTCTTTCGGGAGACAAAGAAATCACACTTTGTGGTTGGGTGTATTTGCCAGCATTTGTTTTAGTTTTTAATCTTGAAAGATAGTATATCACTCCCTATTATTTGCTTAAGTTGAAGTTGGACAAATACATTTGCTACTCCACTAGTGAGCAACATAAAGACAGTTTAATCATTTGTTTTATTTTTTCATGGAAAATATCCAAATTGATTTGAACATGGATTAATATTAGTAATGACTGCTATCATTGTGATCTGGATCTCTGAGCTTTAGCAGTAATGAAACACTGGAATTAAGTATTTATACTCCTGAACAGAGTACATTGTGGAGATTTATACTGATATCTGGTTAATCATTTTCAGGAACTCTGTAGTGCTTTTTTAAATTATTCAATTATTTTTTAAAATGTTCCATATCAGTCATAAAAGAGTGCATTACATCTTCAGTTGATGGAGGAGAGGTAATGCTGGTTGGGAGTACAGTGTGGAGAATGTTGATGTCTCATTTGCCTGAGTGCTACCTGATAACATTAATGTTTTTATATATATGCAATGATAGAGTACTTACTAAAATGAAATCTGATTCTATGGGTCAAAAATGACAAAAATGCAAGAATAGATAATAACAATAACCATGTGTCTGACTATAGTGCTCCGTTGTAGTGCATTTACAAGTACAGCTCATATGTATAAGCTATTTAAAACAGTATGCAGTTCAAACAGATAAAAGTTAATATTTTTAATGTACGGTATCTCCTCCTACCTGTGTCTATCAGGGTTGTGGCCTGCCCCATGACATCATTAACTCTGCCCACTGTTTACACAGAGGTGACATCTCTATTGTAACACGCCTGCATCTGCCCCACAGACCCAGCCTATTGACAGTGCATGAGCTATCATAGCCCCTTTACTGAGCATGCTCAGTCTGAAGTAGAACCAACACTTTATATTTAATCCAGCATATTCTGCAAAATCATCTAAAAATAGAAGAATCAGTGTATAAAAAGAAAAAACAAACATGATTAAGAATATTGTAGACTCACTGTTATGGTGTAGAAGAAGGCCGCCTGGCCGCCAGCTCCATGCAAATGTTCTATCACAGTGAGAATTCAGTGCTGTCAAAAAAATCATCCTGGGATATTGGCTGAGATAGTTATGTAAAAAAAATGGTAAGGTGGTATTATGCTGGTGCTACCTGATACACTACAGAAAACAGAAGAAAGCACAAAAGGCATATAACAAAACAGCAAAAGTTAAGTATTATTATAAATCTAATCAAAGAGTGCCTCTCTTTATCTTGTTTTTTCTGTACATTATGGCCTGAGTTACTATTTTTTTTTAAAACCATTTTACAAACTTTAAGATCTGAATTCTCTTTAAATTCTGACATGTTGTATCTGAGCACTGCTCAGATACAACATGTGCCCTCTTTATTCTCATCCCGTACTTTATTGCATTTATACATTTAGTTGAATGCTATATGATCATTTCCCAACAGCATAACCTGAAGAGCACATTTCTGTCTTATTTGTTCCCTACCAATCCTTATTATCATTATGCGTGCTTATCATTAGGATGCACACCTAACGAATAGTCTGAAATATGAATGCAAGCAACTAATGAGCAGGGAAACCTGAAGTATTAAGAAAAATCATTTATAAACCACTTAACTTTCCAGAAATACAAACTATGCTCTATTTTTACCAATCAAAGTAAAATAACGTCCTAAAGGCATCTGTACAACCTTTTGTACCATATGTGTCTTTTATTTGTAACAATGCTGTGGTACTAATTTGCAACTTTCCAAACCCCCACGCATTTTGGGTCAAACCTGTTTGGCTCCTAAATCGGACATGTTTTAATCTAAATGGCTAATAAATGGCTTTTGAGATCACAACTTATTTTTAAACATGTAATATTTTTATGATTTAATATGGCGACTTCAATTTCATAATATTAAGCTTCATCAGCCTTATTAAATTGTGATTTGGGCCAATTGAATAGGGCTCTTTATAAGCACAGAGCATATTTTTTTGCAGAAGTTTTTAGTTAGTGAGGACCTTGCTTTTGGATAGAAGTTCACTAACTAAAAACTTCTGAAAAAAATATATGATCTGTGCTTATATAGAGCCCTATTCAATTGGCCAAATCGCAATTTAATAAGGCTGCATGTTTACTTCCTACCATCATATGATAAAAGTTCTAAATAAAAACAAGAAAAAACAAAACTGCAATAAGTGCAAGTGTAAAGGATCAATTAAAAAATACATGTTTGAAAACTTTAAATCTGACTATAGGATAAATAAGCAGGAAAAAGTCATACAGTTAGTTTAAAAAATAATAATAGTAATGTCCCTGCAGGACCCTGGGTGAATCCATGATGCACAAACTGAGGTTGTTTGTGAGAGGGGTGTTTACATTTATGCAGAGCTGTCATTACATTGAATGATGCTAGGGGTTTACTTCTGGGCAAGTGAAGGGGAGTGGCGTGGCATCAATTTTAATCTTATCTATTATCAATCAAAGGTTCTGAACTTCTGCCAGTTCCCCGCTCCAATACCGCTCCCTCCAATCACAACTACAAACACACCCCATCATCCAGCTTGCTGGATTTGATGTAACAAACCCACAATGGATTCCTGCACTTTCAGATTAAATTCTGATTTTCCGCCCAAAAAAGTTTATGTCCATGGCTAACACAGTTTCTAATATTATTATTTTGGTACAAGTGCCTTTTTTCTTGAACTCCAGAGATCCACTACTGTTGGGTTTGTTCAGAGAGCATGTAACGAAATGTGATGTTCTATAGATGGATATTGTGTTACCAACCTGATACTGGGATCATGACATACTTTGGAACAAGCAGCAGAAAACAAATTGCCCAGCAGATAATTTTATTAAGCAGTGATTTACTAGCACAGGAAAACACAATTGAACAACACAGTATTTCAAGTCCAAATGACTCTGTTAAGCTCTGAAATCCACACAGCGGAAACTCTAGATCAGGAGTGTGTGAGTATTTGTGAAGATACAATAAGGGACTTGGGAACATGTCCAACATAATCCATCATTCAAGTCCATGGCAGTGGATGTAATAACAATGAAAATGTAAATTATTGTGATACAGGTGTAGATTAAGAGTACTGGAGTTTATAGTGATACCTTTTTATTGGAGAAGCATTTAGTTCAATTGCCAAGCTTTCGAAAGATGCAACTCCTTTCCAAATCTAATATATTGTTGCCTGCATTAAATATTGTCCACATGTTATTATTTTTTATTTGCTAATGCACACTAAAGAGCATTTCTTAGTTGAAATCTTCTACTTCCTTTCAGCAGTGCTTAAGTCAATAAAAGCGGTTGGGTATAGAAGTGGCAATTGATGAGGCCTTTAATGAGGTAAACTGTGGTTTTAAATTATATTTTCTGGCTATAGTTTTACTTTACAGCTGTATTCAATGTTTGTTTATATGCAATCTATTGATTTAAGAAATCATTAGCGCCAATAAGTAATATTTGCCGAATATGTAGCAATATTAAGAGTGATTTTAAGTGTGTATAAATGTATGACTTGGGCAAGTGAATAGGGCCCATAGGCAGCAGTTAAAAACTGACCAAAGACATATATGTCATGTGGATTGGAGTAGGGAGAGTCTAGTAAGGAAAAGGATGATTAGGATGGCGTTTAGTAGGAAATTATAATTGGGTGAATTAGGATTTTGTGAGATAAGGACAGATTTTGGAGATGTTTCACATGTGGGGGGTGAAGGAAAGCACCCAAAGGCAGTGGATTTTGGGTGGAGGTGTGATCAAGCAGTTATCTACTGTAAGGGTAATGTTCCATTGATGTTATAGAGGGTGGGACATGGCGTAGGAGCCCCCCAAACTCTGGGGGGGGGGGTAATTAAACCCTACTCTCAGGACAGGGAGCACTGGGAATCTACCCCGCTAGTGCACCCGGTGCACCGGGGTCCTGGTCTAGGGGGCCCCATTGCTGCAGTGCCTCTCAAAAACTTTTTTTTTTTTATTTGTTTAGTTTGCAATGCGCTGCCCCCAATCTGGAAATTCATAATTAAGTTTAATTTTGCTATTTTTTGTTTTCCCTATTCATTTAATTCTACGCACCTGGAGTGGAATTATAAAGAGCTCAGTGTTTGACATTTGAATTTTTAGTTTCTCGGTAGCCATCCAAGAGGAGATGTTGGGTACAGAGGTGGTGACACAGGAATAAGTTAGGAGAGGATATGTACATTTGGGTATCATCAGCACAGAGATGATACAGGAACCCAAGATAGCTTACCGTATTATTTAACAACTGAGGGAACGCAGCTTGACAAAAGCAAGGCAAGTAAATGGAGCCTAAAGGAGCTCTGACAATGAGCGGAATAGGTGATAAAGTTGTGCTACTTTAGTAAGTGAGGACTCAGAAGAGAGTTGTGCTCAGAACTCTGGTTGCAGAGGATCAAGTAAGAAGTTTGAATACAGAAAATTGGTTAGATGGTTGGAGAAAATCTATTTTAGTAGTTTGGAAGTAAATGGTGATAGAGAAATAGGGAAGTAGTTGGAGCTCATGGATGAATGAAAGATAGTTCTTCTTTAAGATGGGTATAAAATATTAAGCAATGCTACACAATATTTCACTTTTGGTTATTTATTTATGCCACTTGATGTTAGGGTAACTCCGTAATTTGTACTGATATGGTAATGCAAGGTACAGTATATTGTAAAAACTTGCAACTTCAGTAAAACGAGGCTTGACTATTAATTGCTAGTCTGTGTAGGGGCCTTTCCATTAGCAGCAGGTGTATATGAATCTCTTTATTTATAGATGTGCATCTTAAAGCATTTAGGTGGGACACTGAGCCCCAAAAAACCTTCATTGCTTCTAAATTCAGTTCTTGCAATGATATTGTTTTCTCTTGTACAATTAATGTGCTGTTTCCTTCCATTTCTGTGATTACCTGATCGCTTGTGGCTGACGGTGCACTAAATCTGATTGAGAAGATCATTTTCTGCCTTCAGCTCCTTCAAAAGAAAAAAGTCAAGGTGAAAAACCTGTTTTAACTTGCTCTTTAAACTTGAGCTTTACTTGCCGAAACATCATATTGATTTAGTGGGAATGTGCTATTCTCTAAGGGCTTCAGCACTGAAAGATGTAAAGTAGCAAATTATGCTGATATCTTTATTTATCATAATACCGCTCTGTGCTAAATATGAGCCAGATCCAACTGAGCTCTCACTCGATCCTGTAACCCGTAAGTGAGGTCGAAAGTTAATTTGCTATTCAATTGGCATCTTTTTGCAGGCTCCAAACAAGTTACGAGTTATGAGCTTGAAAAAATTTTGATGGTTAAACCCAGAACTTACAGCTTCCCGAAGCCTCTGATCTTTCACTTTCGCAAGAGTTACAATGGCTAAAATCGCAAATCTCTATTCAATCTTTTTCAGAAGTTTTAATTGCTCAATTTCCCCAAGACAGCAAATGTTACACCCGTAAATGGCAAAAGAAGGAGAGGAGCTTCTTTAGCAAGGCAGTGGTCGTCTTGGAGGTGTGTTTGGTGTCGTTATCATATTGGAATACTGCCCTGCTGCCCAATCGGGGATCATGCTCTGCTTCAGTATGTCACAGTAATTGGTTCCCTCAATGAACTGTAGCTCCCCAGTGCCGGCAGAACTCATGCAGGCCCAGACAATGACACTCCCACCACCAAAAGTCTACATATATACGGAGGAAAGGTAGTTGAAATAATCCCTAAATAACAGATAAACTGATAAGGCACAAAAAACACAAAAACACTGATGAGATTAAACCCTCAGTTTGAACGTAAACAGTGATGCAGAGAGAGTGGGGACAGCATCTGACATCATCAGGTAAATGCATATAGGGGGAATCAACACAACATATTATAGAAAACATATATATATATATACATATAGACATACAGTGGATATAAAAAGTCTACACACCCCTGTTAAAATGTCAGGTTTCTGTGCTGTAAAAAAATGAGACAAAGATAAATCATTTCAGAACTTTTTCCACCTTTAATGTGACCTATAAACTGTACAACTCAATTGAAAAACAAACTGAAATATTTTTCAGTACATATTGGCATTCATGGTTCCCTCCATGAACTGTAGTTTCCCAGTGCCGGCAGCACTGATGCAAGCTCAGACCAACATATATACACATACAGTGGATATAAAAAGTCTACACACCCCTGAAGCTACTGAAGCAGAGCATGATCCCCTTCCTTCGTCGTCTGGGCCGCAGGGCAGTATTCCAACATGATAACGACCCGAAACACACCTCCAAGATGACCACTGCCTTGCTAAAGAAGCTGAAGGTAAAGGTGATGGACTGGCCAAGCATGTCACTAGACTCCAGTGGTAACCTGAGAAGCTCTGGTGAACTCCATGCACATGTGGGTTAATGCAGTGCTGGAAAATAATGGTGGCCACACAAAAGATTGACACTTTGGGCCCAGTTTGGACATTTCCACTTAGGGGTGTACTCACTTTTGTTGCCAACAGTTTAGACATTAATGGCTGTGTGCTGAGTTATTTTGAGGTGACAGCAAATTTACACTGTTATACAGGCTGTACACTTACTACTTTACATTGTAGCAGAGTGTCATTTCTTCAGTGTTGTCACATGAAAAGATATAATAAAATATTTACAAAAATGTGAAGGGTGTACTCACTTTTGTGAGATACTTTACGTGCATCTGCAATCGAGCTGCGGGCTTGGAATTGAATGTGGCCCATGGATTACCCACCTACTTTGCAGCAGGTTAGATCATTCGGGATCGCTACCTTGTTGTGGTGAAGGAGCTAGTGTACCTCAATGAAGCTGTGAGCTATACCATATAGGACCACCCTACAGAAAGGCTGTACAATTTGCGATCCACTAGAAAAGGAATTGGCAACCCACTCCAGTATCTATGCCAGGAAACCTTAAGGATAAACACAAAAAGAAATATAACATTTGTGCCTGATGTTCTGAGATCCATAAGTTCACAGAGAGTTGGACACAACTGAATGACTAAACGACAAAAACTGCTTTAAAATTTGTACAAGCAAAAATATTATATATTCATATAAAAATATTTATAATTTAAAGAGGTTTAATTTAGAACTCTGGTCAAAGAGTTCCAATGCAAACCTTTTAATGTACTGGTATTGCAGAATTGACACATTTTCTCCATATGAGATATACACAGGTGGTCCCCGGGTTACAAACCACCCGACTTACAAACAACAACTTAAGTAAGGGCTCCCAAGTCTTTTTGTATGAGTTTTTTATGTTCTGTTTGTTTATCAGAGATCCAACTCACATACAAATACAACTTAAGAATGTTCTCAGGAACAGATCTCGTCCTTAACCAGGGACCATCTTTATAAATATACACAGGCCTAATGTTTGAATATGTTATGGATCAGAATGTTATTAATGAATTCCTCACAATTTTAACTTATTTGGTGGTTTTATTTCCATTATTAAAAATTATATTATAACCTTATACCATTTTGTTACCATCTCTGGCATTCTGAGAGGAAGAGAGGGTGGGTACAAAGTTGGATATCCTAGAATCTTACCTAATATTGTAAGGTTTCATAAGCACAATAATTCCCAAAGCAGTATCTATAGAACCCAGGAGGTAAAATTATGTAGTCACGAGTTCCATAAGATATTGGAAAAAAGATTCTCTCTGTACAAATTTTTTGGGATTCCCTGAAAATGTTGTGGAGACAGATACTGAGAAGACACTTTGGAGTCGGGTTCATTTTGCAGTCTTGGGGAGCCCTTTTGAAACACATCTAAATTACAGAGTTGTTAGATTTGAGATATTTTGGGTCCTGGCGTTCCGTCAACACATATGGCCCCAAGAAGGATTCCAAGGATGATTTTCTTTTTTTAGAAAACACTGATTTAGATAAAAATAATTTAACACACACTGTATTAATGGAACACAACTATTGCAAACCCATTCTGGATCATTACCTTGTCATCGTCAAGCTACACCATGTAGGGTCACCCAAGATGAGCAGAGAAGCAGACAAATTGCGGTACACTGGAGAAGGAACTGGCAACCCGCTCCATTATCTTTGCCAAGAAAAACTTATGGATAAGCACAACCAGGCACAATATGTGCCTGGCAAGCTGTGGTCTATCAAGTCATAGCAAATAGGACACGATTTTGAATGCCTGAACAACTACTGCAAACCATTAGAATTTGTATAACTAATGTAAATTACCAATTCGTAACATGGATCTATCCTGTTATGTGCACGGAAAGCCTCCTGGTGCGGGGCGTGCTCGCGTCCTGATGTACTTCCTAAGCCTCTAACCCCGTACACCAGTTACCGGCCCTAATCCTAACCCCTTACACCCCTTGCAGGCCCTAACCCCTTACACCACCTACTGGCCCTAAACCAAACCCCCTACACCCCTTGCCGGCCCTAACCTCCTAACCCTAACCCCCTAAAAGTAACTTCCTAACCCTCTACACCACTTACTGGCCCTAACTCGAAGCCCCTAACCCTCTAAACCTAACCCGAAAACTCCTAACCACTTACCGGACACTTAGAGACAGATTCATTGGCGCGTTGCGCTTCCCGTGCGTGCACATAACAGGATAGGTCCCGTAACATTTCCTGATTTATGATACATAACAAACAGTTGGAGAATACCTAACTTTTGCCATGCGTGTAATATTGTACTTTGCTATGCACATAAGCCCTGTATAGCGCTATAGTGGGATATGTTGTACAAATAAAGGATAATAATAATAATAATAATAAATCCCCCAATTAGGTTAATAGATAGGTTCCTCACATAGACCTGTAGTGGTTGTGATGGGAAATGGAATAATTGTCACTTTCACATGTTGTGCTCTGGGCTTAGCATTCACATGCTGGGGAGGGAAAGTTCCCTCAGAATAAGAAGTTTCTTATCATATATCCTTCTTATCATATGCCTTAGTAAGTTTCTCGGCCCATGTTTGAATGTCTCCCTCATAGCACTGCGTCCTCCATTTTGTATGGATCCAGTCCTAACCGCCCCTCATGAAAAAAGCCCCATTGGAGAACTAAAGAAACATTCTAGTTAATTAAAAACACTGCATTTATTTTCTCATTCTTTCTAAAATCCGGGACAGTTCTGGGAACACACGATAAAAATGTATTTTGTGAATAAAGTACACACATGCCCCCTAGTTTCCGCCATACAGATCCGTGCACACATTGTATTGCACATTACACTGACACATAGCAGCCCGCCCTCTGTTAGAGCTGCCGTTACACATTGACACAAAGGGACTCAGACTCACGTCTTTATTAGATTGTATATAGGGACGTGCACTTTTAAAACAATGGTGCAGCTGTGGTTTATACCTGTATGTAGTATGTAAGAGTGTAGTTATATAATGATGAGGTGTATTATTTCTTTATAGCGCTTTTTTCACACAATGACTGAGCATACTGTAGTGACTGTGCAGCAGACATCACAAGGCGCTGCACCCAGTATTACTCTTATCACACAGGCTACACACACGCCCACTGCACGCGGCCTCGGGACTAGATGGGGGGATAGAGGAATGCGCGCTCCACAATATCTCCGCCCTCGCGACACCGCCTACGTCACGCACGTTCCCGCGCCCACCTAATACCCACTACCCAGTCACAGCCGGCTCAGTCCTCCTTGTCTACCGTGTGTACAGTGCGCATGCGCGGCACGGCCCATCGAGGCCAGGGAAGGCGGTTCGCGGTAGGTGAGCTCGGTGGAATGCGAGCTTCAGTTATATAGAGATCAGAACGAGCGCAGGGGCGGGAGGGGGAGTCAGGGTGGGTACGGGCCGCATCAGCAGTAAGGGCACAGCCTGGACAAGACCTGGGTCCATGGAGAAGCGCGTTTCTCTCAGAGTATTGACACCAGTTCCCCGTAGCCTTCAATAACCCGGGTCGGCTCTCCTCCTGCTCCGGGCTGTGCGCAGTGGGTGGTGGCCCAGGATAGAGTCCCTGTGTACGGGAGCAGTGCGGCCGGGCCAGCGGTGACTGCAGCCAGGGGGAGAGGACGAGCCGCCGCCTCTATGATGAAGTTCAAGCCGAACCAGACTCGGACTTATGACCGGGAGGGCTTCAAAAAACGGGCGGCCTGCCTGTGCTTCAAGAATGAGCGGGAGGATGAGGTGAGGAGGCCTGTGGAAGGCCATTATTATGTGTAACCGGGGAGAGGGGCATGTGTGTGACTGGGAGAGTGTCCGGGTGTGACAGGGGAGCCTGCATGTAACGGTGGGACAATGGTAGTATATGGGGCGGTGTCTGGGCAATGTCTGGAGCCCGTTAGTGTGTGTATATGTATGTATATTTATATGTGTGTGTGTATATATATAATCTCCAGGGCAGTGTGTCATAAAGAAGCGTATACCATTATTATCACTGTATGTGCTACCGCTGGGGAGAACCATCATATGTGTAACCCTGGGCCAGGCTCGTGTGTGTGGTGTCTCCTCATGTGTGTAACCCTGGGCCAGGCTCGTGTGTGTGGTGTCTCCTCATGTGTGTAACCCTGGGCCAGGCTCGTGTGTGTGTGGTGTCTCCTCATGTGTGTAACCCTGGGCCAGGCTCGTGTGTGTGTGTGTGTGTGTGTGGTGTCTGCTCATATGTGTAACCCTGGGCCAGGCTCCTGTGTGTGTGTGTGTGGTGTCTCCTCATATGTGTAACCCTGGGCCAGGCTCGTGTGTGTGGTGTCTGCTCATATGTGTAACCCTGGGCCAGGCTCGTGTGTGTGTGGTGTCTCCTCATGTGTGTAACCCTGGGCCAGGCTCGTGTGTGTGTGTGTGGTGTCTGCTCATATGTGTAACCCTGGGCCAGGCTCCTGTGTGTGTGTGTGTGTGTGTGGTGTCTGCTCATGTGTGTAACCCTGGGCCAGGCTCGTGTGTGTGGTGTCTGCTCATATGTGTAACCCTGGGCCAGGCTCGTGTGTGTGTGGTGTCTCCTCATGTGTGTAACCCTGGGCCAGGCTCGTGTGTGTGGTGTCTCCTCATGTGTGTAACCCTGGGCCAGGCTCGTGTGTGTGTGGTGTCTGCTCATATGTGTAACCCTGGGCCAGGCTCGTGTGTGTGGTGTCTCCTCATGTGTGTAACCCTGGGCCAGGCTCGTGTGTGTGGTGTCTCCTCATGTGTGTAACCCTGTGCCAGGCTTGTGTGTGTGGTGTCTCCTCATGTGTGTAACCCTGGGCCAGGCTCGTGTGTGTGGTGTCTCCTCATATGTGTAACCCTGGGCCAGGCTCGTGTGTGTGTGGTGTCTCCTCATATGTGTAACCCTGGGCCAGGCTCCTGTGTGTGTGTGGTGTCTCCTCATATGTGTAACCCTGGGCCAGGCTCCTGTGTGTGTGTGGTGTCTCCTCATATGTGTAACCCTGGGCCAGGCTCCTGTGTGTGTGTGGTGTCTCCTCATATGTGTAACCCTGGGCCAGGCTCCTGTGTGTGTGTGGTGTCTCCTCATATGTGTAACCCTGGGCCAGGCTCCTGTGTGTGTGTGGTGTCTCCTCATATGTGTAACCCTGGGCCAGGCTCCTGTGTGTGTGTGGTGTCTCCTCATATGTGTAACCCTGGGCCAGGCTCCTGTGTGTGTGTGGTGTCTCCTCATATGTGTAACCCTGGGCCAGGCTCCTGTGTGTGTGTGTGGTGTCTCCTCATATGTGTAACCCTGGGCCAGGCTCGTGTGTGTGGTGTCTCCTCATATGTGTAACCCTGGGCCAGGCTCGTGTGTGTGGTGTCTCCTCATATGTGTAACCCTGGGCCAGGCTCGTGTGTGTGGTGTCTCCTCATATGTGTAACCCTGGGCCAGGCTCGTGTGTGTGTGTGTGTGGTGTCTCCTCATATGTGTAACCCTGGGCCAGGCTCGTGTGTGTGTGTGTGTGTGTGTGTGGTGTCTCCTCATATGTGTAACCCTGGGCCAGGCTCGTGTGTGTGTGTGTGTGTGGTGTCTCCTCATATGTGTAACCCTGGGCCAGGCTCGTGTGTGTGTGGTGTCTCCTCATATGTGTAACCCTGGGCCAGGCTCGTGTGTGTGTGTGTGTGGTGTCTCCTCATATGTGTAACCCTGGGCCAGGCTCGTGTAAGTGTGTGGTGTCTCCTCATATGTGTAACCCTGGGCCAGGCTCGTGTAAGTGTGTGGTGTCTCCTCATATGTGTAACCCTGGGCCAGGCTCGTGTGTGTGTGTGGTGTCTCCTCATATGTGTAACCCTGGGCCAGACTCGTGTGTGGTGTCTCCTCATATGTGTAACCCTGGGCCAGGCTCGTGTGTGTGTGTGGTGTCTCCTCATATGTGTAACCCTGGGCCAGGCTCGTGTGTGTGTGTGGTGTCTCCTCATATGTGTAACCCTGGGCCAGGCTCGTGTGTGTGTGTGTGTGTGTGTGTGGTGTCTTCTCACGTGTGTGTGACCCTGGGCAAGGCTTGTGTGTGTGGTGTTAATTACGGACTCCTTTTGCACCAATTCCCCTGTATGTCTGGGTTATACTATTTCCATCATCTCTCTGTAATATTGTCTGATCCTCCCATTTGGTGTGTTACTGAGTATCCCCACATAGTGGTTAAATCAGGCTTTCATATCTTACCATATAGCAGTGATCTAATGCATTTTAATGACCATATATTTCTTAATTTAATTTCTTAAATAATTTTTTTTCAGTTACTTTTCTGATCTTGGGTAGTTGACTTTAGGATTAAAAACTGCTTTTGTGTTGTACTTGTAGATTTTTCTCTACAGTAAAAAAAAAATCTGAAATATGTAATGTGGTACTCTAAATACTTAATAAGGATGGCGAGGAGTCTAACTGCCACATAACACTGTTTGTCTTTATTTGGCAGCACAGACTGTTCAACCAGGCTGCAATCCTCATTCACACATCAAAGCCGCTAATTAATGTGGGAGCTGCTCATTTGCGTATAAATAAAACATGGAATTTCCCACGACTGGTTCACTTTTGAAAATAAATGGATAACATATAGACAGTTTTTCGTGCTCCTAAAAGAACAGTATCAGTAAAGTTACATCCAACTTTAAATCTTCTGAGTATTGTATATTTCCTTTATGATGCATCATGACCTATTTATAATGACTGAACAGGGAGTCCCATACAGTGTTCATATTTTATTAAGCTTGTCAGTACCACCACCCTCTTGTCTATTATGCTTGGGTGTGTTTCATCCTTTAATGTGTAGTAAGGTGCACATCACATATTTCCCAATATATAAAGGGGCCCACAAGCAATTATATCTACATTATAGCCACAATAAGTTATATTAAAATAATTGCCTTGAAACTTAATTTTTGGGAAGCCTATGCCAAAATAGGTATATTTTGTTTTGTATATGCCCAACTATGTCCTTCCATCTTCTGGCTGTGAAACGGATGGCAATGATTTTGTCTTGAGTTAATATGAACTTTATATTTCTATCTACCTTTGTTTTTGTGTAATGATATTTTTTTCAGTTGGATATTCTCTCTCCCTCTCCCCTTGATTTTTTTTTTTTATTACACTTTTATTAGTTTCTATCTCCAACCAAAGGGCTTTGCAGTTTTATTTAATCTTGTCTACATTAACAACATCCAATGTTTTGACTTGTGGTATCATTTTGCCAGACAAAGATCCAAAAGTGGATTTCTAATTGTTCCTTATGCATTAGTAAATGTGGAAGAACTTTTGTTGTCTCCCCATACTATCAGACACTGTCAGTCTTTGCTTGGCCTACACTTAGTGAAGGTATGAAATAAGATACTTTCCCGTGGTTGTGTAATAGACGCTTCATTGCAGTAGAGTGTGTGACTTTTGGTTCCTAAACTGTCAAAACAGTTGTCAACAAATTTCAAGTGTGAAATTTGTTCACAAATACTATATTGTTGTGTTGGTTTTCTACACTTAAGTGAACACAACGTGTATTCCAAATTGTATACAAACATTGAAACTTGAAAGAAATTGCAGTCTGAGCAGTTATGCTAATTACCCCCCTGGTTTCTGCACATGCTCAAATTGTTTGTCACTTGGTTTATCACTAAAATTAACATATGTAGTCCCTCTGTGTGTAATTTGGAATTGTTAGTCATCAGTCTGGTTTGGAAGTGAATTGGAAAGGTGAATAGGTTAAATTGCAAACTACAGTGCAAGTTTGAATTCTGAAACATGTTGTCTTGCAGGAAGTCAGGTACTTCTGTATGTCTATATTGCATTGTATCTGGAAATTCTGTCCTGTTTAAGGGGGAGCTAGTGCACATTTTACTTTAATGTATTTCAAAAGAGCTTCCATTACATAAATAACAAGTCATTTTTGAGCATAGATGATATTTATACTTTCATATCAAGAACATCCCCCCCTTACTTACATGTCTGTTGTAAGATCCACCAGCCAAGTCTGTATAAACTGCCCCTATCATAAGGGTTTTTTTCTGGGTCTCTGAGATGAATGTATGCCATAACTTTGTGACCTAGCCGCAAATAGACTATGTGGCTTATTTAGGGTAACTGTTTTACTGTACTCAAGGTCACAAACTTTCATCAGCCATGGTGATTGTTTTAGCAATGCTTTGCAGAGACTCTTACACTATGGTTTTCTTTAAAGATGTCAGTTTTTTTTTTTCCTATTTATTTGTGTTTATATAAATATATAGTTCATCTAAATCGCACATTAAATGGGAAAGTTTTTGAATGTTTGCAGAATCTTGTCATTCCGGTTTTGATTGCTCTACCTGGCATTTCTGCTTTGTGGTAGTGTCTACTTTTTAGTATTGAAGGGTTGCTGAAGTCCCCAAACTGTACTTTTTGTAGATCTATACATGCTAATGGACAAAGTCTTAGAATGGTATATTTTATTTTATGTGGTTATGCTATCAATGTCTCTTGAAAATGGAGCTTGGTTGCAGAAATGCTTTTGCTACTGTTGTAAGTTAGCATTGGTTACTGCAGCCTCTTTCAGTAGGAGTAAACCAGAATTACATCAAAGGTCTTTTTACCGGTAAATGCATATCTAAGTTTCCTGGATTATGCGTACAGAGTCATAGAGAATCAGTAGTGTATGCAAACATTTTTTTTTGCATGGATAAATACCAAAATATTTACCAACTCACTGTGATTTTTGCAATCTGCAGCTTTTGTCTGTTCGCCTTTTCTAACAACCCTGCTAAGATTGGCAAAAAATTCATAATTCGTTTTGTCCAGTCAGTAGAAGGCAGATACATGTGTATCATACTCTGGGGATCCTGTGTTGCAAAGCAGGCTGGGATATGTAGTCTCTCTCTAGTCTTGTGCTTTTGATTAAATTGTGAGCTCAGACCACAACCATGTGATTTATTCCAGCAAGTACTTCCTGTGAAATGTCAAACTCGGTAGCTACAGGCATTTCTTATGTATACTTGGTTATGTAATCTTCCTGTGGGTGTGCAATGCTGGCATTTACTTTCCTCCCTATAACTTTGTAAGTACACTGAACTTATCTATATAATGCATCTTTTTCTGATAATCACTGCCTGTTTGTTACCTACCATCTGAAACCAAGGAAACTATCTATCTATATATCTCTAGATATCCGATAAAACCACAGCCATCCCCTTGAACCCATGTAGTGTCACTAAGGGATTCCTTTTCTGAATTACAAGGCAGTGTTTTAATCTCAGAAAAGGTTTTGCTCTGGTAAGAAATATTTATATTGGTAATGCTCTCAGACTCAGTTTAGCCGGTACTTCAAGCATCTAAACATTTTTACCAATTTAGGAGCCAGTCAGGTTCCCAAGCAGACAGGAAATCTTACCAAAATTCTTTGCTTCACCCACTAAGAATAGGGAAATGGGCAATTAATTGCCAAATGTTTTGTTAACTAGACAAACAAAAAGGTCCCCTTCCTTGCAGAAATGAAAAAAAAAACACTTAAAAAGAAGCAATTTGTATAATTGATTGTAATTAAAAAAACAAAACCAAAAAAAAACAATTTATCTGGAAGTGCCTTTAATAGAGATCTTATGTTGTATGTACAAATTAATTGATATGCATCTATTATAGAAATTAACATTAGTCGGCCATCTCAAGAAAAGTTAAGTGGCATGTTTTAACAGTGCGATAATTAAATTAAGTTTAAATTGAAAACTTACAATCTGGTGTCGGTGCTTTGGATACAAGCACTATGTATGTGTGATTTTTAAGCTTGAAAACAAGGCCCTCCATTCTTTGCAATGTGTTTAATATTGTTTTTGCCATGTACTTAACTCCTCTATAGCTCTACGGAATATGTTTGTGCATTACAAAGAAAAGATAATAATAATAAAGCTTGCCACCTATTCAATTGTACACGCTCTTAATTGTCCCTCACTGCTAACTTTAATTGCTCTCGACAAGGCTGTTGCCTTAAAGGTATGATCTTTCAGAAAAAAATATACATACTAGGTCTGTCAGTTTTACAGCACTCATTTTGTATGTGTCCCTTTCATTTTTTTTTCTTCAACAACTGATACAATTTCTATAACTTTTATTTATCTTACTGTTTCTTTTTTGTATGCTCTGAACTGTCACTACTGATGACAATTTTTATGGGCGACTGTACATGGGAACAAAGTCCATTTAGTGTTGGCACTAATAAAGCAATAATTTTCTTTAAATACACTGTTTGGTACAATTAGACAAATGGGCTTGGATAGTGCTCAGGTTGCATAAGCACATATAAATGTAAATTGAAGTCTTCGATGCATCTGTGCATCATCTCAAGTACGGACTTGGATATTGTCATTTTTAAATAATAAGGATATTAGGATCTTGCAAGTTTCAGTAGCACAACTGAGGTCCAGAGGGAGAAGTGCTGTACAGCCCTCCCACTCGTCTGTCAAAGGCTCTGTCCACTTAAGGTGGATTACTACTGTTACCTTTACAACAATGATATACAAGCAGAAATGGTGTTATAGGAGATCATAATGGGGGACCTGAGCCATCCTCCATTCTGATCTCCTACACCCCTAGGTCCCCCATTATGATCACCTATAGAAGATCATCCAAAAGTAGACTGTAAAATTATGTAATTTATGTATTGAGTTTTTTTTTTTGTCCCAGCTTTAAATGAAACCTAAAAGTATTACTTATATAAATCAGTTTACATTTTGTTAGCATTTTTCTTGTAATTTTCAATATTTACTTAGATGCAAATCTGTACAATTATTGATAATTTGTCATGATCTTCCAAATATCAACATGCCAACCTTTTTTATGTACATTTTTGTTTGTTTTGGTTATGTGCAGCAGGCTTGACAAACTTACTTCAAATTAATGAGCTAGCCATAGAGCTATCATAAGTTGGTGAAGACTACCATATTCCATCATAAACATTTATTACTACTTTTCCTTGAAGCCCATATATATATATATATATATATATATATATATATATATATATATATAATTTGAAAAAAATAGGCTAAAAGCATAATTAAGCAGGCAAATGTTGTTGAGCCGTTTTTTAATAAAAACAAAATACATAGGTGGGAGCATTGCTCCTCTACTGATGCAACAGTCTGCCTGTGAGGGATGGGTGTGGTGCCATTTTCAATTTCCTCCAATTCGATAACAAACCCTCTGACTTCTCCCTGTTGCATCCTCCCTCTCATACATCACTGATAAAATGCAAACACACCATGATGTAGCTCTCAGTGATGTAACTAATGTATTCCTCAAATACAGTCTAATCAGATTTTTCAAAAAGAATGTGTTTCTCTCCTTGGCTTATACTGCTGCTAATGTTCTTAGTTTATTATATACATCACAAACCCAGGACCATTGTACTGAAAGGACAAAGTAACACACATTGTTATCTTATTCCTTCTCCTTACTCTCCCATCACGATGATCACATACCTCCCTCTTTCTCCATGATAACCATGAGTTTCCCAAGGTAGTGAGAGAAATGAGACAGATGAAAAAAAGCATGCATCAGATGAAATTGGTGTTGGAAGTGTGAATGCAAGTAAGGGCTGGAAAAGTAGACCATAAAAGAGGGTGGAGGTTGAGAGAGGGAATAAGATGTTTAGTGGCAAAGTATAGGAGACTACTAAAATGGGAGGAAAAAGGAGTGGAACTTGGATTGTAAATGTGAGAATTTTTGATCTTAGAAAGTGCTGGGGGGAAAATGTACTAAGGAATTTAGGGTTTCCTGGTGGTCCAGTGAGGACTTCCACCTCTGTCAACCTGGTTTTGATTCCAAGTCAGGGAACAAAGAGGTTACACCACCCTGAAGCCTAGCAGGGTTGGGCCTGGTCAGTACTGGGATGGGAGATCACCTAGGAATACCAGGAGCTGTATGCGGAGGCCCACTGGAGAAGGAACTGGCAACCCACTCCAATATCTCTGCCATGAATACCTAGTGGATCAGCATGACCATGGACATAGAGATGTTCTAGTGTATTACGGTACATGAGGTTACAGAGTCGGAAACAACTGAACAAACAAAAAAAAACTTTGAATTTAAGCTCAAAGACCTGGTCTTTCATTTTGCTATGTGGTAATATTGTTTTTTACTCAATCACTGTATAGCGCTCTGGAATATGCTGGCACATTACAAATAAAGGATAATCCCATACAATAGTTGTCAAACTACGAGACGTTGTCACGCTTTGAGTGGTGCGTACTACTTAGACGATGAGCGGCAAAGGCGCTTCTCTTCGGCGAGTCTGGCACAGCGAGGCGAGCAGTTAAGGCACTAAAACTCGCAGCACAAAGGCGATGAATGCAAAAGGCGCTCATTGCCTGTGAGCCTCGCAAAGCGAGGCGAGCAGTGAAGGCAATGAAACAGGCGGGATTTAGCCACCAAACACTTAGTAAACGCGGGATCGCCTTAAGCTGCAGGCAGTTGACCAAGGCGGGACTTAGAAAAATAAAATACAAGATTAACGGCCGAACCGCGCAAAGCAGAAAACACACACACACAAAAAAAAACATCAAACACAGCACGGGGGAACAGCCAGGATTTCCGGGAGTGAGGTGAAATGCAAATTTAAGTCAATTTTGGCAGAATTTGGCACTCTAACATCGGCTAAGCGAGAAAAAAAAAATGGGCGGCCAAAAAATTAAACTGAGGCTACATGGCCCCGGACCACGCAAAACACCACCAGTCGCGTAGCACTTTCACACAGGAACGTACGAGGTACAAAATACACTATTACACATGACGGAAAATGCTTGCGAGCCATGGAACACATTGACAAACTACGCCAGTTTAGAACACTAACTTGCAACTAATAACATTACGATTAAAAAAATGGCACTTTACACAACTAAAACAACTGTTTGCCCTCGCACACGCAGCATATTTCTAATGCACAGTTGGGACATTCATTACACTTTCTCCTCAGGGCAGCAACACTACAACTGTACATTGTATGCTGCAGGAAAATAAAGACAGATTGTTAGCTCTTCAGGCTATTGATTGCTTGATATATTCATTAGAAATAGGTAAAGTATATTAATTTATTAAGTAACTAATTATTAGTTAACAAAATATATATATCTCTTTCTCTCTCTCTCTCTCTCTCTATATATATATATATATATATATATATATATATATATATATATATATATATATATATATATATATATATATATATATATATATATATATATATATATATATATAAAATCAATCTCTGTCTTTGGGATGAGCGCCAAAGGTGCTCAGAGGAACAAAAGTACACGAGAGAAGAGGCTTGCGATGAGTGCCGAAGGTCCTTGGTAGAAAAAGCTTTACATTGTGTGGCAAACAGCATTGTCGTAGTCATTTTTGACAGGCAAGTTGTAATAATAATAATTTATTATTATCTTCTCACTGTAGTGTTAAATTTCGGACTACATAATTGTACAGCTTTTTGGTGCAAATTAACTACAATTAACTCCAAAACAGTTGGCCACTTATTGACACTTTTACCTGCAAATAGCTTTCCTCCGAAAGCATTCAGCGTGAGCAGGTGATGGGAATGTCAGAGCTTTGTGGGAAGTCAAAAACTGTAAAGAAGCCAATTTCCAGGAGTTACGCTGCTTTGATCCAAACATGTTTAGGACAGCAACTTGAGCTTTGCAGGAAGTAACTACTGTCCATACTGGAAATGCATTGTGTCCCTCTAGGGGATGGTGCAGATAATGCAGGCAAAAAAAATCACAAGCTTCCTTAGCTATGAAATATTTATTTATTTATTTTTAAATTTGTCAGCATGGTGATATGCTGCCTGGGGTTTGCCGAGCACAAGATTTGTTAATAAAGATTAATCAACTTCAAAATGCACCTCTTTAGACATAGTGATACAGTGGTGTTTTGAATGTTTTTAAAAACGGCACCCTATAGTAAACTTTGCAGTTTGCCATTTTGAGCTGTCAGATCACTGGCATTAATTACCGTACTAATAATCCTCTGAGGCATTAGGTTATTTTTTTGTGTGCAGATGACTGCATCAAGATAATGAACCAAATGACTCAAGATTATCCGTAATTAAAGCTAGTGATCTTATCAACGAAAGATGAATCCGTCTTGGGGTCCCATTTTGATCTACATGGGACGTTTTTTTAGAACAGGAATTTAAGTGATGCAAAGAGCATCCCCATTGGATAGGAAGCTCTTTCTGCAGGTGTCTGAGGAGATGTTGTGCACCTTGTGTGAATGGTGGATAGTTCACACTAGGCTTAAATCTTACTAGCATGAATAATAATAATAATAAAAAAAAGGGCCCTATGTCATTAAGCTCCAGGGACACTTGGTTTGGGGGGGGGGGGACATTAATTTGCATACATTGACATATTTTGAGTTGCATCATGTTGCTCAGCCTTCAAAAATATCAGGGAAAGAGCCCAATAATATCAATCATAAAAAAATCCTTATTGCCCCCCTTCCTCACCTCACTATTCCTTTAACTGTTGCACCTTATGCTATATGAAAGAATTCAAATCTGTAAAGATCCCAAATATCATACCTTCCAATATGATCTTGTGCATTGGTATGTTCAATGAAGCTTCATGAGGTGGCATTACCAAATAGTGACATTTTGGTAGTAGAATGGTGTTTTTTTTTTTTTTCTTTTCTTACCATTACACTGTATAAATGTTATTTTGCAATTGTGAGCACACTTTGCACAATGTACTAATGTTGTACTGATATGATATTGCTGGATTTGTCTTGCGCTGCAAAATACAATTGTTTCTATTCCATGGTTGTAACTTTGATTTTTATGATCAAGCTTCACTAAATAGCAAATGCTGGTTAGAAGTATTTCGCAAAATCATGAATTATTTTATGTAATAGAGCCATTTTGTCTTTTATTCTTCAGAATGACATGATTGCAGCAGACATGTCTGACCAAAATAACCCACCTGAAAGTTCTATTTCCACAACATAGAGCGTCATTTCATATGCCACTATCTAATTCAATCTCTGGCACTTTGTTTCCCTGATTTTTTTATTTATTTTTTTTGCTCTTTTCTATAATGTAATGCTGCTTATATCAGAAACACACAGTACATGGAGTCATTCTATACACATGTAAGTTTGCGAGTTTTCAGTTGTGTGTCCGTGTCTTGGAAACAAGCACTCTGTACATTTGATTATATGCTCAAAAACAGGGCCCTCCATTCTTTATAAGGTGTTAAGTTTGTTTTTTGCCATGTACTAAACCCCTGTACAGCGCTACGGAATATGTTGGCGCGATATAAATAAAGATAATAATAATAATACAAATACAGATTTTATTTAAAAATAAAACTTATGTAGACACTGTGTACATCCCAATAGAACACCATTTGGGTATGGATTTTTAACCCTTCAAGTAAACGGCAGCACAATACAGAAAACTACAGAGCAATGTCTGGCTCCTCCTGCTGCCTTGTACACATCCCACAATTCTTTCCTGCATAAACTCACAGATTGTTACAATGTATTGGCTGCCTGTGATTGGCCAAAACACATTATGAATATTATGCTAATTTTAGCAGGTTTGCAGGGTTGTTAACTCTGAAAATCGCCTGCTTGCCTACTTGAGATTTAGCAAACTTTTTGGTTAGAATAATGTTTATTGATTCTCCTTTATCAGATGCATTCATAATCCAGGAGAATCAGTAGTGTATAAACCCCCCTTTTTTTTGCATGAGAAAAAAATCCCTAAATAAACATTTAAACACTTACCTTGAAGTCAGTAAAATGTCTTGTAATGTCTGAAAGTTGAAAACTAACCTTAAGCACCCTCCAAACCCAGGCTAAATTTGCATACAATTTTAAAATTTTGTTTTGGCCAATCCGGTTAGCTGACCCATTAGAAAATTAACTCTGGGGTTCCAGTTTGTGCTGCATAGTAGCCTGGGATATGTAGTGTATCACTGTCTTCAGCAGCATATAGCACACATCAGACTGAAAGCTGCAAGGAGTTTGGCTGAGTAAGCAACAGCCGGTATATAATGGGTTAATATTGCTCCAATGATGCTGCATGCTGATTTGGGGTGGGGTCCGATGCCTGCGTAGAAACCCCTGAGGGTGTCAACATAATCATTATGTGGATTTTTAGATATGAATAAAAACAAAATGTTTTATGAGATGTGCTGCATACATATAGGCTGCTTTGTGTCTAAGGAGTGCAGAAATGTATTAATCAATAAAACTTTCATATCCCTTTAATGCAACATAGCATCTGATAAATTTGTAAGCATGTCATTGTGTTTCCTAGCAGGATTGCTCTGGTTGTGTGAAGCCCCTCTAGGCATAGCCTTTGTTACCAGAGTAATAGGCAAATGCAAACCTCTCCCTGACCATTGCCTTGCACAGGATATATATATATATATCTGTGCAAACTATATAATAGGTTAAAAGTTGTCCCAGTTCCCAGCCATGAATATAATTTTCCATTCTCTAAAATCCCTTGTATTAAAGATTAACCAGAGCTGCCAGCACTTGCACATTTTACACATTCCATGCTATCATGACGAAGTGACTCACATGGCAAGATTATTGTGATCCTACTGGAGATCTTGGTTCAAGGCTAAAATTGTGATGAATAAGGTGGGTCAGGTTCTCCGCCTAATTTCCCTTTTTCTAATCTGATTTTCTTTAGAGAAAATTAAAGGACCAGTTTGAGTGGTTTTCAAGTTAAATCTATTTTTAGTTTGGCATTCATTACCTGTATAAAACATTCATTCATAACTACAGTAAGATAAATGCAGTGTTGGTGACCTCTTGTAATATTTTCTAAAGAGTCTGCTGAGAATGTAATAATTTATGAAGATACCACTGTACTGTCATCATTATATTGTGCTCTTTTTTGAATAACTTTAGCAGGCAAACTATATATTTTTTTATTTTATTCTAGGATATTGTTTTGCTTTCCGTTCTGACTTAACGGAAGTGCAGTTCTCAATAGAATAACCCCACTTGAGCCTCCAGGCCAATAATTGTTCAAGTATATGGAAGTTCCCACACTGAGAGAAGCTCATTTCAACAGGCTTTAAAAACATTTTTTTTTTTTAAATCTGTAACTGACTTTACCTTTTTAATCATGTATTTAAGGAATAGCTAATGTCTAAAACCAATGAAATCATATTGTTTTGTTTTTTCATACAAAGACAGTCTGTAAAATTTGCAGTGTTTTTTGTTTTACTCTGTTCTAGCGTTTCAAGAATTTTATATTTTGAAAAGATGGCTTATATAATTTTGACAACTTCACTAACATGGGATTTGGTAAAAAAAAATACTGTGTTAAAATACAGATGTTTCATGCATGCCTGAGCAAATTACATTTACTATATTTTATTAATAGGTCTCTTTACAGTAATTTCAATATCATCAAATGTAAAATGTTGGTCTTGACAAAACCAGTAGCAATACACCACATGATCTTCCTACATCCTAAACTAGCTCATGAAGCTGTTACTTATGACAGATGTCATCCTGATCTTTCATGGATACTTACTGTTTTTTTTTTTTTTTTCATGCTATCCACTTTTATTTAGTGGACATTAATACTGAAAACTTGTAATGAGGCATTTAGCAAGTTGTGATATACGAAGCAAAATAGAAAGTTCATTAAATTCAGATGCTCTTCTAATTTTAAAAGCCGCTATATAAAAATAACATGTTGCATTATCAATCTAGCTGAAATTATTACTGCAAATGATAACAAGCATAAAACATACATAAAGGCAAAAAAAATAAACCTACACAATTAAAGATGAGTTTTCTGAGGCGTATTGTAGCTACCTATGAGCTAGTGCCCCTAAAATTGGATTCCTGACTCCTTATGCTAGCCATGAAAACACACACACACTCTCTAAAATACTGTACATGACTGGTGCCGTGTACATCTGTGTTGAGGCTAATACAGCATTTAACCATTGCAGTGCTGCTCTTTTGTTGTGCACAAAAATGTTTCTGATGTTTGAAACATCCTCTTTTCAAATATTGAGTCTCCTCCCAGTTTTATCTGGATTCTCATTACTGAACCAGTCTCACAATTGGTCTTCTTCCCTTCATGTTTTATCTTTACCCACCACATAAGCGTTTACACTATTGCTGGGTCCCCAGCTCCTCTTGTGTATAAATCATTTATATGTAATGTGTGGATATCTACACCCAGTCATAGAACATGCATAGAGTTCTGTAATTGTAGCTCAGTAATGTAGAGAACTGTTGGCCAATGTGTGTGTGTGTGTTTTTTTTTTTTTTGCTATATAAATATACTTTTCTGCTTGACATTGCAACATACTATTTTTCCTATTTTTGTTTTGATACTTGCTGTCAGGTGGAAATGTGGTGGACTTTGTTACAAAATAAGGTGCTTTTGATGAGTTGCCAAACATATATACTTTCTAATCTTTCAGATACTTCTCGTGAGCAGCAGTCGTTATCCAGATCAATGGATTGTGCCAGGAGGTGGAATGGAGCCTGAGGAGGAGCCAGGAGGCGCGGCTGTCAGAGAAGTGTATGAAGAGGTATTTCCAAAACTTTTTTTTTTTCTTTTTTTTACATAAAGCTACATCAACCAGACTGATTTGGTCATTGTGTGTGAACATGGCAATAATATTCTGACATTTATAGCTCATAATAAAATTTAGAAATGGGCAGGAAACCTGCAGATTAAACTTTAAAGAGTTTATTGGCTTATATGGCAGTAAAAATAAATGAAACCATAACATAATTCCTAGTGCTGATGACTAGATATGTTTATTTGTATTGCTTATAAATGATAATATCCACGGAGTTGTGCTCAGTTATGATTTTTGTAGCCTGAATTATTTTGACCCTTTTTAACCTTGCGGTGTGTCAAATACTAGATAAGCACACAGCTAGTTGTGTCCATTTACTTTAACTACTGATAAATTGGTTATTTATTAACATGAGGTTAGGAAGTCACGATTTTTCTTAAAGGGAAACATTCACTCAAAATGATGCTTATTAACAACTTATTTTGTGAACACATAGATGTGTATTTATGTGGTGGCTTTACAATTTTGTGGAGGGAACCCTGGAAATTGTAACTGAAGTAGCAGCACTAATTCTTTGTGTGTCTTCCTGCAGTACTTGCTGCCACATTACTTCTGATGAGCAGCCACATGAGGTCTTAAAAGGCAGCATATTATATGTAACAAATTAACCACATTTTAGATGGGGAACTTTACTGCCCTTTTTAAAGGGTGAAATCCTTCAATTTGCTTGGAACTAAATTCTTAACCAATATCTAATCATTTTTTTTTTCTAAAATACAGAAAATGAGCAAAGCAACACATTTGCAGAGAACCACAAATGTATGCTGATGTCATCATGCCTTGTACTTGACCTCTGTATAGCAATACAGATCTTGTTACAATTTATTTTATTATCCTTTATTTGTAGTTTCTGAATTAATCCACATTGGGGTGAGCAGTCATTTTAAATTAGGTGGATCGCCTTCCTTTATTTTAAATGACTCCTCCTCCTTTTTTATCAATGCAGCCTTGAATATGAGTGTGTTTTCTCTTTTTAGATACATAACACCATGATAAATCAAATTAGTTTATTATGACATTACTTGTAAAATTGGATCTTATATTCAACTTAAAACATCTTCTGTAATTGTATAGGCTTACACTGGCACAATGTCATACAATCCCTGGGCTGGACACTATCAACAATGTTTCTAATGGTCTGTTGAAATGTCTTACTGGAGCTAGCAATTGGATATTGGATTAGTAATCGATATTGCTAGTTGACTACACAATTTTGTAATAACCCAGATATCAAGTCTATACTTCACCTAGAATACAAAGCTTGTCTTAATTCCAGTAAGAGGCTATAAAGGCAATTTAGCTGATATTTTCTATTGGGTATTGCAAAAGTTTTTTTATTTTATTTTTTTGTACATGTCTATATGTATCATTAGTGTTGGACAATTTCATAGAAAACATAAGGAGTAATAGGTGTGTGCTGTTTCCATCCTACGAGTGGCAATTTTTAACTTAAACCATTCCTAGGTGTAGTACAGATGCACAAATGTTATGTATGGAGTGCCATCTAGTGGAAAGATCTGCATAAACCAGTCTGCAGCTTTTTAATAAAATAAACTACCTATGCGTGCTTTTGCATATATAAAAAACATTTTATTAACCAGTGCTTAAGTTATGTTTTCAATTACTCAAACATTCCAAACTGGCCCCACCAAGGTCTGACCCCCATTGCTCATACAATGTTTCTATGAAGAGACTTACAGACTGTACTTTTGTTTAAAAAAAATAAATGCTGTTGGGGGAAAAAAAATTGAAATTTGAAAAGGTGTTTGTTTCTGTTAACGGTCTGAATTTTCCCTCCCCCCTCCAGGCTGGAGTAAAGGGAAAGCTAGGAAGGCTTCTGGGAGTTTTTGAGGTGAGTCTTCTGTGTTGGAGTTAGAGATTGTTTCAAAATGAATAAAATAACATGCATGATATAGCATTATGTCTAAAATATATAATTTTAAAATTGTCTAAGTAAAAAGCAATACTTTGAAAAGTGAATCTGTAGCCAGTGAGGAGGGGTAGTTTTAGGTGACATGTCAAGGAGCACTGTACTTTGGGGGGAATTGTCACGCGTTAAACTGGAACATTCTATACATGTCACTGGACGTCTGTCCTATACACTTCCAGATAGTTTTGAGTCTGGGTGTGCTTTTCAATTTTCTATATTGCAGTAGAGGGAGGAAGGTGGGGTATTAGCTTATTAGAGCAGGAGTTGAGATTTTAATATTTGATATCCAAGACTTTTCTCAAAACACTCGTGCAGTTGCACATAAAGCCTTAGGCTTGTGTCATGAGGTTGCTTTGGCAATTACTTTAACATTTTATTTTTGGATTTGTTCTGAGATTTATGTTGATAAACCTGTAGCATTATGTAATTGGAATAATTGTTTTTCTATTCTTTGTTGGTATTTCTCATTGACATGTTTTATTTTCATATTTAAGCAGAACCAAGATAGGAAGCATAGGACTTATGTTTATGTTCTCACTGTGACTGAAGTACTGGAAGATTGGGAAGATTCTGTGAATATTGGTAAGCATTTTCATAGTTTGTATTTTCTATTTCTTCACAAAATGTGATGATTCTATCAAAGATGTTTGTGTACGTTAAATTTGTATTTATTTTGTTAATTTAAACTGCTTGATAGTTGTCTTCACCCCTAGTGTATTGTTTCATGGAGACATCTACTGTCAGCTTTATTTGTAAAGCAACCCAAAGTCGGCATTGGAAAAAGTGTACTCCGTTTTCATAGCCTTACTAGTAAATATGCATACATTGTGTAGCCTTTGTAAAGTATTCTTGATACAACTTTTGTGGTGATTTTTATTTTGGTTTTGGCAATAATTTACTTTTAGTATAGGCTACTACTGTGCATTTTTTTTTTTTTCACTTGGGGGGGGGGGGGTTGCATTTTTGAGTAGACAGGACTTTTAAATATTACCCAATCCCATTAGCATGTATGTAATGAATACTACGGCTATTACACTGCAGGTCAATCATGGTTGTATAAGTTTGTAAGACAAATTTGCAGAATGGTGAAAGACCTCTCGGTAACACATTGATAAATTGACTACTTTTTTTTTCCATTTTTTTTTTTTTAGGGAGGAAGAGAGAATGGTTTAAGGTTGAAGATGCCCTAAAAGTTCTCCAGTGCCACAAACCAGTTCATGCTGAATATTTGGAAAAACTAAAATTAGGATGTTCTCCAACTAATGGGAATTCAGTGGTGCCCACCTTGCCAGATAACACCTCTCTGTATGTTACTTCTGCACAGACTTCTGGCCTACCATCAACTGTGAGATAAACTCTGAACTATGGGATAACGTGACTCACTCTTTAGTGAGAATGGCCTTTGGTGATCTCTCTGCCGGCAACACAACATTTAGACCAGAATTTTCATGCAAAATGTGGCAAGCCCATTTTCTGTCTTGCTTTTCAATAGTTTCGACCGTTTCTTTTTTGTTTTTAACAATGTAAAATAGTATTTCATCAAACCAAAGCCATATGGATTTTTTTAGATGCCTTTAAAAGGCCACTTTATTCTCCTGTCCTCTGTATATTCAGCCACTAACATTATCATATCTTTTATGGTGGCAGATTCAGTTTTTTTTCCCCAACCTGCTCTGTTGCTGGGAGGGCTTTAACTACTTTATGGATGCATGGTGGACCCTTGGTGCTATGCATTAGTTGTTTCTCCTGCAGCGAATAAAAGCCTTGCAGAGGAAAATTAGGTACTTTGAGAGAAGAGTCTGACATATTTTAGCTTAAGAGAATTGGTGACTGCTCCAGACTGCATGTGTTTGTGCTAAAAACCTCTTATGATGATCTTGCTGAGATATTTAAACAAATGTATTGGTCTTACTGACTCAGGTCATGCACCAAAAAGCTTGACATATCACAAACGTGTTTCAAATTGCAGCCTGGATGCATTGTAGAAATATCCAGATAAATTATCTGAAGCTGGAGCTTGCCTCTTCTAATGTTGTGACCTTTTGACTTTTTTAAAATATAATTTGCCTGGTACCATGTAAGAAATATATGATTATCTACTTTTGCCACAAACCATGTTAAGATCTTTTAAGAACCACTGAAGGGTCATGTTAATAGTATGTCTTAAAGAACAAGGCTGGATAATGGGCAAACCGTTCTTTGGAAATATGCAATTTGTCAACTGGAATGGGACCTGGTATCAGATAATAGTTCTGTTTAAGATGTTTGCTCTAAGATGTGCTACTTTCACATTAAGAGCAACTGGAACCTTTTCTGCATAGAAAACTATTTCTTCTTTCTAAAAACCGTAGCAAGATTAGCTGTACAAAATGACTTGGAGGCTACTGGCACTGGTAAACCAGACTGTTTAAATGTCTCCCATATTTCATTTTCTTAGTTATACAATGGTGATAAAATTGCTATTTGGGGGGAAAAAATCAATGTAGCTTTAAAACAAATAAACTGTTATTTGACATTGGTATTGTAGCTTCCAGATGATCTGACTCTCCTCAGCATCCACTACTGGGTGTCCAGACATTGAAATAGCATCTACCCAGAAGTCTGTCCTAAAAAAAATCTGGCACGTTTGTGTGCCTGCAATAGCCACTGCAGGGAAATAGAAGACTTTATCATTTTAATATTCTAACTACCTTTCTTGGACAGACCTCCTGGACAGATCTCCTCTCTAGACACCTGATTGGGGTTGGAGAGAATCATGTCTGCTGCAGTCAAATGTAAGATTTAAAAACTACATTTTCTTTTTGATATATATATATATATAAATATAATGAATTGCTTATCAATAACAAAACCCTACTATATGAGCAATAAGATAATTTGGGCTTTTCGTTGTATACATTAGAGCATGGATAAATGCAGTTGAGGTTGCCTAACTGGTTCTATAAAGGTAAATATTTCAAGTACTTTTTCTTTTCATGTGCTAAAAGCATCAATCTCCCTTAGAGAAACAACCTGGATCAGAAGTCAGTTATGCCTAAAAAGTAAAATTACTTTTATTTTTATTTTTTTTTGTCTCATTCATTGCCAATTTTGAGAAGTGAGTAACGTACAGTTTTGCTTTCTTGCACACATGCCGTGAAGGTATTTCAATAAGGAAAAACTGTATCACTATATGAAAAATGAATCCCTTAATCTATATGAATGCCTTTCTTCATTGGCTATCAATGCGTTACAACTTTTGATTTAAACATCTTGGTAACCAGGCAACTCAGGGACCTGCATCTGAGTAGCCATTGTGTTAGCAGCATTTGTGACGGGCATACACCTTAAATAGTAAAGGATGTGATTCCTGTAGTTTTTTAATTATTTTGCCGCTGGGACAGCTTCAATGTTTCCTTTTGCAGCAAACCGGTTAAAATGTGCCTCTGGTTGTCAGAGGCATAGCTAAAATGCAGTTTCTCTCAGGTTATGTACCATTGATCTGTGTAAAAAGAAAACAAATCTTTGTAAATACATTGAAAATATGCTTCTCTGTAAAATATTTCCCTGTATAATGTTTGAAATCTGAATTTGGCTGTCAGAGCAACTTGTTCATTTACAATTGTCATGTCTACAACTGTGTATGAGAGGGCTATATGTCACAAAAACTTCTAAGGCCTCTTGTAAAGAAATCCATACATTACAACTTGGGCCACATGGTTGGTTCGAGAGGTATATTCTTCTGTAGATAAGATGTAATTTTGTTTCCAGCATTAATACTATATTCCATGTACAAATCCAATTTTTGTAAATATTCAAACCAGTAAATCAACAGCGAGTGCACAAAGGATGGTCGTTTGTAATTTAAACATTTTGTTACTCAACACAAATCGTTCTACTTTTTTTAACACATTGTGTAAAATGCTGCTATAAATTAAAAATGTGTGCTGTTACACTTTTTTTTTTTTTTTTTTTTTTTTTTAAAGAATGGTGCCACAAATGTTCTGTTAGTTGAAGATACCTGTGCCATATGATTGCCTTTAAATCTTTTAAGAGTGAGTTGTACCATGGATATTTTTAAAATTTAGCAGAAGCCTTTTTCATTCACATCTTCCTGAGGAACATGTAGAAATGCGTTTTTTGAAACTTATCTGTGTAATAGTTCATGTACCACTAGTGCTCTCTCCCAAAATCTCATACAATCGCTGCAGTAGCAAACTATAACCATTGCCACTGCCAATATACTTTTCTTTAAAAGTCCTCTGGTCAAGGGTGTTGGCATAAAGGCTGTATAATGCAGCAGCCATAAGCTTAAAGGAAGCCATGTTTGACAATGGCTATGGATTGAAGAGCGAGGCATTTGTGGGCACATTTGCATGTCCCAGCTCAGCTTCCCAGAATGCAGTGTAATAACTGTTTTCTCTCAGAATTCTGAGCTCGAAGCATTTTTTTTAAACTTGTTTGAGACATTCAAATGTGAACACAGATGTACTATTTAAATTTTTTATATATATATATATATATATATATATATATATATATATATATATATATATATATATATATATATATATATATATATATATATATATATATATATATATATATATAAATCTTCTTTAGGATATATATCTCATTAAAGAATAGTAAATTAGATTGCTACAATACTGAAAATTCACTTGATAGAATATCAAATTTAGTAGCATTCATTTGTTAAACCTAAGATATAAAATTTCTTGTCATTAAAATCTCATGATTTAAAAATTGTGTGCTTGAAATAATACCCTTCAAATTCCTATTCAATTTAATTACATGAGAAGATTGTAGTCCGTCTCAAAATAAGCTTTCAAATTTGTGAATTGTATTGTTTAAATATATAAATAAACCTCCCCTGGAAAATATACAATCAAGTGAATGTATTCACTTAATTATGAACATATTGGGATTAAGTGAACAGAAGTGCATTTTAAACACTCACATTTTGAAACTTCACAGGCACTTTAAACCTTTACACAACCTAAAGACCAGAGTTCTAGCTGTAATCTAGTCAGATAATTGTATTGTTTCTAGAAGGCATATTGTGCAACTGAAATCGCTAAACCTATAAGAAAAAAAATATGGTGTAAATTTTTTTTCTTTTGTTTTTACTGTTAGATGTCCAAATGTGCTCACAAATGGACTACCTTACTATATGTAGTGTGTAGAAATACAAATGTATAGTATTGCAACGAAACAGTCAATTGCCTTTTGCAGTTTGGTCATTAATAGACACAATACTCTTTTCTATCGTGTGTGCCAAAATCATGCATGCCCTGCTGCTATGCAACTTTATCACATTATTTATAATGAACATGTTTATGCAACAATTACGTTTTTTCAGGTTAAGAAACTTTTCGGGACCACTTAAGGAGTATGTAAATTGTAAGGCATTTCAACCTCATCATATATTTCTCTTATTTGAGTTTTCGTACACTTTATGTGAATATCAGTTGTAAAACTTGCCTAATTGTTTCTACACCATCTATTCGGAGAGAGGTGATGTGAGCTGGAGAAGAACACGGAAAACAGGAATATAAGGGACAGAAAGCAGCAGTTGTTTTATTGGATGTGTAAAGCAGTTAGGTCCTACAGCTCTGTGTGAAACTGAACATCTTCGCCCAATGGATTGACTTGCAAACGAAGACATTTCAGCTTCGGTGAACCATTCCCTTAAATATATACTCTGTATACCTTCATTTAATACAAAATAGTTTAATTATTAAATGTTTATTTAGAGTTTTGCTCCAGTCTTTTACACTATGCCCAAAATAAACTACACCATCTACCTGCCCCCAGACATCAGTATTAACCACTTTTGCTTGTCTGTTCTGCACAGTGTGTAACAAACTGAATAGTACATTGATTACACACATACTTTCCAGTCTTTCCAAAATTCTTGGAAATATGACCAATATGCAGAATAGCATTGGGTTTCTCTGTGATGCTGTCATAGTCAATATTTTTATGTTTGGTTTCAAAATTGTGTGGTATGGTTACAAATGCAGAGTCATACTGGCTGCCCAAACAAAAAACAAATGGTCCAGTGCTAGTATAAAACATGTTCTATTCTCTGAATGTAATGGCACGACTACTCCTCTTCAGAATTAACTTGCTACCCACAAAAGGCATTTAATGGGGTACACTAAAAGAACAGTTGTGAACGTATATATTTTATGTTGTAGATATATTTGTAGAGGTATTTGATGACTTGTATATAATTGTTTAAAGAACCCATCTGTACAGTAAAGAAATCTTCACAATATACAAACCTAGGTTGTATTTAATTGATTTTTTTTTTGTTTTGTTTTTAATGCAGTCCCACATCATTTTTCTTTTAGGGAGTGTAGTGGTCACGCAGGAAGGACGGTAAAGGGTCCCCAACCATGCTTAGCAAACAAATTGCTACCATCTGGTGATGAACTGTCCTGATGTTTATACACTTTGGTTAATTCATAGCAGTTATTTTATTTTAATTGAAATTTTTATTTTTATTTTGGTTTTAAAGTTTGAACACTCCTATTCATTTTTAGTATTCCCAGAGTATAAAACATAGTAGCATAGCAGTCTTCTTGCTGATATTACTGGTCTATGTAACAGAACCCCCCCCCTATCGCCCAAGATTTGTATCCATTTGGGTCTGCCCACAGTAGCGCATGAATTCATACTGTGAAATGCAGCCAATCCTGTCCAGCAGAACGTTGCCATTGGTTACTAGGAGGGTGAACACACTGTGCTCAAGACTATTCTGTCTTCATGAGCTGCAGAGGGGCAAAACCAACTAGGAAGTATACATAAGATTGTAGGCAGAAAAATAACAGCTCTTAAGAACGCCTTAATAAAATACACAAAAATAAAGATACATAGGTATATTACAATTATGGTGAAATCCAGAAACTGTCCATGTCCCTTTTTAAAAGATCATACAGACTGTTTAACCATTTCTCTGGGTGCTAAAGGGCATCAGCTTTTAGGCTGGAAAGTTTTATTATAACTGAGATGTATGTTTTTGTTTTTTTTTATAGCCGAAAAGCCGCTCGAAATGTCCAACCTTTCTCTCATCATCTTGTGTATGGAGTCCCTTGCAGACCATAGAGTGGGGATCCAGTTTGTACAGCTAGTTTATCATATTTAAATACAAACCTTCGGCACTTTCCATGGCGTCTCACATTACATACACCTCAGACACAAAGAGCATGCTCTTCTAAAAATGGATGACGTCAAATTTGGTGTATTTGCTATGTTGTAAGTCTGAGCTCCTACATTGAACCCCTTTTGCTTGGCTGCTTCACAGTTTAGTTACTGATTTGCTTTAGTTTTGTAAACTGTAGCAACAAAGTAAAAGAGTGTTTTTATATCCGTAGAAAAACCAATTCCATTAATCTTTACATCCCCTTCCACCACAAACTAAAAGTATCACTATTTTGTTGGCTACATGAACATTGCTAAAACTAGTTTTGCTATATTACGTGTCGTGGACATCAATTCGCATTCTATCACTTAGTTTGCAAAAAGATTAAATACAATATTAATGAAGGGTATTGTCCAATTGCTGGTCTACATATATCAAGTTGGATGTGACCTATAGAATTTAAGGCAGGACTGATGTCCCTTTATATATAGTAGAAAAAAATAATCTATTAAATGCCTCATAATTGGGAGGCAAAGAGATAAACATGGATGGAATATATATATATATATATTACCCCCCCCCCCCCCCCCCCCTTCACCATGTGGTGTAGGAGCCGAAGAAAATCCGTTGGGGGGGGGGGGGGGGCTGTGATACTTCATATAGTACAAAAATACAACACAACTTCTCTACACGCAATGACAAATCTGGTGGGGTTTGACCCCCACCCCTAGTTCCTACACTTATGCCCTTCACCCACAATTACTGGTACATTGCTTGGTATAATACTGACAGGCAGTTGTTTTTTTTTGTTTTTTTTAGGTTGTTGGCAACCCTTTTATTTTTAAAGACTGGATTTTTCTTTCTGTATACTATAAACACATTTATTCCAATTAAAGTTCTTCAAAAGAAACTATATCTATGGCATTTGAATGGTGAATTGATGGCCTCTGCAGAAGGGTAAGGGCGACCAGTTATTGCAGTTACCTAAACAATACCTTTTTAGCGTGAACTAAAATGAAACCTAGTTCTAAGAATTAGCAGGTATATTTTGCATTTTCTTTCCTAACCGAATCCTGTTTTTTTTCTTTCTTTAAGTAAAAAGCAGAGATTTAAGATGTATACACATTTACGATTATCACTGTACAGAGCACCCTAGTGCTTACTAGTAAAAATAAAAAAATAATGCACAACATGCAAGAAAGTGATCACGTTCTATGGACACCATCAGCCTTATTAAATTGTGATTCAGTAAATTTAAAAAGGCTCTATTTAAGCTCACAGCATATTTTATTTACAGAAGTTTTTAGTTAGTGAAGACCTTGCTTTTGGATAGAAGTTCACTAACTAAAAACTTCTGTAAAAAAAATATGCTCTGTGCTTATATAGAGCCCTTTGAAATTTACCAAATCTAAATTTAATAAGGCTGTATATTTATCAAATTTACTCTGGTGTTTAATATGCTGTTTATGGTCCTACATTGAATCTAGTGAGACTAAAAGACACAGAACATAACTAGTTGCCTACCGTGACTTTAAAGCCCTATCTTAAAACGGGGCAAATGTGTTTTTACAATACAGTAGATTCAAACAAACGTTTATGACCAAGAAATAAAGTGTGTATATAATTAGTGTGAGTATACAAATCCTCCAGCGTGCACATCCTCGTATACATGTTTACTTTAAACAGTGTGACAAACTACAATTGGTTTGAAGAAACGAGTTGTACAGAAGTTATTCTGGTTGGCATATTTCATACTTTCTGCACATTTATCTGACACAGAATTTGTAGTAAGTGAGATTTTGCCTGCTGGAAAATAGAACATTAAGTTGTAAACATTTTTGAATGCTTTCCATGTTTTGTATTTTTTTCTTTTATTGGAGAGTGCTGTAAAAAGAATTTAAACTTTTTTTTTTTTATACGTAAAAAAATAAATAAATCCCAAATAAACTAAATCAATTTTTTGTTTGTGTGTAGTTATTGTAAATAGTGGGTTGGGTTCGCTAGAGACTGCCATCAATTTCAAGTTAACCAGGTTGCAATTGTAGGTATAAATCTGTAACCACACATTGTATAAGATGGAGAAACCATAGGATTAATCTCAGGAAATTATTCCAGTATTTACGGTAGACGAAAAATGTGTTTTGTTTTCATGTAAGTGTTTAGTTTAAAAATTTTTTTTGTCAATGTAACTCTTAAGAAGCCCTAAGAGTAAGTGTCTCAGCTTCTGCAAGCAACTGCTTTCATGTAGCTGCAAGACCAATGGTAGGGTGAATCTCCTCCCCTGTGGGTGTGAATGATGGCAGTATTCATGAGGGTAAACGGGAAGAGTGAGGCTGCGAAGCAGAGAAACTGTTACTCCGGAAGTACATAAAAGTGGTGTAATTTTTTATATATAATATATTAAAAATGATAGATGCTTCCAGAGTCCAGCTAGCTCTGACAAATATGAAGTAGTGATAATATTGCATGATTCCTTCACTATCATAAACATACAGATGAAGTCAAAAATGAAAATTAATAAAATGCAATCAATTTCCCTGTTTTGGCTCCAATTTTGTATTATCAATTTTGAAGAATTTTCTTTTGGGTTTAGAAGCCTTTAGAAAGTATGAAATTATATTACTTTTATATACCTCCCCTTAGTAGATTCAACTATGTGCAAATCTGCAATAAGTTTTGCTCGCCAAGATATGCAAAACACTTATTTTTTAAATTGATATTTGCATCCTCCAGAGAGATTATTATTATTTTTTCCTTTTTGGTAGTCCACAGCTCGTATAGTATTTTAGCCTTTTTCTTTGTTGATCATTGGGGCCACCATTAGGTTAATGGACCCCCACCCCACAGCATAAAGGCATACCTGGGCTTATAGAGGATAGTGGTTATTAAAGGGGAATTCCAGTGGATACCCAAGCCTGTAGTGGGTATTGAGGAGGAATCACGGGTTAACCAGTTCATAGGCTGTAGCTGGTCATAGAGAAGGGGAGTGTAAGGGTAAAATAATCATTAGCAAATGAAAGTTGAAAGTGTAGAATAAAAAACAATACTTTGTGTTTGGAGCCTTCTCTCTTAGTGATGGTAGCTTGAGGTTTGGCAAGTGAGAAGGGAGTGGAGGGTGGGGTAGATAGGTCACAGTCAATAGATGGTGAGTTTGCCGAAGTGTAGACCCATAAATTGCTAATAACATAGCTGAAGATAATGTAGTAGATACATCAACTCCAAAATGATGTTTTAAAGTAATGCTTGAATAGGGTCCATTTATTGGTTTGCAGTGAGTTGACTGAGTTGGCCTAGCAGGAACGATTTTACAGATGGTGAGGATAAGAAGGATGTGCTGGCTTCCATATTCATGGTGAGAACAAATTGGACACTGGAGAGGTAACTGCAACCAAGATGCGTGTCACAGTGGGCGGCAGAGAATAAAAATGTATGAAGTTAATACAGGGGGATGGAGCTTGAGTTAGAAGTGAAGGTTTCGAAAAGATGTCATGCACAGTTATATATATTTTTTTGTATTTGTGGAGATGCCTGTCATCATGGCCAATTGGATGGAGGAACAAAGTTGGTGCAAACAAAGTTGTTTGGGATTGCTGTTGGGTGCAGAATTATATGATCTGGATGGCCGGATGAATACTCCTGTGGACAAAACGAGGAGTCATCTGATCTGGAACTTTAAATACGGGGGAATAATTGGTATTGATGGGTAAGATATAAGACAGGGAGCTCTCTCAAGAGGGTCATGGAATATGGATTGGAAGACTGGGCAGTGTCTCACAAGTAGGTGTGCCTAATGAAAGCACATGTATGGCATGACCTCGCCATTCATTGTGCCAAGTAAGAGCAGTCATTAAGGTGGGTTTTACTGTTTTAGCCTTGCAAGCTGTGAGATTGATCTGTGACCAGTGAGAGATGATAGTCTCAGAATTGAAACCTACTTTGAATAAAGTATCGTAGATTATATTTGAATTTACATTATTTTATTTATTTATTTTTTTCCTTTTATATTGTCTTCTAACATTTTATTCTTTACACAAGTTAAAACAAAAATACAATCAATTATCGAGGGGGGAAAGGGTAGGTGGGGAAATAGCACACTCACCGTCTCGAGTAACACTGGTCGCAAGTAGGCTCTGGGGCCCCATCCGTCGCCCCCGCGGCCCTCCGGCCCATCCCGAGGCTGGGGTCTGAGCTAAACTGTGGCACTATGTGGGGAGTCCAGCCAGGGAGACCAGATATCCAGAAAGCTGGGATAGCTATGTTGCATGTAATGTGTCAATTTTTCATTAATCATTATAAAGTTTATCCTGGTAATGACATCATTTAAATTTAGTGTAGGGGTTCTCCAGTGTCTGGCAATAGTATGCTTAGTGGCTAAAGTAAAATATTGTAAGAGTGCATTACACTTGGGGAATATGTTCTCTGCCTTCCCTCCTAACCGGCAAACCTCTATTGTGGGTGTTAGTGGGCTATGTATTAGTTGTGAAAATAGTTGGAACACGTTCCCCCAGAGAGCTTGTGCCTTTGTGCAGTGCCACCAAATGTGGCTAAAATCTCCTGTAGCTTGGCAGCCCCTAAAGCAAAGTCTATTTATCGTCTGGTTAATTTGGTGCGTTCTGGATGGGGTGAGAGAGGTTCTGTGGAGGACTTTGATTGAGACCTCTAGTAGGCTATGGGTAAGTGAGCCCTTGGTCAGATTTCGGCTAATCCTATGCCAAGTTTCTATAGTCGGTTCCCTGCCTAGGTCTTGTTCCCAGTGTGCCATACAGGCGGGTTTCTGTTTGTGTTTGGTATTGTTAAAGCTGGAATACAAGAGACCCAGGGTGCCTCTAGAGTTGGGAATATTCTTACAAATTGTGGATAGCCAGCACTGTTTCGGTGGGCCCCAGTCTTTTGTAAGGGATTCTCCAATGTCTGATTTTCCTATAATTCCATAGTTCCCCTGTTGGTATGTTAAAGTTAGTTACCAGTTGTTCGTGATTCACCACTCTATCGTCGTGATACCACGCCCCTATTCTGTTAAGGTCACTAGAGAGCCACCACCTTTTTGAGATTGAGCTCAAGGTCGTCTCAAAGTCTGGGAAAGATTTTATAGAAGTCATAGGGGTGATTGGTACAAGCCCATGTCCACACCGATGCCGTGAGTTTGATCATCGGGTTGGTGAAGTACTTTTTGATTTTATGAATTCCCGGGTCCCAGTTCAGCGTGTCCCAGGAGTGGGGTCTAAGTTCCCAGTTCTCCATAAAGACCCATGTGGGTTGATGTGTCTTTGTGTGGGTTAGTGACAGGAAGGTCAACTGGGCTGCTTTGTAGTAAAGCCTGAGGTTTGGGCAGGATAATCCCCCTTGGTTTTTGTGCTTATACATCATCTGCCTAGCAATCCGCGGGGCTTTATTGCTCCAAATAAATTTAAATATTATATTCTGCAATCTGTCTAGATCTTTGAGATCTAGCGGTAGGGGAAGTGTCCTGAAAAGGTACAATATTTTGGGCAGAATATTAATCTTGATGGCCGTGATGCGGCCCATCCATGATATGTTTAGCTTTGACCAGCTTTGTATATTCTTTGTTAATTTCTGAAGCAATGGGGGGTAGTTTGCTTTGTATATTCCAGCTACCCTCCTAGATATTTGATTGATGTTTTTGGCCAGGAAAAGTTATAAGTCCTTTGCAATTCTGTAAGATCTGTCAATGGTATTCCTACATCTATGGCCTCGGTTTTCTCCAGGTTAATTTTTAGCCCTGATATCTCCCCAAAGTCACGTAATACCGTCAGCAAGGCCAGGATCGAGCTCTTGGAGTATGTCAGAGTGCATAGGAGGTCATCCGCAAACAGGGAGCATTTGAGGTCTTGGAGGCCGATTCTCAGGCCCCTTATGTTTGCGGTGCACCTGATTTTTTGGGCCAAAGGTTCCATGGCCAGCACAAAGAGTAATGGAGACAGGGGGCACCCCTGTCTTGTTCCTCTCCGTATGTCTATAGTCTTCCTGTTTGGCCCTGGTAGTTTTAGAGCCGCCTGGGGCAGGTGATAAGAGCGTAGCAGATTTATGAAGCGTCCTTTGAAGCCAAATTTGGCCAGTGTCGCGTGTAAGTAGGGCCACTCTACCGTGTCAAAGGCCCGTCTGGTCTTTATGTACTAGTTCCGGTAGGAACGTGGAGATCCTGTCCGCCATTATCTTTGCGAGCATCTTAACATCGCCGTTTAGGAGGGATATTGGGCGGTAGTTTTTGGCCTCCAGGGGGTTCCTGCCCTCCTTAGGGAACACCACCAAGTCAGCCCTATTGAGTTCACGTGGCATGGCTTCTCCATTCAGAATGGAGTTGAAAAGCCTGCATAGATAGGGGGCTAGAAGCCCAGCATATGTTTTATAGCAGGAGTTTGGAAACCCATCTGGGCCCGGGGCTTTACCTAATTTGAGATTTTCAATAGCTCTGAGTACCTCCTCTATTGATATGTCAGAGTTAAGCATGCTTATGTCCTGTTCCGTGGCCTTGGGTAGATCTAAAGACGTCAGATAGGATTGGGTCGCATCTGGGCCTTGTAGGATAGTTGCAGCATAGATTTTTTGATAGAAAGCCGCAAAGGTCTGTTTAATTTCTGTTTGGCTTACTGAGGGATACCCATTTGTGGTCTTAAGCTTTAAAAAAATTTGCTGAAGGGGTCTAGGGTTCAGTCTCCTAGCTAGAAGGGAGTTAGGTTTGTTCGCCTTCGTATAGTATAGGTGGGTGGTGCGCCTCAGTGCTTTGTCTGTCCGCATTGAAAGAGCATTGTCGAATTCCAGTCTACATCTATCTATTTGATGTCTTGTTTGAGGAGAGGGGTTAGTCTGGTTATGTCTCTCTAATCTTTGGAGTTCTGTTCTGATCTCTGTTTCCCTCTGCAGGCATTGCTTCTTAAAGGCCGAAGCAAACTTAATATAGGTGCCACGTATATACGCCTTATTGGCAGTCCAGATCCAGCCCATCCCTACATCTGTAGTGTCATTGATGTCAAAGTATAGTCGTAGGTCTTTCTCTACTTGGCTATTGAATGTGGGGTTGTGTAGTAAAATTTAATTTAACCTCCAGATAAAAGGGCTTTTCTGGGTCTCGCCAAAGTCTATTGTCAGGGTCACCGCCGAATGATCCGACCATGGGCATACATTAATTTCGGCTGATCTAGTCATATCAAAAATAGGCGCTTACTAGTATTGTATCGATTCGGGAATAAGATCCATGTACATGCGAGTAGTGAGTATATTCCTGTCTGGTTGGGTGATGCCCTCTCCAGGCGTCCACTAAGCCTATAGCGTTTAATAATCTCTTAATTTGTTGCATTTTATTTGTGTACCGACCACAGTCTAGGCCCCTAGATTGATCTAAGAGAGAATCTAATGTCAGATTGAGGTCTCCCCCCTATTATCAGTTTTTCATGGGCGTGAGATTCAAGTACTCCCAGGATTTTTAAAAGAGTTTTGTGTGGAGATGTCGTCGGAGCATAAATGGATACTAGCGTCAGCTCTGAACCTAGAATTGTGCCAAATAGAATAATGTAGTGTCCCCTTTGTCAATTATTTTAGAGGTGATCTGGAATGGAAAATTGCGGTGTATTAGTATTGATGTCCCCGCTTTTCTGGTGGGTTGCGTAGCTGAGTAATAGTTTGGGTATTCTTTATCCAAGAATGAGGGGATTTTGTGTTGGGCAAAATGTGTTTCCTGCAAGAACAGGACAGAAGGCTTCATATGCTTGTAATAAAGGAAAGCTTTTCTCCTTTTGTACTGTGAATTGAACCCTTTTACATTGTGTGTGATAAAAGTGTATTCTACACTGGCCATCGGGTAAGTCTGAGTATGTGTTGTTGAGAGCCTGTCAACTCACCCCATGTCCCGGATTGTGCAGGAGGGACCAGAGAGCCAGGGAGCACCAGAAGGAGCCTCCAGGCCCCGTTGCGGGCCAATGTCTTCTCATGCCGGATAGAGCGTGCTGGGGTGGGAGGGGAAGGGAAAAAAGAAAGTTCATAAACAACATTAACCGTTATACATATACACTTACTCCTACGCCAGTCAAAAATTCTGGCGTCTGTCGGGGGTAGGTGTATGGGAGACAATCGTCCTATAATCCCCTGTTGGAGGGGTATATATAAGATACCCATTAAATAAAAGTAGTTCCTTGTAGCCACTGAGGGGCAACTCATTTAGATCTAACTATAGAGTCTAATAGTCTGGTAAGAGATGAAGGGAAAGTGTCATGGTCTTATCAGATTGTCTCTTGGATTATGATAAGGTTTTGGAAGGTTCTTTTTTTGTTTATGTCACCCTACGTTTCTGATTAGAGTGGTAACGTGCCTCAAATTTTAGGTTTTCATTGGGCCTCTATTTCCCCTAGTGTCGTCTTCTTTTGATTTGGGTGGTTCCCTGCTAGTTCATCAATGGGGGCTTCAGTATAGTAGTTAAAAGAGGTCTTGTGAGGCCTGCCTTTATGTTATGTCATCTGTAGGGGGGGTAATAGGTCTCTAATTTTCAAGTGGGTAGCCATCTTTCCCTGTTTACTTCGTCTCTTGTTAAAAAAAAAAAAGGCTTCCCATCAGTTCCCCTGGGTGAGAGCAGTTGCTGAGGGATCAAAGTGGTGGTGCAGATAGATGAATGGGTTTAATGCAAATCACATTTTAGTCATGGTCTTTGGTTGCTTGTGGTCTATCGTGCATGGCTTTTAGAGAGTTGACCCCTCATTTGTGACGCAGGGGGCGGTCAGGGATTTCTCGACATTTCAAGGTTTACATATAGTGGTTCTGTTTCAGTCTCTGTTTTTTTGTGTTGAGTGCCACCTGTGTTTTGTCTTGGGCAGGGTCCGTCCTTTAGGGAGTGATTGAGGGGCTTTCTGTGCAGGGTAGATTGTAAAGTAAACCCTTCCTCTTTACTGATCTATGTTTCCACTTTTACCTTTGTGTAATAACCCTGCTTGACAGTTGGAGTGCTTTGGGGAATAGTGTTGAATCGTTTCTGTCCACTAGGTGTCAGTGAGCCTCCATTCTCTGTCTGCCAGTTGCCTAGAGTCAGTGTTACATATGCCAGTTTCTCACATATGGGGCCCTGATTCGCAGGGCTGCCAGAATAAAGGTAAGAAGGATGCAATCCAGCCTTATCTGTTGGTGTGTAATTTGAATAGTGAGTTTTTATAATTCCAGTTTTCTCAAAGGTTTAAGTACCCTAAGGTCAGTGTGGGTTTTCCTTGTTTGTACTGTTAAGGGTAGTAGGCTAGTTAGATGAGGGGTGTATTATAAACAGTGTTGTGCTTGTTTTATACTTGTGGAGGAGATGGGGTTAGGGCTGACATGTATCCCTTCTTCTGCGTGCACAGTCCTGTCCTATGCCCCCAAAATGGCCAACTCAGAGCTCTTTTTTGCAGGAGTGACACTCCAACAGCAAGGGCCTCTCTGACCCCCCTAATGCAGGTAAAGATATAGCCACCCGCTATCTTCCTGCTTCTTTCCTCCAGCCCCACCAGTACTCACTTTACAGTTGGGTCGCCAGGCATAGGGTCACAGGGTTAATGGGTAAAGCTCCTGAGGTGATCCTGTGCACCCACAGGGCCCTGGGCCTCCACCTCAGACCTTGCCTCGTGCAAATCCAAGATGGCCGCCACCCGATCTTGGGGTCTCTGTAGCTTCCACTGCCTCCTGTGTTGCTCTGACCAGGCCCTTCTGCAGTGTTGCAGTTTCTGGATGTAGATTATATTTGGATAGCTGGTGACAAGGTTAGGTGAAGTGATCTGCAGTTTCATTTGTATGACAATGAGTATCAAAAGTGAATGCTACGGCCTCTTCAGTGAGGTAGATGAGTTAACGTGCTTGGGGATGGTGTGTAAAAGCTTTGAGGAGATTATTCTACACTCAGATTGTCTCTTGTATTATGATAAGGTTTTGGAAGGTTCTTTTTTTGTTAATGTCACCCTACGTTTCTGATTAGAGTGGTAACGTGCCTCAAATTTTAGGTTTTCAGTGGGCCTCTATTTCCCCTAGTGTCGTCTTCTTTTGGTTTGGGTGGTTCCCTGCTAGTTCATCAATGGGGGCTTCATTATGGTAGTTAAAAGAGGTCTTGTGAGGCCTGCCTTTATGTTATGTCATCTGTAGGGGGGGTAATAGGTCTCTAATTTTCAAGTGGGTAGCCATCTTTCCCTGTTTACTTCGTCTCTTGTTAAAAAAAAAAAAGGCTTCCCATCGACTCTTGCCTTAGTGTTTAAGTTTGTTGAGTGTCAGGGTTGTTTTCCTTTCAAGTCTAGTTATGGGAAGTTTTGTAGCTATATTCTCAGGCTAAGACATTTGTAAGGAACAGTAACAACCAGCAATGACTTTTGAACTGTGCTTAAAATGACAAAAGATAAATCTGATACAAATTAGCCTTAAATTCAACAACAAATCATGAACGATTAAACCCTTTGTAAATTAGTCCGATTGGTATGGTACTTCAGGTAGCTCTAAGGGCACCTTCAGGTATCTGCCCAGTTCTAGTAGTGGACTTGTGGCTCGTAGCGGCATTCCTCCAGGGAGCGGGCTGAGTACATCTTGCCCTTATGTTGAAAAGATACCACAAATGGAAAGCCCCATCTATATGGGATTTTATGTGTGTTCAGAATCTCTAGGGCTGGCTTGATTTCCCTGCGCCTGGTCAGTGTGATCGGAGAAAGATCTTGCGAACAGCAGTATTGTTGCATTTTCTGGGCCCCTGATGTTTTGTTTTTTTCTGGCTGCCGCCAGGATCAGGTCCCTGGCTTGTTGTCGCAGGAATCTAATGATCACATCTTTCGGTATGTCTGGGTTTCTGGGTGCCCCTAGAGCTGTGTGGGCCCTCTCTATCTCCCATAATGACTCTGGTATTTCCAGAATAATGCCCTTGATGGTGTCTTTCAGGTAAGGCTTCAGGTCTTGTACTGCCTTCGGAATCCCTCTTAAATTAGAAGGTGTCGTCCCTCCCCCCCCAGCGGCAGTGTGAACCCCAGGGGGCAGAAGGTGTCGTCCTTGCCCCCCAGCGGCAGTGTGAACCACAGGGGGCAGAAGGTGTCGTCCTTCCCCCCCAGCGGCAGTGTGAACCCCAGGGGGCAGAAGGTGTCGTCCTTCCCCCCCAGCGGCAGTGTGAACCCCAGGGGGCAGGAGGTGTCGTCCTTCCCCCCCAGCGGCAGTGTGAACCACAGGGGGCAGAAGGTGTCATCCTTCCTTCCCAGCGACAGTTTACCCTGACAAGAGGAGACACCAATCTCCCAGACGGCGCAGATGGGACCTTGGTCTCTGTGCCCACAGCCTGTCCAGATCCCCAACTACCCTCACTGGGACAACCGGAGGAGGGGGTAAGTACAAATTCCCTTCCCCAGCTAACTTCTAATGTGGCCCCAGGGTTAACAGAGGAAATGTTAACCCCCACTGACCCCCACGTTTCCCTGGCTACTGAGCTGGAATATGTCCCAAGTACCCCAGCAGAAGAGCTGGCATCAAGGCAGAGTGCCGCTGGCCTCTGCCCCTCAAGTCCCCTCAGCGCGTTGCCCCATCACCACAGCGAAATATCCAGTTGCAGTAACGGCTTGTTGTGGGTGGGCTGCTCTTGCACTTTGTTGTTGTGGGGGGGGCTGCTTTAGCACTGGTTTATTGTGGGTTGGTGGATCCTCTAACGGAGGCACTGACCGGCAGAAGGTCAGGTGCCCGGTTAGACTTCCCCCCAAAGGGGAGATGTGTGACGAAGTGCCCTTTGCCACTTTGTCTTGGAGAGGACTGTTTGCCAGCCTCCTGCCCTGCGACTATGGCCCTGGGACATATTGCCCTTCAAACACAGTATTCGGCCATACCAGAGTGTATGTCACTCATTCTGGCCCTTTACATACAGGGGGGTCATTCGGTACTTGCCCTGTGGGAGCGGTGATACCCCAGATAACTATGCCATGGAGCCCATTCATATGATGAAAGACTATGGGAAAGACTTTAGCTACATGGCAATTGAACTGTGTGAAGAGGATCTGAGAGCTATTCGGTAGTTTTCTGCGCTCAGATCCCAGCTATCTGGGGATATGTGAAATGTGAATAAATGTGAATTGCAGTAATGCTGATGGGTTGTCAAACTAGAGAATTGACCAACAAATACTTTTGTCCGGACATCCCCAAGCCGATCCGTTGGGATCAGACCGTGTATGCCGGCTTATGGTCACGGGGGAGGTGTGTAACGGAACCCATCACTGTTTTACCCTGTTTTATGATTATTATGGTTAAAATATGATCCTACTATATGTATGTTGGTTTATGCTCTGCAGAATATTAGCCAGACTTTTGCAGACCTAGGCTAATAGATAATCCTATTACAGAGACTCAAGAGATAAGGGAGTCGATTGTATAAATTGTTTTCATTCTCAGATAAGAACAAAGAAGGCTGATTTAATCATTGTCTGATTATATCAAGTTGCCTCAGGGAGGGGTGACCTCACCTATTGTCCTATATGTGTATTGTGTGGGGGATATGTGAAATATCTGTGTGTTATGTGAAAAACATACTTTTACTAACTTTTGAACCCGTGGTCTGATTCATGACATTTTTTAATATGGTGTTTCCCTGGGTGAGAGATATTGAACGGTGCTGGACTTAAAGGTGTACCCCCTGTTTTTGGGGTACATCCAGAATGTGGTTAAAATTGTGTCTGTTTTAATTGTGTTACCTGTTATCTGAGGGGAGGAGACGTGGGGGTTGAACCATGTATCTAATTGGCTGGGATAATTATGTGGGTGTAGCCCTTCAGAGGGCACCATTGCATAAAAGGAGATCCCCTGTCATTAAAGGATAGTTCTACTTGACCCTTCAAAACGTAGTCTCATCTCGTTCTTAGAGGGGATCACTATATCATACTGGGGATTGCTATGCTTTTGCATACTCCCTTGAGCTGTAACTACTGAACGCTTGTTCCTGATGTGGAGAGGTCTTCCCCACACGGTCCTGGATGCTGGAGATTCATACAGGGTGGAAGGAAGACGGCGCGGCTCCAGCTAAACTACGGCGGTTGTGGAGTCTGTGGTGGTTGAGGTGTACGGTGTGGTGCTTGTAGGCCTCGGCGCAAACTAGGATGCGTCTATCAACGGAGGTACCCGGTCGGGGTGACAGGAGATCCGTCACATAGGTCTGCGAGTATAGCGCTCTGTCCCTCTCCTGGGCTTCAGCAATCTGGTCTACCATTTCTTCCAGAAGGTGGGTTCTCTGACCCAGGTCATTTATGTCCTTTCTGATAGCATTCACAGTCTTTTCAGTATATGCCTGGAACATTCGTTCTATCAGGGCTATGGATCTCGGTGAGAGGTCCATGTTGCTTTGGGTTGCACCCAGGTCCTCCTGGTCCTCAGAGTTGTCTGAGTGCTCTGAGTTCGCTTCTTGGGCGGTTTCTGGGGTTTTAAAATGATCTGTGATCCTTCTGGTTGCAGTGCCTTTTTTGCATTTCCCCATGTTGAAGCCCAAAGATTAAAAGTTACTATTGCGTGGGCAGTCTGTGGCTTATGGTCAGTAGCAGTTGCTGAGGGATCAAAGTGGTGGTGCAGATAGATGAATGGGTTTAATGCAAATCACATTTTAGTCATGGTCTTTGGTTGCTTGTGGTCTATTGTGCATGGCTTTTAGAGAGTTGACCCCTCATTTGTGACGCAGGGGGCGGTCAGGGATTTCTCGACATTTCAAGGTTTACATATAGTGGTTCTGTTTGAAGTCTCTGTTTTTTTGTGTTGAGTGCCACCTGTGTTTTGTCTTGGGCAGGGTCCGTCCTTTAGGGAGTGATTGAGGGGCTTTTCTGTGCAGGGTAGATTGTAAAGTAAACCCTTCCTCTTTACTGATCTATGTTTCCACTTTTACCTTTGTGTAATACCCCTGCTTGACAGTTGGAGTGCTTTGGGGAATAGTGTTGAATCGTTTCTGTCCACTAGGTGTCAGTGAGCCTCCATTCTCTGTCTGCCAGTTGCCTAGAGTCAGTGTTACATATGCCAGTTTCTCACATATGGGGCCCTGATTTGCAGGGCTGCCAGAATAAAGGTAAGAAGGATGCAATCCAGCCTTATCTGTTGGTGTGTAAGTTGAATAGTGAGTTTTTATAATTCCAGTTTTCTCAAAGGTTTAAGTACCGTAAGGTCAGTGTGGGTTTTCCTTGTTTGTACTGTTAAGGGTAGCAGGCTAGTTAGATGAGGGGTGTATTATAAACAGTGTTGTGCTTGTTTTATACTTGTGGAGGAGATGGGGTTAGGGCTGACATGTATCCCTTCTTCTGCGTGCACAGTCCTGTCCTATGCCCCCAAAATGGCCACCTCAGAGCTCTTTTTTGCAGGAGTGACACTCCAACAGCAAGGGCCTTTCTGACCCCCCTAATGCAGGTAAAGATATAGCCACCCGCTATCTTCCTGCTTCTTTCCTCCAGCCCCACCAGTACTCACTTTACAGTTGGGTCGCCAGGCATAGGGTCACAGGGTTAATGGGTAAAGCTCCTGAGGTGATCCTGTGCACCCACAGGGGCCTGGGCCTCCACCTCAGACCTTGCCTCGTGCAAATCCAAGATGGCCACCACCCGATTTTGGGGTCTCTGTAGCTTCCACTGCCTCCTGTGTTGCTCTGACCAGGCCCTTCTGCAGTGTTGCAGTTTCTGGACGTAGATTATATTTGGATAGCTGGTGACAAGGTTAGGTGAAGTGATCTGCAGTTTCATTTGTATGACAATGAGTATCAAAAGTGAATGCTACGGCCTCTTCAGTGAGGTAGATGAGTTAACGTGCTTGGGGATGGTGTGTAAAAGCTTTGAGGAGATTACAAATGCCAATGGATGAAAGAGGAAAAATTGGGCTAGTAGAGATTGTAATTTGGTGCTGTGCATGAGGCTTTGAGGTCTTTTAGCCTTTCCATTTCGTTACTTGGCATACTGGCCTCCATGGACAAGCTATCAAGTTGGATTCTGAGAAATTCTATTTGGTGAGCATGACCCTCAGTCTTCTCCATGAGATTCCCAGATCTGAAAATAGAGTTAGAGATTTTTGGAAGCCACTAGGGGTTACTTGGGGTCCTTTGACAAGCAAAGAAAACAGATATGGAGGAGTCTGCAAACATTATAGGTCATAGCTGCTGCCTCCTTGGTAGGAACAATGGTAGTCACAATAGTTATGTCCCCCATATTTATGAGAGAGGTCGACTGTCAAATACATATAGTTACTGAGTTCCTGGTGCCGTAGAGGGAAGGAGGAGCAGACTATGTCCCAATAAATTCTGAAATATAGAACGAACTCCGTTGAGTTTTCTGTTCAGGCTACGATATTTGGGTCTTATCATAACAGACAGGCCTGGCAGGAGATGAGCGTACTTTAGACAAGTAGCTCTCTGCATCTGATAACATGTGGTTGGTCATAGTTATAATTAGTATTTGCCTAAGAAGATAAACATAATTAGTGATGAGAGATTAAGTTTAACAGAACATTAACCAGGACTCTTGAGGAGTCTTTAGGCTGATGTTTTTGTTCTTGGTAGTGATGGTTCAAATGAAGACTCTTCAGCGAGTGGTGAGAAACTTGTGACAAGGGCTGACTGTGATCAGAATGTGGCTCTGAGACTCTGTAGATGTGGGGATGTTGTGGGAGATTAGAGTAGGAGAACATTAGTCTGTAAGGGTGATTGTCAAAAGCCAATAGTTTAGTCACTGATCAATGTATAGCTGGCAATGATGACTTTTATTGGGTGAGATAGGATAAAACCTGATATAGCGACAAGGAGGGTAGTCTTAAAGGGTGCGAAGGAAGCACTTATGGAACATGGGATAAGTAGGCGGGAGAGGTAATATGGGCTGAGCCATGAATATGTAATGACGGCAAAGCATATAGACTGATGCAAATGACTCAATGGCAGTTTACTAGAGCTGCTGTTATCGTAGTATGGACCGAGGAGGAGGGATTTTGGAATGACAGAACGATTACTGTATTTTGTGAGTCTTGAGGTATGACAGTAATGGAACTGACATGGTGGTATCTGCTGATGTGCAAGAAGTAGGCATCGGGTATCGCTGATGGTAAATGCCAGTACATACTATGCATGAAACAGGAACAGAGCTAAGCAACTAGGAGGGGCAGGAGAGAGGCCAAGGTGACTGGCATACCTGGAGGCAGATGAAGAAATGCGGTGAACAGCAGCTGGACACAAGACTAACCTCACAGCAATGTAGCATGGTCAGGGCAAGCCCTAGTATTTATGTAATTTGGGAGAGTTACATCGCTTACCACAAGTTCAGGTTAAATATATACAGTGCCTTGCAAAAGTATTAACTCCCCTTGACTTTTTACCTATTTTGTTACATTACAGCCTTAAGTTAAATGTTTTTTAATCTGAATTTTATGTGATGGATCAGAACACGATAGTCTACGTCGGTGAAGTGAAATGAGAAATATATACATAAAACTATTTTTTTAGAAATAGAAACCAGAAAATTGGTATGTGCGTATGTATTCACCCCTTTGTTATGAAGACCATAAAAAGCTCTGGTGCAACCAATTACCTTCAGAAGTCACATAATAAGTGAAAGGATGTCCACCTGTGTGCAATCTAAGTGTCACATGATCTGTCATTACATATACACACCTTTTTTGAAAGGCCCCAGAGGCTGCAACACCTAAGCAAGATGCACCACTAACCAAACACTGCCATGAAGACCAAGGAAAACTCCAAACAAGTAAGGGACAATGTTGTTAAGAAGTACAAGTCAGGGTTAGGTTATAAAAAAAATCTAATTCTTTGATGATCCCCAGGAGCACTGGATTATCTGTACATAGGACAACAATAAGCCTTACACTCCATTTTCTGTGGCAAAGTGGCCAGAAAAAAGCCATTACTTTCAGCAAAAAAACAAAATGGCACGTTTTAAGTTTGCAAAAAGGCATGTGGAAGACTCCCAAAATGGATGAAGGAAGGTGCTTTGGTCTGATGAGACTAAAAATAAACTTTTCGGCTATCAAAGAAAACGCTATGACTGGAGCAAACCCAACACATCACATCACCCAAAGAACAACATCCCCACAGTGAAACATGGAGGTGGCAGCATCATGCTGTGGGGATGTTTTTCAGCAGCTGGGACTGAGAAACTGGTCAGAGTTGAGGGAAAGATGGTGCTAAATACAGGGATAATCTTGAGCACCTGTGTCACTCTGTGCGTGATTTGAGGCAAACACACTGCTAAAGCAACACTTGAGTGGTTTAAGGGGAAACATGTAAATGTGTTGGAATGGCCTAATCAAAGACCAGACCTCAATCCAAAAGGAAATCTGTGGTCAGACTTAAAGATTGCTGTTCACAAGTGCAAACCATCCAACTTGAAGGAGCTGGAGCAGTTTTGCACGGAGGAATGGGCAAAAATCCCATTGGTAAGATGTGGCAAGCTCATAGAGACCCATCTAAAGTGATTTGGAGCTATGATTGCCGCAAAAGGTGGATCTACAAAGTATTGACTTTAGGGGGGTGAATAGTTATGCACATTCATTTTTTCTGTTATTTTGTCCTATTTGTTTGTCCTATCTTCAAAGTTGTGGGCATGTACTGTAAATTAAATGATGCAAATCCTCACACAATCCATGTTAATTCCAGGTATTTTTTATTTCAGATACTCTCCTGCATAAAATAAAAAAGCCAAGTGGTGTTCAAGGTCCCCCCCCCTACTTTACAATAAAGATAAGTGTGGTCTTTTAAGACAAAAACATCCAGTATCACTCATATATTGGGTATATATACTAAAAATGACTGATTGTCCTACAAAAATATTGTGATACACAAACATGAAATACATGATAAAAATGTGGGACTAAAGGGTCCCTTTAATTCACTATACCGCCTTTGTGATTCTGGTTAGTTGGTTGCTTAAAGTGCCACTTAATTCAGCACAGTTTGGACCACGTCACATTAAAGATCTTCTAAAAGCATGTTGAGATACTTTGATTTTTTTTTAAATACTTGCATTTTTCACTGAGAATTCAATAAGTCTTAGTTTACATGAGTCACTGACTGCCCCCTTCCAGACATATGCTACAGCTCAGCGTAGGGTCATACCACATCAAATCAACTAAAATAATAAGGGTTTCGTCACCCTCCGTCTCGGATTTTGATGAAACTTGGTGTACACACTTCCCTTATAGTTGAAAGAAACCCCCTTATTTTTTCGCCTCTATCTCAAACAATTTTAATTTTATAGCACTTCAAAGTTTCATTGAATCTGCGTTGTCTGTTCCTCTTGAGATCCTCAGCACAAGATGCCCTTGCGCACATTTTATTTTTTTTCTCCATAACCAATAATCAGAACTCATAGAAAAAAATTAAAGAAACAAAGTTGTTCATATTAAAATGTAATATAATATTGGTAATTATAGTTTTTTTTTTAAAGTGCTTACTTGTTTTAATTTTGGAATATTTGATTTTGAAGTTATGAAAATTGGCTATCGGGAATAAAAAAAGAATTTACAGTCAGTAGAACATTAAATGCTGACATTTAAACAAGACCTAGCAAGAAAAATATTACAAAAAAAATGAAAATTGAGTATTATATACTAGGAAATTGCCCATCAAAAATGACGGGAATAAAATTGTTAGCCAGGCAATGCTGTTTGCCACACAATGTTAGGCTTTTGCTCCTCTGAGCACCTTCGGCGCTAATTGTGAGCCTCTTCCCCTGTGTACTTCAACGTTCCTGCTTTGCAGCCACTCTTGCTCGCGGTGCTCCTTGCGAGCCTTTCCTCGCGCCTACTGTACGGGATGCTCATTGCACGGTTCACTAACCTGCAAGTTTTGTGCTTGGGAATGGCATGTGTCCCTTCCCTGTTTGTTTCTCCTCTGTGTGTCTGCTAATTTTTAATGCTTTTGTAAAATGTCTTCACCCAAATGGACCTTCACTATCATTCTGCTGGCCTAGCCGTGACGATTCTTGCGCAATACCATTTCCTCATATGCTTGGTATTGTACAATCCCCACAGACAATAACTGGTAGAAGATACTTCTTTCCCAACAAGTGTTTGGTGTTGATGGAAGAAACAATGGAAAACTTACAGGTGGTACTGAGGCTACAGCAAAGAAACTGAGGACCATTAAACTTGTAAGGTAATCAGCCATGATAATAGTATATTCTGGTAATTGTTTACTTTAGTTTAATTGTTGTCCTCATTGTTATGAACGTATCTGCTGTCATAAAACTGCCTTGTTGTGAATTACACCTAAATATATTTAACATAAATGTTAAAAAGTCTCCATGCATCTAATATTTCAAGATGGCACGCAAACATCAAACTTTTTGTTTTCTTCTGTAAGATAGACATAATTTAAAATTATTCTGTTTTTCTTGCTAGGTCTTATTACCTTACTTGTCAGCATGTAAACCCCAATTTTTTTTTCTATTAATTTCACTAAAAACAAGTCTGCACTTTTAAGAAAACTATAATAATCAATATTATGTTACATTTTAAGATGAACAACTTTGTTTCATTATACGATGCCCAAAACACGTACAATTTTCGTTATAAGGAATAAAAAAACATAAATGTCATTCTTTGTCAAGAAAGAGCATGTCTTTGCAATAATTTTCAACATCAAAACATTTTGGTTCCATCGTGCCCACATGCTGGAAATTCAGGTTTTCGAAACCTAGTGTTTCCACCAAAAAAACTCTGCTACAAGTACATTTATACATTTTTTTAGGTATTTATAAAATCTTTTGAGTGCTTTTTTCTCTGAAACCCTCATCATTTTATTGAGCTCTGTGTAAAATGTATAAGATCCGATCATTGGTTATGGAAAAAAAAAAAAAAAATGTACGCAAGGGCATCTTGTGCCGAGGATCTCAAGAGGAACAGACAACGCAGATTTAATGAAACTTGAAAGTGCTATAAAATGAAAACCGTTTCAGATAGAGGGGGAAAAATGAAGGAGGTTTCTTTCACCATAAGGGAAGGGTGTACACCAAGTTTCATCAAAATCCAAGATGGAGGGTGACATGACCTCGTTGAATTGTCATGGAGTGACCCTGTAGTGGTATAATCCTTCATAACCTCACCTCATTTGGTGCTTGGCATGCTGGAATTACCTAAAAAGGTCAGTTTTTAGTTAACTTTTGAGTGCATTCCTGAGTTCAGGGAACAGTGCTATCAATCAGAGAGCAGAGACGAGCGATGTGGCCAATGTTATTAATCATGAATCAGTCAGTTGGAAGAACGGACCGTGTTTGTAAACAGATATAAAACTTTTGATTTAGTTAATGTTATTAGTGTAATTAAAAACAATAGATCATTTTATCATACAACCTTCTGCTCTTTCACACCATGAAGAACACTCCCAGTGAGGTAAACAGCCCTTTAGGTCCATGGAAAGATGAATGCCACTTTTATTTTGGCACTAGGTCCTTACAAATCACATGACCAGATTTTTCTGGCCTCCAGAAAACCACTCATTTTAATTGGTCATTCTCACAGTGTAGCTGTGACTGTTGTCAAATTCCAGATTATTACAAAAACATTATATTTTATAGGATTTTGCACTTTAAAAACATAATTAGGACTTGTTACACCGAAAACCATGCTGCATAATGTAATATGGTGTTGTTCAATCCTTCAGTCGTGTCCGACTCTCAGTAACCATTTGGACGCAGGATGCCAGGCACATCTGTCTGTGTTTCTGGTTGTGTTCCATATGGTTTACATGGCAAATATACTGGAGTTGCTAGTTCCTTTAGTGGACTTCTCTGCTATGAACTGCCCATCTTGGTTGACACTACATGGTATAGCTCACAGCTTAATTGAAGTACACAAGCTTCTTCACCATGACAAGGTAGTGATCCAGACGGAAATAATGTAATATACACAGGTTTTGGATATATTTTTAATCAAAAGGCCAAAACGGGTATGACATTTAACTGTAACGGACCAGATATTGAGCCGGATAATAATGGGATTGCCAATTGGCTTATTAGGGAAAAAATCCTTCTTGACCTCAAACACTGGTAATGTTGTTTTAGGATTTTCAGTTTGCCTTGATCTGGCTCAATTCACAAACCACACAATTTTAGTATCTGAAAATATCTATAAAAGTGGTAAACTTGATGGACCACAATTACTAGATTACGAAAAGCAGTTACCAAGAAAAACAAATTAAGAGTATTGTTGGGTAATATATTAAATCTGGTCTCATCTAAATAAACATATCCAAAATCCATCACTATCTTACAGAAGATTCTCTCATCATATCTCACCTCAACTATTGGCAACTCTCTACGTGCTGGCCTCCCCATCCGTCTATCCCTACTCCAATGCATAATTAATTCATCCACTAGACTCATATTCCATACGCAACGTTCAGTGTCTGCAGCACCTCTTGGTCAGTCACCCCACTGGCTTCCCATAGCATCCAGAATACAATTTAAAATTACAAAACCATCAACAACAATGCACTCTAAAAACATTGTTCTCTCCTCCCCTCTTATGGCATCCTCTCACTACCACGGTAAGGGTCTTTCTTGCGCTGTCCCTATTCTCTGGAACTCCTTACCTTGCTCCACTAGGCTATCCTTATGACACCTTATTAAAAACACATCTGTTCAAAGAAGCTGATCACCTTCAGCCTTATGCACAACACATCTATCACTCCCCTGTAGCACATCCTAATTTTATAGATGGTAAGGGCCATATTCTATGAGCTGCTTGCAAATGACTTGAACTCATAAAAAAAAAAAACACCCCAAGCTAATTTATAAATGTTTATATGCATTCTATTGACTTGAGAATGAATTAGTGCCAATTAGGAATATTTGCCGAATATGTAGCAATATTAAGAGCGATTTTGAGGGTGTATACATTTTGAATTGGGCAATAGGATAGGCCCTAAGTTTGCAAGTTTTCAATCTTGTAAAATGCTTTTGTTTTTTTACTTGTTCAGAGCTACAGAATATGTTGGCATGTTACAAATAAAGATAATAATAATATTGCATTTGAATGTAAAATTATGCACTAATGATGTTCAACATATGTTGGAGTCAGGCATGTTGGAGACTTGGCAAGGACGCGGCCTGAAAAGCTACTAATCGGGAGCCCACAGCAGTAAGGTACATAGAAGCGGTCATGGTCAGATCACACCAGATAGTGACTCCAATGTTTTTTCTACAGCAGGGTTGAAAACATATTTTCGACTGTAAAAAGCAAATATTTGTTAATATATTTACTGTTAAAATGAACACCTTGCTTGGATGTATCTAATAATAAATCTCCACTGTAGTGATTTATTAAAGATAATATTACAAAATACTTTAAGTTCAGTTTGTAAAGTAAATAAAATACATTTCCCTGTACTCTCTCTCTATGTTGAAGGGGTCAGACAGCATGATGGGCAGTGACTACATCTTTAGATGCACTGCAGCCCAGGTACTTATCCCAAATTGGTTGCAATATTGATTAATCACCCTGCAGTTCAAGTACTTTACAGGTGCAACCACAAGCATGACAGATTTCTACCTGCCCCCTTCTCTAAGACACCTCTATGGGACCAGTGTGGTCAATTTATTTCTACATATGGGGAATTACAATGTTCTCCTAATTTGAAGAACAAGAATTAATATTGTACCAAAGTTTAAGATAAGTGACCTATACTTAGATATGATGTGCAAAACTAAGGAAGGAAGGAAAAATATTGACTGCCTTTTAATCATCTTGATAGCCCTACGGTGGTTGGTACCACCAGAAAATAGCTCTACAATATGTAAATTGTCCGGAAAAAAAAACATAGGACACACAATTTCTTCCTTTATTTGTAATGTTATCTTACATTGAGACATGCCATCATAAGATGCAACCTATTACACAATCTTTACAGACCATCACAATGAATTACATGGTTAGAGAATGAACCTACAGACTTTTAGATGAGCAGCTGCACTGTTAAACTTTTCAAGGAACGTTTACATGACATAATGTAGAATATGTGATTTCTTGAAAAGTAACACGTCTCATGTCAGGTCACATACATATTTCAGAGAGGCAGGAGCAGTGAGCTAGATATCCAATGGCATGAACAGTCAGTCTATGGGTGAGTACAGCTGGCTATGAGAAAGTACACCATTGCACAAAGTAATGTGATTAACTCAATACAAGAAAATGATTGTCAACAGGTTGCCGTTATGAGTCGTTCAGTCTGTGATGTCCTGGACTGACATCTTTGTTCCCTTTTACGTGGATACAGCCAGGTTTGGGCGACACTATTCACTTCATAGTAAGCAATTTGTCTCCAGGTATTGTTAAAAAACAAAACAAATTAAAACTTAAAAGGGAGCCTCTTGCCCACTTACTGTTTTCAAATATATAAAAAAACAAGAATGAGGTCCTTGATCACTTCCAACGGTGGTGGTGGCAACAATGCAGGCAGTCCCTGGGTTACAGACCAACCAAACTTAAGAAGAATTGTTTTTATGTTCTGTTTGCCTGAATTAAAAGAGCACAATGATTTATGTAGCTTAGTATTATTACACCATTATTATTTCCAAATGAGCCATTCTAGCATTATTACTATTATTCATCATAAACCGGACTTCTACAAAATCCGACTTAAGAACGTTCTCAGGGGCATATCACGTCCCTAACCCAAGGACCGACTGTACTTTGTGTCCGATCACTTGCCACACAAGTAACATCATTGGTCTTGGCTGTTGTGCGCCATCTGTGATGTATCCAAACGGATAGATTTTATGCTACATTTTGAAATTATTCTTATTTAAGTGTTTTCTGGTTGAACACAAAACTATTCCAGCAGTTTACCTTGTTATACACTGAAGAAAACATAATTCTTTCAATGTCAAATTAACATTTTGCAGGCAGCTATATTAGGTTAAAATTAATTTGTATTTGATTGCTTTGCATAATGTGAGTAGCGGCCGTCCCTCCAGTCGTGAGTAGGTACAGCAGGGCGTCCACATGGAAAAGCTGTATTTGAGGCCCCAGATTGTTATTTCCAGTCCTTGATACAGTTTATCACTATCCATAATCCTCATATTTTTACTTCCTACTAGAACACCGATAAACATAATAACTATATTATAAATGTGTCAAACACTGTAATAAAATGTGTACCATGAAGTGTGAAGAAGCTTGCCCATTTAAGGGGATATGTAAGGTTTCTGGATTTCACTAGGAATATAATATGCCTATCTATTTACTTTAATGTACTTTATTTTATTAAAACCTCTTTTTTTGCCTAAAAACATATAATTTGTACCGGGTTGGGTCTGTCCTCTGCAGTTTGTGAATACACAGACCTATAAAATAAAGTACATAAAAATAAATACAAACATATTTCATGGGAACTCCAGAAACTTTTCATTTTCTTATCCCTGTAATAAGAGATGCACAGGAATTCAAGGTACACCTAATATTCGGCCACAACAGTTAGGAGTCTTGTTTAATAAATTACCTGACATGTTTTAAATTTGTAATTTTGTTTTAAAAAACACCATTAAAACTGGATATATCCTCTCTTTCGTTCTCTGTGCTATGCAGTATTTGGCAATAGATGTGAAGGGTTCTTAAATGAAAGGTAAAAGGTTTCCTCCTTTTTGTTAAATTATATAATAAACATAATAAAATAACCACCAACTAGCATATCATTCCATTCAAGGAAAAGGCAGAAGATCTCAGGGATTAATAAAGGAATACTGCAATCCAAAAGGCAACTATTCTTTTGAATGGGCAAAGTAAAATCACAACACAGTCTTAATTATGTTTAAAGTACCACCATACAATGAAAAATCAGTTAGTATCACCGCTGTCTGTACCTGATACAGCTTAAAAAAAATAAAATAAAAAAATATGAATGACAGTTTGTAGAGTGATTAAAGAAAATAAAAATCAAATTCTTACAGCACAATTTTTTTATGCAAATTGAATAGCTTTTGTAATTTTTACACTTGTAATGTTTTTATTTTGGTTAACTGGACAGTCCTATAGACTACCATTCAACTCTAAAGTGAGCATCTCAATAGCAGCGAACAATGGATACATATACAAGAATAGTTCATTCAAATAAACCATTTACTATAATAATAATAAAAAATAAAAAAAAGGCAGATTTTTGGGCGGAACATTTTTGCGGGGTATTGCCTACAAGACTTTAGTTCTTCTTTTGGTGACATCACATCCATTAGTTTTATATTTCAGAACAGGGCTAATAAAATGAATGTATCTCCAGGTCAGACATGGCAGAGACCTAGCAGCAGCATCCAACCGGATAACCACATTTTACAAACCCATGCTGTTCACCTAGTCAATTTTCTCCATATCAATAATTAAACTTTTTCTTAAATCATTGGAATATATTATGAGCCTTCAAAAACATTCTCTACAGAAACATTTTTTTTTGTTAAGGACAGCTATGGCTGATCAATAAAGACAAAAAAACAAAAAACTACTCAATCTATAGAGAACTTTTCTGAAGAAATAACAGATTGTTTTCTTTTTTTTTTTTAAACCGCACTCCAGGAATTAAAGCCTATTGCATGCTTTTGAAACTGTCTGCATTAAAGGCACATACAAGTAGTGTATGCAAACCTTAATAAACATTAAACTCACCCTAATGTTTCCTAGATCTCTTTAATTTGCAAGCAGCAGTTTTTGTGAGCCAACACTCCTGAAAATCCCTGCTAAAATTAGCATAAATTTCATAGTTTGTTTTGGGTAATCACAGGCAGCTATACATTTTAATACAATGTAACAGTCAATGATGGCAGTTTGTACAGGAAGGACTCATGGGATGTGTAGTCCCCCTGTAGTAGGACGTAGGAGGAATCAGACCGAGATCTCTGCATTGAGCTGCTGCTGGCTTGAAGATTAGTAAAGGTTTAAAATCCAAATTTGAATGCATTGTTTCTATTGGTAGGTACACTGCGCCTATAGAGGCAGCTCTGGGGGTGTGGAAACAAGTTTTATTTTTAAATAAAATAATGTGTGTGCGTACAGAATGACTCAATGTAATGTGCGTTACTGAAACTAGCATTGAGCGTGAGATTAAGTTGCCCGGTTCTTACCTTTTTTAAATATGCCTTTCGTAAAATCACAATGTGATCCTTACACCAATTAAGCTACCATGGAGCTACAGCTACCAGAAGCTCTGACCTACCTCTTGGTGGACCAATTGAAAGATTAGGGTCTTTGAGCACTACAATGATTCCACTAGAAAGAAGATTAGGGTCTTTGAGAACTATGATTCTTCTGTGTGCACATGCTATATTTGAATATGTCACACAGCATTACAGTTAAACAAAACACAGAATGTATGCACTTGTTATGTACTTTTCTCGATTTTTAATTTTGCGTCACTTTTTCGTTATTTCACTTTTTTCTTTGAATAACTGAATGAAGCACCGACCAAAGTTTGGAAATCTCTGCAAAATCTAGTTTTGTTTCACACACCTTTCTGAACAGTGAAAAACAATATACATGAAGAGGAGTTTAGAATCCAACTCAAAATTATTTTTAATTGATAAACATACATTTATATGTTATCTTGTAATCAACAATTATGTTAAATTACAAAAGTACATTTTTAAAGGAGCATTATATGGTTTAAAGATACCACAGGCTACTTCGCCTTTTATTAATTGTTTTTAGCTGGAACACACAACGTTCTGGAAGATCGACATCATTTTCTTAATAGTACCTTGGCTTGAAAGGTATGATGGTGACATATCTGCAAAACTGAACTAATCAAAGTTTTCTTATGTTGGTCACAGAGTGAAGAAAGCCCTTGTTTGACGCTTCACATGGGAGTCTGACAATATATTCTATACCACAAGAATGACAGAAAAAGCAAAAACTGTACAAAAGGCAAAAGTAGAATAACAAAAAAATATTTTACTAAAACATAAGATTTACAGATTTTCAAGACAAGCCATACAAAATGGTCACAAGCTTTGGATGGTCTAACACTTGAATAGATTAATGAAAGGGATGGGTGGCTCGTTTTCCAAATATATTTTCTGATGTTCCCGTTCTTTTTTTCAAAATCAAGCTTATCTATCTACTTTGTCTAAGGTAGTTGACTATAGGGCATATAAACTAAAGTGCAGATTAGCTGCTTTCAAACAACGCAATTAGGATAACAATAAAAGGGGTGCGACAAGCCCATAAATTTAAAAAGAAAAAAAAAGAAAACATTTATACTGCAACTAACCTATACTACCTTCATTCACAGTTCTTATTCATGATGGGGGGAAAAAAATGGAGATAGAGAGGTTTTGCCACCCCTTTTGTAACATGCTGAGTGATAAGTTTATAGCCTCTGCTCATGCGATACAACAGTGAATTAGGACAAGACATGAGATTTGCTAATGTGCATTTAATCACCAAAGACTGACCATGTCTGGGCTTTTTTTTTTTACTCTGTATTTTTTTATTATTATTTTTAAGACTGTGTCCATTAAATGCAAACAAAAAAAGGAAGAGGTCTTGGCAGAACAGGAGAAGTGATGCACGCTTGAAGATCAAGGTGAATTTAAACATTATTCGTAGCATATAGCCTAGTCCATGCTCTGGCTGCAAGAAAAGACAGAAGTATGTTACTGATAAATATATTCGTAATTGGTTACTTATGCAAGGTCAACAAAAACATTGTAAATACCAGGGGTGGGCAACTTCGGTCCTGGAGGGCCACACACAAGCCTGGATTTGATGATATCCTTTCTGAGCACAGGTGAGTTAATCAAGATAACTTAAGAAGCGATTGAAACCCCTGTGTGCAGAAGGGATATCGTCATATCCAGGCATGTGTGTGGCCCTCCAGAACCGAACTTGCCCACCCCTGTGTAATACTTATACCTGGCCATTTCTGTATCAAGATTACCAAATAACACTCTTTGTGTTTAACATGTTTTTTATATATGCATAGTCTATTAAAAGTCTACTCTGGGTAAGCATGTTAAAAGCTCATGAAAATATTTTTTTCTTCGTTCATCAGAAAATACAAAATCCCCCCCCCCCCCCCCCCATTTTCAAAAGAAGGTCTCAGAGCAGAATAAATAAATGATTGAGTGCCCTGTAGTGGACTGTACCTGTCATAATATAGCTGCATGAGACATACTTGCTTGCTAATGAAAGCTGCAGATTCCAATATTACAGATTACACTTTTTTTTGTTTGTTTCAATTAAGTTTTTCTTGTCTAACCTAACAAGGCTAAAGCCTTTTTTTGAAGAAAACTTAAGCAAAAAAATATGGATCTTGCATGTTTCACCAGTGCAAGGCTGGTCGGAGTTACACCCCTCCCAGTGCTCAGTCAGAGTCTCTGTCCACTTAAGGTGGATAACTATAATTACAGTTCCAACAATTATATACAAGCAGAGTGTTATAGGAGATCAGAATGGGGTACCTACCCCCCCCCCCACCCACCCACTGGGTCCCCCATTCTAATTTCCTCCCCCCTTCGCCCGCGTCCCCCATTGCTCCCCCCTCCCTCCCCAGCCATTCCGATCTCCCTCCCTCCCCAGCCATTCCGATCTCCCTCCCTCCCCAGCCATTCCGATCTCCCTCCCCCCAGGTTCCCCATTCTAATCTCCTATAACACTCTGCTTGTATATCATTGTTGGAACTGTAACTATAGTAATCCACCTTAAGGGGACAGACTCTGACTGGGAGGGGTGTAACTACGACCAGCCAAGCGCTGGTGAAACACGCAAGATCCAAAAATTCTACCTTATAGAAAGAAAAGCGTTCTTCACAGCAAGGGTGGTTAAACTGTGGAAATCTCTACTAAAGGAGATGGTGACAACGCTTACGATAGATAACTTTAAAAAGGGACTCTATTCCATGTCTGTTTAAAATTCCATTTTTAAGTAATGTGACCCCAGCAGTCACAACACACATACCCGGAGAGTTAACCTACTCCAGCCCTGCATGCTTTAACTGTAGATAAGGGAACGGAGTAGAACAAACTCTGGAGACTGCAGTGTAGGGCCCAGGATTTGTTTTTAATCAACGTGGCGACCTTGAGCCTGGCATTTGTTGATCCTTGGTTTAAAAGTGAGCAGTAACATAGAAACTGCCCATGTGGGCTGGAAAAATACTAATGACTCACAATAAAATCTTGGCTTGGGAAAAATATATTGTATGTGAAAGTTTTATAAAAAAAGTAAGTTATCGGAGGCCTTTCTGAATTAAATATTGCAATACATGTTTGCTAGTGAAAGGGATTAATATGTCAGTTTTTTATTAGCAGTCACTTTGTATAATGTATTTGTTAACTACTGATGTTTCATATGAATGTAATTGAACCAAAAAATGCTATAATGTGTGAAATACATAATATTTTGTGTTACAATACCTGTTTCTATGGCTTGGGCTTCGTTTGTCTTCCACTGCTCTGCTACATCATTTGCTAATGGATCATCTGGATTGGGAGCACTTAACAAAGCCTGGATTGATAGAAGCACTGTACGGATCTGCAGAGCTGGTGACCATTTATCTACAGAGACAGTGGGTAAAAAGTGCATTAAATAGAAGAGCCTCTGTTGTCTCACTGAGGCAATGCAATAACGGTGTGCAGAACTGGCACATTTCCAGTATTACTACTTACAAGAATAGTAAATGAACACTAAACACACATTATGTACAATTAATTTACAGTAAACAAGAAAAAATATGATTTATTAATAAGTTTACAACTGGTACGCCCACTGTGTTAGGTTCTGCTAGTGACTTCTATACAGTGTCCTCCATTATAGTGCTGAATTCACAGCTGGCCCAATGGAAAGGCAGAAACCTCAAGTGAAATATAAGGCTATTAAAAAGGATAAAATGACTAACAGCAGAAATTCTTTGTACAATCCTCGCCATGCTGGTGTGATATTCTCCAATCCCATATAGAGCCGCTATGCCACAAATCAGAGATAGAAAAACTCTGAAATCACAAGAAACTCAAACTTTGATTTTGTTCCTTTTAAAATTTAAAAGTTAAAATTAACCCTATAAAAAAAGGTCAACACTTCAAGATTACTTTTTAGGAAGCATTTCAAAAAGTGAAAAAAGATATAATTATATATATATATATATATATATATATATATATATATATATATATATATATATATATAACTTTATAACACACTGGGAGAGGGTGAAGTGTAAGTTGCTTGTGAGGAACCATGAATACTACATTTAGCCACTGACAGGCAGCTCAGAGAAACACCACCAATGCCTTAGACACCTGTAAGTATTTAAAATATGCAGACTTGGTAATGTATTTGATTTTTAAAAGCCAAGCAGATCCCAAAGCAATTTATTTTGCAAAAGTTATGCATGTTTTGATGTCTTGTTGTAACTTCCAATAAAACCTCAGTGTGAAGGATATCCCAAAGACAACATCACTCCCTCTACCACCAGGGTGTATGCATTGCTATTTGCTTGTAGATAAATCAATCACATATATAGTTGTGAGCATGCGAGTTGATGCTAATGCTTGCAGGCTCGCGCAGCGACCCGCGGGCCTCAGTTACTGGCATGGAGCGCCGCCAGCAACTGCGACCCTCGCAAACTTCATGTCGCAACCCAAATAGCACGACACACACATTACGACACTCGCAAACAACATACGATACACGTTCACACACATTACGGCCTCGCAACACTCAGACGCAACTCGCGAACATTACAAAATTAAAAACACAATACATACACACAGCACATACATAAAAACCTTACCTACAGAAACAGGGAGCATCCAGGACCTCAAAAATGCAACTTACACCTTTATTTCACTCAAAATAAAAGAGTTTGCACAATAAAAACTTTGATAAGCGAGAGAAAAAATGGCCGTCGAACAAAACGAAAACAAGGCTACCCACGCAAACACCATACGAGACACGTTACCACACATTACGACTTTGCAAACATCGGACGCAACACGCCGACATACAAACATTTCAAACACAATAAATACACTCAACACACACATAAAAAAATTACCTACAGCAAGAGGAACCATCCAGCACCTCAAAAAACCAAGTTACACCTTCATTTCAATAAAAAATAAAACACTTTAGACACTAATGAAAAATGGCCGACGAAAAAAACGAAAACGAGGCTACAGCACTCTCAACACGTAAAACACCACAACACACTCGCAAAACAACACACGAAACTCGAAAAACACCACGAAGCACCGACGGATAATCCGCAAAGACGCATAACACAGATAACCCGCCATTTTACGCCAATGCGGAAGTACACCACTACGCCAACGGTTTCGTCTCGCGCACGCACACTGTTAGACTGCACACATTCATCACGCTTACACAGCAGCTCCACACCACTAATGCTGCAGCAACATGAAAACAGATTGTCAGCTCTTCAACACAATGCTTCAAAATAGGTAAACTATATTCATTTATTAATATATTATATTATATATATTTAGTATTACACACCAATCAGCATTAGCTACCTTACGATTTGATTGCCGTCATTTTTTGACGGGCAATTCGCTAGTCACATATAAAAGTTGGCAAACTGCAAGCCTTCAGAAAACTGAGGGACTCCGTTTTGGCCGCATTTGCGGAGGTGGAGGCTCCAACGCCCGCTGCAATGAGCCGAAAGCTCATGGTAGGCCGCAAATGCGGACCTCGTAAAGAAAGTGTCTCATTTGCGGAGGTGGAGGCTCTACGGCACCTCACTCGCGGTTGAAAAGAACCCAGAAAAGCGTGACTTTGAAAAAAAACAAAAAAACAACCACCCCGCAGGAAAAAAAAAAGATATATACGACCCACAGGACACAAACATACGAAGTTAACGGCTAAAACGCATACATCACAAAACAACAAAAACACTTAAAAATAAAAACAAAACATAACAAAAACATCACACACAGCACGGGGGGGACCGCCATGACGTCTGGGGGTGTGGTTTCACTCGAATTAAAGTTGAATTTAAGGAGTTTCGCCGCATAAAAAAATCGGCTAAACGAGAAAAAAAATGGCGCCCGAAAACAAAATGAAAACGAGGCTACACGACCCGAAGAGCAGAAAACACAGACAACGATGTACGACTTTTACAAACAAAAATTGCTACCCGCGGAGCTTAGAAAAAAAATAGGAGGTTGCAAAAATACAAAGTTAACTGTTGAACCACGCACACAAACACCAAAAGCACAACAAAAAAATACCACATAAAACAAACATCACACACAGCACGGGGGACAGCCAGGAGTCAGCTTACACGCATTTTTAAGTCGCATTTAAGAAGCTTTGCCACTTGAAAATCAGCTAAGCGAGAAGAAAAATGGCGGATAAAAAAAATGAAAACAAGGCTTAAGGACACAGAGCCGCGAAAATCTCTGCCAGGCACGCACGTGTTAGCCAGGAACGTAGCACATAGAAAATATACCATTACAACGGACTGAAAATGCTTGCGAGCCAAGTAACACATAGAAGAAAAAAAAAGACGCCATTTTACAACACTTACTTAAAACTCATAACATTAGGATTCTAAAATGCAGCTTTACCCGCCTAAACAAATGGTTTGGCCTCGCGCACGCAGCCTATTTACACTGCACACTTGCCACATTGCTGACACTTTCTCCTCACATGATCAATCCTCCAACTGTACATTTTCAGATGCAGGAAAATCCAAATAGATTGTTAGCTCTTCAGGATATTGATTGCTGCATATTAACTATAAATGGGTAAAGTATATTCATTTATTAATTCATATTACTTTATTAATTCACTGTACTCACATTTTTTTGCCATTTTACACTGTACTTTTATATCTGTCATCGCGATGACCGCCAAAGGTGATTGTCGCAAAGCCGGACAATTGAAGTATACGAGGCGATAGGATCACAATGAGCACCAAAGGTGCTCCTTGTGAGCATTGTGATGAGCGCCAAACGTGCTCAGCGCGGGGCTCTCAATGAGCGCCGAAGGTCCACAGAGGAGCAAAAGTCTTACATTGTGTAGCAAATGGCATTGCCATGGCTTAAAATGTTATTGCCCCGGGCAAGTCGCTAGTTAAATTAATACAAATGAAAAAAGAAAGTAACACAATTCTGCTGTCTTATAAAGTTTCACTACTATCCTGACAATGAAATGACAGACTGAACCCAACAGAGGAAATGTGAGCATGTACATAGGCAAACATTTTCAGGGTAAAAGCAATAAAGTATTATTAAAAATAACTCATTTTTATAGTAAAACATTATATTACAAGAATGAACACTTACTCTACATCATCTCAGGTTTGCACCTATTTTGTAAGGGAAGGAGTAACATAATTATTAGCCTACAAGGACTAATATATATTATAATATATTACAAGGACTACATATATATTGTTAGAGCAGAGGTTGACAAATATATCTGAAATTCAGGAGCCTGTCAATTTATAAAGAGCCAGCCAGGAATATGTGCAAATTAATTAGCATGTTAGGAACCAGAATGAAATATTTAAGAGTAGCAGGTACCTGCACGCATTTGATAGATTCATTATCCAGATAATCTTAAAATTATGGGAGAAGTGGGAAATATTTGGGAAGGAATATTCCAGACACAAAATGCAAAGGAATCTGGGTTGCATACGTTGTAGCTATCTCAAATCAATATTTACAATGTTAAATAGCCACTGTAATAGTCCACCATGCATAATTTTTTAAATGACACAAAAAGGACCCAGTTATCTCAGAAATTAAAAGTACACATATAAATAGGCAGCTTTTTTTAACATACTGTGTGGAAGTGCAAGACAGTCAAGCCTGAAATGTAGGCATAAATTACCTGAAAAGATGCCCAATCCTGGGCTAACTATCTGGAGGTAGATTGTTTTACCAGCAGGTTGATAATCTGAAGCTCCTCCATTATTTTCCTCAAACTGTTTCACAGATCAACAGGTTGCAACAGTTTGGAAAAATGAGAGGAGCACCACCCTTCTAAAGCTGGAGAGCAAGCCAGATATTTTATTGTGAGTTTTATTCACCAAATGATCAACTGTTTAAATCACTGTGTATACTAAGGGCCTCATTCTATTAGCGGCCGCAGCCGTTGCGGGGCCGCAAGGACCGGCCGCAAGCTATTCGGCTATTCTACTCCCTTACGGCCGGGGGCTCCGGCTGCTCGCGCCAGAGGAAAGCCTTTGATCTAAAACGGCCGCAAGAGTTTCGGCCGTAAGAAATCCCTTTTTGCAATTCAATTGCTCCGGGAAACATCTCTGCAAGGCTAAAAACGAGCCGCTGCTTACTTGCAGCAAAAAGGTCCCGCTAGCACCAATTAAGCACATAAAATAGCTCAAATAAAGCCATCCTGTACTTTGAGAAGACTATAAAGGGATATTAGGTGTTAGAAAAAATAGCACATAATTATCCTATACTCAAATCCGTAAAATATTTTATTTTTAATATCCGTAAAATATACATGTAAAAAGTCCAGAGTGCTTGGAGCACCTCAGACACACCCACGCCGCAGCCGGAAAATAAACAGTTAATTTGAACTTGGGTTTGGGCTGATGTGCAAGCTTGAGAGTGGGTTCCTTTTAATCCTCATGTCCCCCAATATGATCCCTAGCATTTACAGAGCTGTACAGTGTAGCTTACGGCCGGTTCCAAGATATGCGGCCGGCCGTAAAAGGAGATCCTTGCGGGGCCGTATAATAGAATCGCGAGTTAACTGAACCCCCGCAAGGAATCGCAGCCTTACGGACGATTTACAGCCGCTAATAGAATGAGGCCCTAATTATGAGAGCTAGGCAATTACAGTGACACATTAAGTGGAAAAAAAATCCAACCACTTACCTTAAATGATATGATGATATACAGATGTGTTTTTAAATCTACATTTATGTTCACTCTTGCTCACTGGGTATAAATCACTTTTTGTTGGTAAACTGAATAATTAGTTTTGTAATTCAGTTTAATGAAACTATAGTTTTATAGGGTATGAAATTATATGACTTCCATGAAACTGTTTGAGAAGTGCTTATAATATACGTTTACAAAATGTTGTTAATTTTATATATTGTATGTATAGCTCCCATACGTTTGTGCCATTCATGTTTGTTTATTGTGAGCAATTGAATATGCCATTCTTTGTTCTCTTTTTACTGACTGTTGGTGGATTTAAAATATCCAAACATTAGCCTCTGATGGACTTTCACATTCACTTTTATTTCTTAGAAAACACTTTTGGTTGTTTTCCCAGTGAAGCAGCTACCAAGTAGCATCTTCCTTAAGGTAACATGGTGGCTGATCACTAAATACAGCATTTGTGTTGAGAGGAGCAAAGTTCCAGGAATGAATAAGAACATGGAAAATATGAAAATAATTTAGTCTTATTATTACAAAATGCAGATCACTTACCTTTCAAGATATCTAAACATATCCTTCCCAACTTGTCTACATTCGGGTGATAGATTTTGGTCATGAAGCGTACTTTAGGAGCTGCCATTGGATATTCTTCTGGAAGGAATAGTTCAAGTCTAAATGTCCCTCCCTCAAATGGGGAGTCCGATGGACCTGCAATGACCACGTGGAAATAACGTGCGTTGCATTCATCTGGCTCAGCCTTTATTCCTGGAACAGGCTCGGCAAGTAAACGCTGGGTTTCCTGTAATGAATATAAAAATATAAATGTAATTTGCTTTTATAATTTCACCCAATAGATGATAAATGAAGTGTCAAACTCCATTTAAAAGGACCTCTGAACTCTTTTTTTTTTTATATAACTTTAAATCAAATTACATTTCTTCTATAGTTTTTAGGAATATTTTAGTGAATTATATAAAATATTGTGGGAGTACTTGCTTTATCTTGCCACTCATAACTCAGTGTAGAGTCTGCCATTATGTCCCTCTTATTCTCCTCCTCCATTTTGTTTAGCTGGTTGTTCGCACTGTTAGGGTGGGGCCATCCTCACAGCTGGGCAGGCTCCACTTAAAACATCATGGCAGAGGGAGCCTGTTAGTGTGATTCATCCCTCTAGCAGGGAAGGAGTACTTAAAAAAAAAACAAAGTAATACAAGCACACAAAGTTCATCCTTTAATAAACACTAATAAGACTTACATGTAAATATGTACATATATAACATTTTGTACCCAGCAATTTCGATGTAGTTGAATTATGTAAAATAATTATGTTTTTATTAATGGAACAGTTTTGTTTTCCTTTCCTGCTAGAGGATGAATCACACCAGCAGCTGACTAGAGAGAGACTCCACCTGTCATGGTATAAATCGCACGTGCCCAACTGTGTGGATGGCTCCTCACCACAAAGTGGCATCATCTGGGCATATTCTGTTGCAACACCAGATAAACAAGAACAATGAGGATGTAAGGGAGAACGTGAGAGACAAATGGCAGCCCAATACTGAGCAATGAGTAACAAAAGAAAGCAAGCAAGTCATCATTTTTTTAAATATATTTCACTAAAGTGTTATATACATTTTTTCCTTTTAATTATTTATATGTCCGATAGCCGAACAATATCCGAGACCCAGTTTTAGTTCTATGTGTACATTAATAGTAACATGGGAGTAGAATATAAGAGCAGTAATGGAATAATCATTAGACAATGGAATAACGTTTCAAGTACACAATTGTTTAAATACCAGGTAAAAAAGAATTTGAATAATTTGGATGAAATCCAATCCATGTGGTGTCTCCATGCAATAAATCCTCTAACCGAAGCAGATAAGAATGACGCAAATTGTATATAAGCCACTTTTACTTATCAAAACCCATGTCATACACTGAAGCACCACTCTGATAAAGGGACATTCGTAAGAAAGAAACCCTTCCAGCATCCTAGCCTATTATGTCCATAACAAAGTAGAAACAGTTTCCATTCCCCAGTATCAAATAGCTTTCCAAAAAGCTTTAAAACATACGATTTGATAGCAACTGATCAATAACCCAAGGCTACATTTTCACCAGGATCATCTGGAAATATCTACTTTAAACCAATGTTGAATATTAGGAAAAATTAATGAGCAGCAGAGGACACAGAAAGAAGCCGTTTTCTATAATGCACTTAAAAAGGCATGATTTAATCACAAAAGTGTATCTTAACTAAAAAAACACAAAACAAAATCTAGAAATGTTCATGGTTTCCCTGAAACACATCTGTCTTTTGCAAAACAATTGTTTATTTCTTTGTAGTATGGCTCAATATAAATTCCAAAATCCATTGAAGAGATGCAAAAAAAAAAAAAAAAAAAAAATTGTACATGTCTTGATTGGCTAGAAAAAAAATTGTATCTTGATTTTCAAAACAAAATGTAAGCTTAAAGGCATATCTAAGTGTCCTGGATTATGAATGCGTCTAATAGAGAAGAATCAGTAGTGTAAGGAAACTTTTTTTTAGATCTCTGCATTGAGCTGCTGCTTCCAAGCAATAATCTCTCTCCTCCTCCTCTACATTTCCTCCGATTGGGCTGTCAAGTCCTCTCAGTATAGTTTAAGTGAAGTTAAATTATGTTAATTTGATCTAATTATTTTTGTATTTGTTGTTTTTGTTTTAAGGTTTTGCATCAAAAAACACCATCATCAGGTCAAACTAAAATGGGACATTTCTGGGGCATGGAACATATTTCAATCTGCATTGATTCTTATGGGAAATGCTACCTTGAACCTTTTTGGAACTCAACCTGCCGCCCGGAACGGATTAAGGTTGAGAACCGAGGTACCACTGTATTTACTTACTCAATACGGTGGAGGGTTTCTATCCCTCTTGCCCACCATAAACTACATGATGTTGTAATAAATATAAAAAAATACAAGTAAAATAGCAAGCAGCATGTTAACAAACCATCTCTGCTCTGGTGTATTAAAATATTTTGAGGGGTGATATCTTTTTATAAAGACCGAGAAAGAAAAAAAAAATGAAGTGTTAGCGTAAAAAGGAAAGTGTAAAACATGCTTGGAAATAAATACAAAAATAAAAAGTACACCAAATGCCCATTCGAAATATCAACATATGAAGTAAATTCCTGAATTCTACACTTGTCATTACAACTTGCCTCCCAACCACTAAGGAAATGGCTGCCCGATTCCTGCATGGCAAGAGACTTAAATCTCCACTCTGCACGGACACTTCTGCAATCACCCACAATATGCAGTAAAGCACGTGGGCATGTTTATTCTTCAAACTGATATCATACGGTCACAGTGGAAACAAACAGCCTCAGTAAATTGTGATTCGGCCAATTCAATAGGACTCTATATAAGTACAGAGCATATTTTTTTTTCAGAATTTTTTAGTTTAGTGAACTTCTACCCAAAAGCAAGGTCTTCACTAACTAAAAACTTCTGTAAAGAAAATATGCTCTGTGCTTATATAGAGCCCTATTGAATTGGCCAAATCGCAATTTAATAAGGTTGCAGGTGCCTAGGGTTTGTTGATCCCTGGTATAAACCAATATCTTTCAGGGACAGACAAAAATATTGAACATTTAGGAGCCAGAAAGGCTATTTTTTGGAGTCTGGAAGTAAGGGCTTCATTGAAATAGATTATAGTGAAGTGAAAGTTGTAGGAGCCCAGGCTCGAAGGAGAATATTGAATTTTGAATATGATATATTTACTAATTTTCTAGCTAATATGAATGAATTATTCTGATGTTGGAACATCAGGAAACTGGTTTTATTTGAGGGAGAAGCTCTGTAAGAAACATTTGAAAGCTATTAACAGCAATCCAAGATAACCCATCATCAAAAACAAAAAAAAGTATCAAAATTGTCAATAAACTGTTTTCTGTTAGAATGGATGCAGATTTTAAATGTTGGGATTTCCACAGGTTTGGAATATTTGGGAAATGTGTTACTTGTATCCATGGTAATTATTGGGTTCCCTGGTGGTCCAGCGGTCAGGATTCTGTGCTGCAACCTGAGTTTGATTCCAAGTCATTAAGTGGTTGGGCCTGTCCATACTTCCATGGGAGATCACAGATATTACAGATATATTTTACATTTTGCAATATTGAGCCTTAAACCACTCTGGGTTCATGTTTCTATTTTACCAAGAATTAAAGTATATTTTATTTTTATGTTTTAACGGTTTTAAAAACACATACACCCTTTAAAGATGATCTACATACCAGACAGACCCAAAGTAACAGCTCCGTGTAGCGAGTAAAACAAACAAAAAGTTAACCCATCACAAATTAATCTGTGCCGAGAATAAAATGCCGGAATCACCTAAATAGGTCAGTTTTGGGTTAACTACCCTCAGCATTCCGGAGTTCAAGGTCTTTAACACTGGGTTCGGTATATGTTATTAATCATGGAACAGCCAGCAGGCACGGGACAGTGTGTTTGTAAACAGACTTAAAACTTAATTTTTTTTATAGCTGTTATAAGTGTAATAAAAAAAAAAAAAAAAAAAAAAAAGAGGATAATTTTAACATACAATCTATGAAGAGCAATTACAGTGAGGTAAATGGCCCACTCCTCTGCAATGTGTAAATATTATTTTTTGCCTTGTGTTTAACCCCTGTACAGCGCTGCGGAATATGTTGGCGCATTACAAATAAGGGAAATAATAAGCACAATTCGTATTCATTACAAAATTTGGCAGGCCAGATGAAAAGCACCATTCAAAAACAATTTTGTAAAAGAAAAGATCCACATTTACACGCATACAAATACCGCACGGCGATCATTATTGGTGTCAAGAGGTACTCAGTGAAACTAGGCAAGCGCATAATAGTAATCTGTGCACGTGGGCGAGCGGAAAGTGGGGCAACTTATTTGCTCTAGATCAGAGTGTTTCCTATTTATAACATGAATTCTTACAAAAAACATTATCAAAATATCAATTTATTTATGGCTCACAAAAATGTAAAGTTAGATGGGTCTAATTCTAACATGATCTCCTGCAACTCTATAAGAGCAACCAAAATATTAGCTTGTTTTTCCATTGATTTCAATGAAATATTTTTAATTAACTTGTGATTTAAATCAACTTAACTTTCATAAATAAACTCCAGGGCAATTACTTTGCTATTTTAAAAAGCAAAACAATAATATGGAACATTATGAAGTATTGTTTTAAAATGCAATGAAGTATCAAAAATACTTTTAATTGTCAAATCATTCACTCTTAAACTTAAGACAAACAAAAAATAGAAGGGAAAATCTTAGGAGCCGTGGCAAACCTTGCTTTAACAACTAAGCCGATTTCTCTATACTTGGATAGAATATTTGCTACAACAAGCGCTAAACAATTTCCAACTCTCCTCCAAATATTAAAACCCATGTTTGTTTAGTGCTACGGAATATGTTGGCACGTTACAGATAAATATTATTATTATTGTGTGGACAAGCCCAAGCTTAGTGTGAAGGTCTTACAGTTTCTTCCAAAGAAATTCTATATAAATCGTAAACTTCTAGCACAGCTCTGAAAATCAGAACCTTTTTTGTGGACCAAAGACAATTTATATTTACTCCACTCAATTTGAATATTCTTTTTTAAGATTTTCTAGAGGATTATTAATGTCTACATAATTTGTTCTGTCACAGATACTGTGCCATCTGTAATCTTAAAACTTCTGTAATCTGAAAAATATTTGGCCCCAAGGGTTTTGGATAAGGGATTGTGGAACTATGTTTGCTGAAAAACATTATGAAATTTACTGAGGCCACCAAAAAGGCAAAAGGCTGGTTTCAGCCAACATATAACTACTTGTCTGGGTGCTCTGCAATTCAGCAATATCAGACATTGGATCCAGAGCATCAACATTCATACTTTTGTATTGTGACCAGACACTGCTTCTTGACTAGCTAATGCACATAAAGCAGATTACAGAAATTGTTCTCACTGCATGATAAGCTGGCAGCTCTTGGGCTATTATTTTAAACCAATCCTGTCTGCCTAATTTATTAATCAGAGCTGATCAGGCTGCCTGGCGTCTAAACACGTCTAAGCACTTTTCAACTTTGGCCTAACTGTGCCACTGTTTAGCTTCAAAAACAAAATATGAATGTTTTGCTGTTCAAAAGTAATATGTGTGCAATCTAAACTAATCAATATACAAAAATAATTGGAACTTTAATTCCATTATTAAAAAAAGGGAACTATGCTGCACTAAATCACCATCTCAATCCAAACTGTGTTTAAAAACAAAGGTATAATTTAAAACATCTTACCTACCCAATTAGGTTATTAACAAGGGGTACTCTCCTGGTGGTCCAGTGGTTAGGATTCAGTGCTTTCATCAATGAGACCTGGGTTCGATTCCAGGAACTAAGAGGTCACACCACCCTGAAGCTGAGCAGGGTTGGGCTTGGTCAGTACTTGGATGGGAGACCACCAAGGAATACCAGTAGCTGTATCCCACTCCAATATATCTGCCATGAATGCCAAGTGGATCAGCAAGACCATGGACATAAAGATGTCTTGGTGTGCTACAGTCCATGAGGTCACAGAGAGTAGGATATATATATATATATATATATATATATATATATATATATATATATATATCTTACATGCATTATAGTGGACTGGATATTTAAACACTGTTCTATAGTCAGGAGTTTAAAGTCACATATATGTTTAAAAAACAGAAGTGGATAAACAGCAGAGGATGCTCATGAGTACAAAAAAAAAAAATATATATATATATATATATATATATATATATATATATATATATATATATATATATATATATATATATATAAATATATATATAAAACTATCAAAAATTATAATTACTATTAGGTTACTCTGCTAGGATCTTTTCGGTTTGTCCCCGCCAGCGCAGAGGAGTGCAGTGGCCAGTAGGTGGAGCGACAAGACTTTGTTTAATTTGTTCTTAAGAGTGAGGGTTTAGGGTTAGGATAGTGGCAGATCAGCTTTACATAGTAAAATAGTGGTGAGACTGTTCAATTTGTCCTTAGGTGTAAGGGCTACAAACACACCATGGCGTTGGCAGTGACAAAAAAGGAAAGGTCCCTCGACTACATCCGGGAAGAAGATCCAGCTCATAGCATGAAAAGTGGAATAAAAAATAAATAATAATAAAAATAAAAAAACAGCAAAAGCAAAAGTTCCATGTTTACACCAGGACAAATCCCAGGAGCCACATATTACATACCCTGGCTCCTAAAAAGTGTTTGACAGGTATCTAGGTTTCAGATAAATTTGTCAAGCACTGGTTTACAACAATATAATAATCTTATTTTGATCTGTCACACAAAATCAACCATTTAACATTCACAAACTGCATTTTGGTTACTAGTAAACATTGCAGGAATTTCCTGACCGACAGACAGAAGATACACAGGCACTGACACACAATCACGTTATGTCGGTGCATTATAAATTAATAATAATAATAGATCTGCTTTCCTATTAAAACAAGATACATGGTTACTAACACACAATCAAGTACCGAATCAATCTTCCTATGAAAAGGAACTGCACTTCCTTTTTGCCTGCAGGAAATCCTGAAAACTATAGCAAAGTTTGTATAAATTAATTATAAATCAGCAGTCAATAAACTTAATCAGTCTTAGGAGCCAGTCCGAATAGTGAAGGGATAACTCCGCCTTTAAAAGTCAAAGCAGGGTGCATGTATTTAGTTATATTTAGAAAAACCAAATAAATATTAGGAGCCAGTAGTAAAATTAAACAAAAGGTTGCGATTTGCATGAAAAATTACTATATGATTACCAAAAATATAAAATTAAATGCTCCACACGTGACATATGTAATTATTATACTGAGAGGAAGTGGTAGAAGTAGAAGTCATAGCCAACTGAACATTGAAAATGATGGCCATTTTAGAATATAAAAACACACCACAGACCTTTCCTGCTATCTGCCCGCTCCAGACTTTGTTCACTTTACACTGACCCATAGTAGCAGTGACAGATAACAGGTTCTATATAGTAAAAAGTAGAGCAGCCAGCAGGTCCAAAATTATCTAAAATCACTAAATCTATTTTTTAAAACAATATCTATATTTCAGTGCTGTGTATTTTACTTGAGAACATTGCATAATCCCTTGAGAGAATCACTTAACTCCCATATGTACAGTATGCCATTGTGAATAACTACCCACGGAGAGTCTGACAACACTTAATCTGAAAGCAAAAATAAGTGTGCTTTCATTTATTAAAGGACTGCAGCACTTTAAGAAAAACCTCATAAGATTGTAGGGTGCTTTTCCTCTTCACCATCGCAAAATCTGACAGCTGCAATTCTGCCTCAGGCCGACAAATGGCGCTGCCGATTTTAGCATGTAAGGTGCACCGACAGAAGAGGCCTTGAGCTATGAGAGGCACGCCTGAGGCCCTGGGGGGGCCCGAGTGCCCCTCCGAACATAGCGATGGCCTCACTGTCGATTCAGCACCGTTGAGTTGCGCCACGTCAGAGGGGAGAATAGTTCTTTGACTTCCCTTGAACTTGATGGTGCCCGAAAAACTCACAGCGCCCTCTGGCGGATGGCACCTGTAACTGCAGCGGTCAGTGCTGCAGAAGAAATGCGCAGGCAGAGAGGGATAGATCCGATTGTGGCATATTTAACAAACTTATATGGGCAAGCCATAATCATAAAAGCATTTTTATAGAGAATCAGTTTTAGTAGACCATAAGTGTGCCTAAATACTGCAATGCTATCGGATTTCAACAGTTCCTATTGACGTGGAGTCTGAGGGAACATGCTCTCATTTTTGTACAGTGAAATATACAAGTTTTGAGTGTAAAACCATAAGGAATATAACCATAAAAACAGTTTTAAAAATATAGGAACTTTGCGGATACTTTGAGGAAGGTTGTATGTTAGAGAGGTGCTAACATTTCTGCAGGAGCAGGGCTTCAGAGTATCCCTGCAACTACCTGCTTCTGAACATCTGTGACAGAAGCCAGTAAATGATAAATTCAAAAAAGTTCAAATAATATTAACAATCTGCCCCATTCATCCTACACCACGCTCCATGTGCAGTGTGCAACAGAGATACAGGCAAGATAACCCAGAGTGGTAGAGGATTACGGGTTGCAGCCATAACTGCACTATCCTACAGAGCATGCTCCAGATAACCTGGCCTGCATACATAATTCATTCTATGCCAATCAATTCTTCTAAACAAGAATGTCCAGTAGGGGAGGAGTGTAGCAAGGCCCATTATTTTTTAAATAAATATTTGTTGCAGTTTGCACATATACTTTTAATATTAATTCATGGAGAACAAATAAAAAGTAACAGATTTAACTTAAAAACACTTCCACTGGCCGTTTGAATGTGTGACAGAATCTGGGACTTTGCCATCCATTTAAGCTTTGAATAATGCTAACTAAATGGCCATTAGTATGACGCTTTTATTTTCCTACTAGTAACTTGCCATCGCAAATGACGCCATCATACGATATGTTTGTTTGTTCTGTCTCTCTCTCTGTGTGCTTTCGATCTCTCCCCCCTCCCCCCTCCATCCTCTCTCTTGCCCTCCCTCCCATAATACACTGAAATTGCGCGACTTTCCTCAGCATTTGTGTTGCTAGTGAGCAATGCATGTGCAGAATGCACCCCACAGGCGTTACTCACAAATATCATAGTGGATATATTTAAATATGACTTTCTCGTGATAATGGAATATCATATAGTGTACAAGGCTAGTGTGCTGGTCTTGTACACTCATCTTTTGTTACATTAACAGTAAAAAGGTGAAGCCAGGTTATACCTTTCCCACTCAGTCCAATTTACTGTAGTGTAAAATAAGGGGATACCCTTCAAAGACAAGGAGCATTGCCACACCAAACAGAGGTGACATTTGTAGAAAATCACCGGATTGCAAATTAAAAATGTATAGGGTCAGGGAAATGAAAGAGCATTTCAGAGAAATGACCTCATGTTAGCTGTAGTATGCAAATACCCTCCGTACCATCTTAGCTATGCAGACAGATACCTTAATGGATAGGGAAAGAGAATTTTCCCATCTTAATGTAATCAGTTTCTTTCTTATTAATGCAAACGGTTATATTCACTAAAGGAAGACTCTCAGAGAGGCTTTCTTTCTAATGACTCCATGTAAAAAGCCATTCTAGTCTCCCATGTTTCATAACTTTTGAATAGTAAAGGTAAGTACAAATAACTTTTTTTATTATTATTATTATTTCACTAGCGACTTGCCTGTCAAAAATGACGGGGCAATACAATTTTAAGCCATGGGAATGCTGTTTGACACACAATGTAAAGCGTTTTGTACTGTGAGGACCTTCAGCGCTCATTGCGAGGCTTGTGCTGAGCCTTTCCTGTTGTGTACTTTTGGTCCGCTGAGCACCTTCATGAGTCATGATAAAGAGATATATATATTTTTATGTAGTTAACTAATAATGAATTATTTATTGAATAAATACACTTTAAGTATTTATAATTAATATATGCAGCGAGCAATAGGCTGTATTTTCCAACAGCATAGAACATATATGTTGAGTGCCCTGCTGATAAGTGTAATGAATGTTTGAACTGTGCATGCTAAATAGGCCGCGTGCGCGAGGTAAAGCGGCGTTGTATAATCGTAAAGTTATTAATGTGTTAAGCGTCTCGTGAGTATTTTCCGGCTCGGAGATGTACAGGCAGGTCAGGATTTAGATGTCACAGTATGGGAATTCAGATGAAGCAATTAGAGCTTCCCAGGGTTTACAGAATATGAATTACCTTGTGTGCTTTCACCAGTGCGACACCTAAATCCTGACCTGTCTGGGGGACCTTAAATGAGATTTGTGAGAGCAGTGGTTTAAAGTAATAAGCCTGAAACACCAAATCATTCTTTAAGCAATGCTGTCAGTTCAGATAGATTTTAATTGTAGTCCTTCAGCTTGAATCACCAGCTGATAATATTAAAGGCTACACAATGTATATTATTTATACACAGTCACACTGTTACACAATCCACAGATATATGTAATTTGTGCTCTCCTGGAGGCACACAGCCCAATAGGTTGTCACGCCATGGGATGACACAGCAGTGCATTAACTCCCATGAAATTGCAGTGTATACATTTCTACATTGGGTGCTCATATTGCAATCACATTTGCGGCCAAGTAAGACACAGTAAAGAGCTCCAGTGTTTCCCACTCATAACATACGACAAGCAGAGTGTGTTGAGGGTGCATTTGAAATGGTGACTATTCCAGGAAACTATTTTCTTTCTTCCCACCATTTTGGTATAAGAACCAATTTCAGATAAGCCAAGGTTTTGAGTGCAGAAATTAATACATTTAGACAGTCAGTGTATGCCAATATGCTACGGAAAATCTTCTATGACATTATTGGAACTGCATGGGCAAATTACTTCTGGGTCTACTAATACATTAAAGGGATATCTAAGTTTCCCTGTTCTTACCTTTTTCTAATGTAACACATGCTATTTACAGTATATCAGACACACATTACACATCTAGTCAATCTCTACACATACAGATGTATTGTATTTAAAAATAAAACTTGTTTTCCACACCGCCAGAGCCGCTTACATAGGCACAGTGTATCTCCCCAAAGAAACACTGCATTAGGGTGCAAGTTTTACCCCTTTACTAACCTTCAAGCCAGCAGCAGCGCAATGCAGAGATTTACAGATCAGTGTCTGGCTCCTCCTACTTCCTTCTACAGGGGGGACTAATAATCCCATTATTTCTTCCTGCATAAACCACCCTCAGTGATTGTTACAGTGTATTAAAATGTATCAACATCCTAAACCTGGTAACTTGGTTAAGTCAAGGACAATTGGAGAGATCTAAAGGGGGCGGAGGTTTAAGTTGGGAGGCTGTTTATTTCCGGTTTAATGTCCGACTCCCCAATAAAGTCAGTTCTGATCAACAATTGAAAGTATGAGAGCTGTGCTTCGTATGCACAGGGAAACTACACTATTTTCAAAAGAGAATCTCTGTACTCTGCCTCCCTGAGGCTAGTCATACCCACTGGAGATCAGGACCTAAACCAGTGGGAGTTACAGAGCGTGCCGCCATGCTGGTCCCATATCCTGACATCTCTTAAAGGGCCACTGTAGTCCAAACTTTATTGTATAAATTATTTTCTTTTAAATGTACATTACAAGACTGTGTATTGAAATTATATTACATATAAAAAAATTCTTACGGAAACAATTTGATTGATCCAGCTTAGCAGTGAATTGAAGGAATCTTGGGAGGAACTATACATACAAGAGCCTTAATCTATGTTATTTGATCTCATGTTACATTCAAAAGAAATGAGATAACACAAGGCAGCTTTACTTAAGAGACTTACATGGCTCTCTGTCTAGCTTTTTCCTTTAACACATCAGGACAGAGGAGTTGAAAACATGCTCCCCCTGAATATGATCTTTTAAATGATATAACTTATGTAATTATATAAATTATTGGACTACATAAACAATTTAAAACTCTGCAAAGCCCCTATATTTTGCAGTATAAGTGTTCTACTTCATTAAACACATACACACTCCGCTTTTAAATTGATGTAGAGTACTACTAAACTAAAATGATCTCCTGTATATTTGATGGATGAGCTTTCTGCAAGGTGGGGTAACGCAATTACTTTTGGGTGTACTAAAACATAAAAAGCTAAATTCTAATTTTTCTGAAGAATTCTGCTAGTCAGGCTTTGTCTAAAAGAACCGAGTTTCTAGAACACACTGATCCGTATGCTTCAGACAATACTATAACTAGTCTGGTCACAATATACAGTTTATGAATTTGTTTATTGTGTGGGACTGAGACAAACACATGTACGAAAATATAGATAAGCCATATCTACTGCTGCTCCCTGGTCTGATAATTTAGTAACTTATTTAGAAATGTATACACACACAAAAATTGCATATTTCGACATCATGAGTATAAAAACATTATTAAAGAAAAAGATCTGAGTTTAGGACTCGCTTTGTGTAAATAAAATGTAATCTTGTCTGGCTACAACACTTACTGAAGGGATGATTATCTATCAGTGCTGTAGGGGGTGAGGAAAGAGGGAGAAGGGAGTATCTGTTATATAATATTTGGAGGTTTTATCATTGGACACCTACACCTTTCCAGGCACATGGGCAGAAGCAGACAGTTGCAAGCATAAATGCAAGCTATGATCTTGCAAAAATGAAAGCACTCCTCTCGTTTATGTAATCTACACCCAAGTAACATGGATGAATGGGAAAATGCAGGGATGTTACATTTTATTTTTTCACTTAAAAAAAAAATGCCATTTTGCTGCCAAATAATTTGCCCTTTCTAAAATTCATATGTTTCAAACCTATATTTTGCCATCATCCTGCTCGATGTATTAATACCCAGCGGAGGAAAAATACAGAATGCCTCCATACAAATACACACGCATAGAAAGGTTCTGCAGACCATCTCTGGCCACAATTGGCATGTTTTGTGAGAAGTATGCTTTTAGGGACTTCGGCATTTAAAAATCAATTAAAAGTGTTTAGATATATGCATCTCTAAAAACTTCACATATTCAGGAAGCAAGCAATATTTTTTGCTTGCTTCCTGGGACTTGACTAACTTAATCTTGTATATAAAAATATCATGTGAAATTATGAGTATTTTCTCACTACTAAACTGGTCATAGAACTTCAAAGACATGAATATATACATTGGTCTCAGAAAGGCTTTTACTTTTAAAAAAAAATAAGCATTTTCCCAATATAATTAACATAATGAAACATATACTGAGCTATTGCAGTTCTATATTACTACTGAACATGTGACAGACTGGAAAAGGCCTACAAGAAAGCTGATATGTCCAAGTAAAATAGATCCAGGCAGCCATATGTCACCCCCTCTCCTGCTTGTAACCAATGCAGTAACACAATTCCTTTTCATTTCTCCCAACCACCGTCATTTAGTATCAGTATAAGATAATACTATTTAGCAGGAGTAGAAATATCCAAACTACTAAATATTTTTGTTAATCTCTGCATTAATGGATTCTTTTTATTTACTTCAAAAGTGTTTCCACCTCTATGCCTGAAATAAAATAGTTAAGATTTCCGCAAATTAAATTAAGTACACTTACAGGTTGGCAGATCCCAGATATTCTTCAGGGTTATCATTTATGCAGAAACTGGAAACAAAACTCCCCAGTCAGTCACCTTTGTGATAGCACCTCTAACAGGGTGGATCATTACTCAGCATACAGGTCATGATGAGGGTTGAGAGATATAACCTGACATGACGGCCGCATACAAGCCCTCCCATACAGAGCTGGATCAGATACATCACATTATATGGCCACTAAAATATTCTCATATTGTCGAACTAAAAACAAAATCAGTTTGCAACAATAACAATGAGGCAAAATGTAATATATAGAGGTCATACAATAGGGTTCCATTTTTGTATTTAGTAGCTGATAAATTAGGGAAATTCATATTTCAAAATAAATTCAATATTGCTTTTAAAACTTCCATCTGAACTTAGCAAAACTATTGCTTTCTAGAGAGTGGGAGTGGATCCTGAATTATTTCCTGGCTGATTTTATTTTGCCTGCTTTGGAAACCACAGTACTAGTGGAACTGCAGATTGGGAAGTGTGGAAGATAATCTGCCCAGGAGGCTGTACTGATAGCAGTCATTATCTACCTCTTTCTGTGACCAGCAAAGCCTTCTGGGGAGATCCTATACCACACGCTGTAAACCTGCAGTTCCATTAGTGCTGTGGTTTCCAAACCTCCCAGGTTGGCCCAGACAGGCCAGTATTTATGGGTAGCACTGTGTGACTACAGATGAGGCAATAGTATTTAATTTGTTCTGAAAACTTCACCTTATACACACAGTGCTACCCATAAATACTGGCCTGCACAGTGTTCCCTGAGGAGAGGTTTGGAGAAACCACTGTATTTCTAAGAAAGGAGAAATAAAATAACAATAAATGTAAATAAGCTAGTGCGGAAAGACTACATATATACAGAGAGACTGCTCACCTGGATATAATTGAAGTATAGTTTTGTGTTTCCATGCACCAAACCCCCTGAACTTTATCCACCTTGAGTGGAATATACTAGACTTTAAACATGTACACCAGCGTACAGCTTATTTAGGTGCAAGGCTATGGATTATATACCAACATATGCATATACACCATTTCCCCCAAAATAAGCCATATCCCAAAAACAAGCCTTAGCGCCATTTTTCAGGATACGCGTAATATAAGCCCTCCCCCACAAATAAGCCCCAGTTCCAATCCGTTAAATGATAATATAAATTATTAAGAGAAGATGAGTGCAAAAAACAAAAAAACAAAAACAAAAACAAAACAGCTATTCTGTTTAGTACAAAGAAAGGAATAGTGGAGAAATCCATGGGCAAGAATCTTACAGCTTTCTGCAAAGAGAAGAAGTTGGATCTCTATATGGTCCGCAAAAGGCGAGCAGCGTATGATAACCTCAGGCAACAGGCTGGAATTCAGGGTTTGGAGAGTTATGACGATGATACAGAAGAAGATGACAGGATTGTATTTTAATAAATGTAGATTTTTGCACATGAATAAATGTTGTACAATAAAAAATAAGACATCCCCTGAAAATGAGCCCTATTGCATTTTTTGGAGCTGAAATTAATATAAGACCCGGTCTTATTTTCAGGGAAACACGGTAGTAGTTAAAAAACTTAGGAGCCAGCAGTGGTGGCTCCCTGCATTTTTCAAGTCCTTTATTTAGAAGAAAAAAATAAAATGATTTGAATACCCATTAAAACACTTTGCAACACTGGTGCACAATTGCTCAAAATAATTCCATCGCACAGGGTTGAATCAGGTACAGTGTCTGCAACACTTAATACAATATAATTAAGAAAAAGTACACTTTAAGTTCTTGTACCAAAATTACATTCAGGCATAGATATGGAAACATAAGACGTAACTTTTATTTATTTATTTATATATATATATATATATATATATATATATATATATAAAAAATGCATAAAATCCTAGTTTATCTATGATTTAAAATGTAAAACTGAGAAGTTTAATCTCTTGAACTTCTCTCTCAAATCTCCCAATAGGGATTATGATGACCTTTGGAGTCAAACTATGTATTTATGTTGTGCTTGCTTATTAAACAATATTTGCACCACATATAATCTTGTCTTTATTGTTTATTCAGAACAGTGTGTATATCAATAGTGGTAATTAGAAGAATCAAAATGATTTCATTTATTTTACAGCCACATAGGTGCCTCAACCCAATTGTTCTTTAAATTGGCCGATATGCTCCACAGTATTTTCTGGAGTCAGTCTGTGTGTTTATATTACACTTGTTAAGCAGTATTTATATCACATCTAAGCACTTCTTATTTATTCTTCACATTCTGTATATCTATATTGATTAGACCTATTTACACAACCACACACATGGAACCTCTAATCAGATTGTATGAATACATTTCTCCCCAGTACTCTTAAAAAAGGCACTTTTACCTACTTAAATATCAAGCTTTACTGGTGCTGTATTCTGTAATCATTTAGATAAATTACATATTTTCCCTAAATCTGCCATTCTGGGCACCCATTTGGACATATTGTAATGTTTTCAAGTTACTGACAGCCATTGGAAGGTCCTGACCACCTGCAACGCTGGGGAGGATGAAGTAATCTGACTGGGGCTTGTCCCACTGGGTCACATTAAGTCTGAATACAGCTGACAGAATTTTTAAAAACTTGTTTTGCATCAAAAACCTCCATGAGAACTTAAACCAAGAAGCCCAAGATATACATACAGCAATCCTTGGCTGCTTCTTTAGATGTAAGTTTGTCAAATCCTGTACAAAGTGTGATGAATGTCCTACTACTTTTGGGTATTAAATCCATTCTTCTTTATAGCACTATGAGATGTATTCTTTCTCCTTAGCCACTACTTGAAACAGTAAAAGGGCTATGCTTGTTCTCACTAATCCAGCTATCACATCCTTGCCTCTACTACAAGGTAACTCTCCTCATAACATGTTTGATATTTACAGTGCCTGTGTCGAGATCCCTACAGTTATTCCACCATAGATGGCGTGAAGTATAGATGTCTGGAAATAATGGTACTGTGAAGAAAAAGAGGGGGCCTAATCAGAAACAAGATATGTGTTGTATTCTTGTTATGAGTGTGTTCATCCCCACAAGCCCAAAAATGACCAGTGGCTCAGACGGGCTGGAACTGAGAATCGGGCCACAGCACATCCACCAAGCCCATGTTAAATCAACTAGACTGGAATGCTATGGTGATTGGTTGAGGGCTGTGAATCTCTTATAATTGAGAGAATACAGAAAGTCCTGACAAGAGTCCATCTCTACCCCAGTGCTGTTCCCATGGCCACTAACCAGTGAAACAACAAAATCTAGGTTTGAAAACTGATTGATTTTTAAGAGCATAATTAAGCATGACTTCATAAGTTTTTAATAAAAAAATAAAAATAAATTAAATCATAATGCCTCTGCAGGACCCTGGGTGGATCTATGATAAACTGGTGGACAATGTGTGCGTGAGAGGGAGGGCTTTTACATTTCTGGAAATCTTTGGGTCCATCCTATGATACAACATCCTACTTTTGGGCCACTGAGAAGGAAGGGATGTGGCGTCAGTTTCAATCTTATCCAGCAATAAAAAATGACTCTGGACTTCCACCTGTTCCCTCCCTCTCCAATGATAACTACAGACACACATTCCCATCATACAGCTCTCAGGATGCGATGTAACAAGTACTCAATAGATTCCTCTATACTGTACTACCAACTGTATTCAAAAATTCAGATTATCACTAAAAAAAGTCCCCAAGAGCAGTTAAACTTCTTTACTTGGAAAAAAAATAAATAAAGCTACTGACATTATGCTTGTCCCTTTAATATTTTGACTGGAGTTACAGTAAGAGGATAACTTCTATGGCAGAGAGGTACTGAATGGGACTAGGGAGCTCCTCTAATTTATAAATTATAGTGCTCAGGAAATCTTATATGTAACATGTTTTAATACATATTGTTACACGTCATCCGTATGCAGCACTGAAGATAATATCCAGAAGGTGGGAATGGGAAGGAGACTCAGAGAAGCGCCTGTTTCCAATCACTGATCTATCACACAGAGCTGTCATCGCCTGTTTCCTGTCAGTGGTGCAAGAGTATTAGTATATATTGTAAATGTAAATAGTGTCGCTCACTTGTGACCGACTCTACGTGACCTCATGGCAGAAATACTGGAGTGGGTTGCTTTTCCAGTGCCACAGCATACAGCTCCTGGTATTCCCAGGTGGTCTCCCATCCTAGTACGGACCAGTGTAACCTCTTGGTTCCTTTGCTGGATTCAAACCCAGGATGCTGTGGTGAAAGTACCTGCATCCTAACCGCTGGGCCACCAGGGAACCCCTCAGATTGACATTAATGCTCATGACAGCCCTAAACAAGGTTATGCTAACACAAGAAGCAACTCATTATACACAGTGAACCCTTGGTACTCGACTACCTTGAAACATGTTAATTTCAGTATTCAACATGTCCCAATGAGCAAAAAATATTTTGGAAATGCAACTTGTCCTTGGTACTCGTTGTGCATGCTAAAGCCAATTCACATTATTCCTTATAGAAGGTTGGTACTCATTTTCTCCACTCGCCGTGCCTCCTGGAACCAATTAACGAGTACCAAGGGCCCATTGTATATATATATATATATATATACTGGAAATAAAGGAGACACTATGGATGGTAGTGTATATTATCAGGCTAGTACATACATGAAGCACCTTCCCAGCATGACAACCCCATACACTGAGATTATATTCATTCACGGCCATGTGACATCGCCACACATTACAGGTCTAGTCTGTGCACAGTCAATGAATGAATGATTATCCTACACATTATATGATCAGTACACAGACTGGTAGAGAGTAACTAGTGCGATGTGAGCTGTCTGGGGCGGCCCGCCTGGTGGGGACTCCTGTCTGGGGCGGATCAGTCAGGGGGCCCGGGCTCTCAGTGGGTGTGGCCCGCATGGGGCGCTCTTTCCCTCCGAGGCCTCATTGACAGCCTCTTGTCCTGGGCCTCTCCCGCCTGTACAATGTACAACCACACACTCCGCATTCCCGTCTGGCAGACCACCCGGCCACAGCCCGCCCTTCACCCTCAGCATCCACCTTCCCAGAGCCCGCACTGAACGGCGGCTGCCATATTGGAGTGGGGCGGGCTGCGGGCCCTGCTCCTGATACCAACACACCAGGGAGGCCTGAGCGCAGGAAGAGACATGGACAGACCTGCCCGGTGGGAAGGGGAAGCTACCGTTAGTTACCTTAATGATCCTGCGGGGCAGTCCGGCCATTTTGTCTTATAGCAAATGCAGCCTCAGACTCTTTGCGTGCCGCCGGATCCTCCTGTCACGCACAAGTGGAAGTGAAGGTTTCGTTTCCGGTCTACGTCACCTCGGCGCCCCGGCTCCTCATGGGAAATGTAGTTTTACTAGGCATGCAGCACCTGACTGTTTGATGATGTAATATAAATAGAGCACAATGTGTGGCGTCTGCTGTATAGAATATGTTATAGGTATCAGTACATAGCTGTGAGAGGAGGTGGTAATGTCACCTCATTACAAAACATCATGTACTATTGTATACAATTATACAACAATTAGACCCACCATTAAAGGCTTTATTCATTCATTATTTTCTCAAACAGTTCCTCATTATGAAGTTAGGTTCACCACAAGAGCGTGTTGTAAATATAGAACTATAAGCACTTTAATTTGCATACAAAATGCATTTAATCTTGTTAAAAACATGTTTAGAATAATATTAGTTTTAGCAGAATTTGCCAGTGTTTGGGGCCTATACATTAAGCCTTTGCAGCTCTTGTTCTGTGTGCGCTGACTGTTGGAACGCGGGCGCGCTGTCACGTCGCCATCTAGTGTAACACCCTGACCCTATAACCCTTGTACCTTAACCATAACCCTCTTACCCTAAACCCCTAACAACTTACCGGGCGTAGCAGCTCATTTATAATACTAGATGGCGACGTAGGTGGTGGCGCAACAGCGACGGACACAAAACAGTATAGGACCAAGCTCTCAATGGTGGCTGGAGCCTTAAAGGGATGGTGATTTTTCTGTTTTAGATTTAAAGAACCCCAGTCTTCATATATTGAAAATATACTCATTGGATTAACAGCACAAGTAAAGACAAGATGCTTTTAGAATGTAAAGTAATAAAACAGTTTTCAATTAATTGCCTTTTATGGAAATATGCCATTGTGGAAGCTGCCATATTAGTTGTTATCGATCTAGTTTATAAGCTGTGGGGATTTGGAATGCAAACACAGTTTGTAGGTTTCTACTTTGACAATGGAAATGTGATAGCTAAAACTGTCAGTGCTTTCATTAGGACTAAAAGAAAGCTAATTAGTGTAAAAGAACACAACCCACTAAATCTCAGTAAAGAAAATGTAAATCTGCAGTACAGGATATCAAGATCTGCTTCAGTGGGCTTGAAAACAGCCATTGATACCCAATCCTACCCGCAGATCCATACAGTTCTTCCGAAACCCTTCTTTCAGGACAAGTTGCAGAATTTTAGGTCAATAAAAATAATAACTAAGTCTTAATAACTAATAATAACTAAAAAATAACTTAATAAGTCTTTCTTTTTTCAACTAATGTCACTATATTTTCTGTCAAATTTTTCCTCGACACATATCAGCATTTTTGATGCTTGTTGAATATGTCACCTAAGCAATACACCAGCACCACCTGCTGGACAGGTATGGTGAAACATGAAGTAAATAGAGGCAAACTGTCAGGAAGAAAGAATGCAAGGAGGGGTCCACAGTCAGCCTCAAGTGTGTAATTAACACAGCCTGTATACTATTTTATAGTGTTAAAGAAAACTCAGTTTTCATTATTTTTGCAGAACCCTATTGCTTCATGGTGCTGGGTATACTATATATGCTTACATGTAAAAATGTATCTTAGAGCTTGGCAGGGTAGTTAAAATGGAAATTAATAAAATCAATGTGGTATATTAGCAAAAAAAAATGAAAAATAATAAATTATATTTTAGTAGCCATAGATTTTTACAGCTCTGGTTAACTTTTTAAATGTAAAAAGATACATTGGTGGAAGTTCTCTGTGTGAGAGAGGTGTTTACATTTGTAATTGCATTGAATGATGCAAGTCGTCTTCTTGCATTGAATGATGCAAGTCGAATTCAGCCAAACACTTGATATTGATTGGCTGAATTCGACGGACATGTATATTAACCAATCAGAAGCCAATTAAATAGTATATAAGGCCATGGTCAAAAAAAGCAACTTTATCTAACACATCCTACTTATAGCAGAAACATACATTACATTAATTAATTTCCCACCTCCAGAGCTGCCTACATAGGCACAGTGAGCCTTGCAATAGAAACTAGCTGCATTTGGATATAGATTTTAACTCTATACTAAACTTCATGCCAACTCCACAGAGCAATGCCTGACTCCTCCTTGCTTCCTTGGGCATGATGCCGTGCTGCACTAACTGCCATCACAGATTGATATAATGTATTAACTGCTGTGATTGGCTGAAACAAATTGTGAATTTTATGCTAAATTTAGCAGGGATTTTAAGGGTGTTAACTCTCAAAATCAACTGCTTGCAAACTCAAGATATTGTTTATTTTGGTATTTTTTCCATGCAGATTTGTTTTTCATACACTGCTGATTCTCCTCTATTCCCCTCTAGCAGATGAATTCATAATCTATGAAACTTAAATATGCCTTTAATAGAGCACCATTTTTTGGGGGGCGTTTGCCCTTTCTGCCACTGACAGGGAGCCGAGGGTCTTCAATCAAGTTGAATGGGCCGGATTAATTGGGCCAAATATTGAGAACCAGGATATCATGAAACTTTGGTGGAGGATCATCACAGAAAGGAAAAATATATTTAACCCTTTTATCCCTGCACAGCTTATTTATATCAATTGTAACTTTTTTTTTCTCAATTTTAATATTTTATTTAATGTAATTTTATATATTCAATTTATTTAGTGCGAATAGGCATTGTCAGAGACTATGGGGGTCCTTAGGGACACCCATGGCATGGAGAGAGTTTATGGTGGGTTTATAAGGACCCACATGGACATAGTAAAGAATATCATGGTGGTCTATAGGAACCCCCATGGTTGGGTATTCATTTTTGGTGCCATGAGGATCCATAACAACCCCAAATGAAGATAGGATACAAGGGTCCATAGAAGAAGGTTAATATTAGGTGCCATTTGGGGTCCACAAGGACCCCCATGGATATAAGTAGAGGCCCTTGGGGTAGATTATCTATTGGGGTTATGTGGGTCTATAGTGAACCCCACGGTAGATAAAGATAGGGCCCTTGCGGGAGCTGTAGGTACTGAAAACACTGGGCTGTGTAATCAGATTCATTCAAAATATCAAATGGAGACTGCAGTTATACATTTTTAGTTATATTCATATTTGTGTTCTCTTCAGCAGCTACCGTACAGAGATTTTGTAGCAAAAGAAAAGTCAAGAAATTTATTTTTTGGGTAATTTTTTAACATTCTTTTTTTTATTTTATGTATGTATGTATGTATGTGTGTGTAGGGGACTCCCATTGCAGGGATTGGGTACCATGGGCGTCCCTAAAGAGCCTAATGATGATAGGATAAGATACCATGGGAGTCCGTAGATGCACTTTATTTAATGCGTGTTCTCAAGATCATCCAATTTTTTGTTGAATACTTCATATTGCTGCATGACCTTAGCACATTTGCCTTTCATACCCAATGACCTTTACTGATACTTCTAAACAAAACTGTGTACAGGAGCAAATAGAGCTAAATATTGAATGATGGCAAAATGGATATCCTGAAGAATTTTTCGAAATTGCTATTTTTAGGTCATTAACTGATCAAATGGAAATGATCCTCAGTACCTCCCCACACAACCATATCTGATACTATTCAAAGAGTATTATGAGCCTTACTGTAGAAGAGGGTAGATGTGTTACTTGTTCTGACCTATGAACCCTACAATTATAGGTAACAAAGTTCCCAGTTGTCTTCTCTTGTGTTCTAACTTGAGGCTACAGCTATTTACTTACTTTATTTTTCCATAACCAGTTCACCCCTCTGTCCAAACTACTAGCCTAAGCAAGAATTGTACCTTACCATATGTCTACTAACCTGCCATCAGTTCTCACCTACAGATTGATTATATATTTATAAAAAAAACAACTTTAGCCAATAGTAGTAAACACTCTTTTACATGAATCATATTGTCAGTGGTAGAAAAATGCTAATGTTATACTGCTACATAAGGGTATTTCGGATGAAAATCCTTATGTAGCAGGTAAGCAAGTTTGATATCAGTAATAGGACTTAAAAAGTTGGCAAACAATGTAACAAAACTTCAGGAAAAGCAAGTCATCTGCTTGAATGTTCTGGTCGAGGAATCGGCAGCAGGAAAAATCACTCTATAGATCCCTAGACTTCACCTAGAACATGTTACCCAGTTCTGGAGACCATATTTTCAAAAAGATACAGAAAACAGAGAAATTGTGCAACATGCTCCCGTTGCAGGTCTGACCCGGACAAAGACAAGCCGATCAACTACCATTTTCCTTCCTCTCCCCTACCTCCCTGATTTTTGGGGGACTTTTACTTTCAAAGTAGGACTATATAAAATCAACATGATAGTGTGACGATGTATAACTGTACAGCGGAATCACTCCTATATTATGAAGAGTGGGGTAGCCGTGAATGTCAACTAATTTAGATGAATAATCAGTTTTGCCGTTTATAGGGATACCTTTTTTATTGGACACATTTTTCTGCGAGTGACAAGCTTTCACAAGTTGCACGACTCTGTATCAAGTCAGAAGCAATATAGATTAAGGGTTTAACCTTAATCAGTATTGTATTGCTTTTGACATATATAAAAAAAAAAATCAAATTTTATAAATTGTCAAACTACGAGACGTTGTCACTCTTTGCGTGGTACGTACGACTTAGGCGATGAGCACCTTTGGCGCTCATAGCCTGCTAGCCTCGCATAGCAACTTTGTCGATGAGCGCCAAAAAATTGCTCCTTCATTCAAAATAAAGAGAGATTGTTAGCTCTTCAGGCTATTGATTGCTGGATACATTAATTACAAATAGGTTAAGTATATTAATTTATTAAATAACTAATTCATTGATTATTATTTAAAAAAAAATATAGACATATGTATCTGTCTGTGATGCTCAGAGGAGCAAAAGTACACCAGAGGAGAGTACACAAAGCTTGACATTGTGTGGCAAATAGCATTGCCATGGCTTCAAATTGTATTGCTCCGTCATTTTTGACGGGCAAGTCGCTAGTATATACAGATTAGAGGACAGAAAAATGTTTAAGAACATTAAAGAGGGAAGTTATCTTTAATAAAAAAAAAAGAGGGATGAAAAAGAGCATGATGCGAATTTAGAAGATTTAAAGAACAATGCTATAAAGTACTATTTTACATCAAGAGATATATATATATAAGTTGACCAGCCTTCTAATGGTAGGGTCAAATTAATCAAATCTGTTTTTGTGATTTTCCAACTACTACTCATTTGCCTTATTTATGTTTTCTTACGTTAGTCTTATTTCAAAATGAGCAGTTACCCCAACAAGAAATTGTTTTCATACACTGTACTAGCTATTTTTCTGTATAGTAAATCATTCTTGAGACATCCAGAGTTGATTTTGTAAATCCTTTATGCTAATAGGTGGCTCAATATGATAATGTGTACCTTTGAGTATTTGATAAGGGTGGGGGAGGGGATTTAACAGCCTGATAACTTAGAGGTCATTGTTTTAGCCTCCAGAGATACACAAGCATAATTAATACATCTAAGCAGGGGCTACTTATTTGCATAAAAGTGCAACATCAACAGGAGTAATTCACTTTAAAAGCTTCATTACCTAATAATATGCAGCACCACCTGGATATCTGGTTTGATAAATAGGTTAGGCATAAGTTCAATACACAGAAATAACATGTAGTATAAATGCACATTTTATTAGTAACAATTGGCCACACAGTCCATGCTCTTCTTATACCATCAGTAAAAGAGTTTGTTGTTCAGAGGCATTGATGGTAAAATATATATACTGAGTTCAGTTTTCAGTTCTAACACAGGAAAAATGTTACAGAAATCATCTGTCTTTTGGAGGGTCCTTCTTCATGCGTCTTCTATGGTATCTGAAGATTAAATACAAATTATGTTACAATAATCAATAAAAATGCTCAATTCATATTCAGTAAAAAAAAAAAAAAAAAAACTCAGACAAGGCAGGATGTTTGCCAACTAGCTTAAATCATGCATTTATAATAAGACAATAATCAACATTACAAAAGTTTGCAAAAAAAAGAAAATGGTTAAGCAACTCTGCAAGAGTTAAAATGTTCTTCTCTGCAAAATACTTCTAGAAACTGTCGGGATCACCTTGTGACTAATTCTATTTATGTGTGTGTGAGAGCACTGCACCAGATGAGTCATTGAACTCTACCGAAAAATCAGTTCCCATTCTAGTGGCTGAAGGTGATATGGCTAAAAGACCGGATGCATACCTAACTTTTTCCTAAAAAAAAGTTTTTACAAGGACTAATAGTATTTATTTTTAACTATTAAAGCAACTTTTGTAAGGTTGAAAGTCTTCATTATTAAATTATAGCAAATTAGCGACTTCAGCGTCCCTACAAATACTTGTGCATTGGTAAGTAGAATAAAAAGTACACGTATACCCCACTTAACGCTACCCCTTTGAGCACCGATTCACTATAGCACTGTTTTTCCATGAAATTCCCTGCTTAGTGCTAATCCTTGCAATAGCACGTTGAGAGCCAAGATTTGTTTAGCGCTTTAAATCCCGCTCAGAACTCTCCAACAGCACGATGGCAATAAAATACCCAATTTAACCCTATTTACATAGTGCTCCAGCATGCAGAAACTCATGTGGAGCTCCAAACCGGGTTTTGCTGTAATGTCTTAAATTACCACTTTTTAGATCACGCTTAAACTTTGGGATTTACATTTCTGGAAACCAGAAATTTGCATTTATTTTTATTAATAATAATGTAATGTGTGACCATTTTGAAGTATCTGTTAGATACAAATGTTAGATACAACCTGCTTGACACTGGATGTACCTATTTTGGCACAGAGGGTGACCAAGTGCCAGACGAGAATAGCAACGGTGACTATGTTTCATTGTTTTAGACTACGCCTCAATCCATAAATGAAGATGTAGGCCACTTTGAGAATATAAAACGGATAAGTTGTTTTTGTATTTGAGATGAAGTACTACAAGCTTCCCCATTCTGCTGAACATTAGAGATAAGCAATTGCTCTGACAGGAAATCCTTGTCCAGTAACACAGGATCAGAAGGTATTAAAACAACAATATCTGATTTAACCTACAGTGATGAAAAGTAGCAGGAAAGCCGATTAAGCCATTTATGGTTTATTGTTAAGCCTTTTTTTTTAATAGAAATAAAGAATTGTGACATAGTAAGGGGTATATGAGACATTGACGCCCTAGTCCAATTGAAAACCTACTACCCACTACTGGGGCTGTGAACGACCAATGTGAATGTCATGCCTCCATCTTGTGCTGATAAAGTCATGTAGACTCTGGGCTGCTCCAGTAGAAGCCGATATACTGATCTACTTCTATTGTGGAGTTATCATTTGCTGTAACCTGCATTTATCTTATAGCCCAAGCTGAGAAAACCTTTATTATTTCCGACATGTGTATTTTTTATAGGCAACAGATGGGCGCGAGTTAAAAACAAACACAAATTACTGAGTACAGGAGACTGCTTGTAATGTAAGCAGCCACCCTTCTTGCAACACTGCTTTGTTGTTGTTTAGTCAGTTGCGTCTGACTCTCCGTGACTCGATGGACCACAGCTCACCAGGTGCATCTCTCAGTCACTGCCCCGATGAGCTCTATCAAGTTCATGTTCATCGCTTCAGTGACTTCATCTATACATCGCCGCCTCTGTCATCCCCTTCTTGTGCCTTCAATCTTTCCCAGCATTAGAGTCTTTTCTAGGGAATCCTGCAGTCTCAAAATATGGCCAAAATATTTGAGCTTCAGCCTCATGGTCATACTTTATAGTAAATAGTTTGTCTTGATTTCCTGAAGTATTAAATTTATAGGATCTTCTTGCAGTCCAAGGGACTCTAAGCAGTCTTCTCCAACACTACAATTCGAAGGCTCCAATCCTACGGCGCTTTGACTTGGTCCAGCTCTCACATCCATATGTTACTACTGGGAAGACCATAGTTCGAACTTTACTTTTTACTAGCTTGTCCAAGCTTGCCATAGCTTTCCTCCCCAGAAGAAAACGTCTTTTAATTTCATGACTACAGTCACCATCTGCAGAGATTTTGGATCCAAGGAAAATAAATTCTGTCACTGCTTCTACTTCTTTCCCGTCTATTTGCCAGGAAGAGAGATTGCCGTTTTCCATGATCTTTGACTTTTTAAAGTCGAGCAGCAGGACAACCTTTGCACTCTCTTCTTTTAACCTCATCAATAAGTCCTTTAGTTCCTCCTCTGATGGCTGAAAGTGAGTAGTATCATCGGCGTATCTGAGGTTGTTGATATTCCTTCCAGCAATATTGATTCCGGCTTTGGATTCATCCAGTCTGCCCTAACGCATGATGTACTCTGCATATAAGTTGAATAAATATGGTGACAATATACAACGCACTCCTTTTCCATTCTGTTATCCCATGTTCGGTTCTGACCGCTTTAGGAGGAGGATGAGATGATCTGGTACTCCCATCTCTTTAATGGCATGCCACATTTTTTTTTGTGATCCACACAGTCAAAGGCTTTAGAATAGTCTATGAAGCAGAAGTAAATGTTTTGTATTTTTGGAACTCGCTTGCTTTCTCTATTATCCAGTGGACATTGGCAATTTGATCTCTTGCACCAATTCCTCTGTGGAACCAGACTTGCACATCTGGTAGTTCCTGGTCCATATATTGTTGGAGTCTAGCTTGTAGAATCTTAAACATTACCTTGCTGGCATGTGACATTAGTGCAATTGTTTAATAATTGGAGCACTCTTTGGCACTGCCTTTTTTGGGGGGGATTTGGATGTAAACTGACCTTTTCCAGCCTATTGGCCATTGTTGAGTTTTCCAAATGTGTTGGCATAAGGCAAGTAACACTTTCACAGCATCATCCTGTAGAATTGTGAATAGTTCAATTGAGATTCCATCAGCTCCTGCAGCATTATCAGCAAGACATCCTAGGGCCCATCTCACTTCGCTCCTCAAGATGTCTGGCTCCAGCTCATTGGACAAATTATTGAGGTCATAACTGGTGTTAAGATCCTTCTTGTATAGATCTGATCTTCTTCTGATCTTCTTCTGTTAAGTCCTTACTATTTTTGTCTTATCACGCCTATTTTGGCATGAAAGATGCCTTTTAGGTTCCTAATTGTCTTGAAGAGAACGCTTAATTTTACCCATTCAGTTATCTTCTTCAATCTCTTTACATCGTTCATTGTAGAATGTCTCCTTGTCTCTTCTTGCTATCCTCTGGAATTCTGCATTCAGTTGGACAAATCTTATCTCCACTACCTTTCGCTTTTCTTCTTTCCTGGGCTACTTTCAAAACCTCATCAGACAGCCAGTTTGACTTCTTACTTTTCTTTCTTTTAGGGATATTCTTTGTTATTATTTCCTAGATAATGTTGCAAACTGCGGTCTAAAAGTTCTTCAGGCATTCTATCTTCCATGTCTAGTTCCTTAAATTATTTACTTCCACTGCATATTCACAAGGGATTTTATTTATTTTGTATCTACTTGCTCGGATGATGATTTCCCCACTTTTCTTCAGTTTCATTTTCAACTTTGCAATAAGAAGCTCATGGTCTGAGCTGCAGTCAGCTCCAGGTCTTGTTTTTGCTGATTCCATCTTCTTTGGCTGCAAACTATATGGTCAATCTAATTTCTATGTTGTCCATCTGGTGATAGACATGTGTAGAGTAGTCTCAGGGGCTATTGGAATGGTGTTTGCTACGACCAGATTATTCTTGACTTTTGTGTCTTTTGGTTCCCTACTTTAGATTTCTAATCTACTATGATGATAGTAACATCTTTTCTTGGTGTTAGATCTATGACGTGTTGAATGTCTTCGTGGAACTGGACAACTTCAGTCTCTTCAGCATCCATAGTTGGAGCATAGACTTGAATCACTGTGATATTAAATGGCTTGCCTTGAATTTGAATTGAAATCATTCTGTAATTTATTGGGCTGTAACCGAGCACTGCTTTGGCCACTCATTTATTGACTAGGACGGCTACTCCATTTCTTCTGCTGAATACTTGACAACAGTAGAAGATCTGGTGCTTGTCTGATGTGAATGTCCTATTCTGGTCCATTTAAGTTCACCATTTCCCAGGATATCAATGTTTAACCTTATTTCATTCTTCACCACATCTAGTTCGCCTTGGTTCATAGTTCTAACATTCCAGGTTCCTATTCTGAATTGGTCTTTGCAGCAGTGGAATTTCCTTTCCCCTTCAGACACATCCGTAGCTGGGTGTCCTTTTGGTTATGGCCCAACCACGTCACAAGATCTGCTGTTACTTGAACTTGCCATCTTCCTCAGAAATGTGGTAGGCACTTTCTGGTAGGCACCTTCTGTGCCATATCGTTATGTCTCTGGTTGTGCTTGTCCATAAAGTTTTCCTAGCAAAGATACTGGAGTGGGTTGCCAGTTCCTTCTCCAGTGAATGTTGTCTGACCTCTCTGCCATGACCTGCCCATCTTGGCTGACCCTACATGGTATAGCTCACAGCTTCATCGAAGTACACAAGCTCCTTCACCACAACAAGGTAGCGATCCAGAAGGGGACTGATGGCTTAAAAGCTAAGAAATAATGTTAACTTATTTATTTTAACTTGCATTCTGTTTTTTTATATGCCCAACAAACAAACGTATCTACTCTCACATTTGAATTGTCCAATGGAACTTCCTGATTATATTAACCTCACCACAAAACCAGTCTCATTGTGAGTTCCATGTCCTATTTAAATGGGCCAATAATGGTCAGTTTGCATAATGTTTAAAGGACCACTGTACAGCATTTATAAGTAAAGTTCATATGCTTGTTTGTCGGGCATATTAAAAACAGAATGCAGGTAAAAAAAAAAAAAAAAGTTGACATTATTTCTTCGCTTTTAAGCCGTCAAACAGAGTTGATTATTGTTTCCTACCGGTGTCTATCATGGGAGAGGCCAGCGCTGCCTATGTGTTGGACTATCAAGGAGCCCTGCCGCATGACATCATTAGCGCTGCCCATACTGTCTACACAGAGGAAACCGTTCTATTGTAACATGCTTGCAGCTGCCCTACACACCCCTCCCATTGTCAATGATAATACATTATAGACCCTCCCCTTTGCTGAGAAGACTATGTTTTAGTCCAACACACAGAAAGAGCTACATGCCCCTAAATGGCACAGTAGGAGAAGATATGCAGCTTCTCTTGAGAAGACATTTTTTTATTAAGTTTTATTTATTTAAAACTGTTTTTAATAGCCTATGTACAACAAACAAACATATGAGCTTTAAGCAATACCGTTCAGGACAAACAACTTTTCGATGTATTAAATAAAAAGTTAATAATTTCTTAGAAAATAAACAATTAATGCCTTATTTTAGAACTATCTTAAGGCTGGAGCTCCTCCATTTGTTTTTAAAGTGTTGCAGAATGTGGAGTACATTTCTCTACACTCTGCTACCAAAGATGTGCATCAATTGGGCAGCTGCAGGCAAATATCTTCCACATGCCGACACAGAAAAAGATGGGAGGAACCACAGCCTAAAAACAAAAAGCTATTTTCAGTAAAGGTTTTCTGACAAAAGATCAACTCAGTGGATATAGTCTTTTTGGATTTTGTAAAGGCTTTTGGTACATTGCCACATGGAAGACTATTGTGCAAAATAAGGGATGAAGGAATTGCAGTAAATATCTGCTCATGGATTGAGAGCTGGCTAAAAGACAGGAAGCAAAGGATTGTGGTAAATAGAACATACTCAGATTGGACTAATGTGGTAAATGGCATTCCCTCAGGGTTCAGTATTAGATCCTCCCCTTTTTAACATGTTTATTAATGACTTAGAAGGAGGATTGGAAAGCAAACAAATAAGAGGAATGGAGGGGCTAAGTTATGAAGAAAGACTAACCAAAATTAAAAACTTTTTTTTTTTTTTTTTTTAGAAAAAATTAAGGCGCCTAAGAGGGGATATGATTACCTTATATAAATACATCCAGGGTCAATATAGGGATTTGTCAAGTGTACTTTTTGTGCCAAGTGGTTTTCAAGAGGACATCCTTTGTGGTTAGAAGAAAAAAAATACATAAGATTCCACCTTAAAGAAACAAAAAGGGTACAGTAAGGGTGGGTAAAACTGTGGAATTCTCTACCAAAAGGAGGTGATGACAGCAGAGTCGATAGATAACTTTAGAAAGGGGTTGTTTATATTTTGGGATGGAAAAAAGGGCATTCAGGGTTATCCTGGCAAATAAGAGAGAGAGTATTGAGCCAGGGAACAGTCCGATCGCCAGTATCTGGGGTCACAAAGGAATTTATGTTTTTTTCCTCCCGTTATGAGACAATTGGCTAAGGTTTCAATGTTTTTTATTCTGTTTGCCTTCCTCTGGATCAATTAATAATTAGCAATTAACAATTATTACCGGGAAATAAAGTCATAATCACGTCATTTTTGATGTGCAAGTTCCTAATTTGTATATAAATTCTCAATATTTTGTTTTTTGGAATATTTTTCTTGCTCGGGATTGTAGGAAAGTTGTACAAAATGGCTACCCAGTAGCCATTTTTTCCCTCGATGTCCAAATAATTAAAATTTGCGTTACAAGGAATAAAACCCCCACAAATTTCATTCTTTGTCAAGAAAGAGCATGTCTTTGCAATCAAAACATTTTGGTTCCATCGTGCCCACGCACTGAAAATTCACGTTTTCTAAACCTATTTTTTTTTTACAAAAAAGTACATTTATACATTTTTTAGGCATTTATGAAATCCTCATCATTTTATTGAGCTCCGTGTAATATTTCAAAGAGATCCGATCATTGGTTATGGAGAAGAAAAAAAAATGTACGCAAGGGCATCTTATGACGAGAGTCTCAAGAGGAACAGACAACACAGATTTAATGAAACTTTGAAGTGCTATAAATTAAGGGGGTTTCTTTCAACCATAAGGGAAGGGTATACACCAAGTTTCATAAAAATCAGAGTCGGAGGGTGACATGACCTCATTGAATTGACGTTGAATGACCCTTAATTTAGTTAAAACTAGTGCAGATTACTCCACAGGTGCTCAATTGCTCCATGTTCAAGGGAAATGTGCTCTACACTCACAGTTTAAAGAAAAAACAAAAGATAGTGGCTATAAAAGCAGAGCTACTACAGCAGAACCATTAATTGTGCTAAATTCACTTTAAGTTGAGATTTGCTAAATCTGATAACATGCCTGGTTTCCTGTTGCCTAACCCTACATTGTTTTTCATCTTTTTTTCTGTCACCATATCCTAGAATAATTGTAACTTGCATATTGTATAGAATAAGAGTTAACCCACATCTTAAACAGGTAAGAAAATCTACATAAATGGTATGCACTATTTGCTCTTCAACCAGAGATTGTCTCATAAATTTTAGCATTCACATTTTTGCTGCCGTGTCATCAATACAAGCCACCTAACGAACAATATTTGTGTGACTGCTTTGCTTCTACAAGCAAGCCTAATCTTCTCTCAACCAGCCACATTTTAGAAAACAAAAATATCTTTTTATGTGAGGAAACATCCATCCACCTTTCTGTATGTAAGAAGAGATTCATAACAACTGGAGCATGGAATAGATTAAATTTGCTTCCATACAAATTAGCAGGCATGACTTGAAAGAAGTCAATACAAGCAGGATAAGTTACATCAGTCTATATACGCTTCCTGCGTTTCGGTTTTTCAATTATAATACAAGAAGGCACTTAATGACTATTTCATTAGTATTTTAAATGATAATGTAAATTAGAATAACTCTGACAGCTAATGAATGTTATAAATATATAGTGTTATTTATTTAGTACTGATAGGCTTAAATTTGTGTTACTAGTAATTGCTTTCTTTTACCAGTAATCCAACTAAGATGTGCATAAGGCTGATCTCATGTTTGTTTAAGTCAAAGTTGTTAGGCAGATTGAAAGGGCAGACTAGATGGGTCTATTTGTTCTCACATGCCATCAAATATATAAAATCGGTGGACAAAAATATCTGAAAAACAGGAGCCAGACATGCTGGGAGCCTGGAATGAAGGCCAGCAGTACAAAAACAAGTATGGTAAAGTTCTCCCTTGTGACCAAATTGGGGTTTGGTACAACTTTTGTAATTCTGGGAAACCTAGTGCTCCCAAAGAGTATAAAATATTAAAATGCATCAATGGTGGCAGCGTTCGTATTCTTTTTTGGGGCGTAGGTGAACATTAAAGTTTTTGTTAAATGTAATTGTATGTGAATGATAGCTTGGATAAGCTTTTTTACGATTAACCCTGTCACCCACACAAACACGTTCGACACCTGTAGGATTTCCGTCAATGTATTAACTCTTTTTTGCCCTGAAGGTATTTAAGTTGGTTGGTCTCAACAATAATGGCAACTCCCACCACATTGCTTCCTACACTTATTTTAAATATAATTTCTGCCAGTGCCCAGATTTCAATAGGTTAACAAATCAGAGGACTTAGGAGCACGGAGATCCAAGAAAAGTGGAAATGGTGTAACAACCTAAATTATCCTTAGTACCAGTCCTTACTTTTTCAAATAGTGTATACTCCAAGGTTGGATACTTAAGGGAGAGACAACAACATTTCCACTAATTACAACATTTACAATCAAACAGCTGAACTATAATCATCCTCACAGGCAGCCGAATACTGAACTGAACTAGAGTAAGAGGCACACTTTTTTCCACTCTGTCATGAAGACAAAACACTGCAAGTCCTCATTTACACTCCTCAGGAGAACCTAACCATTCAATCAATATCCATATTGTGTATATTAAACTCACAGAACAAAAAGTTATATCACTGTACATTTTCCAAAAATGGGTTTGCTAACTTTTTTCCATGAAGGATCACTAAAACTTTGGCTGTGAATTAATGGAGGTTTTTTCACTGACCCTTTAACAATTAAAAACATCAAAAGAGTGCACTTTTAAGCAATAAATTATAAGCAATGTATGACCATGCTTTAATTCATTTTATTATTTCCTATTCTTTTTAGAATATCAGTTGCTCCCCGCAATACAACAAAATAAAGTTGACCTCTGTTCTACATGAGGTAATTCTTCATATAATTATGACCTTGGAAGCAGCTTGATTGTATTGAAAGGTCGCAACATTAAAGTACCGCTTTAAGACTAAATGGAAGTAGAACCCCAAATATGATAAAGCTCCCCATCCACTCTTTAAGCAGTTTTTAAACACACAGTACAGAAGAATTCAGACATAAGCAATCACTTATCAAAACAGAGAACTAGCAACACAAAGCAGAAGTTGAGCGTTTACACATATATGTGGGCTTCCATAAATGACTCTATTAAAGAAGAGCAACTTGTGTTTAGATTAAACTACCCCTTAAAGTTTCCATTTTCTTTCCACTGGAGCAGTTCACATAGATCAGGAAAGTGAAACTGGTCACCCTGCATCAGATTTTTTTTTATACTTGGTTAAAAATGTGTTACATGGCAACACCTTAGAATTGGGATCTTAGTAAAGGAAGAAATTACCGAAATAGAATACAACTTTCGCCCCTAGCACCATATTTTTATAAAGTTGGAGTCGTTATGATTGGGATATTGCATATATATGAAATTAGAGAGTGAAGTAAATAAGTGGAGTGTAGACTAATGGTTAAGTTTCATTTTACATCTATTACTGTTGTATGCTTTTGATATGAAAGTGTTAACTAAACGAAGATTTTACTGAAATCTACTTACTGTCCTACTGGATACCAGCGGTGTTTAGTTGTATAAAACATTTTGCTGAGCTCCTCCATTGTTGGTCCTGGCTTATTCTCAGTGTCACTTAGTCTGGCCTTGAGCATATGGTCATGCGTTTCCTCGTTGTTCTGCACTGGATCTTGTACAGGTAAAGGCTGAAACAAAACCAATTACGGTCGTCATTTACAGATTTCCATTGACTTCGACTGCATGATTATTTCTTAAAGGGTGCTATATAATCACCAATAACTTTGCTAGCTCAAAGACAACACGAAAGCCTTTCACATTGTTTATACATTTCATTAGTTGGATGTTGAATGTATAAATTCTGCATAAGTAAGCACTAGAAATATTATGATTTTTAAGGCAACTTGTTATTTTCCTGGTCTCAATTGTGTTCTACAATGACTATTAGAAAGGTTGAAGAAAGAAATGTATCAAGGTATAAATAATTCGAGTATGAACGTTGGTGTTCTTCTATTCTCTAAATAAAAAGTATTTTAATATATTTTATGTAATCAGTGTAATTACTCTGATCCTGTTTTACTAGTGTAAATTAATGTTGTTAACTGAGAGTGCAGAGTCGTATATTGTGGTCATAAATCTAAAAATATCCAGCTCTGACAACAGACAACATGCTTTTAGAGTGTAAATATGAAATAAAGCCTCCAACTTATTATGTCTATATACAGTTATCCAGCTGTGGAATTTACCATTTTACAGTTTCTGAGGTAAGAGGAGACTTAAAATTCAGAGAGGAAGTTTCTATTTGGACAAAATGAATGTGGCAACTACAACTGTCAGTGCTCTCTTCATGACTACTGCAAATATCATTAGTTTACAAGGAGGCAGATGATGCAAGAATAAGTCTAGTAAAAGATGAAAGTCTGCAATGATGAATACATCCATAAAAGTGAAAAATATAAATTTGTTTATATTTTTTTACTTTATAAAGCAGCTTTACTTGATAATGTTTAGTTATTCAAAAGACCATAAAGAAAATTTTGACCACAGTTGTCATTTAATGCCCTTTAACAAGAGAATATCCTAAAATCCCTATATATGGCAGAAATTATTTAACTAGATAATAAAATGATGAATATATACAATAAAAACCTCTTTTGTAATGGTAGTTCATAAAACTTAGAATACTTGAAAATGACCCTCGTTCCAGGGGTGTGTTTCTGCCAAGGGCTACAAGGGCCTGGCCTAGGGCAGCACATTTTGAGAGGGCAGCAGGCTGCCTGAAGACAGTGCTGTACAATGAAATATGTTTGCATATGCACAGAAATGTCTATATACATTGATACCTCTGTCTGTAAGTGTACATGACACTTTCTGACATACATTATATATATGAAAGGGTAGAGAATGAGATGCAAGTGGGAGAGAGAGGTGCAGACATCTGAATGGCCTAGGGCAGCATGACCCTACATATGTGCATGCCTCACATCCAGCTATGATGACTACGATCAATACCTAACAGAATTATCAGTAGAATGTTAATTTGGCAGCAACGGGGGCAAGTGCAGAGCGACACAGACAAATTACATCAGATAACTCCATTATTAGTCTGAATCATTTAATCCACTTCAGAAATAATTTCCCCACGTCTCAGACTGAGCACTGGAAAATGTGTGTGTGTGTACACCCACGAGTCGCCACATCATATTAGAAGAGAACCTTGCAGATTTGCGTACCATTGTGTGTTCATAAGGGATATCCACCGACGGATGGTAACAGACTATGGTTTTTCCATCTGAAGTCACAGCAAGTTCTACTTTGCTAAACAGAAAAAAGAAGAATGCGCTCTGTGAAAATACGTTTTAAAAGAAAACAAATAAATAGCAGCAACATTTTGCACTCAACACTTTAAAAAAAATAAAAAAAATAATAACATTTTATATATATATATAATTCAAAAAGGGCAAGTACATTTTCAGGAAGTTTAAAAATATATATTTTTAAAGTAAATGGTACAAATATGTGAAGTCAGTGACCATTTTATTGCATTATAATGTCAATTAATTTATGGTAGAAGAGAAGATCCTGAAATTAATGTTTTTTTTTTTTTACTTTTCTATCATTAGAGAAAGAGGAAGTTCAAAATATCATCTAAATTGAAGCTATAGGTAAGTATTTTATCAATTGAAGGTTTAAAAAAAGATGCATTCACTAATAATAAAACTTACAATTTGTATTTTTTTACCTTCAAATCAGAGTTTCTAACCCACACATCAAGCATAGGTTATTATTAGTTTAGTGATTGTCATAAGGTTATTATTAGTTTAGTGATTGTCATAAATGATAACTCCACAGGGTTCATGGTTTGCAGTCTAAACCCATATGACTGTAAGACTCAGAGCACATGTAGACCATACTAGTCTTAATGAAAGAAAGAATATCTTGATACAAGGGTTGATCACGTGTCACAGATACATATGGAGAATTAATCAATTCACCCCAAGCGTACCAGCAAATGTGCTATGGTGCTGACAGATGCAAGTCACAGCTTTCCCAAATGGGGAATGGATATTATACAACTGAATTAAGAGTTTTGAAACAGAGTTTACAAACACACAGAATTTAAAATGAAACTGATAAAAGGTTTGCCGTTTCTCTTTGTGGTATCAGTCACATAGGATAATACCCCCTCAAGCTACAGACAGACTGGCAGTCTAAGATGGAATCCACCATGGCACAACCAGAGCCATCTAAACAGAACATTTAAGATAATGTTTATTTTTTATTTTGCTGTTTTAAATAACTGTTAATGCTGATATTTTGTTACTTAATTGACAAGCATGTGCATTTTATTGTACTCCCGTGGTGCTTTAATCTTAATAAAGTGAATTATTTGTGTTAAGCGCCTAGCCCAGATTGTGAATGCCCTTTTTTATATAGATGCTGCCTACAGCTTATACTAACACGTGGTGTATAGGAAAGTGAGCTGAACTTTTGAGCAGGGAAGTGAGACAGGGAAATACAACAAAAAAATAACAGTTCAAAGTAAATTAAGTGGGGGGGGGGGGGGGGGGGGGGGGGAAAGACTTTATAACGTGCACATAATCAAATCAGCTTAAAAAAAAACAACAAGCTTTCAGGTTAAGTACCACTAGCAGTACATGTATCATAGTCTGAGACCCTTCCCTAGAACATTCTTTACTTAGATGGTACATACCAGTTATAGTCATCAGGAAGTGCCGAATAGCTTGACTTGCAGCGAAGAGGACACTTGCGACGAACTTTAACAATAGAAAACAAAAAAATAGCTTATTACGATATGAAATCAATAAAAATAAGTCAATTTCCATAACTTCATATAACTAATTTTAAGATAATACAGAGTGAGCAGAATTGACGACCACACATCCCACAATCTACTGTACATATACAAGAAAAAATAGAGGGCTGGAATTAAAGGGATTCAATAGGAAGTTGATTTAATTTTAAAAAACATTGTACCAGCAGTGTTTTGCCTACTTTAGAAAAAAATGGATAAAACAACATACATTCCATTTTTCATGATCTTTAAGAATAACCTAAAACAGCTTGATTTTGAGGTGACAGTCCAATTAAGAGGAACAAATACTTGTAGATGTTTAGGCAACAGATTATTATTATGTAATCTTCTATAGGATCTGTAAACTGCAAAGATACTCAAAAAGACAAAATGTATGCACAGCATGATTTGGGATTAATCAGCAATCTGGCTCGTCTTGCACACATTATGAGTGTAGGTGGAAGTGTAAGAATTTCTTGAGAAATAAGCAGTCGTAAGCACTGAATACACTATTAAGAAATTCCAATAGCTGAAAAGTTTGATAAGCCAACTAATAAATACAAATATGCAACTGGAACTCAAAGTTTTTAAAATTACATTTTAATAAAAATAAATTGTAATGTAAGATTCAAATTATATCTAACTATTTATTATTTTTGTTTTGGGCTTGCTAAATTCTTGTTTTTTTTTATAAAAAGTTTTTAAAAAATGTTTATTTTTGCACTTTCTTTGTTTCCACACGTCCAATCCTTTTCTTGTTATCTCTATTCTAAATATTTAACATGTTGAAAATGTAAAACTCTTACATAAATTACTCAGAAAATGAAAATGTAGTATTGGATATAAGTATATGCATGATCAAGGGACATCACCCTAAATATAAATTGCCAATAAGGGATACAGGGATTCTTGAACAAATACCATCTCTTTCCATTGATACAATACACAGTCCTTTCCCTCATGCAAAACATTGGCAGCAACAGTGCTTCCGCCAACCGCTAGATGGGGCTGACAATTTTCGGAATACTGCTGCACATTGCATATATGGAGCGCCGACAAGAGAGACCTGGAGCTATGAGAGGGGCGCCTGAGGCCCGAGTGCCTGCGCCATTGAGTTGCGTCACGTCAGAGGGGGGAATAACTATAGGCCTTACCTGAAACCTGGATAAGTGCTGGCACAGCAGCTATCAGTGCTGGCAATTTCATGCGCATATACAACGGGATAGATAATAATTCACTACCAGTAAGGAAGCTGACTAAGCATTGCAGTAGCTGTGATGTGCATCTCTGTATTCAATATACACTATTTCCTATATTTACTAAGCATCTCAGTAACTGTGCTGTTCATCTCTGTATTCAATACACACAATTTCCTATATTTACTAAGCATTGCAGGGGCTGTGTATTCAATATACACTATTTCCTATATTTACTAAGCATCTCAGTAACTGTGCTGTTCATCTCTGTATTCAATACACACAATTTCCTATATTTACTAAGCATTGCAGGGGCTGTGTATTCAATATACACTATTTCCTATATTTACTATGCATCATATATTTACTAAGCATTGCAGGGGCTGTGATGCTCATATACTAGCGACTAGAAAGTCAAAAAATTACGGCAAGAAAATTGTAAGCAAGGTAATGCCGTTTGCCACCCAATGTAAGGGTTTTGGTCCTCTGGTGTAGTTTTGGTCTTTTTTCGGCTGCCATATATTTAAGAGGCAAAATTCTGCAAATTAGACTTAATTTTGCACGCAACCTCACTCCCAGACATCCTGTCTGTCCCCCCGTGCTGTGTGTGATGTTTTTTGTATGTTTTTTTTTTTTATTTGTGCGTTTTTAGATGTGCACGGTTCGGCTGTTAAGTTCATATTTTTTGCGGGTCGTATTTTGATTTTTCTAAGTGCCGGTTTCCTTTGCAAAGTATTTTTCAAAGCGCTACGGGTCTCGCACTATGAATTGTGTATTTGAGTTTTCTGTTGATTTGTAGTCCCGTCGGTCGTATGTATGATGCTTAATTCGTGCTGGGTAGTAGGGATGAGCGCCTATGGCGCTAATCTCCACCCGCAAAGTGAGCGCCTTCAGCGCTCCCTGCCTAAGTCGTACAGGGTTGTAGGGATGAGCGCCTATGGCGCTCATCTCCACCAGCGCAAGGAGCTCCTTTGGAGCAATTGCAAAGTCTGCGGCCCTCGCCAAGTTGCAGCAGGCTCGCTGTGCAGTTTTAGCGTTGCGTTACCAACGTTTTTTGGCAAGCCTGCTCTGCTGGGAACTATATATGTTATATACATTATTTTCTATAGGGAGGAATTGTCATCATGGCCCATCTCAACTAATCACAGCTACTCATATCCATTAGTAAATCTTGCCCAGTTGTATCAACTAAAGCAAAGTATCTTCCGTTTAAAACTATATATGCTTAATACATGGACATCTATACTGTAGGACACACATTCTTAAGGGTCCCATTCTAGGTGAAAACAACCATTTCAGAGAAAAAGGAGAATCATTCTAAAACTTAAATAGAATATTTGTTTCTAAATGTGTCACTTCACCAGAGGGGGATTTAGTAGCCAGTGTTTATTTAGTTAGTCTGCTAGTTGACCCTATGCATGCCAATACAGTGACAGGAGTCATATACACGAGGGTAATAGCCATGCACATTGCACTTGTGGGGATTTTTCCGGTGACACATGACATCATTTGACAAATGGCGGGAGGTCCATTGTATTCAGTAACATTATATGTATAATCACATTCTCTCCCAGTCCTCTCAGCTCAGTCTCCCTTACAGGGCCTGGCAGAGGTCACAGTCAGTGCCTGGTAGCCATGGTTATCGCTCAATGACAGTCAGGGCAGCTACTTGACATTATGCTCTCTCACCTCCAACTGTCCCTGTGCCACCAACATTAATCACACCAGAGATCCCCGCCCGGAGGCCGCGCCAGCACCACAGTGAAGCCCGAGAACCGGGAACTAGCACCGCCGTCATCATGCCGGATCCCAAACCGGAAACACAAGGGGGAATAAATGTACTGCACACGTCTTTACCCCGAGCAAATGTGTTCCTGTAGCAAAACATTCTTATTTCGCCTCATTCATGTCTGCAGGTCCTTGAAGGGACATAAATAAAAACCAAAAAGTTGCTACTTTTCTGACTAATTTGAACACATACACACTCGTATCTGCCCTTAATACGTTCTTATGCTCCTCAAATGACTTTGATTAACACATTCACAAAAAAATATAATTTTACTGCAACCAAACATTTCAGCTACTTCTTATATCTATCTATCTATCTATCTATCTATCTATCTATCTGTCTATCTGTCTATCATGTCTGTCTGTGTCCCACTCTGAATTTCTGCTCTGTTTTAGTATACTCTTGCTTGTCTTATTCAGTTATTGCTTCTGACTTGATAAAGAGAGACACTACTCTGGAAAGCGTATCACTATAACTAGTAACTTGCCCCATATAAATGACTATCATAGAATGTTATCTTGAATTGTCTGTGCTGTCTCTCTCTGTACTGTGGTCCTTTCCCTCTTCACCTTCGCAAAATCTGACAGCTGCAATCCCGCCGCCAATCGACAGATGGCACTGATGATTTTCATATAAGGCGAGCCGACAGAAGAGGCCTTAAACTATGAGAGGCGCGCCCGAGGCCCTGGGGATCCGAGTACCCGCACCACATAGCGATGGAGGGGAGAATAGTTATTTGCCTTACATCAAACATGACGGTGCCTGAAAATTGACAGCGCCCTCTGCCGGATGGCTCCCGTAACTGCAGCTGTCAGTGCTGCTGAAGAAATGTGAAGGTGAAGAGAGATATATCCTCTACTGTCTCTCTCTCTGCTGTCTATCTCTCTCTGTGTTATGTGACGGGTATGTTGTCTGTCTGTATGCTGTCCGCCTTTATGCGGTCTCTCTGTACTGTCTCTCTCTGTTATGTGGTGAGTATGCTGTGTCTCTCTCTCTCTCTCTCAGGGCTGTATGTCTGTATGCTGTCGGTCTCAGTACTGTCTCTCTTGACTGTGTCTCTCTTTCTGAGGTTTGTAATGTTTGTAATGTGGATGTTATGCCGCTTGCTGCAGTGTGTGGCATTTCTTGCTGTGTTGTGTGGCGGGTTCTCTTTCACTCTTTGCTGTCTGTCTTGCTCTCTCTTAACTGTCTTTATTTCTCCCTCTGTGCTGACTCTCTCTCTCTCTCTCTGAAGTGTGTAATCGCGACTGTCATGGCCCTTGCTGCAGGGTGTGGCATCACTTGCTGTGTTGTGTGGCGCGTTCTCTCAGTCTTTTTGGTCTCTCTCTCTTTGCTGTCTATCTCTCTCTCTCCCTGTGCTGTCTGTCTATGTGCTATCTCTCTCCCTGAGGTGTGTAATGGCGGCTGTTATGCCGCTTGCTGTGGTGTATGGCTGTGCTTGCTGTCTCTCTTTGCTGTCTGTGTGCTGTCTCTCTAAGGTGTGTAGTGTTGACGGTTATGCTGCTTGCTGTGTTGTGTGGCATGTTCTCTCTCACGCTTTGCACTCGCTCTCTCTTTGCTGCCTGTCTCTCTCTTTACTGCTTGTCTCTCTCTGCTCTCTGTCTGTGTGTTTTCCCTCTCTCTCTCTGAGATGTGGAATGGGGGCTTTTATCTCTCTTGCTGTGGTGTGCTGTTGCTGTGTTCTGTGGGTTCTCTCTCACTCTTTGCTGTCTGTCTGTGTGCCATCTCTATCTGTGTTCTCTCTCTCTCTTTTTTGAGGGGTGTAATTATTATTATTATTGTTTATTTGTAACGCGTCAATGTTGTAAAGGATGTAGGGCCCTGTCTTTGAGCTTAGAATCCAGTGTCCAAAGTTACTTCCCCAAAGCACCTTGCTGTGTTGTGTGGCACGTTCTCTCTCACTCTTTGCTGTCTCTCTCTCAGGTGTGTAATGGTAGTGGTTATGTCGCTTGTTGCGTTGTGCAGTACGTTCTCTCTCACACTTTGCACTCTCTCTCTTTGCTGTCTTGCTCTATCAGGTGTGTAATGGCGGCAGTTATGCTACTTGCTGTGTTGTGGCACGTTCTCTCTCACACTTTGCTGTCTCTCGCTCTCTCTGTGCTGTCTCGCTCTATCGCGTGTGTAATGGCGGCGGTTATGCTGCTTGCTGTGTTGTGTGGAACGTTCTCTCTCACACTTTGCACTCGCTCTCTCTTTGCTGCCTGTCTCTGTGCTGTCTATCTGTGTGCTGTTTCTATCTCATTCTTTGCTATCTGTCTTTCTCTCTCTTTGCTCTCTCTCTCGGCTTTCTCTCTGTATCTCTCTCTCTCTCTCTCTCTCTCTCTCTCTCTCTATATATATATATATATAGGAGTTTATATTGAGAAGTGTTTTTGTAGAAGATGTAACACAAAATTTCAGGTAGCACATATATTCATCAATATTTTGTACAAATTGGTTAAAGGCTTAGATACCATCCACAGAGGATCCATATACATATGGGGAGTGATAGTCCAAATCTCTCTCTCTCTAAACCTCTGTCTCATACATGGATTTAAAATACATAAACACACAATGTAATACAACATTTCGGGTTATACAGATATTCAACAATAAATTAATTTATTTTTATCTCAACAATTTAATTACAGATTTCAATATTTTGCACAAAGTGTTTATATGAGGGGAGAATCAGAGGGAGGGAGATAGAGAAGGTTGTAGCAGATATGTTTGTTTTCAGTAGAAATATAATTTGTTGTGAAAGTCTTAATTAAGGTTCTTTGTACATTTTCAGAATGTATTTAAGGTGAGCAGAAGGTGTATGTAATCATATTACCAGGCCATGTAGAAGACAGGTTTATTTTAACTTCTATGCACCTTTTTTGTTTGTGTTGATTTATGCACCTTCAAGGACCTGCAGAGGGGCATGGGAGCTTGACTGGGCTCCTGAGAGCATCAGGAACACGTTTGTACCGAGAACAGACTTGTGGGGACACCGGCCCTACCGGAACAAATGCACTTTTTTTTTTAAAATAAAGCCATTGTTTTTATAAAGCCATTGTTATTTAGATAAACATTACAAGATGAGAGCCATGGAGGTCGGAACTAATATATTATGCGCTTAGGTGCCGCGGAACATATAAACAGAAGTCACAACTTCCGCCTAGCTGTCATAGCAACTAATACAAACAGGAAGAGAGTTGAAAGCTGTGTGGAACCACGTGACAATAAGAGGCTATGTGGAAGTGTATTTAAATATTGGTTTTGAATGTGTTGCAATATACAGTACTAACGCATTTTAAGCTTGGCTATAGAGCAAGTTCCCTACTTACATTGGCAAAATCTAACCAGCAAACAAATTAAATAGTACTAAAAAATGGGTAAGGTTTCTTAAAGTTATGTTATTATATATGACTGTTATTATATATGACAATTACAAGTAACCAGGTTGCTGTTGCTACTAAAAAAAAAGTTAATTTGTGCCTAGAATTTGCAGGCTGCTCCTATATTTGATTCTTGTGTGTCTTCTTGCTCTGCAGACAGCTGCACCCCACCAAACAAACATTCATGAACTAAGAGGTTCCCTGTTTTGTCCCCACCAGCAGTATCATGCAGCGGCCTCTAGGACAATGGCACGCTAAGACTTTGTTCAATTTATTCTTAGAGTGATGGCTAGAGTTAGGGTTCAGGATTAGGGTAGTGGCAGATGATAAGCTTTACATAGTTAAATCGTATTGTGCACAGTACAACACTACTTTACTGTGTAAAGCTTATCATCTCCCACTACCCTAACTAAAACTAACCCTAAGAATAAATTAAGCAAAGTCTCTGTCACGCCACCTACTGGCCACTGCATGCCACTGCTGGCAGGGACAAAAACAGGGAAGATTCTTGGGCTGCTCTGCAATCCCATCCTTATTGTTTCCTGCTGCTTAGACTGATGTCTCTACATTACTGTGGCTTAGAACAAAAGAGTAGCTTGTGTTTACAAGAAAAAAAAAAGAGTAGCCTGTGCTTACAAGAACTGTAGTGTAGCCTGTGCTTACAAGTACCCAAGGGTAGCTTGGTCTTACAAGAACCATAGTGTAGCTTGTGCTTACAAGAACCCAAGTGTAGCGTGTGTTTACAAAAAACAAAGAGTAGTATGTGCTTACAAGAACCATAGTGTATCTTGTGCTTACAAGAACCCAAGAGTAGCTTGTGCTTACAAGTACCAAAGTGTAGCCTTTGCTTACAAGTACCCAGGAATACCTTGTGCTTACAAGAACAATAGTTAGCTTGTGCTTACAAGAACCAAAGAATAGCCTGTGCTTACAAGAACCCAAGAGTAGCTTGCGCTTACAAGAACCATAGCGTAGCCTGTGCTTACAAGAATCCAAGAATAGCCTGTTCTTACAAGAACCATAGTGTAGCTTGTGATTACAAGAACCAAAGAGTAGCCTGTGCTTACAAGAACCCAAGAGTAACTGGTGCTTACAAGAACCCTTAGCTTGTGCTTATAAGAACCATAGCGTAGCTTGTTCTTACAAGAGAGTAACTTGTGCTTTCAAGTCATCATGGGTTTGAAGAAGGCTAGTTATACCACTAAGCAGAAAATAAAAATAGCGAGAACCACGACAGAACAGAAAAAAGACCTAATAGCTAAATATGAGGATGGTAGCCGCAAATCTAATCTCACTGCTAAATACAAAATGCCCATAATAACAATTTCTATGATAGTGAAAGATAAGGAAGCTATTAAAAGAGGAGATGTGGCTAGAGGTGCGAAGGCTGTGACTAAGCAAAAGCCACAAACATTGGAGGAAGTGGATAACTTGTTGTACATTTGGATTAATGAAAAATAGCAGGTGGTAGTATTTCCAAGGTAATAATTTGCTAGAAGGCAAAACAGTTGCATGCCAATCTGTTAAAAGACAAGCCTGCAACAAGTGGTGAGAGCAGTGATATGTTTGATAATTTTAAAAAGAGAACTGGCATTAACAGTGTGGTGAGGCACAGAAACATTTTGAAATGTAGGCAGAAGCAAGTTTCTCTTGATAGGTTTCTAGTGGAACTCCCTACATCAGAGTCTCCAGCAGGGTACAGTGGTGTTAAGAGAAAGAAAAAGATCCCTTGTTCAAGTGCCCAATGTTTTATTATAAGGAGACTACCCTCCAAGCAATAACCTCTATCCTCCACCTCTACCTTGCCACCATTCCATTAGGCATATTGGGAGAAGCTAATACACCTTTATTAAAATGTCTTTCTGCAATTTCTTTTTTAATTCTTGGTCTCATATTTTTATAAATAAATTGCTGAATAAGATTTTAAAACTTTAATAAAACATATCTGTGAATCTGTAATTGAATACATCTAAAAAGATAAGTTATTTTAGGTAACATAGGGCCTCATTCAATTGCGATGTGGGCAATTGAATAGGGCCCTAAAGAAGCACATAGCATATTTTTATTAAAGAAGTTTTTAGTTAGTGAAAACCTTTCTTTTGGATAGATTCTTGCTAATTAAAAACTTCTTTAAAAAATATATGTTATGTGCTTATTTAGGGCCCTATTCAATTGGCCAAATTGCAATTGAATGAGGGCCATAGTAATTTTTATAGCAACAATTCTACCAAGCCATGAAAGATTTAATTGTTTTCAGCCTATTAAGATTTTACTTATATGAATAAATTATTATTATACTTTATTTGTAACGCACCAATATATTCAGTAGCTCTGAAAATGTTTTCAAAATGAGTGTTAATTAAATGTTTTATGTTAGGATTAAAATCTATACCTAAGTGGCTTATACCATTGTTACTCTATTTATAATCACAAATATCTTCATTTTATTTTGTATTTTAAACCTAATATTTATTGTTAATACTTCAGATTTTGAAAGATTTAATTTGTAATAAGAATAAGTTGCATATTTTTCTATAAACTTATGCAAGAATTGTAATGATTTAATTTGATTAGATACTGTAATTACAATATCGTCTGAAAACATTAAGATTTTATTATTGGTATTCCCAATTCCAATTCCTTCTATCTGCTTCTTTTTTCTAATTAGTTGTGCTGAAGGCTCTATAATAAGAGCAAAGACGAGAGGATGGGCAACATTGTCTCGTACCATTATGGATTTCAAAATGTTTTGATTTAAATTCCAAACCAGAAACATGAGCATTTGCATTATTGTATAACATTTTTATGGCTCTAGATCCAAATGTACCAAAACCATATTTGTCTAGTAAAACAACATCAGTGAAGTCCTAATTGACTCTGTCGAACGCCTTTTCTGCGTCTAAAGATAAGGTCAGAAAATTAGTTTTCATCTGTCAAACATATCCTAGAATATCAATAAGTCTCCTAGGCCCTCATTCAATTGCAATTTGGCCAATTGAATAGGGGTCTAAATAAGCACATAACATATTTTTTTTAAATAAGTTTTTAGTTAGTACACATCTATCCAAAAGCAAGATTTTCACTAACTAAAAACTTATTTAAAAAAAATATGTTATGTGCTTATTTAGACCCCTATTCAATTGGCCAAATCACAATTGAATGAGGGCCCTAGTATTTTCTGTTTCTTGACGCGATTTAATAAAGCCGGGTTGGTCTGGATTAATCAATTTGATCAGCAATGGGTTCAATCTTGTAGTTAATATTTTTGGATATATTTTTATATCAGTGTTCAACAATGAAATTGGTCTATAATGTTTGCAATTTGTTTCGTCCTTTCCTACTTTAGGGATGGTAATAATTGTAGCTTTCAGCATTTCTGATTGAATGGACCCCTTTGACTAATTTCATTAAAAAAAAGTACTAATTGTTTTACTAAAATAGGCAAAACATACTTATAATATATGTTCAGTAGGCCAACTGGGACCAGAGCTTTATTAAGCTTTAGATTTAGAATTGCTGAATCTACCTCTTTAATAGTTCTAAAGCTTTCCAACTCAAGTAGTTGTTCTTCGTTAAAGGCATATTTAAGTTTCATGTATTATGATTGAATCTGATAGAAGATAAAAAATAGTCTATGAATTTTCTTTTGCATGAAAAGATACCAAAATAAACATTATCATACCTACTGTAAAGTTTGCTAAATCTTTTGAGTTTGCAAGCAGCTGATTTTCAGAGTTAACACCCCTGCAAATCCCTGCTAAAATTAGCAAAAAAATCATAATTCATATTAGTCAATCACAGGCAGCGAATACATTGTATCAATATGTGATAGCAGTTTGTACAGGAAGGCATCATGGGATGTGTAGTCCCCTGCACAAGGAAACAAGGAGGAGTTGTCACTGCTGTGTAGATCTCTGCATTGTGCTGCTGTTGGCTTGAAGGTCAGTATAGGTTTAAAATTCATACCCAAATGCAGTGTTTCTATTGGTAGGTACACTGTGCCTATGTAAGCAGCTCTGGGTGTGTGGAAAACAAATTTTATTTTTAAGAAAAATAAATCTGTATGTGTAGAGAATGAATCAATGCAATGTGTGTCTTTGATATAAGCAGCACGTGTTAGATTATAAAAGGTTACACACAGAGAAACTAAGATATACCTGTAACAAAAACCCACAGCTAACACTGTGAATGCTTTTCTTCTCTCTAGCGCTTAGGAGGAAGAAAAGGTAATACCTAGAGAATCAGTAGTATCTTATCTACAGATGTAAACTATATATATTCAGCACAGTATCAGTGCTTTGTGATATTGTGCTATTACTTTTACCCAGCAACCATGTCAATCATTATCATGGAAGAGTCAAAAACATTATCTGTGCCAATCACATATATAGTTCTCAGCAATACGGGTTGCTGCTAACGCGAAGCGAGGGCCGCAGTTGCTGGCAAGGAGCGCCAAAGGCACTCCTTGTGCTGGTGTAGATGAGCGCCTACGGCCTCGTACGACTTTCGTACCGCAAATACGGACCCTTGCAAAGCGAGGGGCCACATTTGCGGAGGTGGAGGCTCGCACGTCGGCTGCAATGAGCCGGAGGTGGATGCTCTACGGCGCCTTGCAAGCGGTTACAAACGCCCACAGAAGCGGGACTTTAAAAAAATAAATAAACACGCAGTGACTAAATACAGACTTAAACATAAAATACGAGCCGCGGGGCTTAGAAAAAATAAATTGCGGACTTACAAAAAAAAATACGACCTTAATGGACAACCCGCGCACAGCGGAAAACATTAAAAAAACACATAAATAAAATGAAAACCTTACCTACAGCAAGGGGGGACACCCAGGACGTCTGAAAGTCAGGCTACACCTCGATTTCAGTACAATTTAAAAAGTTTAGAAAATCACTCGAAAATCCCCTAAACGACAGAAAAAATGGCAGCTGAAAAAAATAAAAACGAGGCTAAGGACGTAAAATGACAACACGGTCTCGCAAAGCTAAACCAACACTCAAGAACTCTTCATGTGGCACTTAACGCACATTATGCGGGACGTACCACACACAAAATCACAACCATTTTACATGCAACAAGTAACTACTTTGCGCAAAATGGCGCCTGGAACGTAAATTGACGGCTGGAATGCAAATAGCGCATGCGTATTGTGTTCTTAAGGTTTCTACTTCAGCTCAAAGTCTATTAATACTGCACACTTTCCAGAAATGTCTACGTTTCTCCTCAGGTGATGAACAGTGTGACTGGACATTTCACTGGTGGTGTTACTTCTGAGGCAACTTTATTATCACTTTAGAAGTTTCAAAACTGCAAATTACACTAATTAAGTAAGCTATAATACATTAATTAATTCATAAATGCATAATAAAAAAATAAATATATTTTTTAAAATATTGCCAACAACAACAACCGTATTCATGTATAGTAACATTTCAAACACACATACATGTGTACGTGCCCTAAAATAATCACAATTTAAAAGAAAAAAAAAGGACAAATTTCAGCAACATAGCTTTTATTGACATATATTTTAAAACATAATTTATGCTTTTAGCAAAAAAATCTTGACACATATATATTTATGCTGCATTTCAACATTTCACTTTTTTTTACATTTCTCAAGTGTCACTGAATAATTTGCAGCACTGCACGGTTTCTTCAGAATTTTACACACCCCAAAGAAAGAAGAACAGGTAAAATACAAAAATACATTTGCTTCACAAAAATAATATGCTCTTACTAAAAAAATAAATAAAAAAAAAACATTTATCTTTCTCTTTTTCAACAGACACTGCCTGAAGAGTGTCGCAGGAAGATTGGCAGCAGGGGACCCTCTGTCATTTATACACAACTAATAATTCAACAAAGGTATAGTATAACAAGTAAAAAAAAAAAAAAAAAAACTGTCCTGTTTGCTTTGCGCCAATGTCAAAATGAAAAACAACAAAAAATCAGAAGCCCCTTATGCCAATAATGGTGCACACAAAAGAGGATACTACAAGAAATGTTGTTAACACATAAAATGCAAGAATTAATCCTGTTTTCTCTGCATCAACCTCTAAGCCTAACCCATAACCTAAACCATGAATCATAAAAGTGGCATACACCAAATAGGATAGTACAACAAATATTGGTAACACATACAAAATTGAAGAATAAATCCTGTTTTCTGTGCCCTAACCTATAAGCCTAACACCAGAACCTAAACGTCTAATGACAATAGTGGTGTACACAAAAGAGGATAGTACAACAAATATTGTTAACACATACAAAATGTAATTACAAATCAGGTTTGGTGTGCCCTAACCTATAAGCCTAACACCAGAACCTAAACATATCATGTTAACAGTGGTGTACACAAAACAGGATAGTACAACAAAGATTGTTAACACATACAAAATGGAAGAATGAATCCTATTTTGTCAGCACAAACCTCTAAGCCTAACCCATAGCCTAAACCTCTAATGACAACAGTGGCATACACAAAACAGGATAGTAGAACAAATATTGTTAACACAGACAAAATGGAAGAATAAATCCTGTTTTCTGTGCCCTAACCTATAAGCTGAAACCCAGAACCTAAACCTCTAATGACAACAGTGGTGTACACAAAACAGGATAGTACAACAAATATTGTTAACACATACAAAATGCTATTACAAATGAGGTTTGCTGTGCCCTAACTTATAAGCCTAACACCAGAACCTAAACATACCATATCAACAGTGGCGTACACAAAACAGGATAGTACAACAAAGATTGTTAACACATACAAAATGTAGGAATCAATCCTGTTTTGTTTGCACCAACCTCTAAGCATAACCAATAACCTAAACCTCTAATGACAACAGTGAAGTACACAAAACAGGATACTACAAAAAATATTGTTAACACATACAAAATTGAAAAATAAATCCTGTTTTGTGTACCCTAACCTATAAGGTTAATGATTTACATTTTACTGCAACATTTGCATCTCTCTCTTTCATTCTCAACAGACACTGCCTGAAGACTCTCTGCATCACTACAGCAATTTCCAAACAACAAATTTCAAGAAAAGAGATGCGGTATTGCAAATTAAACAAAAAATAAAATACTGATATTTACACATATAAAATAGAAGGACCTATCCTGTTTTTTGTCTGACTTAGTGGAAGCGTAATATAACGTAATATAAGCGTAACCCCATAATCGGAAACCCCTAATAACAACATTGCCACATGCAAAACAGGATAGCAACAACAACAACAAAAAACCTACACTAACCCCTAATGGCAACAGTGTTGCAAACAAAATATGTTTGTTAACATATACACAATTTAAAGATATATACGCTTTCTCCTGCACAAACATTTAAGCCCAACTCCATACCCTCAACACGTATTGACAACAGTAGCGCACAAAAATTAATATAAAACACATACAAAATAGAAGAAACTATCATCTTTCATGTACCACTTTCACAAAATACACGGCAACCTAACTAAGGGTCTCATTCAATTGCAATTCGGCCAATTGAATAGAGCTTTATATAAGCACATAGCATATTTATTTTACAGAACTTTTTAGTTACTGAACTTCTATCCAAAAGTAAGGTCTTCACTAGCTAAAAACTTCTGTACAAAATATATACTCGGTTCTTATATAGATCCTTATTCAATTGGCAAAATTGCAATTGAATGAGGCCCTACGTTGCTAACTCCAACCTCATAAAGCTAACCTCATAATGGAAACAGTGCTATACATAAAACAGGATAGTACAAAAAAAAATAATATGCAGTTCAAACAAATAAATAAACTAAGGAGAAAAAATACTAATATAATACTTTTATTTACAGATTAAGATGGAAGATACTGACAAGAAACAGGAAAAGAAAAGACGTCAAACTAGAGAACGTCAAAAAACATGGGCAGATCATCAAACGCCAGAGCAGAAGGAAATTCAACGACAAAAAGAACGGGAGAGACTCGCAAGCAGAAGACTAGCAGCTGACAAACTAAAATCCAACCACAAGAAGGCAACTAATAAACAAAAGCATTTAGAAAATGTTCCTGAACAATCAGATTAGAATTCAAATGATGATTTACACACTCACATTGATATGTATTCTCACAATTGTCCTTTACTTGAATCTTTAACAACAGAGGTTCATAATTGTGATATGAATATTATCTGTCAGTTTTGTGGGGCTTACCATTTCAAACAGGAAAGAACCAGAGATGGCAAGTTTGTTAGTTGCTGTCAAAAAGGCAAGGTAAGACTTCCACAAAGACAACCATTCACAACATATTTACAAAGCATTATGACTGAGCCTACTTTCCCCAACTATCAAAATTTCAAAACAAACATAAGAGCCTATAATAGTGCCATATCCTTTGTATCTATGGGTGCAACATTAGCTGCTAATGTGCCAGGACATGGCCCTTACTGCTTTAAAGTACAAGGACAAATTTACCCTCGTACTTCTCATTTACATCCAGAGGAAGGGGAGCAAAGAAAATGTTCTCAACTATATGTATATAATGGAAGCTGTTGAACAACGTATGCAGCTTCAAGAAAATAAAAAATGCTTACCCATTGTTTTTATAGAGATTGATAAAATTATGGCTCAAAACCCATACTCTCAAGCCTATAAAAAATTGGCAGAAGTAGAAAAGGAACAACAAAATTATGCAGACATACATCAATTGCCAATCCCAAAAGTCAATATGGTTCTTAAAAGAGATCGCCATTCTGATAAACCCCTTTATAACTTGCCAACAGCAAATGAGGTTGCAATGGTCTTTCAAAATGACGGAGAACCACCATTTCAGAGAGATATTAGAATATATCCCAGAAATGAAGAACAACCTTTGATTAAAATAAGTATCTTAAGTACGAATTTGGATCCAATGACATATACCATATTTTTTCCACACGGGGAAGCAGGTTGCAACCCAAATTAACACTTGAGAGTTACCCAAATTCAAAAGTACGTGTGAGATAATATTTCCATGCTTGAATTTAAAGTGGCTCAACTGCCATTCGAAATGGATTCAATCCCATTTTATGCGGCGGAAAACTGACACAACAATGGATCATTGATTCATATTTGCAAATTGAGGCAAATAATTTAAACTTCATCAAATAGCAATAAGATAAACTACGTGTAGAACAGTATTGTGGATTGATGGATTATGTCGCTGAGGTTACTACAACCAGAGAGCTGCCAGCTGGCAAAGCCGTCATTTTACCATCTTCTTTCCAAGGATCTCCTCGCAATATGCGAGAAAGATACAATGATGCCATGGCTATTGTAACTACATTTGGAAAACCAGATTTATTTATTACATTTACATGTAATCCACAATGGTCAGAGATTACACACAATCTGCTAACTGGACAAACTGCTTCTAATAGACCAGATTTAGTGGCAAGAGTCTTTAAAATCAAATTAACTGAATTAATATGTGACATAACCATAACTCAGTTATTTGGCAAATGTCTGGCTTATGTTTATACCATCGAATTTCAAAAAAGAGGCCTTCCACATGCACATATTCTTATAATCCTTGCAGAGAAAGATAAATTGGATACTGGTGACAAAGTGGATTCAGTAATTATTGCTGAACTACCAGATCCAGAACTAAATGGTAGACTATATGAGATTGTAACTCATCGTAAGCTTCATAGACCGTGTGGAGATATTAATCCATGGTCACCATGTATGGAAAATAAGAAATGTAAAAAGAATTTCCAAAAGATTATAGAGACAAAACTTATGCTAATTGTGATGGCTATCCATTATATAGAAAAAGAGAAGGCCAAAATGTCATTATTCGTGGAAAAACGGTAGATAACAGATATGTGGTACCATACAATCCACATTTACTCATGAAGTATAATGCACACATTAACGTGGAAGCTTGCACGTCTATAAAATCCATTAAATATGTCTACAAATATATTTACAAAGACTATGATGCATTTACTGTAGTGGTCAAAAGTGCTGAAGATCACAAACAAAGTGAGTTAGTACATGATGAACTTGAATCTCATGTAGATGCTCGCTATGTAAGTGTGCCAGAAGCAATGTGGCGTCTTCTAAAAGTCACTCACATGCATTTTGTTTATTTCCATGTTGGAAATGAAACAAATGCTTTGGCACAAAGTGAGCATCGCCAAACTACACTAACTGCGTGGTTTCAATTAAATTGTACTGACTTGGAGGCAAGGGAATTATTATATATTGAAATTCCATACCATTATGTTTTCGTTAACAGATTATGGCGAAAATGAAAAAGTTGTGGAAATAAAAGAATCCCAAGAATTTACACTCTAAGTCCAAGAGACCTTGAACGTTTCTGCTTACGATTACTACATCTAAATGTTCCTGGTGCACAACGTTTTGAACAGTTAAGAACTGTTAATGACATAGTTTATGAATCATTTCATTTAGCTGCACGACACAGAAACTTCCTAGCTGATGAAACAGAATGGGAAAGATCTGTAGAAGAAGCAGCACTATGTCAAATGCCATGGCAGATGAGGGAACAATTTGCATTAATTTGTATCTTCTCAAATTCTCCAAATGCATTAGCTTTGTGGGACAAATGTAAAACAAATATGGCTGAAGACTTTTTGCAACGATACAATGAGCCTATTGCACAATTAAAAGCATTAATTGAAATCTAAGAGGTCTTTTTAACTCATGGATTAAGTTGTGCAAGTTTTAATCTGCTAGATCCAGGTCTCATAGACAACATCAACTTTGAAGACTATGACACTCAGCTTCAAAGAGAAAGAACAGAAGAAAGACTTGCAACTTTAAATACATTACAATTGATCCTGCAAGCAGGAGATAATGTAAGACGATTTCTGAACCTCCTCCATATTGCTAAACATAGAGACATCCCACTTTGTACCCTGAGCATAGATCTAGAAAAAGCGTTCGACTCGATCGAGTGGCCGTTTCTCCTAGCCACCCTTTTGAAATTTGGGTTTGCGGGGAAATTCACTAACCTTATCAACGCACTTTATAGCGAACGTCAACTTACCGGGGGACAGGGGGACGCCCATTCGGATAAGTAGAGGCACGAGACAGGGCTGCCCACTCTCACCGCTTCTATTCGCATTAACAGTAGAACCCCTGGCACAAGCCATCTGGAGCAGTACAGCTATTAAGGGAGTAGAGGTGGGTTTGCACAACTTTAAGTGCTGCCTCTTTGCGGACGACATTGTGTGCACCCTCACAGACCCCCTTAGCTCCATACCCGCCCTCCTGGCCCTGTTGGAAACGTTTGGGGGCATCTCGGGATTAAAAATTAACGTAGATAAGACGGAAGCAATGGGCTCTAGACTCCCCCAACAACAAATTAAGCAGCTTAAGGACAAGTTCCCATTCACATGGCCCACAAAACACCTCAAATACCTAGGAGTTAAGTTAACACCGGAAATAGAAAACAAATATGGGGCGAACTATATCCCCCTGTACCGGGAACTAAGACTAGAATTGAATAAGTGGCATAAATATAAACTCTCTTGGTCAGGGCGACTAAACGCCATTAAAATGAATATCCTACCAAGAATCCTGTATTACTTCAGGACTCTCCCCGTTCCCATTAATAAAAGAGAACTTGACATGTTCCAAAGAGATACCTTTAGATTTATATGGGGATATAAAAGACCCCGAATAAAAAAAAAAACAACATGTATGCACACAAAACTCTGGGAGGCATGGGTTGCCCAAACTTTAGGCGGTACTACAACGCGGCCCAAATATCCTTCATCCCGCAAGCACACTCCATCACTCATCAACCCCTGTGGGTATTTATAGAGAACTTCCAGATGACGCCTTTGAAATGGGACACTCTGCCCTGGATAACTCATAGCGTAGTGCCTCACAAGCTAGGAGATAACAACCTGATGATCAAATTAGTACTGGGAGAGTGGGAAAGGACCTCGTCCAGACACCACTTGAAACCAGCGATCAGCGCCCTAACACCCACGTTCAACTGTTTAAATGGCGTGGAGGTTATTGGCACTGACTCACTGAGCTGGTGGACGATGCGGAAACTAGACAGGCTAGAGGGTTGGATAGAAGGAAATAGTCTTCTGACAACAGAGCAATTTATCGAGAAATATGAACTACCCATCCGAGAGTATTTCCACTATAATAAAATACAGCATGCTATCTCGTCCCTAGTTAGGGAGAATGGAATGCCACAAACAACATGGCTCACAAAGGTGTGCCGTAAAGCACCCCTGACCAGAGGCATACTTAAAACAATTTACATGGAAGTAAACAAAATTAGAGGTGAGCACAAACCGAATAATGTCCTCCAATGGGAAAGAGAGTTGGGTGTAGTTTGGGACTGCAAAGCATGGAACAAAATTAGTGCAAGACTGACCAGGGGTTCCTTATACTTTAGCCACATGGAGACAGCGACCAAAGTCTTTTACAGGGCATACTACACCCCTGACAAGTTACACAAAATGAACCCGGCAGCGCCCCAAAACTGCTTTAGAGGTTGCCAAGAGGTGGGATCATTCCAACACATATAGTGGGATTGCCAGGTTGCAAAGACCATGTGGAGTCAAGTCACCGGCCTAATTTCAGACACATTGGAAGTAGACTTACGCCCCATGATTGTTAGATGCTTGCTGGGAATACCAGACGCCAACTTGTCTAAATACCAAAACGAGTGGATTCAATATGTTATGCTAGCAGCCAAATGCCATTTAGCCCCAAATTGGTTGAAGCTGACTCTGAGCATAGCAGAAATCGTAAATAAACTGAATTACATACAAATTTACGAAAAGATGACACACTCGCTAAACAACACACTAATAATTTTTCATAAAATTCGGGGGGACATGGAATAGGTCTCAACACGCGACCCCGTGTTAGCAGGAAAGAGGAGAATGGACGGAGGGATCGGGGCAGCCACTTCCACACCAGGGGAGACGTCAAGATTGAAGGTAAGACCGTGAATCATGGTCGGAGTGCAAAATCTAGTAAAACACGAGGTACAGGTTTTGTTTTGTTTTTTAGTTATGTTGGTAAACCTATAGGGTAGCAAATACATACAGCACAATTACGTGAACAAGAAGGAGATCTATAAATTTAACGAACTGAATACATTATACTCAAACTACTTTTATATTCCCACACACAAAGCCCGCTAGGGCATATCTGCTAACTTGTTTAACATCAGGGGAAGACATATAAGTATCAGAAAAGGGAAAAGGAGAGGAGAGTTTATCACAGTGTTGTATGTCAATAAAGGTTGGAATCATGTCAAATAACAATGTTGTAAATGTTACAGACCTGCGAGCCTGAAATCGATGCAGCTACCTATGACATGTGTGATAATAAAAATTTCCAAATATAAAAAAAAATACATTACAATTGCAAGCATTTAATGCAATTAAAAATGCCCTAGATGATGACATGTTTAAAGAGCGTTATTTCTATTTAGATGTACCTGGTGGATCAGGAAAAACTTATCTCTATAATTTATTGATGAGTTTTGTTCGAGCACAAGGTCAAATAGCACTGCCATTTGCAACCACTGGAATTGCCGCACTTTTGTTAGAAGGTGGAAGAACTGTGCATAGTGGATTTATACTGCCAGTTCCTATTTTGGAAACATCAGTGTCTGATATTCGAATGACAACATTGCAAGCAAAAAAGTAAATTAATTATAATAGATGAAGCTACAATGATGTCATGCCATGCCCTATAATGTATTGACCGTTTGCTTTGTGAAGTCATGGATAATGATTTGCCATTTGGTGGAAAGGTAATGTTGTTAGGTGGAGATTTTAGACAAATATTACTTGACGTTGTACATGGAAATCGAACCGACATTGTCGAAACCTGTATAAAGTCAAGTACACTATGGAAACTATTTACCCATCTTTAATTACAACAAAATATGAGATCAGAAGGAGAAAATGAGTTCAATGATTGGCTCATAAAAATTGGAGAAGGAAAACAGAGCAAATACAAACTTTACCCGATGATACCGTGCACATCCCACCTCATATGATTTGCAAAAAGGATCTTATATCAGCTATATTCCAAAATACAATAAATAACGAGGACTATGCAGAGCTTGCCAACAAAGTAATACTAACATGCAAAAATAAGGATGCATTGAGGGGCGGAGCCGGAGTCTGATGGTGTCGGACGCGCCTAGGCAGAGCTCCTGCTTTGAAAGGGGCATTTTAGCCCATTAATCACCCTAAAAGCTTCGGTTTCCCCCTTCGAGGAGGCTGGGGGAGCAGGAGAGCATTGGGCCAGTCCCCAGCAGCAATTCGGGGGTCCAATTTTGGGGCACAGAGACCCAGGCACGGAGCCAGAGGGACACCTGCAGCACAGGCGTTCATACCCGTGTCCCTGCTGAGAACCGCCGGGAGAAGAAGGCTGTGCAGAGCCTTGGCGGTTCGGCGCTTGGGGGTCCCAGTCGGGCAGAGCGGAGAGGCCTGGCCAAGGTCCTCCGTCGCCGGGAAGCTCGGCAGGAGCCTGGGGACATCGGGCGGCGGCCATCTTGCCCACTCCGGAGCAGGGAACTTCGTTACAAGCCCAGGTAACGGGGATACCCCGAGGGAGCTACAAAGGCCACCCAGAGCCTTCCAGGGGTGGCTGGTGCTGGTCGGAGGGGTGCCTGGGGGCTAAGGCCAGCTGGTGCTGCAGCACAGAGAGTTTCAGGCCGCAGGAAAAAGCCCGCGAAACGGGTGGCGGCCATTTTAAAATCTAGGCCTAGCGAAGAAGCCTCAACCTTTTCACACCCCTACTCTTTTCTATGAACCCATAGCTACCACGGGCAGGCCACAGTACTGGATCAAGAAGGGGGCCCAGGACATAACCTCCCATCTAGACCCAAACAGGAGGGGACGACCAGTGCGAGCTTCAATGCAGTGGTAGTGGAACAGCACTATTCAGCCTGGAATTGAAATGTGACCAGTGACCTTGGCGCATTTGCATTGCTGAACATGTAGGCCCTGGATTGAGCTATGCATAACCTCCCTGGCAAAGCTTTAGGTAAGCAAATACAGTGCCCTTTGATCTAACCTATGGGCTGGATAAATGCCGGCTAATCAAACACCACATGGCACATATACAGGACTGTCTTCACAAATCTCCCTAGCCATGTCAAACTTTTAAAGAAGAGAGGGCCTTAACTAGGTCTGCATTTTACAGCTCTGCAATATGTCAACATACTAATTTAACAAGCAGAGACAAGAAAACGAGAAACCCAGCTATAAACAAATAATTTTCATATTTCAAAAGCCGGATCAAATACAAGGCCTCAGTAATCCACAAATGAGATAAGGAGGGGAAGATGAAGGGTAAGACACGCAAGAGCATGGCAGCTAAAGGTATTCAAGAACACTTTCAATCGCTCCCTAAATCACAACCCACTCCCCAGAGCCCCGCTGCAGACCTATCTGACAATTCGGATATGGAAGGGGATCAGAGAGGCACACTACAAGACCCGGAGATGATCGACAAAATTATGACCAGATTTGAAACCTTACTGAAGACCCAACTCTCCCAAGCCGTGCAGGACTTTAAGAAAGAAATCCAAGAGCTGGGACAGAGAACTCACCAACTAGAAAACCTCACGGATCAACTGGCCTCATCCCAAGAGCAAGACAGAAAAGACATCTCGGCAAACTCTGCCAGAATCTCCCTCCTGGAAGACAAGCTAGAGGATGCTGAAAATCGCTCTCGCAGAAACAACATTCGTTTCAGAGGGATTGACAAAAGGGTAACAAATCTAGAACCCTACATCAAAGAGGTGGCCAGATCCTTGCTGCCGGGAGAAGAAGCTGATGTGATCGAAATTGAAAGGGCACATAGGGCCCTAGGTGCATCCTTAAATCAAAGCCTACCCAAAGACACAATAGTCCGCTTCCTCCGACAAAAAACAAGGGATAACATCCTCTCGGCCGCCAGAAATGTTCCACAAGTTGTTGGTCCAGATGGATCTCACCTGCAGGTTTTTGCTGATATTGCCCCAAAGACCCTGAACAGACGCAGAGAAATGAAACCGGCTTTAAATGTTCTTATAAAAAACAAGATCCCTTATAAATGGGGATTCCCGTTTCGCTTGCTTTTCCAAGCTGGAGGTTCCACCTACTCCGCTTTCTCTCTGGAGGACTGTCAGAAACACTTGATTCACCTCAATCTTGCAACCAGGGAAGAGTTTCGTGAACAACAAGCAGCGAGGCCAAAGGACAGGCCCTCCAGGCAGTGGACGGATGTACCGATCCACAAAAAACAAAAAAAGCACAGAGACGCTGTAGACTCGCCACAATCTGAGCAGGGGACCTCCGGCAAGTCCACCCAAGGCACCCCCTCTGTACCGGTGCAGGAAGGGTGAACTTTTACAAACCTCAGGACCTAGAGTCATTTTAAAATAATGCATAAAAGGTCTAACACTTGTTAGGAAACCAGGGGCTGTAATTTAAGGTTTTTACATTCTGTAAGTTGGAGTAGACAGCTCTAGTTCTAACACCAGAGAAAAGTGAACAATTCTTCAAATAGACTATAGACCTGGATATGTTTTATTCTCATAGTCTATACGTTTCTCCAGGGACGGGCCTTCTCCAGGGTTGGTGTTCTGTAGTGTAAATGTGTTAATGTTCTAGTCAAGTACTATTCAGTTGTATTCTTTTTCCTCATACTAGGGTCAGGAGGAGGAGTTTCTTCTTTTACTCCCTATCCACCCTAGGCACTTAGGTGCTATTGGTAAATTACAATGAGGATCAATGCTCTTGAAATGTTTTTTGGTTATTGCCATCGTTTTAACTGTTATGTTTTAGTATTTTCTTACTGTTTTGTTAGCTTGCTGGCGGTCTCATTCTCTTCCTTCAGGATCGTAAGACTCCCCAGAGGTACCTCCATCAGGTTAGAAGGCAACCCTCATTCTGCCATTACTTGCTCAGACGATAGGCCCACAGGGCTATGGAACTATCCACTCTCCCAGTCATTCACACCAGCCCACAAAACTATCAAGATTTCTTCGTGGGATTGGGGTAAGTCAGGACAACACCTCACCACAAACATGGCGGTAAATCAGAACAATCTAGACATAGTTTTCCTGACACACAATGTCAAGGGTTTTAACTCCCCTTTTAAACGTCGCAAAGCCTTTCTCTCCTACAGGGATAGCAACCCCTCTGTCATATTCATGCAGGAGACTCACTTTATACACAATAACCATCCAAACTTCCTACATAAGAATTACCCAACAGTATTCCTAGCCAACCAAAGAACTAAAAAAGGCGGTGCGGCCATACTCCTACACAGGAACTTCCCCTTTACATTAGAAAACAAACAGATAGACCCGGCAGGCAGTTTCGTAATGTTAACTGGACTAATCCAGGGTATTAAGACAACCCTGGTCTCTATCTATGCCCCTACAACAAACCCTCATCAGACTGTCATAAAGATGCTAAAAACTCTAGATAAACCGGGATTGGGAAAAATAATAATTGGAGGGGACCTGAACTTGGTGATGGACCCAACTCGAGATAGGTCTAGGGAAGGGGGACAAGAGAGGTTTTCCAGGAAACTGCAGACAATTAAGAGCCTTCTTTTTAAGCTAAACCTGACAGATGTGTGGAGGGAAACTAACCCCAAGGCTAAGGAATACTCCTTTTTCTCCCAGGTACATAACACCTATTCCAGGTTAGACTACATTCTTGCAGATCTCTCCCTCTTAGACCAGGTAAAGAAATCCGAAATTGTCCCATGCACATGGTCAGACCACGCCGCGGTAAAGCTAAATTTGGAATGGGCCTCAGGGGGGAAGCCTACATTCTCGTGGAGGCTGAATGAAAGACTTCTAGCTAACCCAGATGTAAAGAAACAAATTTCTCAAGATCTGGATTTGTTCTTTCAAGTTAATCTCTCCCCAGAGATAAGATCAAGCATTATATGGGCCACACACAAGGCCTACATTCGGGGAACCCTTATCAAAATAGCATCCCAATACAAAAAACGAAAAAAAGCCAGAGAAATTGAACTACAAACAGAACTGACAAAGCTTGAGAAATTAAACCAATCCAAGCCGGATATCAAAAATAGACAGCTGATTGACAAGGTTAGGACAGACCTAGATGCCCTCCTCTCGGACCAAACTGAGAAAGCCCTAAGGTGGACTCAGCAAAAATTTTTCGATAAAGCTAACAAACCAGGCCCACTCCTAGCCAAAAAACTACAATCAAAAAACACGCAGAATAAAATCCAGCAAATAAGAACGCGGGAAGGTGAGCTAACAGCCAATCCAAGTAAAATTAAATCTACTTTTACCAAGTACTTTAACTCCCTTTATGAAGGCTCCACAGCTCTTATTGGTAATGAAATAAATTCATTTCTAAATTCAAAAGATCTCGCCCATCGCCACGGGGGCAGAGCTGGGGGCCCTTAACGCCCCAATAACGCTAGACGAGGTCCGCAAAACGGTTCACAAACTTAAAGTAGCGAAATCTCCGGGGCCCGACGGATTCTCCAATAACTATTACAAAGCATTTATAGATACCCTTGGCCCACATCTAGTCACACTCTTTAACAACATTCTAGCCGGAGAAAAAATACCTGCTGAACTTAACGCAGCTGAAATTATTCTATTTCCCAAGGAAGGTAGGGACCCACTGGAAATGAAAAACTACAGGCCAATCTCACTTCTAAACTGTGATATGAAAATTCTCTCCAAAATTATGGCAGACAGATTGGCATCTTTCTTGCCAAGATTAATTCACAATGATCAAGTAGGCTTCGTGGCCCACAGACAGGCAGGAGATAATATTAGGAAAGTCCTTAACCTCATACACAAAGCCAAAACCACTAAAACACCAACGTGCCTTATGGCCTTCGATATAGAGAAGGCCTTTGATTCTCTAGAATGGCCTTATCTATTCGCGACCCTTAGTAAATTTGGTATCAATGGCCAGTTCATCAACTTGCTGAAGTCTTTCTATAGCTCCCCTTCGGCCAAATTGAAGCTCCCGGGACCTGCAACTCCAAATATAAGAATAGGGCGGGGTACTAGGCAGGGATGCCCGCTATCCCCTTTGCTTTTCGCATTGGCAATGGAGCCGCTGGCCGGAGAGATCAGGGCAAACTCAGGGATTTCAGGGATAGAGGTGGGACATCATCACTTCAAAATCTGCCTGTTCGCAGATGATCTTCTTTGCGTGGTGTCCAATCCGAGTAAATCAGTCCCGGTACTCATTAAAACTCTAGAAAGGTTTGGCCAAATCTCGGGACTAAAACTAAACTTAGAAAAAACTGAAACCCTAGCCATCGACGTCCCGGCAGCAGAAAAAAACAGTTTACATGACAGGTATAAATTCAACTGGGACATTAAATATATAAATTATTTGGGGATAAGGCTAACGGCGAATCTAAGTGACCTATATAATGAGAATTATTCTAAACTACTAAAAACCATGATGGCCGATTTAGGTCGATGGACGAAATTCCGCCTGTCCTGGGGAGGGAGAATTAACACAATTAAAATGAACATTTTGCCCAGACTTCTTTACCTTTTTAGAACCCTCCCAATTCAGGTTAAACTTAAAGAGTTATCTAAATTCCAAAGGCACATCTTTAGGTTCATCTGGAACCAAGGCCCATCACGAATCGCAAAAAAAATCATGTATCTACACAAGTTAGATGGAGGTCTATCCTGCCCTAACTTTAAATTGTATTACAAGGCCGCCCAACTATCCTTTCTCCCAATTGCACACTCAACGACACATCAGCCGGCGTGGATTTACATAGAAAACCAATCAATGAAACCGTTGACCTGGGATTCTATTATGTGGTTGTCAGAAACTCCCCCAAAAATTAAAGACTTATCCAATCCCATGATAAAACATACTCTGACATGCTGGAAATGGGCCCGCGAACACACAAATTTATTCCCAAAACCATCCTGCATGATCTCACTTCTTAATCATCCCCAGATGCCAGTTAACCTAAATTTATCCTCCCAACACTGGTGGAAGAATAAAAATCTGGATAGGCTGGGAGAGTGGATGGAAAAGGGGCGAATTATCTCATTCGAAAAAATAAGGGATAAACATGATATGCCCCTGTCTGAACACTACAATTTTTGTAGATTAAAACACCTAGCAATCTCCTTATTGGAAAAGCACACAGTCCCAGAAACGAACTGGCTGACTAAAATCTGTCAAGCGGCTCCTCTAACGAAGGGCACCCTAGGGATGCTATACAAAACATTCAATGCCAGGCCTGCCGGACTTAAGCCCAAACACATGGCCGATTGGGAAACTGACATGAATACGAGCTGGGACCTAAGTAAATGGAGGGCAGCTTGGTCTAACATCTATAGGGGCTCCCTTAACTATAGCATCCTAGAAACCGCTATCAAGGTGCTCCACAGGGTATACATAACCCCGGAGAAGCTCGCAAAATGGAAAAAATCAGAAAGCCAACTATGCTTTAGGGGGTGTCAGGCAACGGGGACATTCTCCCATATCTGGTGGTTCTGCCCCAAGGTAGTAAAGATTTGGGACTTAGTCTCAGTACTAGCCTCTGACTTATTCCTTACCCCGGTAGAAAGGTCTATAGATAGCATGCTACTGGGGATCCCCATTAGTGCTCTGACTCCCTCCCAAAACAGACTGCTGCAATACATAGCATTGGCAGCTAAGAGTCATATTGCTAAAGCCTGGAAATCCAGTAACCTAAACTTCCAGATGATTAAAAAAAAGATTAATTATATTGCCATCAACGAAAGAATCACCCACCTATTAGATGACTCTTTGGATAAGTACAGGAAAATTTGGGACCCATGGACAGTATACATAGGCCTAGCATTAGGGTGCTAGAACTAGTGGCGGGTTGTAAGCTTAGCCCATTTCCTCAGTGAAGTAGACCCGGGAGCCCGGGGAGGGGGTTAATGATGGGGCTGGGGGACAATCCTACTTAAAAAAAAAAAAAAAAAAAAAAAAAAAAAATCCTGTATTTAGGGAGCCCATACGTGGGAAAAGGGACCGGCCAGCAAGCTGTTCAAGTGTTAGGTTTTGTTTTTTGTTTCTAAAAGGTTAATGTTATAAATAAAATTAAAAAAGTGATAGTCGCCATGCATACTCTAGCAATACTCGGCTTGACCTATAACAGGCTAACCAGCATCTGGACTTATCTTACAGGGTGGGTCCAAAACTCACTGTACTCTGATGTATGTAAATGCTTGTTTACTGGATGCTATGGACATATGTGAAATGGATAGGCCTGCGTGCCTAGATCCAGACTGTGAAATAATTTTTATATGCGGTGACAATAAAACTCAGTGTTATAAAAAAAAAAATAAGGATGCATTACTCCTCAATAATGAAATATAAAATAAAAATGCACCACAAAAAAATGATCACAGTGCTGATTCTGTACTTGGTTATGACAAAGCAAGTCAGACAAACTTTTCAACTGAATTCATTAACTCATTAACTCCCTCTGGAGTGCCACCACATATTTTACAGCTAAAGAAAGGTGCAATTGTCATGTTACTGCGAAATATGAACCCAAAAAAAGGCCTATGTAATGGGACCAGATTAATTGTTCAAGAATTAAAGGACCATTTCATACATGCTTAAATTCTAACTGGTACCCATAAGGGAGAGAGAGTTTTCATACCAATAATAGATTTCACACCAAGTGAAAGTAGCCTCCCTTTTGTACTTCAAAGGAGACAACTTCCCATCATCATGGCATTTGCCATGACCATTAATAAATCACAAGGACAAACTTTCAAATCTGTGGGTATCTTTTTAGAAGACCCAGTATTTGCACATGGCCAGCTGTATGTTGCATTCTCAAGATGCAAAAATCCAGAGGCTATTAAACTTTACATTGAAAACAACCAATGTCAAGGTGATTTATTAGATGATGGCCGCATTTTTATAAAAAAAGCATTGTCTACTATGAGGTACTATAACTTTAATTTCACAAAATATAACAATACAAGACATGGCACAGAATAAAAAAAAAGAAAAAATAATTCACCTCAACGACAATTTCAGACAAAAAAAATAAACAGAGCACAGTGGTGTGATTTCGAGGACGAACTTTTAAGTCACTCAGGCTCTTTTTAGAGGACCACTATTTCCATAAGAAACTCTATAAAATGACAAACATAGAGAACAGTGGTTTTACTTCCAGGAAAAAATTAGATATCTCTATGGGACTCTTTTACGAGGAGTGCTATTTCACATAGGAAACTCTATGTGCCATTTTCCAACAATACTTTCATCTCAAGAACAAATGTACAACAAAAAAAAAAATATAGAGAACAGTGGTTTGATTTCCAGGATGAAATTTTATGTCGCTCAGACTCTTTTTAGAGCACCACTATTTCCATAAGAAACAGTGGTGACACCCTGCGGACGAACTTTAATGTCTGGCGTTCTCTTTTTAGAGAACCACTATTTCACATAGAAAACTCTATGTGCCATTTTCACAAATTACAACAATAACAACAAAATGTCAACCATCAAAAATTAACAACGACAAAATAAGATATTTTAATTTTATGGAAGTAGCCTTTTAGCATGATTAGCCCCACAAAACACTTTGCTTGCATTTTAGAACAATTATAGTTTAAATGTTACTTCATTAAGTTACTGTTTATAATGTTAGTATTTTTGGAACAAAGTGTGCAAAGTTGTTTCATTGCATATATTTCAAAGTTCATGTTAAGAGGAGGAGGAGCTTTTGTTATACAATTTAAATGATTCAATGGAAAATATTAATCCAGGGAGTAATCCCATCGTCAGTTAATGGGGTCAGGAAGGAATTAATTTTTTTCCTCCTTTGATAGAATTGGCTAAGTTTTTTAATGGGGGGTTTTACTGTTTGCCTTCCTCTTGATTCAATATATATTTAGTTTACCAGTTGTTAATCTACAAGTTGCATGTTACAAAACATTATGTCATGTTTACAATACTCATTAATACAATGTTGACCTGTTCTTACATTAAAATGTTAATACTCTTAAAAAAACATGATTTTCCAGTTGGTCACCTACAAGTTGCATGTTAAAAAACTAAACATGTTTCATATAATAATTGTACTTCTTTATAGATAAGACAAAGGTTACAAGTGTCAACTACGTATGTTACCTGCAAAACAGAATTTGAAACATACACATTTAATTGCCGTCATGTTTTGACGGACAAGTCTCTAGTTAATAATAAGTATCAAGAATGATATATATATATGTTCAATCTTTTATTTAAATGACAACTGTAATGCTCTAACAATGCAAGCTAATTGTAATAGGTGTTGATCATTAAAGGTATATGCAAGTGAGCTGGGTTATGAATGTATCTGATAGAGGATAATTAGTAGTGTATTAAAACATGTGTTATATAAAAATGTTCAGTTTACTTACAAAGTTATTTGTACAAAAGTCAAATCCAGTGGTTCACACCCACAGGATGCTTACATACGCTGGGTACACACAGGAAATACAGCAGTGTACACACAGGAAATATAGCAAGATACATATTTTGACCTTTCTGGTACAGAGCACAGGAAGTAACAGTTGCAGTTCTTGTATTGAGTACATACCAGAAGCCGCTGAGGTGAAGAATGATGCAATGAATTATCCTGATTCTGAATTTTTTTTTTTTTCTAATTAATGTTTTATTTTGTGATGTTTTCATGTAAAAAAAAGTTTCATACACTACTAATTCTCCTCTATCAGATGTATTTATAATCCAGCTCACTTACATATCCCTTTAATAAAAATGATATTCAAGGATATAAAAAAATAAAATAAATCAACGTTAAACGTTTATTCAAAGACCAGCAATCTCATTTTCTGTATGGTAATAAAACTGGCAAATTTCTTGCAAATAGACTAAAGGATTTTAAAAATACAAGATGATGAGCAAAATGTGCATATTAATCCGGATAAAATCAGTGAGGTTTTCCAGAATTTTTATACAAAATTTTATAACATAGATAATCTGTGTTTTGTGATTCCAGATAAAGAGGATATTGATGCCTATTTGGATAATATTAAGATTCCTAGAATTTCTGATCAAGAATCAATATATTTAAATAGGGATATAACTATAGAGGAGATAACTGAAGTAATAAATAGTGGTAAATCAATCAGGAATGGTTTGACCACTTATTTTATAAGGTACTTCAGTCTGAGATAAAAAGTATACTTATGTGGCCTTTTTAATGACATCAAACTAAATGGTGATATTCCCCTAGTGATGACGGAGACCAAAATAGTAAATATTTTTAAAGAAGGGAAGAACCCGGAGGATTGTAGGAGCTACCGCCCAATCTGACTAATAAACATTGATGTAAAAATCTACTCCAAGAATGTAGCAAATAGATTGAAAACTTTAATTGCTAAGGTGATTCACTCCGATCAAACGGGTTTCGTCCCAGGACTCCAGGCGTCTGACAACTCTAGCCGATTATTTTATATATATTGTCTTATGTTAAGGATAATGTGGTACCCTTATTGACCCTGTCATTGGATGCGGAGAAAGCCTTTTATAGGGTCAATTGGGAATTTCTGCTAACTGTATTTATGAAGTTCGGGTTTGGTGAGTTCGCCTCAAAGTCAATTAAGGCTCTATATACAAATTCATTTGCATGAGTTGGGAGTCCTGACTTTGAGTCAAAGCAATTTAAAATAGGCAATGGTACCTGCCAGGGATGCTCACTTTCTCCGTTATTATTCATTCTTTTTATGGAGTCATTAACAATATATATAAGAGACTGTAGAGAAATCAAGGGGGTATTTATAGGCCAGGAAGAATTTAAACATATGGCCTTTGCGGATGATATCATTATCACTACATCCAACCCAGAGACTTCCTGTCAAAAACTTCAGAAAATATTAGATGAATTTGGTAGTTTGTCTTACTTTAAAATTAACCAGTTAAAAACAGATACTTTAATTAGAGGCATAAAACCTGAAGTCAAAAAAAGGTTGGAGAAATGTTTTAATTGGAAATCCCGTTATATAGTTCACCTAGGGATTAGATTCTCCTTTAGTGTTGGTAAGATTCTTAAAGATAACATTAATGAAGTAATGAAACAAATTAGGCCAATTTTAATTGGCTGGAGTCACCTCAACTTATCTTGGTCAGCTAGAATAGCCTCAATAAATATGAGTATTATACCGAAAATTACCGTATTTATCAGCATATAACGCGCACCGGCGTATAACACGCACCTCATTCAAATAAAGAACTTTGAAGCAATATCCTCAACCTCAACCTCCCTCCTCATCCTCCCTCCTCAACCCCCTCCTCAAACCCCCCATCTTCAACCCCCTCCTCCACCTCCCCATCCTCCTCCTCAACCCCACTCCTCATCCTCAACCCCCCTCCTCATCCTCAACCCCCCTCCTCATCCTCAACCCCCCTCCTCATCCTCAAACCCCCTCCTCATCCTCAATCCCCATCCTCATCCTCAACCTCCCTCCTCATCCTCAATCCCCTTCTCAACCCCCTCCTCAACCTCCCTCCTCAACCTCCCTCCTCATCCCCCCATCTTCAACCCCCTCCTCCACCCCCCATCCTCATCCTCCTTCTTCAACCCCCCTCCTCAACCCCCCTCCTCATCCTCAACCTCCCTCCTCATCCTCAACCCCCTCCTCAAAAAAAATTTCAAATAAAGAACTTTGAAGCAAAATCCTCAACCTCAACCTCCCTCCTCATCCTCCCTCCTCAACCCCCTCCTCCACCCCCCATCCTCATCCTCCTTCCTCAACCCTCATCCTCAACCCCCCTCCTCATCCTCAACCCCCCTCCTCATCCTCAACCCCCCTCCTCATCCTCAACCTCCCTCCTCATCCTCAACCTCCCTCCTCATCCTCAACCCCCTCCTCAACCCCCCTTCTCAACCGCCCTCCTTAACCCCCCCATCTTCAATCCCCCTCCTCCACCCCCATCCTCATCCTCCTTCCTCAACCCCCCTCCTCATCCTCAACCCCCCTCCTCATCCTCAACCTCCCTCCTCATCCTCAACCCCCTCCTCAACCCCCCATCCTCAAACCCCCTCCTCAACCCCCCATCCTCAAACCCCCTCAACCCCCCTCATCCTCCTTCCTCAACCCCCCTATTCTCAACCTCCCTCCTCAAACCCCCTCCTCAACACCCCCATCCTCAAACCCCCTCAGCCCCCCATCCTCATTCCTCAACCCCCCTCCTCAACCCACTTCCTCATTCTAAACCCCCCCCTCCTCACCTCCCCCTCACTTACCTGCTTCTGTTCCGGCCTCCGCTCAGCTCCTTGACCTGGCGCGCATGTGACGTCATTAGCATATACCGGGTGCACCGGCTTCTGTTACCTGCTTCTGTGCACCCGGTATATGCTAATGACGTGGCGCACATGTGACGTCACATGCGCGCCGGGTCAGGGAGCGGAGCGGAGGCCAGAACAGAAGCAGGTAAGTGAGGGGGAGTTATTTAGGGGGTTTAGGTTGAAGAGGGGGGTTATGTTGAGGAGGGGGGGTTAGAATGAGGAGGGAGGTTGAGGATGAGGAGGGGGAGGGAATATCGGCGTATAACACGCACCTATAATTTGCTCCCTATTTTCAGGGAGAAAAAGTGCGTGTTATACGCCGATAAATACGGTACTTACTGTATGAGATCAATACCGGATATTTTAGCAAATAATTATCTAAAACTCATTCAGGTCCAACTTGATAAATTAATCTACGAGGGAAAAAAAAAACAGAATCAGGAAAAGTATAGCTTATAATAAATTTGATAAAAAAGGTCTAAATGCATCCTGTGTAAAAGAAATTCATCAAAAGATCATTATAGCCCAACTTATAAGTTGGAATACCATTCAAGATAAACCAAGACGGTTGATATTGGAAGAAGCCTTAATTAAGGAATTTCCCATCCAAACTACTTTATGGTTCTCCAATTACAATAAAATATTGTTTAGCAAACGTCCAAAAAACATCAAATCCATTTTAAAATACTGGTATAATAAAATGAAATTGTCCAAATTCCCCTCATTGGCAGCAGCGATTGAGTCCCTTAAAACGAAAGAGCTATGTCCAACAACTAAAATATTAATAGATCAGGCTTTAACCTCTGTATTCGAATTATATAATAAAGGCAACCTTATTACCTTACAGGAGTTGCAGTTTAAACTCGAGACTAAAAAAATGAATTGGCCTAACTATGAAAGCTTGAGGAAAAATCTGTATGGAAGGGGATATAAAATTTCGGGGATGAGTACTCCAACAAAAATAGACTTGTTTATAAAGGGAGAAACGTTACATATCATTTCTAAATGTAGCAGGATTATTAATGAGTCAACTCCATTCTCCAAAAGCTTAGGAATTAAAGTTTGGGAGCTGAACCTTAGAATGAACTTAGATGATATCAGGTGGAGGGAAATCATAAAACTAGTTAAGAAATCGTCGGTTAATACAGCATACACAGAGTTATTTTTTAAAATAATGCATAGATGGCATTTAACTCCGGTTAAAATGGCCAGAATTGACCCAAAAGGGGAAGGCTTATGGGGGAAATTATGTGGTTTATGAGGTACTGCAGTCCATGTATGGTGGGAGTGTAATAACATCTATAGGTGGTGGATTAAAATCTGCCAGTTATTATCTAAGGTGATGGGCAAACAGATTTTATGCTCTCCACAATTAGTCATTTTCCATATGAACCTCGAGAAAATGCCATTAGCAGATAGATATTTGATTTGTGATATTCTGTTAGTGGCCTAATAGACGATTGTGAAATATTGGAATCAATCTGCTGTACCAACAATTATAATTGTTCAGTATTTCAGAAATATGTGTCTCTTATTAACTGGTCAAAATGGGATCAGTACAGATTGATGGTAAAATCACCATAAAGTATGTTCCTCCATTATATTGTATAAACTAAATTATGGGACCTTCGGTATGATTGTATGAGTGTATGGTGTCTTTTTATCTTGTGTTTTCTTTCTTTCTCTTTTTTCTTTATTTTTTCTTTTAAATACATACATAATGTAATAATACATAATGTAATGTATAGCACTCCCAAAATCAAAAAAAATAAATAAAAAGACCAGACTTGGTGCAGGGGGCTCTGACTAGAAGCCAGGTACTACAGTGCCTTGCAAAAGTATTCACCCCACTCGACTTTTTACCTGTTGTGTTACATTACAGGCTTAAGGTGGATCAAAATACAATATTCTAAGTTGGTGATGTGAAATAAGAAAAATATATACATAAAACTAATTTTTTGAAATAGAAAACAGAAAATTGGCATGTGCATATGTATTCACCCCCTTTGTTATGAAGCCCATAAAAAGCTCTGGTGCAACCAATTACCTTCAGGAGTCACATAATAACTGAAATGATGTCCATCTGTGTGCAATCTAAGTGTCACATGATCTGTCATTACATATACACATCTTTTTTGAAAGGCCTCAGAGGCTGCAACACCTAAACAAGAGGCAGCACTAACCAAACACTGCCATGAAGACCAAGGAACTCTGCAAACAAGTAAGGGACAATGTTGTTGAGAAGTACAAATCAGGGTTAGGTTATAAAAAAATATCTAAATCTTTGATGATCCCCAGGAGCACCATCAAATCTATCATAACCAAATGGAAAGAACATGGCACAACAGCAAACCTTTCAAGAGACAGCCGCCCACCAAAACTCATGGACCGGGCAAGGAGGGCATTAATTAGAGGGGTAGCACTGAGACCTAAGGTAACCCTGCAGGAGCTGCAGAGACTGGAGTATCTGTACATAGGATGACAATAAGCCACACCCTCCTTAGAGTTGGGCTTTATGGCAGAGTGGCCAGAAGAAAGCCATTACTTTCAGCAAAAAACTAAATGGCATGTTTTGAGTTTGCGAAAAGGCAGGTGGGAGACTCCCAAAATGTATGGAGGAAGGTGCTCTGTTCTGATGAGACTAAAATGTAACTTTTTGGCCATCAAAGAAAACGCTATGTCTGGTGCAAACCCAACACATCACATCACCCAAAGAACACCATCCCCACAGTAAAACATGGTGGTGGCAGCATCGTGCTGTGGGGATGTTTTTCAGCAGCCGGGACTGGAAAACTGGTCAGAGTTAAGGGAAAGATGGATGGTGCTAAATTCAGGGATATTCTTGAGCAAAACCTGTACCACTCTTTGTGTGATTTGAGGCTAGGACGGAGGTTCACCTTCCAGCAGAACAATGACCCCAAATACACTGCTAAAGCAACACTTGAGTGGTTTAAGGGGGAACATGTAAATGTGTTCGAATGGCCTAGTCAAAGCCCAGACCTCAATCCAATAGAAAATCTGTGGTCAGACTTAAAGATTGCTGTTCACAAGTGCAAACCATCCAACTTTAAGGAGCTGGAGCAGTTTTGCAAGGAGGAATTGGCAAAAATCCCAGTGGTAAGATGTTGCAAGCTCATAGAGACTTATCCAAAGCGACTTGGAGCTGTGATTGCCGCAAAAGGTGGCTATTGACTTTAGGGGGGTGAATAGTTCTGCACATTGACTTTTTCTGTTATTTTGTGCTATTTGTTGTTTGCTTCACAATAAAAAAAACAAAAACATCTTCAAAGTTGTGGGCATGTTCCGTAAATTAAATGATGCAAATCCTCAAACAATCCATGTTTATTCCAGTTTGTGAGGCAACATAACATGAAAAATGCCAAGGGGGTTGATACTTTGGCAAGGCACTGTATATTTTCAGACACCAAGGCCCCTATTCTATTGCAAGCCCACAGTTGCCTTCAGAAATTTGCAACAGTTACAAGGCGATTCAATTGATCAAGCCCGCAACTAGCTGGCCGAAAGCCTAAGCCTTAAACCATACACCTGTAAGTAGCATTTCAAAGCGTTATCGTAATCAATTAAGCAGTCCATCAGCAGTCCAGCCCATACTCTAAATGCAGTCTTAAATCAAGGCCTCCCAGGTTTAGCTAATAGTCTGAGCAGTCAAGTTAACACCTGCAAGTCTAACGGAGGAAGAGTTTCTTGTAGAGTCTGTGGCTCTTAAAAACACATGGGTTGACTCTCACAAAATGTAAAAAAGTTTTGAAAAATAAATGTTGATACCTCTGCTTATCCCTGAAAACACCTGTGATACTTTGGTGAAGGTTTTATGTTTGAGAGAGATGTTTACATCTCTACCAGAGGAGGGCTTGCAGTTATCCTTGCAACAACCTACTTCTGAGCATGTGCAGAGCAAAATTCTCCAACCCTCTCTATTTCCTCCTCCGCAGTCCTTCATCCAATTACAGATAAGTACATGCGCTCAGGCTCCAAGCTATCAGTCAGACAAGATAGAACATTCTATATATAAACAAAGTCTTCAACAGCAACCTCAAGTAGTTGATTATTCCAGCTTTGATTTGACAAGTGATTAAAAAGTTTACAACTAAAGGGATAACAGTGGGCCTCCATCAATATAAGTGTTGCCAATGATCTCCTTTGTACCATTTCTAACCCTATTCAATCCGTCCCAGTTTTAATGCAAACCTTAGAATTAAACAGTCAATTTTCAGGTTTAAAGAAAAACTTAGACAAAACTGAAGCTATTGCTCTTCAGTTATCTCCCAACGAAAATTAAATTTCTACATACTAACTACAATTTAACCTGGCCCAAATCCCATATTAAATATCGAGGGGGTAAACATTACACCAAAACCGGAAGACTTATACAAGGCCAACAACCAACCAATATTTACACGATTAGCTACTGAACTATTTACATGATCCAAATATCATATTTCTGGGCTTGGAAAGATTGATGCAGTAAAAATGAACATTCTACCCAGACTCTCTCGTTATCTCTAAAGACCTCAAGGGGTTTCAGAATCAGATTTTCAAATTTATATGGCAAAATAAACCCCCAAGAATAGCAACAATTTTGTACAAACAGAAATCATAGGGGGGTCTCTCATGCCCTAATCTTAAACTTTATTTCAAAGCAGCGCAATTAACTTTTTTCCACATTGCCCATTCCACTTTTCACCATCTCATGTGGGTTATTTTTGAAAACCACATAATACGTCCTTACTCATGTGACAAAATAACATGGCTCACAAATCCAATCTCTTTTCTGCGGAAACCCTTAAACCCAATATTTAAACTTTCCTTATCATGATGTGCATGGGTCCATACAAGCTTTCAATTTCTGCCCAAAATCTCCTCTAACGCCATCCCCGAGGAACTTAGTGGTAATTCGCTGGTGGCGGAGGAGGGGCCTCAATAAAAATAGAGCATGGTTTTCTGATTTTAATTTTATTGTACGAACAACTGCGAGAAGTTGTGATTTGCCTGTAGATTAAAACATTTTGTCACATCCAACATAAAAAATATGGGAAACCCACAAAACAAACTGGTTTACACGCATCTTTAAACATGCCTCTCTAACTTAAGGTATTCTAGGAATACTATACAACACAGTTAATACACCTTAAGAGACAAGTAAAGATAAATAAATACATGATTGGGAAACTGACCTAACTCAGCAATGGGAACAAGATAAATATAAGGAATCTTGTAATAATTTATCTCCAGGGTCCATAAACTATAGTATTCTGGAGGCCTCTATTAAAGAGCTTATATTACCCCTGACCGGCTCTCCAAATGGAAGCCTTCAGAAAACCATAATTGTTTTAGGGAATATCCTGTAACTGACACTTACATTCACATCTGGTGGGAATGCCCAAAAGCCCAAAGATTCTGGCAAGACATAATGCGTCTAACCTCAAACTTATTTCAGATCCAATTTGTACCAAACATTGAAACTTGCCTCTTGGGAATTTCTCCTCTTACTTTGTTCACTCAACAAAACAATATACTTCAATTTATGCTACTAGCTGTCAAAAGTCAACATACTCAACCTGCAAATAGTTAAGTATATACTAAACTACATATTGATTAATGAGAGACTTACACACCTACAGTGCCTTGTAAAAGTATTCACCCCCCTTGGCATTTTTCTTGTTTTTTGTTGCCTCACAACCTGGAATTAACATGGATTGTTTGAAGATTTGCATCATTTAATTTACAGAACATGCCGACAACTTTGAAGATGTTTTTTTTTTTTTATTGTGAAGCAAACAACAAATAAGACAAAATAACAGAAAAATTCAATGTGTATAACTATTCACCCCCCTAAAGTCAATACTTTGTAGAGCCACATTTTGCGGCAATCACAGCTCCAAGTTGCTTTAGATAAGTCTCTATGAGCTTGCCACATCTTACCACTGGGATTTTTGCCATTCCTCAATTTGGATGGTTTGCGCTTGTGAACAGCAATCTTTAAGTTTGACCACAGATTTCTTTTTTGGATTGAAGTCTGGGCGTTGACTAGGCCATTCCAACACATTTACATGTTTCCCCTTAAACCACTAAAGTGCTGCTTCTAGCAGTGTGTCTGGGGTCATTGTCCTGCTGGAAGCTGAACCTCAGTCCTAGCCTTAAATAACGCACAGAGTGGTACAGGTTTTGCTCAATAATATCCCTGTATTTAGCCCCATCCATTGTTCCCTCCACCCTTACCAAATTCCTAGTCTCGGCTGCCGAAAAACATCCCCACAGCATGATGCTGCCACCACCGTGTTTCAGTGTGGGGATGGTGTTCCTTGGGTGATGTGATGTGTTGGGTTTGTGCCAGCCATAGCGTTTTCTTTGATGGTCGAAAAGTTCAATTTTAGTCTCATCAGAGCAGAGCTCCTTCGTCCATACATTTTGAGAGTCTCCCACATGCCATTTCGCAAACTCAAAAGGTGCTATTTAGTTTTTTGGTGAAAGTAATGGTTTTCTTCTGGCCACTCTGCCATAAAGCCCAACTCCCATGTAGCATACGGCTTATTGTCTTCCTATGTAGGCTTATTGTCTTCCTGTGTACAGGTACTCTTGTCTCTGCTGGAACTTAGCAGCTCCTCCACGGTTACCTTAGATCTCTGTGCTGCCTCTCTGATTAATGCCCTCCTTGCTCTGTCCGTGAGTTTTGGTGGGCGGCCATCTCTTGGCAGGTTTGCTGTTGTGCCATGTTTTTTCCATTTGGTTATGTTGATAACATTGTATAGGGTTTGGACACCATTTATCCTCGATAAATCAGAATGATCCCCCTATTCATGCATTGAATGACTGAAAGACTCATTCTGCACTTACATCTGGATAATTCTTGGAGCCCATTTCTGCTACAACCACAAGCTGTCAACATGTTTTTTTAGTATACATGCTCAAAGCTGGATTGTGTTTTAGGGGTTGGGTTCTACATGATCCCAGCCACTGTGACATGCATCCCATCAGATGTATAGATGGTGTTAGGGAATGTTCTGGAAATCTGTTTTTATTGCAGCGTGTAAATGGTAAACTATGACAGCAGAAATCTTGCTTACAGAAATTCAAAGCAATATTGTACACAGCAAATTATCTATCAAAAATATCATGTTACAATCACATGCTTTATAACAGTTGCTCTATCTCGTGATCTGCACAGCAGCCAAAACAAGACTAAACAGTGAAGGCATGATGTACATTCTAGACTGAGTTAGGACATATTTCTACGTAAGATGGTAACAATTCTTGTGGTTACAGACAAGAACATAGTTTACTGCAGTCCGAGTCCAACATAAGCATCAAGATTAGTAAGAGTTATCAAAATGGTGATTAAGATTACAAAATAGCTGAAAGCATAGGAAAATTAAGGCTTTACTCTTGCAGATGGCTACAACAATGATATTCTAGTTGCAGCCGAGGCCTAAAAGCTTGGCCGAAATGATGGTGTGAACGCAGTAGCTGCCTCTCCACCGACAGTAAATGGAGCCTCAGGCAACAAATGAAATACCTATGGCAATTAGAGGGTCTGCGCCCCAACTATGGCTGCTGCTGCAGCACAATGACATAATCAAAAGAATGTGTAGCCAGGGCCCTGCATTTATGTATAGCAGCCCACCAACAGCAATTACTAGGGCCTACAAATTTTCTGCCAGCTACCTAGGTCTTTAGGCCAAGACATTTAGCAGCCACAATATGGCCAATTATACTAGGGAGAGGCTGCTTTCAAATCTGATGACCTGTTTCTTGACAGAATGGCTGTGCTCAAAGTTCTGGAATTACCACATGAGCATGGAGGATATCATGGCATATTCCAACACATTGAAAACCTCATCCTCATTATTCAGATACCACAAAGCCTTCCTATGCTGCTCCTGGCTTTGGAGTGAGACTAAGGTTTTCATAGTCAATGCAGGAAAATGTCTGCATACCTTTGTTCTATGAGCGTTTTGCTAGGATATTACCACAGTATCTCATAGACAGGTGCACTACCTCAAAAGTATTCACTGGGTAGCAGTGCCTGTTGCACTTTAAAGATATAGTATTGAGGACAGACTCCATGAAAGCAATGTTCTGCTTATATGGTGATGTAGCATATGTTAAGCTTGTGTGGAGGACTGATTAGCTTGCGTATATGGTGCTGTAGCATGTGGAAAGCAGTGTTGCTAGTATTTAATTGTGGGTCTATGGCATTTGGATTGTATGAGTATATTAGAATTAGATGTCAGGTTGTATGCATAGGATGAAAAATTACACAAGCAACTGACTTCAACAAATATATTTGACACTTTGAGGGAGAGAAGAAGGCTTTTCCTTCACCTACATTAATTTGGACAACTGTCTCACCAGCTGAGGCTGAACTGCAACATACTCAGTTGTGTGCTTTGAATGCTGGGGGACAAGTCAACAATATCTGGGGTACCTTCTGTCAGCTGACTAGATTGACTCTATGCACCAGGAAGAGATCAAAGAGCAATATGCACACAATAAAACCCTTCTGGGTGCAGCAGTAACTAAGACCTGGGTGTTGCCACTCCAGAAGTATGCACTGGTTGCTAGCAAGCTGTTTCCCCTCTTATCAGAAAACTAAGAACTTGGAGAAGACCTCTTTGTGGAAAATGTCCTTAGACCTACTACCTGTCCATTAGACCACTGCTATGGTATGTATCTTGCTCTACCAACCATAACTATGACAGCTGTTAAATGCTGTCAGTAAGAAATTATACAAAGACAAATGACAGTGACCCACCGGAAAAATAAAAAAAAATAGAAGCCGAAGCCCTATCCTGCAAGGCAAATAGGGAGCAGGTCCTGGCTGAGCTTTAAAAGGCAAATGTAAGTGTTGTCTCAACAGAAATAGAACAACGTCAGGGTGACAGCAGCCTGCAGCTTATGCCTGCTTGGAGCAGAGCGGAGACCTGAAAACCTGAAAACTATACAGGAGTGCAAACTATTGGATTGTTTGTTTTGCTTCACCCATGTTTAGCTGGATGAGAGCTGGTAGTGAGGAATACTGTTTACTGGTTAAGGTAATACTTCAGTGGAAGCTGGAAGTGTTTTGTTTGTTATTTTTGTATCACTGTTATTTTTGTTAAACTTGGATAAGTATATATATATATATATATATATATATATATATATATATATATATACTTTTATTGTGTTCCACCATCAAAGTGCCTTAAAAATTGGCAAAATTCTGATAAATTGTCAAAAATCCTTTCTTAGACTCATCTAAGAGCCAGTTGCAGGCGTTTGTGCCAAGAAAACAACCAGACTCAAGATGCCTATTGGAGTCTCTTAGATTATATTTCATTTTACCCAATATAAATACTAAATTGTTGCATTTTATACTAGAGCTCTACATGATGAGCAGTATCCACAAGTCCCTTTAACACAACCACATAGCCTATTGATTGATATGTTTGCTTGAGTGACAGCAGTTTATTTGGATCATGCATAGGTGCAAGACCCTCTTTAGGAGGTGGTGTTAAGGCATACAGCCTTATTAAATTGCGGCCAATTGAATAGGGCTCTATTTAAGCACATAGCATATTTTTTTACAGAAGTTTTTAGTTAGTGAACTTCTATTTAAAAGCAAGGTCTTCACTAACTAAAAACTTCTGTAAAAAAATATGCTCTGTGCTTGAATAGAGCCCTAATCAATTGGCCGAATCGCAATTTAATAAGGCTGATAATATGTAACTATCTAATTAATATTGTTTTCATTTGAGATTTGCATCTCTCATCACAAATTTATTTGCCAATTAAAAAACTTACATTATGCAGCAATAATTTACCAATCCTGCTGTATAGTCGTCAGTGGCAATTACATAACATTGTGCTAGGAACCCTGACAAATTATTTTCATTATTATGCAATTATCAGCTCCATGTATTAATTAAGTATTGTATCTCCACGTGTCACAAAACACTGTGTTCCAAAATGGCAATTAATAATTTGGACTGTGAATAATGTTATTTAAGAACAACTCTCTTTGTAAACTTTTAAATGTTCATGCATGACCAGCTTGTGTTTTTTCTACATTTAATAACCTATTCATTATCTATTTACATGCTGCAGGCATAGTTGGCAATGTGTACAGGCCATTGGAATCATGCATCATAAACTGACAAAACTAGTTTTTTAAATTTCACCAGTGACAATTACATAACTTTGTACTAGGAACTCTGACAAATTATTTACATTATTATGCAATCAATAGCACTAAGTATTAATAAAGTATCGGTTGTCTGCGTGTCAGAAAACATTGTGTTCCAAATAGTGCAAATAAAAACTGTACTGAATACACAATGACAGATGAGCCTGATACAGTTCCAAAACTCATTTGCTAAATCCATTTTTGTTGCAGGACCAGTTGCAGGTTATTCCAGGTACACCAGGAACAAGATAGAATAAACTACATCCAATTGGAGTGTAGATGGAATATAACCAGCATAACTACTGTATTTTAGTAAAAAAAACTTGGTGAAGTATGTGACAACAAGTGAACAACATTAGCAATTGGGAAAGCCATAATTATAAAACATTTTGTAGGCTGTTTATACATAGAACTTTCCATTTTGCCTAAGTTTCTGATATCTTTCAGGCTGATGGCATGTAAAAGTCTTCTGAACATTGAAAGGAGGGGTGAGGATTTGCTGTGATCAGTATAAATATGGTTCAAAATAACTGAAATGTAAACTGTCCTTGTGCTGGATACTTATGACTTCTATGTAGAAGGTCACCTGTCCAACAAGATCCTCAATGCCCAGGGAATCCATTTAATTTAGTACTAAAAATTACCACCAGATGGCCATCCCAGGAAAATAATTATAACAAAAAGAGCAAAAACAAATTCTTCTTCCTATTGGTACATTTCTAGTTTTTTTAGACAGTTGAGCTCATAGTTTCATCGTGGTTAACCAGGGAGTGAAAAGGATTGGCTACTACTACCTTTGCTAAAATGTTTGTGAAGCATGGGTGTGGCCTGGTGAGGAGGTGGCTGTGTGTGAGTGGGGAGGGTCGGGCCTGGCTGGAGGGTGTTGCTGAATGGGCGTGATGTGGTTAGGCCACTCCGAACCAGGGCCCTCGGCTCCGCTTCTCTCCTCCTCCCCCTGCATTGGTTCCTGCTGGGTGGGGGCTTGCTCCTCCACTTCCTGCTCCGATGGAGACGGTGCTCCCACCTCTGGCTCGCCACTGGACCCAGACCTCCTTGATGCTGAAAGAGAGAAAAGAAAGGTAAATGTCATTAGTATGATGCATAATACATCGTTTTGTGTGCATTCCTAACTATCTGACATCTAGGCTTGAACCTGGTTGATACTTTTAATTGCAACTCAGATTAGCTATAATTTGCTAGATGTGATCTATTCTTTGGTTCTTGGTCTTGATCGTTCTTGGCTTCTAACGCTATCTTGATTCCAGCTAAGGTCTGTAACTGCATAGGCTGCAGTGGGCACACTAATACATGAACTATCTATTGGTTGATTACTGTTGATGTGCCCAGGAATGACAGGAATTTGTCAGCTCCATGGATTTAATGACGCATCCATCTGTCCCTTTCTTAATTCCATAGAGCTGATATGTCAGTGTCCTTGTTGGTCATCATGTACATGTGTAGTGAGTGTGATGTACATATGGTGGCATGTTGGTGTATGTGATATTCACCTGACATGGAGGCTGGCTCCTGCTGCGCCACCAGGCCTGAAGCTCCAGCGGCTGTCTCAGCAGTTCCTTGGTGACCCTCCCCGACTCATTGTAGGTCTGGTTGTTGTCCTCCTTAGCCATCATCCTCCTCACCTTGGCCCGATGTCGTCAAACCGCTGCCTGACGGACCTCACATCCCTTGGCGTTGTGCCTACTGCTGTCACCTCAGCCGCTACCTCCTTCCATGCCTGAGCCCTAGGCCCTGGCCTAACTTCCCTCCCCCTGCAAGAATCACAGGGCGGCCAAGGATAGCACCAAGGAGGACCACATTCTGCCAGTGCGTGTAATCGTGGACCCTGTGCTTGCCCTTAGCCTCTTGACATCCCAACTGTGGACGGGGATCCTTACCTCCCTGACCTGTCCCTGAGTCCTGTCCCTCCCCTGTTATACCACCCCCCTGCGATCAGGCACTTTCCCCTCTGTCCCTCTCTTAGGTGTTCCTGCGGCTCGGGTCACCCTGCCACGACCCACTCTCTCTAGACTCCTCTCCTCCTCCTGCTCCTCATCATCCTCCTGCTCCACCTCCACCTCCTCCGTCCCTTCCTCCTCCGCTACCTCCTCCTCCAACTCCTCAACCCCCGCCTCCTCTCCTTCACCACTCCTCACCTTCTCTCCTCCACCACTCCTCACCTCCTCTCCACCACTACTCCCCAGGGCCACCTCTCTCCTCGCCTCTCCTCTTCTCCTCCTCCCCACCTCTCCACTCCTCTCCCCTCTCTCCATAATAATCCCAAACATAAAATAAGGATAAATAAAAGTTTGGCTGTACAATGTGTGTATTATGTGTAATTGAAAACTGTTGGGGTGTGGGGGATAGGAATGGGGCTGGGGGTATTTGGAGTGACCTAGCTCTATATGTCTCTATGTGTGTTGTTTACATTATGTGTATTGTGTATTGTAATGTGTAATCAAGGATTAAGTGTAAAATAGCAAATAGTATAATATAAATGAACAAAACCGCAAATTACTTCTCTTAAAACTTTTCTACTCTCTCTCTATTTTGAACCAACCACCAACTCCGGGACCTGCGTGCTACTTCATCAGAAAATACAACATAGTCAACACATAGGCAGGTGGGACGCAAATTTATAATCTCCCTCTGTCAATGATCTGCGGCTAGACTGCTTTCTATTGGCTGAGACGCCTGTGTCTCACTACGTTAACCCGATTAGATCATAACGGCCAATCGCATCTTGGCCAGCCCCTTAACAGTGTGCGGCCATGAGAGAGATTTACAGGCTTGAGGCTTTGGCCCGTAACTCACGCCCTTGCTCAATTGAATAGCATCACAATCGGAGATGAATGGGAGCCCACAACACATCCGACCCGCAGACATACGGCCTACAGTGATTGAGTTGCGGACTTGCAATTGAATGTGGCCCTCTATATTTATTGAAAACAAAAAACAAAAAACAGAAAATCTGCTTATTACATCATTTTAGACACAAAAGCTTTGGATTATCCACATGATATCTAACTAGCTTGTTTAAATGTGTACATTGCTATCACATAATGAAGACAGATACAAGACCAATTAAGTTTCCCATCATGGATATTACAAATATTTCTCTCTTCATCTACCTCCCCACCAGGAATCCACTGACCTTCCCAACTCAACTCAGCATACAAAACAAATCTTATACAAGACCTTTACTAATTGTTGCACAGATGGGCCTGAGAAGCAACAACAATTAGTGCTTTACCCAATTAGTGCTTTAATTGACTAGAAATGTTCCATTTAGTAAGTAAAAACGATTTTAGTCAAATTATTTAATATCTGGATATAGGCTTTTAATGTTTCAAGAAATCTAACTACTGTTGCCTCCGTAAATAACAATGTGAATACTCTTTCCATACTAAAGAGACAGTTGTAGCCAATGCAAAACCATTTTCAAATGTTGGATAGATTGGGGCCCTCAAGCAATGGCAATTGGTGTGTTACCCAACTACAGACTAGTAATGTACTTTCTTGCAACTTTTTGTCTGTTATGAAGTCATTGTTTTACACGGGTGCATATTTTAAATATTACCCTTCAATCCTCCTATAACTATATACCTGTAAGGAACTCTGCCTAACTGTTGCTAATTTGGTTGTGTCCGGATACCAAATTACAGAGCCCAATGAGATATTAGTTACTGCCTCTAGACCAGGGCTCAAACACTCAGCACTCAAGGGACAGCACTTCTCACAAAAGAATATTTGCCACATGCCCTTGCATACTTTTCCCCACCCCTTGCCATGAATCACTGCCTTATTTTAAATTTCGAACTTCCTTTCCCCAAGATTCCCCACACTTCAATTTCCCCTATCACTGGCCTCTCTTAATTTAATGTTTTGTACCCCTAAGCTTTGTACTCATAGGTTATCTTGCCCAGCTGCCAGATCTCCTCCCATCAGCCATGAGCTCAACTTCTGCTGCAGGCAGTAACCCCCATGCTCACAATCGAATCCCCTCCCTCAACTGTTGGCCCTTCTTAATTTTCCATAGCAGCTTTATGCCCCACCAACGGTTTTCATAGCAGCTATCCTCCCCACCCCAAGGGCCCCAGTGCATTGTAAATTTAAACTTAATTTAACCGGTAGAAGATACACCTTTGAAAGAAACATGGAAATGTTAGTTAGATGACAGAGACGTAATGGCTGTGTTATAATACTTGATAACTTTGAATATACTGCATTACATGTGTAATGCATAAGTTGAGAAAATAATAGTTAATCTTATTTAGCATCAAATTCTTAAAATAATTTATAATAAGGTGGTAGTAGCAAATATATGAGGTTTTAGAAACTAAAAACAGCTGTTATATGTTGAGCAATGACGTGGCCTAGGTTGGCACAGTCTTAGTGCTGGACTTTCATGCATTGTAATCATGAATATTGATTCCCGAGGCTAAAATAAATTGGTTACTTGCCATTTTTTTATTAATTTGCATGACTGATCTCATTACGCTGTTCTATTATATGATAAGAGTAATGTTTGGGAAAGGTAGAATGTGAAGCTTATAAATATGGTTATAAATATAGATAAATAGAAAACTAAAAGTAGAAATGGCAAAAAAACTCTTATGATTGTATGTGATTGAAATATATTTAAAACATCTCAACAATTGTAAAAACTATAAAACATAAAACAGAATTTAAGAATTTTACGTTAATAATATATAAAAGCTGTAATATTCTTAACCTTTAGCTGTTGTTGTCTGACAACAGACCGTAGCTTCTGTTTGTTGACAGATATGGAAATTATTCTGTTTATTCATTCTTTACTTGCAATTTAATTGTTCATTTGAACACATGCATAGTAGGCATAACATTCTAAGCAAGTTGGAAGTCCTGGTTAAGAAACATAATATTTTAGTGTAAATATAAAGCTTATAAATGAATAGGTTGTGAAAATAAATAGTTATAAACATAGATAAATAGAAAATACTAAAAATGTCAGTAAAAGGTCAAATTATTGTGATAAATGTCCTTAAAGTGACTTAAATTAATACAAAATTGAAGTCTAAATCAAGGCATAATTAAGCATGAATTAAAGGTAATCTGCAGGAACCTAGAAAGATCCATGATACATTGGTGGAAGTTAGAGAGGGCCACTTGCATCTCTGGAGAGATATTGTTGCAGTGAATGATGCAAGGGGTCCGCTGCTGGGCCTGTGAGAGAGAATGGGCATTGTGTCTATTTCAGTCTTATCCAATCATCTTTCTAATGGCTCATTTCGCACCCGTCTCTTCACTGATATCCAATACAAACACCCTCATGATTCAGCTCTTAGGCGATGTAACACAAAATGGATTTCTGTACTTATAAACAAGTCTTAAAAAATTCAAATTTTCCCCGAAATGCTTTATGTCCACAGCTTACACAGCTACTAATATTGTTCTTTACATACTTACCTATACGTAGGACCAATGGGGAGGCAGTGAAGGAAACATATATGTGTGATACGTTCATGTCATTGGATAACGTGAGAAAAGCAACTGGTCATGTGGGATTGGTGGCTGTGGACGAGAAGAGGAGCAATGCTAAGAATCAGGTATGGCTCTTATGTACAGGTCATCCTCCCCCCCAGAGGATAGGATACAGCTACTATGACATAGAACGCAGGGAGGCGACAACCAAGGTGAACTTATCCCTAGCGACGAGAAAGTAGAGGAAAATATACTAAAATACTTTTTCTCATACTGTTGTCTTTTAATTAGAACTTTATTAGATTTTACTAGGTGTATAATATACAGTACCTATACTTAGTTTTATGTACGTTACTTTATTTTAGTAAGAAGTGCTTATAAGTTCTGATTTTTTTGCCTGTCCCGTTGAGTCTGCCCTCTGCGGGCTGTATGTGCATTGTAGTGTCCTAACCCATCAGGGACCACATCTCAGCAGCAGGTTGCAGAATATTGCTGAGAGATGGTCACAGGTATATTATATACGTAGTAAAATCCAGAAACCTTCCATATTCCTTTAAAGACACTTGTATAAAATGGGCTATTTTGCAGTTGACCTTTCATCCTCTAAATAAAGCATAGGGAAGGTCTCAACGGGTTCTCTGCTAATAACATGGGCGTGATTTCCTAGAAAAGCAAAGTTTTGCACTTCTTTGTAAGTGTCAATGAATCATACCCAAACATAATCTTTTATAACAATGTGAAATGAGGCTTAGTGTTATCTATAAGATAAGAAGCAGTGCATGACCTGTGAATACACCATAGAAGTTCTGAATTAAAAAAAGAAACACATCACAAAAAATACAAAGAAAATAACTTGCATGCAAAATATTTATTAAATGAGACTGATTATGTAATTTTTATTTTAATATTATTATTCCTTTTTTTTATAAGGCACCCACATGTTCAAAAACACTATTTACAAGGGTGCAATAATATAGAGTGGGTACAATGAGCACATTTACAAATGTAAAATAAATTATGATGTAATGTTAAATGTGCTGCCTGATAAGTCATGTGTTTGATTCCAATGCCTTTTGCATTTTTTTGTTACACTAATAAGCATATTTATTTACATATACATTAAATTCAGGTAAAGTTTAATGTGAGGCAACTGTGTGCTGTGGTTGTTTTAAAATAATTATTTGAATTCGTTAACTTATTTTTTTTAACTGTATATATATGGGCAAAAACATAAAGTATAGTTTACGGTTGTAGCACAGTATGGGGCAACTTAAGGCTGGAAAAATAGAGGAAATTGGGAAGTTACGGTAGCATGCAAACTTGATATCCCTCCCTCCCTGCTATGACATCACTCATTACATTACATATAAAATGCAAAATCATTATTATTATCTCACTCTCTCCTCACAGCACTCACACATAAATCCACATGTGTTTAACAACCATTCGCTCACCCCCTCAACGACAATCCGCCAATGCAGGCAAGTCACTCTCTCACGCACCATCAGTCTCGCACTCTCTCTCTTTTTCACTCTCACACACACTCTATCTCTCTCACACACACACTTTCTCACACTCTCTCATTCTTAATTTCTCTCTGTCTCTTACACTCTCTCTCTCACTCTCTCACACTCTCTAAATCTCCACACTCTCTCTCATGCACACTCTCTCACTCTTGCACACTCTTTCTCACTCTCTCTTTCACTACTTCGCACACTCTTACTCTCTCTTTCACTACTTTACACTCTCTCGCATACTCTCTCTCACACACACTCTCCCACACACTCTCTCTCACACTCTCTCTCTTACACACTCTCTGTCTCTCTCACTCTTTTTCTCACACTCTCTCTCCTACACACTCTCTGTCTCTCACACTCTCTCACACATTCTCTCACTCTCTCTCACCCTAAAGTTTGCAAATGAAGCAGAACATTCTTCAAGGTCAAGATTGCTGATTTCTATTCAGTTTTCTCGCCCTAAGTTTCACAAATTAGGTAGAATAGTTTTCAACAAGATTTGGAAAGCAGCAAAGTTATCTCTTTATCTGAAAAAAGGCAGCCAAAATTTAGAAACATGTGTAAATAATTTTGAATTCATTCAACAAATTACTGTAGAACATGCCCCGATCTTCTTGGTTATTTATGACAAGACTTCCATGAATATTTGATATCTGCAGATTATTTTGTAGTTTTTCAATTATGCATGAATAAGTCAGTGACCATTGTAGATACTGCTCATACACCATGTTTTAAATTTCATCTCCTTAAGGACTGAACTGAAGAAACCAAGTTAGGCTCTAACGAGAGGCAGTCTCCCAAAACCAACAGGCATTTCTTAGAAAGAAAACATTTTTATTAACACAGTAACTCACATTTATGCATACTGTTAATTCACTGCTCTAAATAAGTAATATTATCATAGGCGAAGTCTTACATATCTAGCCAACATATTGGTTGGCTTCATTAGATGGGCGTGAGTTCCTAGAAGAGCAAAGACTGAGCTCTGATGTTTGTGTTAAACTAACTTCTAGTCAAGCATTGTAAAGATTTTTGTAGCAACAATGCTAAGATGAGTCACTGCCAAGAACAAACATACAAATATTCTCTAAACCACACAAAGGTAAATGTTATGGGTCAATGGGAATGACAACCTATTGCTTAAAATTTCTCAGTAAAGCATGGGCGTATTGGGAAATTTACCAGTGTCATATATTATACTCTTATGAAAAACATTCTTGACAATAACCATGCACATCAAAATAGTCTCATAAAACATTTTGTAAAGCTTGAAAAATAACTGTAACATTTTCTAATTTTATAAATATAATTATAGTATGTAGTTTTCATTCTAATTTAATGTCAATAGACGTTTGCTTTTATTTCTAACAGGATTAGATTTTTGGAAGGAATATGAGAAAAAAGTAGATTCAGATAAGGAATCTATGTAGTCCTATTGAAAGATGGCCAATGTGAATAACCTCTTGACAACAGAAACTCAAACTACAGTAGTCCTTTAATGGATTTAATATTTTACTCAGTTTGGCTGTCCTATTCCACTATCTTGTTACTAATTATCATGATTATTATTATTATTTAAAATAAGATTTAAAATAAGGGATAATTACATTTCTTGTTGCTCAATATAAGCTTTGCTTATAATGCCTAATATTGTTAAAATGAATACTTTGTGTAGTCCCTCCATATTAAATAAAGTATATATTTAATATTATTATTAATAATAATAATGATAATAATAATAATACATTGCACTTATTGATTGTAAAACGAACTCTACTCATTTCTTTTCACAGTTCAGCTTTTTTCAATTTGAAAATAAGAAAAGAAAATACAGTCAGTTTGAACTGTCACTTTGTAGCTTCTAACAGACAGCATGAAACACTAAGGCCCTCATTCTATTATCGGCCGTAAATCGGCCGCAAAGCTGCGATTCCTTGCGCGGGCTCCCGTTACCTTGCAATTCAATTATACGGCTAAGGATATCCCCTTACATCCGGCCGTATATCTTGCAACCGGCCGTAAGCTCAGAGATCTTTAAATGCTAAAATAAATTCAAGACGGCACTGTAAAGCTCTGTAAATGCTAGGGATCATAATGGGGGACATGAGGATTAATAGCAACCCCCTCTCAAGCTTGCATATCAGCCCAAATCCGAGATTGCATTAACTGTTTATTTTCCGGCCGCAGCGTGGGCGGGTCTGAGGTGCTCCAAGCCCTCTGGACTTTTTACATGGATATGTGACATAAATTTAAAAAAAAAAATTATTTACGGATTTGAGTGTAGGGGAATGTTGTGCTATAAATGCTAACACCTACAATCACGTTATAGTCTCCTCAGAGTGCAGGATGGCTTTTTTTATGGCTTTAAAATGTGCTTAATTGTGTGCCTGCGGGACCTTTTTGCTGCAAGTAAGCTGCAGCTCGGTTTTAGCCTTGCAGAGAGGGTTCCCGGAGCAATTGAATAGAAACAAGGGATAACAAGGCGCCGGCCACAAGCCTGCCGGAATCCCCGGCCGGAAGGGACTAGAATAGGCAAATAGCTTGCGGCCGGTCCTTGCGGCCCCGCATCTCCTACGGCCGATAATAGAATGAGGCCCTAAGATTGTGAATCCTCACCCCTGGAGGCGTGGTGTAACTCTAGCTCCCAGTATGCAGCACTGCAACATCACAAACATGATGGATGGCAGCACATATGGCAGCCTACAGGAAGAAAATGGGCAGTTTATTGTAGACTTTTGAGAAGCAATTGCATTTTATATGTAAAATTGCATTGAACATAATAAATTTAATTACAGAATTTGTATAAAACTAAAAAATACCCAAGGAGTCAGATGAAAAGCTATTATAGTCCACACATGTTTTTATGACAAACATCAGGCCTGCATTCCCCATTTGTGAGACATTTAAATGGGGAGTTGTTGTTGGGCCAATATGTTCCCTTGGATAACACAGCAAAGGTCAGTTGTTTACAGTTAGTTGTAGGGGTTTCTATGTGTTTTCACTATATAGTAAATACAGTATATTATATAGCATATTATAGACTATATACTGTAGTATTACATATTCATTGTATTTTCGCAGGAGGAGGAAAACATATTTGCAACAGTTTTGTTTACCTGGTATCAGAGACAACAAAGGAGATTGTTATCTGTATGAGACTGGTATATTTTTTATAATGAAACATCCTTGAGCAGATCCTGAATTTAAGGCCAGCAGTAGCAATGAAAGAAGAGTAACTAGTGAACCATGCCAAAGTCGAGGAGATATTAGCAGAGTCCATAAGTAAGCTAAAAGGGTCAAGATGCTTAAGTCAAGCCAAGAGTCATACACAGGCAATCAGCAAAAGTTGAACACATCAAGTAGTATCTAAACATCCTTTTATTAACAAGAGCTTGAAAGCTGTATTTTTACTCTCTAAAACCTTCCAAATAGTCCCAACAAAGGTCTGTCCCCTGTAACTCGTGTACACAGTGTTTCTGTAGTACTAGATGTACTAACCAATCACAGATTGTCTATCACTTCTAAACATAATATTGAGAGACAGTCTGTAAGTGGCTGGTCCATCTAGTACCAAAGAAACACTGAGTGCATGAGCTGCTGGGGGAAGACCTTTTGGAAGCTTTCAGTGAGTAAAAACACAGTTTTTAAACACTTGTTAATAAAATTATGTTTACATATGTAAATAAATACTTAGGTACCGTATTTTAATATAAATAAATAAGGCACTTTTCCATATCCCTTTAAATAGCATCAGATAAATCAGATGTTAGTAATCAAGAGCCCTATACTAATCCCTGAAAAAAGCAATAGCGGGTGCCACAGTAGCGCAAAAAAAAAAAATCTATCTAGCTATGCTATTGCCCCATCCCTAAAACATTGCAATAGTACTGCTACAAGTGACCTGCAGGACAAAGCTGAAAAGCAAGTCATAAATCTCCATTGAGTTTTCCACTTACAATAAATTATGAGTTACTCCCTTACACTTTGACACCCAAACCCTATACTAATAAGTAATAACAGATCACTCGCAAATTAGAGCACTGCTGTAATTGCAAAAAGAAGAATATAGATTTACAAGTACAAAACATATCTCACAACTGATTTTCAAACCCTTGTTGAGCCCCCGGAGCATTAAAAGTGACAGTATAGCACAAAAAGCATTACAAAATGATGAAATGTCAACATAATTTGAATCTTAACAATCCGATATCAACATATGTGTAATTAAAAAATATGATATGCTAGTATTAAGCCCATTTTAAGATACAAAATCCAGGGTAACACACAACCCAGTACTCAAAGGGTTAATACATGTCATGAAACCATGTTGCCTAGGAACAAATGCTCTAATGAATTGTCTATAAATATATTATATTATAACACAAAATAAACACATATTTATTTATTGCAGCTATAAATACAATTGTCACATTTTTCTTTTATAAAAATATAATAAATAAAGAAACACTAGCTTTTTATATATGTCTAATGTTTCCTTGCCTTAGCTGAGTAACGACACTTGTTACAGCACTTCCCACTCATTATGATATTCATGATGATCGCATTTCCTATTAGCTCCTACAGCCTTGTGTCATCCGTAAAGATTAGTTTGCCTGTTTCATGCACAGAAATCTATTGCAGCTAAGGCAGGATTTTTGGCTGTGGGATGAATACCCTAACCTGGAGGAGCACAAAAACAGATAAATAAAAAAAGCTCCCGCAGTTGATTGACGACAGTGCTCTAAATTAGAGCACTTGATTTACATGGGGCTCTAATTTCTTTGATTACAATCTCAGTTGCCATGATCAACAACAATGGTATGGGATCTCACAAGGAAAGCTTAGCTGTGACCAAAATCAGTGGGCCAGAAAAACTATCACCATCTATTTATGATATTGTTTAGCCATATTTATATCACATTTAATTAACATTTATCACATTAAGGTATACAGGTGTTATCAGATAATAACTGATTGTTAAGATTTCATGAAATCTTAGCATCTACCCATTAAGATTGATGGAAAACAAAGAGGATCAGCCTTATTGTCTGTTAATTAGATCAGACAAAAGTATCTGGTCTCGTATTGTTGAGAGAATGACATGCTTAACTAATGCATGTATAACTAATGGGTTTGGTTAACATAGTATTGTAGGACCATGCAAGCCCACAGTCATTTGTGCAGTAGTACAGATTAAACCTAGCATCAATCATGGGAATTAAAAGATTATATATGTGTTTATTTATGGTGTGTGAGATGTGTGAAATGGTTTAAAGTGACTGTGTATATGGTTTACTTACATTATTTGGTAGCACTGCTTGCAGATGAACAAAAATGCCCTAATTAATGTGAAAGCTTCCTAATACAGAAATTTTAGATGCAGCCCCTATCTCCTCCACTGCCTGAGCACATGGCTCAACCACCGTGCCACCACGTCTTCTCCTTTGCCTTGGTGGAGTTGCTAATGAGCAGGGGATATTTCTGGGAATAGATGAGGCATTGCTTGCAACCAGAGCGTGCTTGGTAATGTTCATGCTCAGTTGGATGAGAGTGCTCTAGTTCAGCACTGCCTGAAGCAGCCTGGCTATAAAACTCTTTAACTGCATGTCGTGGTGCCTCAGCTCCCTTTAAAGCCACCTGATGTTGTGATCTGCTTGGAGGAAACACTGGACAGAAAGCTGACCATGACGTCTTCCTGGCGCTGCACATACACCAGCATATCCTCCAGTGTAGCTTCCAACTGTGGGTGAGAGTGTTTGGGTCTGTCAGCAGCTGAATGTGGGCGACTATGGGAGTAGGTGGTGGTGGGGGCAGAGTGGGGAGGCGCTGAGGTGCGGAAGGTGATGGTGCCACTGGTGGAGGTTGGGTCTAGGAGGCTGTGGGTGGAGGTGGCTGCATGGACCGTGGGTCAGTCAAGTTTGAAGGCCCAGGTGGTGAGTCATCTGGGGGAGGGGGGCCAGTGGGATCAAACAGAACAGGAGGGGCAGATGGCCCAGCAGGTGTCCCCACTGATCACATATATCTATCGTCCTCCTCCTCCTCATAGGTTCCAGGTTGCACCTTCTTTTCCACGTATCCTATTCAGCGAGGGCATAATCAGGTTCCAATATCTTCGGGCTCAACCTAAGCCCCCGCCCCACCTCAGGTTGAGCTGGACCTTCTGGGTGCTGAAATGAGGGAACAAAAGTATAATAGTTAATAGCACTGTATGCTCATTTGATCGATGTGTGTTCCTGTATATCTGACATCATTATGTTTCAAATCTGAATGGTTCAAATATTTGAAATTGTGTGGAGTTATTATTTTCTACAAATGATCATTGCTGTCTATTATGAGATTGGTTAGTAATAGCTTATATCAAAATAATTAATCCTATTGTGATCTGCCCTCTGCAGCTCATGAAGACACATACTCTGATGAACTTTCTGTGCAGTGTGACCATCTCTCACCAACATTCTGCAACATAAGAGACATATTCCCTGATAGGCTATCCTCTTAGCATTCTCTCCCACTTGTTGAACTGCACAGTCACTGAGGGAATACCACCTGTAGCTCTTGCTGTTCTGGCCTCCTCAGCCATCTTCCTCTTCATCTTGAATCAGCTGTCATCTTACTGGTGTTTGACAGATCTCACTTCCCTGTTAGCATATCTTAAGGCTGTTACCTCTGCTGCCACCTCAATCCAACACTGGGCATGGATTGCGCCAAGAAAGATCATCATCTCCTTGTGTGAATAGTTATGGGTCTATGGCTTAGGTAAAGTCTCTTGTCCTTCTAACTGCTAATCGCCTAATCCTGGCCTCCCTCATCTGACCACCTAGACCTGTCCTCCCCCTCAGGGTCAGGCCCCTTCCACTCTAATCTTGTTTTTTGTGTTCCTGCATCTGGGGCATCCATCCCTTCCTCCCTCAACCTCACCTACAGACCTTCCCCTGCTGCCTCTCCTGGCCCTATCTCTCTACCTCCTCTCCCCCTCTACCCACTACTACCATTCTCATCACTACTCCCTCTCTCCTCACTACTCCCTCACTCTGCACTCCTCTCCCTCTCTACATTTTTCTCCCTGTAATGTGCTTTCCTCCACTCCTCATCTACTGGCTCCTCTCTCCATACGTTCCCAAATAAATCAAATATAAAAAATAATAAATTCTGGAAAGACAACTCCTCATCATGACCCCGCCCAGGAAGGAGTTTCCTGAGGGCTAACGCGGTAGTTGGAGCAACTACCAAACATCACACACCCGAGGAAGAACGAGGAAGAACAATGTCTAGATCTACCCAAGGGTGAAAATAATCTACTTGGAGGAATCCTAAGCCGCTTATTAGACCTGCAGTTGGCTGAGACAGTGCTATCTCAGATGCCCTGATTGTGTGCTGCTGTGACTCAGGCTGGAAACATAGTTTCCTGGGACTGCTGGAGCTGCAGGAGTCTTCTGGAAGTGAATAGCGCGGACCACGAGTTTGGCTGGTTAAGAGCAATGTTCAAACACAGAAACACTTCTGCTAGAGACCAAACAAACTGGTGAGTGTTTTCAAAGAAGGGACCTGATGGTTCTTGCATTAATGGACTCTAAAGATGCAGATTTTGAGGTGAGTAGTGTTCAGTGGTAGGTTGAATAAGCTTGGCATTGATTATCACATATTATAATTGTCGAACTATGAGATGTCGTCATGCTTTGCGTGGTGCATACGACTTAGGCAATGAGCGCCAAAGGTGCTCACCACTTGCGAGCCTCGCAAAGCGAGGTGAGCCGTTAACTCAGAGCACTTAGGTGATGAGCGCTCATTGCCTGCGAGCCTCACGTAGTGAGGCGTGCCGTTTAAGGCACTAAAACTCGCAACACAGCACTTAGGCGATGAGCACCAAAGGTGCTCATCACCTGTAAGCCTCACATAGCGAGGCGAGCCATTAAGGCACTAACACGCACAGCACTTGGGTGATGTAAAAAAATATGCTATGTGCTTATATAGAGCCCAATTCAATTGCTCGATTCACAATTTAATAAGGCTGTTAGGCTGTAAACAGTTGACGAACGGGCGACTTAGAAAAAAACCCATTACCAGACGTGGGACTTAAATAAAATACGAGATGCAGGAAAAATATGAGGTAGGAAAAATATGAAGTTAACGGCCGAACCGCGAAAAACAAACAAAACAAAAAAAAAAACATCACACACAGCACGGGGGAACAGCCAGGACGTCTGGAAGTGAGGTGGAACACAAATTTAAGTTGATTTTAAAGAGTTTTGGCACTCGAAAATCGGCCAAGCGAGAGAAAAAATGGTGGCACAAAAAAATGAAAACGAGGCTACACAACCCTGGACCGCGCAACACACTGCCAATCGCATACCATTTTCATACAGGAATGTACGAGGTACAAAATACACTACTACAAATGACGTCAAATACAAACCGCGTAGCACATACACAAACGATGCTACGTTACACACCGAACTTGCAAATCACAACATTACGCATCTACAGTAGCGCTTTACACAAATAAACCAACGGTTTGCCCTCGCGCACGCACCGTACTTCTAATGCACAGTTGGGACATTCATAAAAATATTTCCATAGGCCAGCAACAGTCCAACTGGGCATTATATGCTGCGGGAAAATGAAAAAAAAGATTGTTCGCTTTTCAACCTATTGATTGATGGATATATTAATTACAAATAGGTAAAGTATATTAATTCATTAAGTAACTAATTAATTGATTATTACTTACAAAAATATAGACATATGTATCTGTCTTTGTGATGAGCGCAGAGGCTGCTCAGAGGAGCAAAAGTACACCAGAGGAGAGGCTCGCAATGAGCGCCAAAGGTCCTCCCAGTACAAAAACCTTCACATTGTGTGGCAAACAGCATTGACACGACTTCGAATTTAATTGCTCCGTCATTTTTGACGGGCAAGTTGCTAGTACTATATATTTAATGCAGACTCATGATAACTCATGATTAAATCCCTAGGGACCTGCCACTGTGAAGTCTAAGGGTCTGCAGAGACTTTAGGTAAACCCAACAAACGAAGAAATAAAGATTGTTGTACAATATTGAACTCAAATTCGAAGGGGTGAGAATCCGAATTTAATTGTGTATTGGTTAAAGCAGAAACTCCCAGTAAAAATCCCTATCCTTCATCCATCTAAGTAATTGCACTAAAGTAAAGACATTTGAATTAAAGTGCTGGAAAAAAAACTGTACAAAGTGAATTCCAGAAAAGCATTCTACCACTAAAAGTGGTTTTAAGTTAATATATTTGGGGAAAATAAATAAATAAAGTAAAATGAGACAAGGGCAAAGGGAAAAGAAAGAGAAAATAAATAAACTTCTCTGGAGAACTTGGTGAATGTCCTTTATGAAGAATTTGATGGGACACATAAAGGATGAAAAGAAAAGGAGGAAAAAGTGGAAGAAAGGAGAGAAAGAAAGAAGGAAGGGAAAAGAGATAAAAGAGAAAAATCTTGATAACTGCAGACCTGGGAAGAGGAATATGGAAATATTCTATGGAATATAAAAGTTAAAGGGATATTTATTTGTATATGCAAGACCTTTAAGAACTGCATGATCCTGATAATAACTACTAAAAGGAACGGTATGATTCAATACTAGCTTTGGTTAGGAAATACTGTATATTTTATATATATATATATATATATATATATATATATATATTAATTCATTGGATTGAGAATGTGTTGAAAATTTTGAGGAAGAGATAATAAGCCTATTAATAACACGAGGCCTATGGCAGCAAGTAATTGGATAAGTTTGTTTTTATATTAATAAACAGATAATTTCTGCTTTAAAGTATAGAATTGTACTGAACTACTTGAACTTGCTTATTAAAAATCATAACTGTTTTGATACTATACAGGTTATAATTATATATCATCATTAAGGTAATGTAATGTATACTACTGGAAAAATACTTGATACAAGGAATTTCATATAAGAGTTCGGTAAAAACTTTCTGACAAAATAGGTTTAAATGAAAAAAAAAAGAAATATATTGAAACAGCAACACTGTATTTTGTGCCTATGTAAAGGGATAGGAGAGTGGGGCTATCTAAAAACTCTACCAAAAAATCTCTTTTTTAGAGCCCTATTTTTAGATTTCGCGAAACTGGTTAAACTTTTAAAAATGAAAAATAGAGAACATAATACAGCTATGGGGAAATATAAAGAGAAAAAAACGACTACCAAAACTGCTTCAAATGAATGAGAAAAGGAAAAATCTAAACAGCTCACAGTCACAACATTCTTTATTAGACGACTTAGTTATACCTAAACTAGACAACATTGAATCTGAAATTACAATGAAACTTTAATAATGTCCTCAATGAAGAGATTATTGAGAGATTTTAAAATCTTTCTCAGAAGTGAGATTGTTTCAGAAATAGCAAACAATACAAAAGCTATTGATGCACATTCAGAAAGATTCACCGAACTAGAAAACAGACATGAGAACTTATGGTCTGACAACCAAAAATGAGTAACACAGGTAAATTATTTAGAAAATGAGCTAAAAACCCTTAAGACCAAATACAATAAAATAAAGGACTTTACAAGGAGAAATAATCTAAGATGACGTGGTATCCCTGAAAATATTTTAGCTAAGAATTTAGCAGTACATGAAACAAAGTATTTTAAATCTCTAGCCAAACCTCTGAATACAGGAGGAACATTGATAGGATTCTTGAAAGTAAAAAGGGATTTAAAACAAGCCCCATATGACAAGATATCTATATTTTTAGATGTCTCTGGTGAGACTTTGCAAAAAAGGAAAACATATAGAGGGTTCACCAAATTATTAAGGAGGGAAAAGATTGTGTACAAATGGGGTTTTCTAGTTAAGATCATAATAACGGAGGTGATCAGAAAATAATGGTAAATTACTTGGAAGATGCAGATTTTTTTTAGCAAACTGTCAAATTCCTCATGATTTAAATTTAAATGAACCTGTCTTGGACACTAGACTACAAGATTGGAAAAGAGTATAAGAAACTGACTGGATAGAAGAGGAAGGTGAGAGGTGGGAGAAGAGGGAAAAGGGTGATACATAGCTGATTGACCTTTGAAGATTTTAATATATGCAGCATTTGTATATCTGGCTTTGTATATGAAGTTTTTTTTTTTTTGTCTCACTTTAAACTTACTCCGAAGATCTGAGTTTAGATCTTTGGCTTAATTCACCATTGGTTCTTAGTAGAATATTTTGGTTACTTTAGTAGATTTAATGGGTATGATAGGATATTTACGTAAACTAAATCAAATAATTTTACTAATAAATAATTACACTATTAAAAAATACACTTAAGATCTTTTATTTAACTCATTTTTTTTCCTACTAATTAAGACAATGGAGGTTTCTATAGTCGTCATTAAAGCTTATACTATATAGAATAATTTTACACTAACTAGATTACTTTAATATACTTGAAAAATATTATATTCACTAGACTATTTTTTTTTAAATCTTGATTACACTAAATGTACTCGTTTAAGTATCCCTTCTTTCCCCTCCCGCCCTCCTTGACCTCAAGCCTGTACACAACTTTGAACTCTTATATTTTCTATTTCTACTCTCTATTTATGTGTGCTTTTTTTAAGTATGTTTTAAGGATGAGCTCTGGTATATAAATTAAGCCTCTCTTTGGAATATTTCTCTCCCTGGTTATACAAGAGGGGAGATTATTGAGCTAACTGAAACTATTTTTTTTTAAAAGGGAGAGAAGAGAGAAAGAGGAAGGAAAAAGAGAAAACAAGAGAATAAAGCAAAAGAAAACAAAGGGAAAAAGGGAAGAAAAAATAAAAATAAAAGAAGGGAAAAAGAGATGAAAATTGATTTTATAATAAAGTTATGGGGTAATTGGCAGTATGATACCGTATGTAGATAAATTCTAACAACTAGATTCCTTCTTTCTATATATTTAAGTCTACAAGCTTTTACGAGAATAGAAAAATGCTATATTAATACAGAGATTCTTGGTTTGCTTCAAGGTGCTGGTCCTCTTACTGGTGCAGTCCCGACTGAGATAATGACAGTTAAAACGATAATAATACTGTCAAGGGATTATGTATGTGTGTTTTTTTTGTGATTATTTATGTGCTTATGTAACTTGTTTGTTGTTTTAGTTGGATTTGAAGGCTGTTAGGAAACGCTTTACTGCCGAAAAGGAAACTAAAACCTTTGATATTTCTTTATGTAAAGGGGGTATTGTTGGGCTATTTATTGGAATATTGAGTGTTACGACCCCAGGAGTGAGGGGGACATGTTCACCCCTTAACCATTCTTCTTACTAGTATAGGGGCACCCCTGGATGGTCTGGGGTCTTACAATCTCAGCATTTCTGACTTGTTCAGGCCAGGACGTCAGTTCAAGACCTTAGGAACACAGGAGGCAAAAAGCAGGCTTGGCAAAATAATAAATGATTTTATCTCTCTTAAATTACAGATATACCTTTTTTTATGTATCAACCATCAGAGCAAACTTTAATAACTGACTCACAGCATGACAGTTACAGATGACATCATGACATTCCAAATGCAGTTAACTCCTTATGAACTGGCTACAACTAAAATGTATTCTAGAGTTTAAACACATAATATCACACATTGTCTTTGTAATAAAACTAGGTGGCTGGTATTTGCCACAGAGCTCCCCCGTAACCACAAGCCGGCATACCCAGCGGATCGGCTTGGGGATGTCCGGGGGAGTCCTCGCAGATCACTTTTCCAGTTCAGTTTGTCTGGATAATCCATCAGCATTGCCGTTTTGTTTTCCCGGGTTGTAGTGTATTGTAAAGTCAACGCTAGCCTCCAACGAAGCAGTCTGGCATTGTCTCCTGCCACCCTGTTGAGCCACACTAACGGGTTGTGATCTGTGAATAAAGAAAAGGTTTGCCCATACAAATACGGCCAGGAATTCTTTTTCGATGGTAACATAGCTTACTTCTCAGGGGAATTAATTTTCTGCTTAAGTGTGCCACTGGGTGTTCACCTCCATTGGCTCCGATTTGGCTCAATACGGCCCTCAATCCAAACATAGAAGTGTCTGTGTGAACAAGAAAATGTTTGGTTGGATCAGGAGCAGCCAGTACAGGGGTCTTGATTAGAGCAGTTTTCAGCTGTTGAAATGCCTGTTCACACTCTGGGTCCCAGACTGCCTGCCTCGGGAGGTTCTTATGGGTCAGATCAGTAAGGGGCTTGGCCAGGGCACTATAGTTGGGCACAAATTTGCAATAATACTCTGCTATTCCCAGGAAATCTAGGACCTTAGTCTTCATATGGGGGTCGGCCATTTGGCTACAACCTCTATCTTGGCTGGTTCTGGTTTCTGTTGACCACTACTTACTCGATGGCTGAGGTACTGAACTTCAGCCATACCTATGTGACACTTACTAGGTTTGAGGGTCAACCCTGCTTCCCTGAAACAGTCTAACACTGCTCCTACGTGGGTCAAGTGTTGGGACAAAGTGTCACTGTAAATAGTTATATCATCCAGGTAGGCGCAAGCGTACTCCTGGAATTCATTCAATAGCCTATCTACCATTTTTATTATTATTATTATTATTATCGTTTATTTGTAACGCGCCAACATATTCCGTAGCGCTATACATAAGTTAAGTTACAGGCAATGACAAGTTAAAGATTCATACATTGCAAAGAGTGTATGGCCCTGTCTTTGAGCTTGGAATCCAGTGTCCATAGCGCTTTCCCTAAAGCACTGCACAGAATTGAAACTCGCAGACTTACAATCTAAAGGTTAAAGTTTGTATGTGGTACAGTAGGGAGAGAGTAGTGCTGAGAAGTGCTGAGCATGTTAGGGAGGAAGGTTATAGGCTTCTTTAAAGAGGTGCGTTTTTATTGATGTTTTGAAGGATTTAAGGCAGGGGGATAGTCTGGTGAAGCGAGGCAAGGAGTTCCAGAGAATAGGGGCAGACCGAGAAAAGTCCTGGAGGCGGGAGTGAGAGGAGGTGACAAGAGTGGTAGAAAGAAGAAGGTCGTTAGCAGAACAAAGAGGGCGTGTGGGGGAGTATTTGGAGATGAGAGCAGAGATGTATGGGGGTGCGCTGTTGTTGAGGGCTTTATAAGTTAGGGTCAAGATTTTAAACTTTATTCTGGAGGCTAAGGGAAGCCAGTGGAGTGATTGACAAAGAGGAGCTGCCGACACTGAACGATGTGTACTGAAGATGAGTCTGGCGGAGGCATTTATTATGGATTGAAGTGGGGAGAGGCGAGTGATGGGCAGGCCAACAAGGAGCGAGTTGCAATAGTCAAGACGAGAAATGATAAGAGAGTGTATTAGAATCTAAGTAGTGTCTTGTGTAAGGTAATGGCGTATTTTGGATATGTTTTTTAGATGGAAAAGACAGGATTTGGTTAGAGACTGTATGTGTGGGATGAAAGAGAGGGCAGGGTCCAGTAGAACCCCGAGACAACGGGCTTGGGAGGTGGGAGTGATGATGGCGTTGTTGACAGAGAGAGAGATGTGAGGAATTGAAGCTGTAGTAGAGGGTGGGAAGATTAAGAGTTCAGTCTTAGACATGTTGAGTTTCAGATGGTGGGTGGACATCCAAGAGGATATACTAGAGAGGCAGTCGGAGACATGTGCTAGAAGAAAAGGGATAGATCTGGTGCTGAGAGATAGATTTGGGTGTCGTCTGCATAGAGATGGTACTGGAACCCAAAAGAGTATATTAGGGTGCCGAGTGAGGATGTGTAGATGGAGAAGAGGAGGGGGCCTAGGACTGATCCTTGGGGTACGCCAATAGACAGGGGGTGAGGAGAAGAAGATGTGCCGGAGAAGGAGATGCTAAATGATCGTTCTTGGAGGTATGATGAGAACCACAAGAGAGCAGTGTCTCGAATGCCGAGGGAGGAGAGAATGTGGAGTAGAATTGAATGGTCAACGGTGTCAAAGGCGGCAGAGAGATCCAGGAGAAGCAAAATAGAAAAGTGGCCTTTCGACTTGGCGGTGAGCAGGTCATTGGTGACTTTTATGAGGGCTGTCTCAGTGGAGTGTTGGGGCCGAAAGCCGGATTGGAAAGTGTCCAGAAGAGAGTTAGAGGAGATGAAACTGGTGAGGCGGTTATAGACGAGCCGCTCCAGCAGTTTGGAAGCCAGGGGAAGTAGAGAGATAGGGCGATAGCTAGATGCAATGTCAGAACCGGATGAGGGTTTCTTGAGAGTGGGTGTAATTATGGCATGTTTTAGAGATGATGGAAATGTGCCAGTGTTTAGCGAAAGGTTGAAGATATGTGTGAGAGCTGGGATAAGTGTAGTAGAGAGGGGAGGGATGAGCTGAGATGGAATAGGATCTGAAGGACAGGTAGTGAGGTGAGAGGATGATATTAGGATGGAGACTTCATCTTCTGTTGCAGGGGTAAAGTAGTCCAGAGTGGCTGTGGGAATGGAAGGGGGGTAGATTGGGTGTTGTTGGTTAGTTGAGTTAGTTGAGAGAGTGAAGTGTGTGAGCCACGGTGAGAGGAGAGTTCATTGTGGATAGATTGAATTTTATGTGTAAAATGGTTGGCAAAGTCTTCAGCCGTGAGACAGGAAGGGATGGGGGGAGGTGGTTGGCGAAGGAGAGTATTGAAAGTGGCAAAAAGACGTTTTGGGTTAGAGGACAGAGTTGATATTAGTGATGTAAAGTACTGCTGTTTGGCCAGGTTGAGACCATCCGCTGGAAAGATGCTGGAGCGTCTTTCATCCTGAAGGGCATGACTCAAAACTGGTACAGGCCAAATAGGGTGACAAACGCCAACTTGGGTATGGCATCTTTGGCTAGTGGAATTACCAGTACCCCTTACAGAGATCTATTGTAGTGAGGTACCGCCCCGGGCCATTTTGTCTAAAAGTTTGTCTATCCTGGGCATTGGATAGGCATCAGATACCGTTGTGTCATGTAGCCTCCTATAGTCCACACAGAATCGGGTCGTTCCATCCCGCTTTGATACTAGCACTACCGGGGATGCCCAGGGACTATAACCTCTAGCTGAAGCATTTCCTGAATCTCTTTACGCATATTCTCCTTTACAGATTCAGGGATGCGGTAGGGAGTTTGGCGTAGTGATTGTTGGCCGGGGGTGTCTATGCGGTGAGTGGTCAGAGGCAGATTGGAGAAGATGGCCCCCTTGGCCCTGATCAACTCTTGCGTCTGGGTACGCTCCTGTGGGCTCAGCCATTCTTCTAGATGTACCCCTGCGAGGCCCTCTGTCTGGTCTCCTTTTTCTAAGAGGTCTGGTAGAGAGAGGTTCTCAAAAGCTTCAGAGTCTTAGGCTCAAATAGCCGCCACATCCTCCGTGCTCTCATGATAAGGTTTTAGCATATTCACATGGAGCATGCGCCTTCTCCCTATTCCCGAGCATGGGCCATTCACATAGGTGGTATCGCATTTTTGTTCTACCACCCGGTATGGGCCCTGCCAGGCGGCCTGCAGCCTGTCATTGAGGAAGGGTTGTAAAATCAATACTTTTTGTCCCCCTTGAAAGCCGCGGTCCCTGGCTCCCCTATCGTACCATCTGCGCAGACGGTCCCTAAATTTCAACACATATTGTATGGGACGATAGGGGTACCATCTGCACTAACCTCTCCCTCCCAATGCTCTCTTATTAAGTCTAATTGGCCTCTCACCTTTTTACCGATCAGTAGTTCAAAGGGGGAGAATCCGGTGGATTCTTGGGGAACCTCCCTGTACGCAAATAGAAGATGTGGCAGGAATCTTTCTTAGTGTCTGCGAATGTCCGGAGCATTTATTTTAGCGTCCCATTAAAAGATTTGCAGAGACCATTAGACTGGGGGTGGTATGCCGAGTTTACTATGGGTTTAATTCTGCATAGTCTCCAGAGTTGGTGGATGACTTTGGCGGTAAATTGGGTGCTCCAATCCAAAATAATCTCTCTGGGAAATCCCATGCGGGAGAAAATCTGCATCAGGGCATCACAACCGTCTTAGAGGAAATTCAATGGAATCCAAAGTTACACATCAAAAACATACACAAGAGGTCTTTTAATATCCCTTGCTGCAAAAAAAGCGAGAGGCTTTTCTCTTAGAGTGCTCTATGTTAAACTTAATACATTAGATACCTTAAACAAAAAATTTCCAAGTACAGTCTCTCTATTAGAGATGGGGAAAATTCAAACTCAGTACAGGAAGGTTTTACAATTATAAGATAAAAAAAAAATATTTGACTTTCACAGCAAAAATATTACCATCTCGGAAATAAAGCAAGCAAAATTTTGGTCAATCAAGTTAAAAATAAGTTTTCTAGGAAAAGAATTTCAGAAATGTATGATATTGATGGAACTTTGCAAGGTAAACCGGAAAAGATAGGTAATATTTTTTTTTAAATATTATAACTCCTTGTATAATTTTAAAAAAAAAGTAAAAATGTAATTAAAATCAGTAAAACTTTCTAAGATCTCAGAAGATCAGAGGAACAAACTAGAGGAAGAAATATCAACTAAAGAAATAGATGAGTGTATTAAGTCTCTTAAAACTAATAAATCTCCGTGCCCAGATTTCCCAGGTATTCAAATATCTTTTATAAGTCCTTTACTGGAATATTAAATAGACATTTAAGGAATGCAATTAACGAAATTAAAACTTCAGGCTTTGCATCGGCTGAGATGCTGGAAGCATCCATTATTACTATCCCTAAAGAACGGAAAGACCCCTCTATATCAACTATGACCAACCGGGCTTTATAAAAGCCAAACACGGGTCAGATAGTACCCGTAAACTTATAGACCGATTTACCTATCATAAAGCTAATATAATTCGTTTAGGAGCTTTGGTGCTAGACTGCGAAATACCTTTTGATCAAGTAAACTGGAAATTCTTGGAACTGACTTTAAGGGAATTTGATTTTGGCAACTTTGTCTCTAAGGCCATAATCGCCTTATACACCAACGTTTCAGCTCACGTATCTGGTTTGGGCTTTAAAACGGGTAATTTATATGATAATTTACAAAATGGGACCAGATAGGGCTGTTTCGGGAATTGATGATCTAACTTCTAAAATTACCATTTTTGCTGATGACGTGGTAGTAACAATTACTGACCATGTAAATTCAATTAGAAATGTAATTAATTTTTTTTATCTTTATAGTGATTTGTCGTACTATAAAATGAATTCCTCTAAGTCAGAGGTTATGTCATTAAATATAGATAAAGAGATGAAAAAGAAACTTAAAAAACTTTATCCCTTTGACTGGAGTAAAAATAGCTTTATACATCTGGATATTAAAATTCTGGTTAAGAATAATTTTGCAAAAGTGTACATTAAAGTACGGTCAATATTAGATAACTGTAAAAAAATGAATCTTTCCTGCATGGGCAGAGTGGCAGCAGTTAAGATGCTTCATCTGCCTAAAGTTTTTTTATCTTCTTAGAAGTATTCCATTACAAGTATCATATAAAACATTGAGAAATTTTCAATTAAGTATTGATCAATACATTAACAATGGGAGAAAATCTAGAATAAAAAAGGAAGTTCTTAAGAGAAAGTTTGTTAAAGGGGGTTCATCCTCTCCTAACTTATATGAATATTCAGAAGCAGTGGCACTTCATCACTTCTTAAAGTTTTTTGCAGGAAACTCAGATGTGAGATTTTTGCACTGTAAATATCGGGGAAAGCGATGATAGTCATTCAAATTAATTGCACAACAGTCTCAAGTTCACAAATCGTCAGTAAAATACATTTATTTTTATGTTTCATTTTGGGGTTATATCGATCTCGGTAATCAATGAGTTAATACATATCAGGACACCCACATGGACTAAAACAGTATTGGCATTAATTTTTATAATTTCGTATTTTGAGGTTTTGCAAGTCCCATTGTATATCGGAAACCAGAACCTAATTGATTGACATGTAACCTCCATGTTTTACTGAAGTATAGATGGCAATCTCATTGTTTATTGGCTGTTTTGAAATGGGAGGTTACGGTCTTGCAAAATTGATCATATTTCCGCCCTGAACTGTTACGGACGAGTGCATGGTTTACAGAGTCGTCTTTCGGCCTTAACTTGCAGGCTCCTTCAATTAAATAGTACCGGAATCGAAGGAGAACGGGAGCCCGCAGCACGCCCGTAGACATACGGCTAGGATCCCGGTAGATGCGGGCTTGCATTTAAATTGGGCTCTATGTTATCAAAAAAGCTACTTTTGATAGCTTGTCAATAATACAATTACATTATTATTTTCCAAAAATTAGGTCTAAAGTTATCTGCACTGACAATTTGTTTTAGCTTATTATAACAAAGTCTTGTTTGTATATTGTAAAGGAAAGATTGAAAAAATATCCACAGATAAAATTCCCCATTTCAAGTTTAAACAACAGAAGTGAATAAACTCCCATTGTAAAAGATCTTGCCTTCTAATCAGCAACTTCTCTGGACAGTTTTGATTAGATAGACCATTCATTATTCATTATTTTAATTATGCATAAATTGCAAAAAAGAGATCTAAAGAACCAATGTAGTTATATAGTTACACTACACACTATAAAAACTTTACTTGAAAATAAGCAATATGTATATATAATGCAAAATAATATTAATAACAATAATAATAATAATACAGCATCTAAGTTATTATCTTTATGCAATTATGATACTGTGAGAAATCTACCATGTTATTTTACAGTGACTTACTTCCTTATGTGGTAGGAAACTTTGAATGCAGAGATGATACTCTCTCTGCACAATAAGAATGTGTCAGTAACAACTGATGGTGCTCTCATAAGCACTAATGCAATGCCCATAAGTGTACAAGAAATTACCAGAAGCAGACTCAGTAAAGAAAATGGAAGACTACACTATAGAATAATTGCATACAAAGTGAAACATGTAGACACTGTATTGTTTTTTACTTTCTAAAAATTTTTTACCAATTATTAAATTAAATTACTTAAAATACCATATAGAAATAAATGGACCACTGCGGTACTTTAAAGGTCCACTGAAGAGCCATATTTGTAGTATGCTGTTTTGAAGAACTTGACTTTATAATATGCTATTTTTTTAACTCCGCTTAAAGTAAAAAATGACAGCCTTTCATAATTTTTTTAAGTTTTTATTTAATACAAAAAAAGAAAAAACTGTTACATATATATTACATATTCACATAGTAACTGAGGTTGAAAAAAGAATTTTAGTCCATCAAGTTCAACCTTATTAGATCTCCTCTGATCCTTGTTATATGTGTATTAATTATTAATGATTAATTCATCCAGAGGAAGGCAAACAGAAGAAAACCCCAATGAAACATACCTTAAAAACAAACAACAATTGTCTCATAAGGGGAAAAATGTGTTACAGTCCATGAGGTCACAGAGAGTCAGACTGAATAATGCAAAAAATAAAAAATAAATCATATGCCATCTTAGAAAATTTGTTTAATATGTTTAGTCTTTCTTCATAGCTTACAGCATATTTTTTTACAGAAGTTTTTAGTTAGTGAACTTCTATCCAAAAGCAAGGTCTTCACTAAGTAAAAAAATTTGTAAAAAAAATATGCTATGTGCTTAAATAGAGCCCTTTTAAATTTACTGAATCACAATTTAATAAGGCTGTTATAGTCCCTCCATTCCCCTAATTAGTTTTGTTACCTTACTCTGTTCTTTTTCCAGCTATAAAATGTCCTTTTTATGTAGGGGTGCCCAGAATTGAAATCTATATTCCAAATGAGGGCGTACTAGGGATTTGTATAGTGTCAGAATTATATTTGCTTCCCTTGCTTCTATACCCTTCTTAATACCTGCTAATATTGTACTTGCCTTTGCAGATGCTGCGTGGCATTGAGCAATGTTATCTAGGTGGTTGTCCACGAGCACTCCCAAATCCCTTTCTATCTCTGATACCCCTACATTTGCTCCGTTAAGATTAAAAATTCCATGGTTATTTTTCCTTCCCAATTTCATAACTTTGCATTTATTTGTGTTAAATCACAAATCTCCCATTTTGTTGCCCATACTTCTAATTTTTGTAAGTCCCTTTGGAGGGAAAGTACATAATTTTCTGACATAACTACCTTGTACAACTTAGGGTCATCAGCAAACATGAGACAATACTTTCCAGTCCTCCTTTTAAGTCATTAATAAATATATTAAAAAGTAGAGGATGTAATACTGAATCCCGAGGAACCCCACTTACCTCATTAGTTCATTCTGAATATGTCCCATTTACAACAGTTTGCTTCCTGTCTTTTAGCCAGTTTTCAATCCATGAGCATATATTGCCTGCAATTTCTGTATCCCTTACTTTTCCCAATAGCCTTTCATGTGGCACTGTATAAAAAGCCTTTGCAAAAACGCGTTCTATCAAATGGGTAGACAAAATATCTAGTAATGGAGAAGCACGCTAGTGAGATACCAACTCCATTCTTGCACAAGACTACGACCATAGATCTACAGTGAAGGGGAAATTCAATTAGACAGTAGGGTCTGCCATTAGATAACCTATTGTATAATCCTTTAAGTTTTAACTATAGCATTTAATTTTGCCTCAATTATGATAGGCATTTAGTTTTCATTTCTAAAAAAAAATAGATACCTGAAAATAGTGAAAGGAACCATAGATTCAGGTACAATCTTTATTCCCTTTTTTTTTTAAACTGCCTCTAACTGCCATACCTGATAATAAAAAGCAGTAGAAGAGTAAGCTTCCATAGGATACCCCACCCCAGGCTACAACTGACCAACATGGAATCCCCAAAGACAAAATCAAAGTCATCTAAATATAAGATGTTTTAAATTATTTTTTTAGATAATTTTATCTTCATGTCTTGCATACCTGCTAACAGTTTTTTGTTATATACTTCACACGCATGTGCAGGTTCTAGCAAATTACAGTGTCCTTTAAGTCCCCATTCTTTATGCAACTAGTTTAATGGAATATTATACATGTATCTAATTGAGACCTGCCTTTGAATAATAATACCATACAATATCATTTGCTACTTAGTTGCATATACAATAAGAATGCAAGCTCCACCTGTAAAATGAAATAACTAATTTAGATAGCAATACATTATGATAGTCTGAGTTGCACGATCACTGTAGTTTGTTAAAGTCTGCACATGCTTGTGAAGTATGTAACATAGAGCCTGATTTAATTGAGCTTTCGCTTGATCTGGTAGCCTGTAAGTTAGGTCGCAAGTTAATTTGCTATTCAATTGGGGTTCTAAACGGGTTACGAGTTACGGCCTTAAAACCTTTGCGATGGTTAAACCAGGAACTTACAGCCTCTCGAATCCTTTGATCTTTCACTTTTGCAAGAGTTACGATAGCTAAAATCGCAAATCGCTATCTATTCAATTACTTCAATTCCCAAGCCCGCAAATGTTTTCACACCCGTAAATGGCAAATAAAGGAGAAAATCCTACGAGTGCTAGAGGACCCGCAAGGGGGTTAACAAAAAATCAATACTGCACTGTAAATAACGCGGAAAACGATGATAGACATTAGAATTAATTGCACAACAGTGTCAAGCTCGCAAATCGGCAGTAAATAAAATGTAATTTTATGTTTCATTTTGGGGTTATATATCGATCTTGCGAATGAATGAGTTTAATACTTATCAGGCCGCCAATATGGACTAGAACAGTATTGGCATTCATTTTCATAATTCTTTATTTTGCTGTTTTGCAGTCTGATCACATATCGGACCCCTGAACCTAATCGATTGGCATATAACCTCCATGTTTAACTGCCATAATAATGACGGTCTCATTTTCTATTGGCTGACTGGAAATGGGAGGTTACAGTTACAAATAAACAATAATAATAATTGATCATGTTCCCGCCCTGAACTGCAGAAATACGGCATACGTCCGGCGAGCTCTTTTACGACAAACCATTGGTAAGTTTTTTTATAAGTGCATGGTGAGATTTTGCTATTTACTAGCTGGCAGCAACTGAGTAACTGCCTGACAGCTACAGGTAACGCCCAAGCTACATGTTGGCCCCCCCAGGTTTAACACTTCTTTCTCTGGAAAATGCTTCCTTGTTGATATCTTAAATCTGTTTGAGAACTATATTACACACATTATATACTGCAGAGGTTCCAGACAGTGGCCTGCCAACCCCAAGTGGCCTCTGATTTTTACTTAGATGGTTCAAAAAAAACTTTTGAAACAAACACTTTGCCTAAAGAAGTAGTGTAGAAGGACTTAGATGATATTTTTTTTGTTGAAAGGTGCATGGGCACCTATACTATATTGGAGCACAACACTTTGCAGATTGTAAACCACATGCAGAAAGTCCACTAAGGCCCTCAATACTTCTAATGGTCCTTCAAAAAAACTTTTGGCAAAATGAATACTGTCAATCTTCTATCCCATAAATGATCACGATAGTGACCTTGCCTCAATAATTATACAAATCGAATAGTGAAATGATGTGAACATATACTTTGAGTTGAGGTCAAGTTGAAACTATATATAAACTATATATAAACTATCTTTAAAGCATGGTTTGAATAATAAAAACAAAGTCACTGCCAAAAGGTAACCTTTTATCATTCCAGAGAAGCTCAGCTTGATATCTTTCAGTAACAGGACATTCTAATCTTCAGCTGCCTGCATATTTATTCTAATATATACAAACAATATGCTTTGCTCCCTAAAATATTAGAAGCTGGAGATAAAAAATACAACATTTTAAACTAAATGTGTGTTTGGGATGAAAAAAGTGGATGTAATAGGAATGCATCTGAATCTTCGATAACCTGGAAATGTATTTTATTAAAAGAGACCTGACATTGAAAAAAAGTGTCAGTAAAGTGAGGTTACAGTGCTCTTAAATATTGCAGTGTCAATACTTAAAAATGCAGGAGGTACATTAAGCTCCATCAGTACTATTATATGAGACAGATTGTGAGTGTTCGCCAAGCCACCATGTTTTAAGGAATCATGCAAATATTCTATAATGATCAAAGGGTGTTTTCTAATCGTATTTATTGCATCAGTGATAAAACCTGACTTTAAAATCAATTATTTCGTTTTCAGTGTGGTCTTGAAGCTCCAGTACAGCACCCATGGATTTCGTTAGACTTTCACTAATAAAGCTGAAAAAAACAGGTTACAAAGTAGAGGAGAATGTGATTACTTAAGTAAATAATATGGATTACAGTGCAAGCTTTCAGGATATCATAATCCCTTCACCATGCTAGGTATGAAATAAAGACAGAAATATCTCCTATAATATATACATCAGGATCTAACATTACATTACACAGACAAATAGGATGAACTGCACAGTGATGGTATGAAGAGGTGAGATTCACATTGTAACATAAAATGAACACTGCTCGTTTAAGCTTTCTGTGTTGAAGCAAATGTTTTAGGACTTAATTAGGCTGTATTTCACTAATACCCAGTGAAGACATTATAAAATTATATGGAATAATGTGACAGGAATTCCTTGGCACAATTTACTCTAAAGAGACAATTTTTTTTTAAAATAAAAGAAAGGATACTACACTAGCAGCCCTATTAAATTCCCTCAACGTGTAAAACAGTAGCACGTAAGATTTGCGGCTATTAAATTGGGCCCGTAAAGCAACCCGCCACGGACTTGGGGGGAAAGGGTAAGGGTGAAAAAACCCTATGGAATGTCAAAAATTTTACTCCATGGCCGCAAATCCTTTGTTCTGTCAAGCCCGTAACTGTTCCGTTCGAAAATCGCTATTAAATTGCAAATTTACTGCCGTTCAAACCTGTGACCCACAAATGAAGCCAAAAAGCCTACGGATACTAGAAAGGACACACAAAGGGGTTAAAACCCTAGCACTGTAGCTAGCAAATATACATACACTACTGTACTCATAACAGTGGTGGCTGGTGAACTTTCAAGTTGGAGGGGTGCCAGGGCAAAACATAGCCCCTCCCCCTTTTCAAACCACACCCATTTTTATAACTCCTCCCCTGATGTCATAATGACCTTTATAAGCCCCGCCCAATGACCTTATACTTGCAACGCCCATTGAAATACATGATCAGCAATGCAGCAATGTCAAGAAGTTAATTAACAATGTGTTAAATTCATTGGTATACAATATAGATTGAAAAAACTCATGTGACAAGACTACAGCAATATCATAATTGCACTTATACGCATTAACAGAAAAATTTAAGCAGGGACACTTACCATTAGTCGGCTCTTCTTTTCAGGGTATTCACGTTCAGTAAGTTGACCAACGAGTACAAACAAATCTGCTCCCACAGAGGGTTTGCACCTGGGGTTGAAAGAAAACAAGCAAATCAATCAGACCATTCAAGAACAAAACCATACTTTAAAAACCTTAAAAAACCAAGTGGAACCACATAGGCCCCAAACATACCATAAAAGACCAAGTGTGACCATATAGGCCCCAAACATACCTTAAAAACCTTAAATAACCAAGTGTGACCAAATAGGCCCCAACCGCACCTTAAAAACCTTAAATAACCAAGTGTGACCAAATAGGCCCAAACCGCACCTTAAAAACCTTAAATAATGAAGGGTGACCAAATAGGCCCCAACCGCACCTTAAAAACCTTAAATAACCAAGTGTGACCATATAGGCCCCAACCGCCCCTTAAAAACATTAAATAACCAAGTGTGACCATATAGGCCCCAACCACACCTTAAAAACCTTAAAAGACCAAGTGTGACCATATAGGCCCCAACCGCACCTTAAAAACCTTAAATAACCAAGTGTGACCATATAGGCTCCAACCGCACCTTAAAAACATTAAATAACCAAGTGTGACCATATAGGCCCCAACCGCACCTTAAAAACCTTAAAAGACCAAGTGTGACCATATAGGCCCCAACCGCACCTTAAAAACATTAAATAACCAAGTGTGACCATATAGGCCCCAACCGCACCTTAAAAACATTAAAAGACCAAGTGTGACCATATAGGCCCCAACCGCACCTTAAAAACATTAAAAGACCAAGGGCCTCATTCTATTAACGGCCGTAGAAGGTGCGGGGCCGCAAGGACCGGCCGCAAGCTATTCGGCTATTCTATTCCCTTCCGGCCGGGGATTCCGGCAGGCTTGCGGCCGGCGCCTTGTTATCCCTTGCGGCCGCACGCGCCGGAGGAAAGCCTTTGATCTAAAACGGCCGCAAGAGTTTCGGCCTCAAGAAAGCCCCGGTTGCTATTCAATTGCTACGGGAACCCTCTCTGCAAGGCTAAAACCGAGCCGCAGCTTACTTGCAGAAAAAAGGTCCCGCAGGCACACAATTAAGCACATAATAAAGCCATAATAAAGCCATCCTGCACTCTTATAAGACTATAAAGTGATTGTAGGCGTTAGCATTAATAGCACAACATTCCCCTACACTCAAATCCGTAAATATATTTTCTTTTAATTTATGTCACATATCCATGTAAAAAGTCCAGAGGGCTTGGAGCACCTCAGACCCGCCCACGCTGCGGCCGGAAAATAAACAGTTAATGTAATCTCGGATTTGGGCTGATGTGCAAGCTTGAGAGGGGGTTGCTATTAATTGTCATGTCCCCCATAATGATCCCTAGCATTTACAGAGCTTTACAGTGCTGTCTTGAATTTATTTTTGGATTTAAAGATTTCTGATCTTACGGCCGATTGCAAGATATACGGCCGGCCGTATGGGGATAGCCTTGCGGCGCCGTATAATTGAATTGCAAGGTAACGCAAGCCCCGCAAGGAATCGCAGCTTTGCGGCCGATTTACGGCCGATAATAGAATGAGGGCCCAAGTGTGACCATATAGGCCCCAACCGCACCTTAAAAACATTAAATAACCAAGTGTGACCATATAGGCCCCAACCGCACCTTAAAAACCTTAAAAGACCAAGTGTGACCATATAGGCCCCAACCGCAACTTAAAAACATTAAATAACCAAGTGTGACCATATAGGCCCCAACCGCACCTTAAAAACATTAAAAGACCAAGTGTGACCATATAGGCCCCAACCGCACCTTAAAAACATTAAAAGACCAAGTGTGACCATATAGGCCCCAACCGCACCTTAAAAACATTAAAAGACCAAGTGTGACCATATAGGCCCCAACGCACCTTAAAAACCTTAAATAATCAATCAAAACCATATAGGCCCAAACTGTACATTAAAAAAAATGAAATAAAAATACTAAAATATATATATATATATATATATATATTGATTATATATATATATTGATTGATTTATATATTGATTGATTTATATATTGATTGATTTATATATTGATTTTACATATTGATTGATAGATATATTGATTGATATATATATATATATATTGATATATATATATATTGATATATATATCAATATATATATCAATATATATATATATATCAATATATCTATATATATATATCTCAATATATATATATATATATATATATATATATATATATATATATATACATATATATATCAATCAATATATCTATCAATATATATATATATATCAATATATATATATATATATATATATATATATCAATATATATATATATATATATGTATATGTATATATGTATATATATCTCAATATATCTCAATATATATATATATATATATATATATATATATATATATCAATTAATATATCTATCAATCAATATATAAATCAATCAATATTTAAATCAATATATATATATATATATATATATATATATATATATATATATATACACGCACACACATAAAGCAATATACATAAAGCAAAAAAATATATTAATTGATATTTATTAATTGATTAATTGATGTACTTTATTAATTATTTGATTATTGCTCATGTATTTGTATTAGACGTTATTTATTATACATATTACAGTGCTATTTACTTGCTATACATGTTACAGGATATTATCCTGTAACATGTATATCACATAAATAGCCCTGTAATATGTATAATACATACAAGTTCACACTAACCTTTTTTGCCCTTACAGGCTTCCATACCTGCTTTGCTAATTTTTTAAAGACTCTGATTGGTTGAAATCAATGTCAATCAAAAAATTTCAGCCAATCAGAGTCCTTCAAAAATAGTATAAAAGGCGGAGCTTGGGAAAAAATCAATTAGTCGCCGGGGGGAGCTCCTTGTAGGAGGAGCTCCATTAGATTGTTGTTTTTTTTTTTTTAGAGCGTCAGGTTTTTTTAGGTGGAGGCCTCTTGCAATGGGCCAGAATGGATGGACAATGGCTTCAATTCAGATGAGGACAAGGGCTTCTATCAAGATTGAAGGACATGGAGAGGTGTGGCTAGCAGCAAACAGAGAGGAAGCAAAAGAACAGAGCTCCCTGCAATAAGGCTTTCAAACAACATGAAATTACCAAGCAATTTGCATTATTTTTGATCTACAAGACCAGATGCAGTGACTGAACAGTCTGGATTGCTCTGGCACTGTGCAGCAACTTTCGGACTTCACTTTAGCACAGATCTACTGGACTGAAAGATACTGGATGGGGCACAATCAACAACTATTGGGAAGGTGTCTGGTGAGTCTAAACCCCAAAGGGGACCCTTTTATGTCATCCTACCCCAGCTAGACCCCAGCTCACCTACCCAGGGAAGGGCCTCTTGATGGGAGATATAAAGTGGAGCACAACATATAATTTTTAACTTCATAAAAATTAACAAGCACTCTATATGGGTTACTACTGAAAGCTAACACAGGTAAAGCTAGCAATAGCCCTGCAACTATACACAGACACTGGTGGACATAGAAAAAAAGGGATTGAAGTGCATTCAATGAACTTCTACACCAATCTGGGATCATAAGGAGCAAGTGAAGTTGTACTCCCACACCCCACGGACTGTACCTTTACAGCATCTCATTGCTGAGACTCATGTGTTTGCAACCATCATTAAAAGCTCTGTTTATTAAATCCTAATTGGTGCTGGACTCTAATCAGCAAAGCAATTGAAGCAAAACTGCCACAGCCAAATGTAATTAACTGTTTAAGACAAGGAATTTACTTTTTTTCCCCTCAATCCCTTATCATCTTAACTTGTTTATGTTATATGAGATAAAGGGAGCGGCTACACTTGTTGTATAAGTTTGCTGATGACTACTCCCTGTATAAAAGACAGCTCAACACTACCACCAAGTGGCAGTTTACGAAAATTACATGCTCAGGCTTAAAAATGCAAATCAGGAATGCAATATATATATATCAGTGCTTCTGAAATCCACTACAGCTGACAAGCCTATCAGTGCTTCTGAAATCCACTACAACTGACAAGCCTACTTAGGCCTCTACAACCCAGTGTCCTTTGATTTTGTTGCTATTGTCTACTGAAGTTTGTTAAGTGTGTGACTAGAGCCTGATTTGCATTCTTATGTTCTAGTCCTATTTCAAACGACAGCCAAGCCCTGATTTTTTGTTGTCATTATTTACAGCTGTGGCAAAGAATCCAACTATCATTGCCTTGGAACTGTGACACACAACTCTGCAAGTTCTTATGCCTCACTCCCCTGTGATAGGGGGCATTTTGTGACTTGTGGTCTCTATGCTCTAACTAGGGCAGGGCTAGGCCCAGTGACTGACCGCCATTCTGATTTCACTAAGTGCATGCAGCTGCCTGACACCAAAGGCAGGTGGATACAATTGTTATCTGTCAAAGTAGAAAAGGGGCACCATCTACCCTACATTGGAAGTTCACAGATTCTCATGTGCACAATAAAAGTATTTTATTCCTTCTTTGGCGGATCAAGCTACAATGTGGCTGGTGCTGAGCAGAGCACACTACAATAAAGCCGCCCGATGGTCAAAGTGACAATTCCTGAAGCACTCTGGTAACTTACTATATCTTGGGGTCTAATGGGATGCACATATATTCAGTTTACTGCAATAAAGATATACAGCACTACCACCCAGAGAAATTTCAGGAATATAACATCAGTGATCTTTAAACTACATTAACTTACTACTACAAGAAATTAAGACTATCAATTACATCTGATACTTCCCTGGTCTGCCACTGCCATCTAGTGGAGGAAAGTGGTAAACCACAAAGGGACTTCCTGATAGCACAAAGCTTATGGAGCATATGTTTCACATGAGAGACTTGATATTCTCCAGGATGTAACTTCCTATTCCCATATCCCCATTACATGGGGACACTTACAAACGCAAAAGTGACAAAATACCTTATCTTATGTCATGGCTTGAGTAGCTACGAGAAAAAGTAGCAAGAATATACAATCTTATTACTTGCCTAGAGCGTCACCCCCTGCATCTCAAAAACAACAGCCTAACTCAAAAACCATGGCAGCAACAACGATGGAGCATACAGCGCCAAGCACTAAGGGTGATATCCAAGACCTCAAAGACCTGATCCTCACATTCAGGGAGGACATCAAAGCAGACATCCAAAAAGTCTCAGCAGACTTGACGTCGAGTTAAAAAGAGTGGACGCTAAAACTGACTCGCTTGAAGAGAAATATAACAAACTAAAACAATCTCATGTTAAGATTGAGGAAGAAATCTCCATGCTAAAGGAGGAGCAAGCCCGCCACTTAACATTTCAGGAAGACCTAGAAAATAGATCTCGGAGACAGAATATCAGACTGAGAAATGTACCCGAATCAGTAACTGACCTCCATCTATACATGTCAGAGCTCTGTGAGTTTCTGCTACCAAATCTGGACTCTGAGCAATATAGACTGGACCGGATCCATAGAGCTCTGGGAGGTCGTTCCACCATGTCTGAACGCCCCAGAGATATCATCGCCCGCTTCCATTACTATACAACTAAGGAAATGTTCATGAGAGCATCTAGGGGGGGTATCCCTGACATTGAAGGGCACAGACCAAGTGTCTTTGCGGACCTCGCTCAACAAACGTTATTCAAGAGGAAAATGATGAAACCACTCCTGGACAACATCCTGGCCCATGGCTGGAAATACTCTTGGGGCTTTCCATTTTGCCTACTGATTGCCAGGGACGGCAAGTTCTTTACCATCAGAACCCTAGAGGAGGGGACGGCCCTTCTAGCTACCTGGGGCCTTACTTTAACAGATGCTCCTGGAGTTTCTGGCGACAGCCAACCCGTCAGGGAGTTGACAGAGGGTCCCCGAGGAAGAACAGTTGGTCTTAATTCTAGTGGTAGAGGTTCCAACCTCCCCTCCAGAAGACATCAAAACAGGGCCCCTGACCAGCCAGATGTGCCATAGATCCAATAACACTGTGATGTATTGTTATATGATATGTTATAGTTAGGTTCTACCTCTTATTTTGATCTTCTAAAACTTGCAACCAAAATATGAACAGACATGACTAGTTAAACTCTTGCATAACTATCTGTCACTTTAGAATAATATTTCTTCTTTTTTTTTTTATATAGATATTGATAGTGTCCCTTAAGGGCTTCATCATATACACCCCCCCCCCCCGGCGAATCCAGTCAGTATTGGAGTCTAATACTACTGGACTCACCAATTTAATTAAAAGGACAGCGCTCGCTCTCCTTGAAGTAGTGTTATACTACGTTCCTAGTTTTGTTATATTCTATTAGTATAATTTTATTTTTAGAATAAAAAAAAAAGTTTTTTGTTTTTTTTGTGATAAATTTGTGTCAACAAATTTGACGCCAGATTACTTCACAAGCAGTTTCAACCACTGTATATCGTTGTGTTCTCCTCATCCGTTATACCCTAACATTTTACTTTACGTTTACATCAATTTGCACAGTGAAGTGACGCAGGTGGTTTCTGGACGGAGTCCCAGCGGGAGGCTCATCAGACTAGATACTCAAAGGCGGCTATAACCCTTAGTGCTCTACTAAGCTTGGCCTTGAGCCCCAGACAAACGGTGAGTCATGAATATTAATATCATTTCACATAATGCTCAGGGCCTGAATGAACCGATTAAGAGAGCGGTTGCCATAAAAGAGTATCAGAGACTAGGGGGAGATGTAATATTTGTGCAAGAAACACATTTTAAGAAACTAGCGGTCCCCAAATACTGGGGGAAAGCATATAAACAAACTTTCCACTCCACCGCAACAGAAAAGAAAAGAGGGGTGACTCTCCTTATTCATAATAGGCTTACATTTTGCCACACCCGCACTCAGACAGACCCAGAGGGTAGATATGTGGCAGTACATGGCACCATTCATGACCAGAAAATTACCTTCTTTAACATATATGCGCCAAACACTGATCAGAAGCAATTCTTCACTAAGATTTCAGATCTGATTATGGGCTGGGAGCACTCCCTCCTGATCATAGGGGGGGACATGAACCCAGTCCTAGATCCATCTTCAGACAAATCAACTGCTACCACTAAACTCACACCTCCCACGGCTACCCGAGCTCTTAAACATATTCTCAGATCTAATTGCCTGATAGACAGTTGGAGGATAATGAACCCCACTGATCGAGAGTATACTTTTTACTCCCCCAGACATCTGTCACACTCCAGAATTGATCACCTGTTCATTCAACAACACCTATCACTAAACTTAGAAGCAGCTTCCATTCGACCCATTTCGTGGTCAGATCATGATTTGGTTCTGATCTCCCTGTCTGGACTTCTACCAGCGGGACGGTCCCCCTCGTGGGCACTAAATCCCTGTCTATTAAACGATTTAGTCCAGCATTGCAATTGTGGAATACTTCGGGATCAATAGTGGGGGTGAGGTAGACGGGGGAGGAGTGTGGGCAGCCCATAAGGCAGTGATTAGAGGAGTTTGTATTCAGCTAGGAGCAGCAGCGAAAAAAGCAGATAGAGTGCAAATTAGGGACCTTAATAGCAAGATCACAGAGTTACAATCACTATTTGCCAGGAATCATGATCCTAAGATCTACAATGAAATTCTGAAATACAAACACACCTTAAACACAGTGCTCAGGAAGAAGGTGGTCTCCATGCTACAACGTACGCAGGCCAGCTTCTTTAGGAGCACCAATAAACCTGACAGTATGTTGGCCAGAAAGCTTAAAGCACAGAGGGCGGACTCATTCATCCCAAAGATATTTACTAAAGGGAAAGGCCCGGTCTCTAAACCAGACCAGATTGCTGATGTCTTTCGACAATTTTATACAGAACTGTATTCCGCCCCCTCTCACTCAGGATCCTACTCTCACAAATCACAAATTGATGAATTTCTTTCTGGGATTCAGCTGCCACAAATTGAAGAATCACAGGCAGAGACCCTAGCAGACCCCATACCTGCTGAGGAAATTAAACAGGCTATTAAGGCCACGAGATAACATGCAGCACCTGGTCCGGATGGATTCACAAATTTTTATTATAAACAATACATCGATCTCTTGCTACCGCACCTCCAAGAATTATTTAACAGTTTCCTTTCTGGTTCTTCATTCAGACCAGAATTTCTAGAGGCTAAAATGATCGTAATACCCAAAGAGGGGAAAGACCCAGCACAGTGCGGTAGTTATAGACCGATCTCGTTGATCAACACGGACCTCAAATTATATTCCAAAATAATGGCAAACAGATTGGCCCCATTGTTGCCGGACGTGATCCATCTGGACCAGGTAGGCTTCATCTCAGGTAGAGAAGCACCCGACAACACCAGGAGAATCTTTAACCTGATAGACTTGGCTACCAGAGAGGATATCCCGCTAATGCTCCTATCTTTAGACGCCGAAAAGGCATTTGATAGGATAGACTGGACTTTTATGTGGAAAACATTGGCGAAGTTTGGTCTGGGGGACGGCTTTTTGAAGGGCATTATCCCTTTATACAGCGATCCCAGAGCATGTATTATATATCAGGGATTTGTGTTCAAACAATTTAATATTACTAGGGGAACTAGACAGGGCTGCCCACTCTCGCCCTTGCTCTTCGCCCTTAGTCTTGAACCATTGGCAGCGGCAGTTAGAAATTGTCCAAACATTAAAGGAGTGCAGATTGGCCCTAATGAGCTTAAGCTCAACCTTTTTGCAGACGATATCATGCTGTCACTTACAGATCCAATACCAAGCCTGCCTAATTTATTCCAATTGCTCTCAGACTTTGGCAGAGTGTCAGGGTTCAAAATCAACACTAACAAGAGCATAGCCCTCAACATTACACTACCCCAAACGATGAAACAGAACTTAGAAAACAGCTTTCCCATAAAATGGGCCCCCAAACAGATAACTTATTTTGGTATTCATATTCCGCTGTCTATAGCCTTGGTATACGAGGCAAATTTTCCTCCTGTCTTTAACAGAATCAAGGCAGATATCTCCAAGTGGTCCTTCCTTAACATCTCATGGTTGGGCAGAATAAATTCCATCAAGATGAATGTGATTCCCAAATTATTATACCTATTTAGGACAATCCCAACCCTGATCAGGTTACCCGACCTTAGAGTGTTGCAAAAAACACTTTTTAAGTTCGCCTGGAATAACAAGAAAACAAGAATTAATAGAACCACAATGTGTGCGCCTAAACAGAAAGGGGGGCTAGCCTTCCCTGATCTAATCAAGTATTATAAGGCCACTAGATTAGCTCAAACCACAATCTGGTTTTAAAAAGAGGCCATACCGGTGTGGGCAGACATAGAGAGGCAACTTCTAGAAGACAAGCATTGGGTACTATCGCAGGTTTTATGGCTTAGCTTAGGTCGGGACCTACGAACAGGAGAGTTACCAATTTGTATTAGCCATTCTTTGAAATTATGGAAAGACCTGAACAGAAGGGTAGACCTCCTGAGCGTGGGTTCTGGCTTGATTCCACTATGGCAATCACACAAAGGTCAGCACCTCAATAAATTTACCCAGATGAAATGGTGGATAAAGAACAAAATAACAATTGTGGCAGATACCTGGGTGACCTCACAAAGCAACACATCGTCAATTATCACTGACATAATTCAGGTGCCACATAGAGAGTGGCTTAATCTGATGGCAATTAATTTGACACTAACACACTCTACGAAAATCAACAAATATCACACCAAATCTCCCTTCGAGAAATGCTGTATCAACAATCCTGGAGGTTAGGCCAATATAGCCATCATTTACAATCAGATGGTGTCTCTCACCAACAGGGTTAAACCACATTACCAAACTGCATGGGAGGCTGACTTGCAGGTAACTCTAGACGACAGCCAATGGAATAAGATCCTCAAACAAGCCAATACCTCTTCACTAAACGTGACACTAAAAGAAAACTCTTTTAAGACAATAATGAGGTGGTACCTTACACCAGCAAGACTCCATCTTCTGAACAAAACACACCCTGACACATGTTTTAGGGGCTGCACAGACACTGGTACACTGATTCACATGCTGTGGGAGTGTCCGAAAATAAGACCCATATGGACAGCAACATACGACCTATTAGAAACACTTTTGGGGACAACGGTAACACAAAAGCCTGAGGAAGCTTTGCTAGGCCTTCCAATTACGGGGCTATTCAAATCAGAACAATGTTTAACAACACAGATATTTTTGGCCATGAGATGCATCACAGCTAAACACTGGAAACTTACCTCCCCTACTCACATTGAAGTACTTCACAAAATCAGGTTCATTCGGGCTATGAGCTCAATTTCAGCTGAAATTGATGAAAGATATCGTCGATGGGCCTCTTGCTGGGACTTATGGACTCTACGAGGTCCACAATAAGGTTTGTGTGAACTACTTTTATGGTTTCACCTTACTGTACCTCCTGGACACATGTCTGCTTTGAGGAATGTATATATGTTCAAGACCTTGTGTGACTTTATATATATGTTTTACATGTTCATGTGTTATTCTAACCAAAAAAGAAAAACTTTGAAAGAAACTTTTTGATATATCTTGTTGATACTTGAGAGATTTGTTATATGATTTGCTGAACTTACGATGTTCTATTTGTTTATTCTTTCAATAAAAAAGTTAATTATAAAAAAAAAAAAAAAAAAAAAGATTGAAGGACACGGGCTTCAATCAAAATTGATTGGAATGCCCGACTATCCAGGGCAGAAGGCCGCCGCTGGAGGGGTCAATTTGGAAGGTATGTGCTGTTATGTTTACTTATTGTTTTTTTGCCCTTCCCATATTTTTATTCCATCTTTGAAATAAAAAGTCCAAACAAAAGCTTGCTTAAGTACCTGTAACGCAGGAATTTTGAATTTTGATTGCAGCAGGGGTCCCCTGGTTAATGTGGGGTTAATGCAGGGCTCCGAGCTTATCTCGGATCCCCTGGGGTTAATGCAGGTTTCCAAGCTTATCTCAGATCCCTTCTTGGCTAATTTGTACGTGGCTGGGCTGTGAGCCTCGTTTTCGTTTTTTTCGGTGGCCATTTTTTCTCTCGCTTAGGGGATTTTCGTGTGTCTGAACTCGGGAATTTGGACTTAAATGGAGGTGTAACTTCACTTTCAGAGGTCCTGGGTGCCTCTCTTGCTATGGGCAAGCTTTTTATGTAGTTTTTGTGAGTATTTGGTGTGTTTTCACTGTTTTTAGTTGCACGCGGGTCGGTCGTTATAGTCGGATTCTTAGTGCATGTTTGTTACGTTATACTTGGATTCTTAGTGCGTGTGGGTGTTTGTTACGTTAAGGTTGGTTCCAAGGTGTTTTTTTTTTTCTAAGTCGTGCGTGTGACGTGTTTAACGGCTCGCCTCACTGTGCGAGGCAGGCCAGCAATGAGCGCCTGCGGCGCTCATTGCCTCATTACCTAAGTGCTATGAGTTAACGGCTCGCCTCGCAACGTGAGGCTCGCCGGCAATGAGCGCCTGCGGCGCTCATTGCCTAAGTGCTACGGTTTAATGGCTTGCCTCGCTGCGTGAGGCTCGCCAAGGGGTGAGCGCCTGCGGCACTTATCGCTAAGTCGTATGCACGACGCAACACAGCGTGACGACAAATCGTAGTTGGACAATTATAATATGGGATTAAAGAGAGTATTCATGAAGACTGCATATTGGGGTATATATAACTCCTAACAGAAAGAGATACAGTACAGAATTATTATTATTATTATTATTATTACAGTATTACACTGTATTATTATTACCACATACAAGCCATTATATAATAATTATTATGATTAATTATTCAGGATCCGAGTTACATACAAATGTGTATTTACATACACATGTAAATATTTGTATTTAGGATAGAGACGCAATGGGTTGATATATACTTGAAGTATCATAATATAACAAATAATGCAAACCCTTTAAGTGTCTAAGTACTGGTGAAGTGGAGGGATTGGTAAAAGTGGTTAATCCAGTTTGAAAGCTGCTAAACAAATTAAAGACAGAGAGAGATAAACAATAATAACTACATTTATTAAATATATTTTAAACATATTTTTGTTATAGTGAATCAGATTGTAAAATATTCCTGTACACATTATTATAAGCTCACAGGAAACACGTAACAGGCCCTGACTTAAAAGATGATGAGTCTAAAATTCACATTTCTGTATTATCTTTTGAAAAACTATAATTGATAATGGGCAGCAAGTGTTTAGAAAGTTAAGCACAGAGTATAATGTATCCTCTAATGTAGTTCTAATGGAGTTCTTGGGGATCTTGGACAATGAAGCCTAGGTATAGTACACAGTTTTCTTATCTCACTGAATAACATATAGTTTATAGCATATCATCCCATATGTCTTTTTGAAATGTGTTGTTATTGTTAGCGCATCAGTATTCAATACAGGCAATCGTGAAAATGTCTTCCTGTAGAGAAGCAGAAAAGAGCAAAGAGGTGTATCTAGCAATGCAAACTTACAGTGGGTGAAAACTGATATTAGATTATGAAGCAGGGCATCTAGTGTGCAGTTGGACCTCGATAAACATATAATACATGAAACTAGTGCATACGATTTCACTTCTCAAACATAGCAGCAACAGTGTTATGGTTAAAGAAGTGTTATACTAAATACCATTTTGTCCTGTCATTTCTGAATGAGCTGAGAGAATGAAAACCGTTGGCTGTAGTACAACATAAAGTATAAAAAGACCAAATGTAATGAATTGTAACAGAATCATTCATGGAGTATACGTGGGAGAGAGACTGAGCAGAGCCCTGTGTCCACTAGGGGATGAAAGGACACAGCAGGCTAATCAAGCAGACCCAGCAGGGTTCCACCTTTAAAGGTCTGATTAGCACCCAGCTGAGGGAGAGAGCTCAGTCTGAGAGTCTGAGCTGGACAGAGGACTCCAGAGTCAGCTGTGGAAATCCCCGCTACAAGGGAGACTTGATATCCAGCAAGCTTTTGTTTGGACTTTTGCTTTGTGTGGACATTATCTTGGATAGTTAGGGAACTGTAGCCAAGAGTTAGTCAGTGCGTCTATTTGAAGCTAGGATTTTTGCACCATTTATGTTGTTTTGCTGTGCTAAAATAAATACAACTGCTGATATTTTAAAAAGGGCTCCTGAGTACTCCATTGTGGTGCCGGATACAAGGGCACGAACCCTGAGTGTGACAGCAGCGATATCACATATGGTGGCAGTGCTGGGAACTAAACAATGTAGGATGGCTTATTCTCCAGACCCGGGAACGGCGAATATCAAAAAGGACGGGCATGGAAATACGAAGGAAAGCTTTTCAAGACGCTTTAGCCGCAAGCCGAGATAAGGAAAGGCGAGGGGCACACAGAACAGGTCTTACAGCTCATAATGATGAAAGAGAGGAGGAAACAGAAGAACTTGGAGAGGAAGAGCTGACTCCACAGCAGTGCTTCCAGGACAATAATAATTTTGCACGTGACCAGGCTTCGGACCCAATTTTGCAAAATGTATGAAATGAACTACCAGAAGTAAACGGTATACCTTTGCCTGACAAGCAAAGGAGACAAGGACCATATTTCATTTTACAAAATGATCTGTTGTACAGAATTGTTCCCTCAGGGACAGAGACACTGGAGCAGCTCCTAGTGCCTAGAGCACATAGAAGGAAAGTCCTTGACCTGGCTCATCGTAAACTCCTTGGGGGACACCCTGGGAAGAATCCTGAATCGATTTTTCTGGGCTGGTATACATGCTGAGGTAGCTCAGTATTGTGCATTTTGCCCAGAATGCCAGATAACTGCCCCCAACCTAACCTACAGGCCCCATTGATACCCTTGCCCATAATTAAAGAGCCTTTTGAGAGGATTGCAATGGACCTGGTTGGCCCTCTCAAAAAAAATCAGCCAGAGGACATCAGTTCATACTGGTAATACTGGACTATGCCACAAGATATCCAGTTACTTACTTACTAAATATACATACTTATCATCATATACCAATTAGAAATAAAAGTAAAAGGAGTAAATCACATCCCATGTTAACAATGATTAAAAGACCAAGATACGGAGTAAAATCAGGCATTTAAATTATACAAACAATAGGGAACAGAGACTGCATTACATTAGTACAAGGAAATCAACACAGCTTGCAAAAGATCTATTAGACTGGCTAAAATAGAAAATAGAAAAGGAAAACTTAGTTGCAAAGGAGAGTAAGACTAACCCTAAAATGTTTTTCAAATATATTAATGGGAAGAATGCGAGGAAGGAAGCTATAGGAACATTACAATGTGACACAGGCCGTCTGATAATTAGTGACCAAAAAACGACAGATGAGCTAAATAAGTTATTTTCTTCAATATATCCAAGAGAGGGGACAGTGGTTGTGACACTGCAACATAATGGGGCTACACTACCTTCACCAAATAATTGGTTAATGCAGGAAGAAACCTTTTCTATAGCAACATACCCCACTAAAGAATATTTACATTGAACATTTGATTAAAATATGAAAACACGAAAAAAGTGCAACCTCCATCTCTGCAATATGTTAGATTAACATAGTCATATTTAAAACATTGAAAAGATAATTATTACGTCAATATATATTATACTAGCGACTTGCCTGTCAAAAATGATGGTGCAATAAAATTGTAAGGGAGGTAATGTTGTTTGCCAGAGACATTCATTTTTTTGGTGGTGTGAGATCCTACTGCGGTCATTGCGAGCCTCGCACTGAGTGCCTTTGGCGCTCATTGCAAAGCTCTTGGTTGTTGTATTTTTTATTTTTCAGAGACACTTTGGCTGTCATAGTAATGTCGGCGCTGATCTGCTTTTTGCGCTTATTGCAAGGCTGTCCTCTGGTGTAGTTTATGTGCTATGAGCAGCGTTGGTGCTCGTTGTGAGGCGCACGGTGAAGGGCTTATGTGTTTATTGCAATAGTGGTTTTTTTTTGTGTATATGTATTTTTGTATGCTAATTAAATAATTAATAAGTTAATATACTTTACCTATTTGTAAGTAATATATGCAGGGAGCATTGTGCTGAAGAGCTGACAATCTGTTTTGATGTTCCTGCAGCATACAACATAGGTTTGCACTGTTGTTGAGGTGTAAGTGTCAGCAATGTGTGCAGTGTGTAGTGTAAATAGGCTGCGTGTGCGAGGGGAAACCGTTGGTGTAGTTGTGTACTTCCGCATTGTGTAAGTTAGTGTTGTAAAATGGCGGCGAATGTGTATGTGGTACGCGGGTGTAGATGCTTTAGTGTCCTTGGTAAAAGTGTATCTTGTACCTCGTACGGCTTTTTGGAAAAGCCGCTTGTGCTTGGTGGTGTTTTGCGGCTTTAGGGTCGTGTAGCCTCGTTTTTGTTTTTTTTTGGTGCCCATTTTTTCTCTCGCTTAGGGGATTTTCGGGTGTCTAAACTCGATAATTTGGACTTAAATTGAGGTGCAAGTTCACTTGCAAAGGTCCTGGGTGCCCCCTTGCTGTGGGTAAGCTTTTTATGTCATTTTTTTGTGCGTATTTATAGTTTTTTTTATGTTTTCAGCTGCGTGCGTTTCGACCGTTAAGGTCGTATTTTTGAGTTTGTAATGTTTTTTTTTCTAAGTCCCGCGGCTCATATTTTTTTGTGTAAGTCCGTATTTAGTCATTGCGTGTTTTGTGTTTTTTTTTCAAAGTCCCGCTTCTGTGGGTGTTTGTAACCGCTTGTAAGGCGCCGTAGAGCCTCCACCTCCTCAAATGTGGCCCCTCGTCCGCATTTGCGGCCTGCAATAAACCTTTGGCTCATTGCAGCCAACGTTGGAGCCTCTACCTTCCGCAAATGCTTTGCGAGGGACGCAGTTCTTGTGAGCTCGCTTCCTGAGCTCGCAAACCGTGACGTCGATTCGTAGTTTGACAACTATTATCTGTGATTGTTAACCAATCAATTAAATCTCACACAAACCAGGTATATGTTTTGGGAGCAGCTTACTTTAGTACATGCAATACGTTTCAATACATTTTGATGTATAATTGCAAACACATGAGATATAATTGTATCACAGTATCTATTTAAATATATTTATAAATATAAGTCATAAGACAACATGCGTAAGGATTCTATTTTAAAATATCTCAATATCTTGGGTAGGACTAAATAATGTACTTTAGTTTAAGTCTGGAGCAGTTAATGTACACATATTTATTTTAGGGGAAAGGAATACCCAAATATATGAATAAGTGCTATAGAGCTAAAAACAGAGAAAACTAAATAAAATAAATATTCTTAGTGGGTCAGTCCCTGATCTATCAGTGCTGCTAACTATACTAAGCTGACATCAGAAACTAAATACATGTGGTGGCTTTGGGGGCTTGTCATTTACCCCTTAAACTAAACTAATACAATATATCTAATTGAACTACTCTATTTATCTAAGACTGCTGACCCAGATCTATATTTAGATGTTGTACTTATATGTATTTAAATATTCTAATCTTAAATTGTAGGTATTCAATACAAGGGGATCGTATTGTAACTCTGTGATTTTAAATTACAACCTATATATTTGAATGCATATATTTACCTTCTGGACTGATATATATATGATAAAGTCTATTGTTATGTACAGACCCTTACAATATATACATAAATATAATGATTTATTAACTTATGATGCTGTGACTTTTAGATGGGGACTCAGAATTATATCAGTCCGGAATGTAAATATACTGTATGTCAAAATGTATGTCTGTTTTTTTAATGTAATTATACTTTAGTAGGGTATGTTGCTAAAGAAAAGGTCTCTGTCTTTTAGAAGTTTCAGCTATAAATTTTATAATCCTGTTTAAAAATAGAGATTCATGGATTTGGATGGCAACCATGCCGAGATAATATTATACCTGGTTGTTTTCAAATATAGTGGAAGTGCTCTTGTATTTTGTGTTTCATGTTTATTACATACTTCACAGACAGTGCCTTTTTGATCTCCCTCAAGCTCACGGTCATTGCTTCAATGACCTCATCTATCCATCTCCTCCTCTGCTACATTTCCAATGTCTAGTGTTGCCTATAGACTACTGGGGACATATCTGCATGTTCAAGAGATGTTGTAGGTCTAGAAGTCTGTATATGAATCCCTTCATCAAGCTGCTTACAACCAAAAGAGATGGACTGACAGACATTGTTGTCAGTTCCTTGGATGAAGAGTACAAGTTTTCACTTCACATTAAACACCTGTATATGTAGCGACACTCTGTTCAGTTCAGACCATGGTATATTGTTATTTCAATGTATTATAGGAGATCAACCATGTAATGTATCTGTTGCAATGATCTCCTGACCCTTGCATTTCAGTTAGCTTTCAAATATCTTTGCTTAATCCAGGGCTCAGGATTCATTCCCACTCCTCCACTTGCCAGATCTGCTTTTCACTGGTGGCCAACCCAAATAAGAAGTGGAGGACATATTAAACTCCTGTGGGTAGGGGATAACTCTTTATCCACTGGAAAGTGTATGGTATTGAAGCAGGAGCTTGGTCAAAACTTTTAAATCACGTCAGATGGCCAGTTCTGGAAGGGGCATGTGTAAGAGCCTGTCCACTAGCCTCTCATCATCCATATCTCTTACCTTTTATGCTGGGAGACAAAAAGGAATATATAAAATAATAGCTAAACGGAAAATAAAGAAAAAGGAGCAATATGAAAACAAAACATAAATATCCAAAATAATTTAGAAATGTTATTAGACTATGGGATAAACTGAATCCAAATATCAGTTGATGTGTGAATAGATACATAGTACTAAGTGAAAATAAAATATTTGAAATGTCATCTAAAAAATTACCAATATTCTCAATAGTACATTTTATAATTCACTAAAAATAAGACACAGTTTGCAAATGTAACAGACCGATTTGCTTACCAATTATACATGAAAACCTGAGCGAAGTGTTAAAAACAGAATGGAATCAAAGGGAGGATGGATAGGATTATTCATGCTCCCACAAGGATTTGTAAACATGTGCAGTAGAACAAACCAAGAAAAGAAAATACCAAGAGAAGGTTGGTTTAAAAAATACACAACAAGGAACTAAGTAAGCAGAATAAATATACATAAAACTCTGTTAAAAAGATACCCCCTTCCCTATAGTAATATTATACTTTATCTCCAGCTTTTCTGCTACCATGAATATACAAAAAATTGTTGCAATGAATAAATGTTTGCTATGTGGGTAAGTTATTAATGCGCTAGAAATTCCTGTCCTTCTAAATTTGAAGTTTATTTGCACTGGCCAATGAAAGCAACTATTTGTGGCTTTACTGTTAGCACCTACACTGTGTATTCATAATAAAATAAACGTTCATGCTGCTTTCTTGTTCTATAAACAGTTCTATAATATGTGCAGAGATACATATAAAGATTCTTATTAGTGTCTATTGCCATGAGACCACATAACATTAATTTTATATGTTTATAGTAAATCTGACTCCAGAGATTCACTGTACATACATGGAACCTGGAAATGGAACTCACTCTGCATACCTAATTAAATTATTTAAGCCTAGTGGTATTTCATTTATGGTCAAAATGCTCTTTAGCAGAAGGGTGCAAAGCTGTCTCCACTTGTAAATCTGCCTGCTAAGCTATTCAGATTAAAATGTCAATGGAAAATGAGGCACAAGAGATGTTCAATAGAATACAGACTTTTTAGAAGTAACCCACCTTTGTAGAATACCTAAGTGGACTAGAAATGCCCAGCCCTGAGGATTGTTTTACTTTTTGTTTAACAGCTCACATCACAAATTGGAAACCCATGGAATATGTCAATCAGAGGTCATTTATACATAGGGCCTCATTCTATTATCGGCCGTAGGAGATGCGGGGCCGCAAGGACCGGCCGCAGGGTATTTGCCTATTCTATTCCCTTCCGTCCGGGAGCTCCGGCAGGCTTGCGGCAGGCGCCTTGTTATCCCTTGCGGCCGCACGCACCGCAGGAAAGCCTTTGATCTTAAACGGCCGCAGGAGTTTCGGCCGCAAGAAAAGCCCGGTTGCTATTCTATTGCTCCGGGAACCATCTCTGCAAGGCTAAAACCGAGCCGCAGCTTACTTGCACCAAAAAGGTCCTGCAAGCACACAATTAGGCGCATAATAATGCCATCCTGCACTCTTATGAGACGAAAAAGTGATTGTAGATGTTAGCATTCATAGCACAATATTCCCCTACACTCAAATCTGCAAATAATTTTAATTTTAATTCATGTCAAATATCCGTGGACAAAGTCCCGAGGGCTTGGAGCACCTCAGACCAGCCCAGGCTGCGGGACGTAAAATAAACCGTTAATGAAATATCGGATTTGGGCTGATGTGCAAGCTTGAGAGGGGGTTGCTATTAATCCTTATTGTCCCCATTATGATCCCTAGCATTTACAGAGCTTTACAGTGCCATCTTGAATTTATTTTTGCTTTTAAAGTTTTCCGACCTTGCGGCCGGTTGCATGATATGCGGCCGGCCGTAAGGGGATATCCTTGCGGCGCAGTCTATTTGAATTGCAAGGTAAAGGTAGCTCTACACAGGGCCGTAAGACGGCCGCAAGGAATCGCGGCTTTGCGGCCGTTTTACGGCCGATAATAGAATGAGGCCCATAGTGAATATATAATTTAATACTATTAGCCTATCCATATTATAGTAATATAAATAACTTTGCATTAAAACAATACAAAACACATTTTAGTGAGAGTATCATATCTGTTGAAGTCTGAACGAAATTCTAAACAAAAGAAAAACTATTGTTTGGAATATGGAGTACAATTTTAGACACCACTAAAAAGGAAGTTTTAGAGCTGGAAACGTACAGAGGAGGGCAACAAAACTAATAAGGGGAATGGAGGGGCTAAGTTATGAAGAAAGACTAACCAAATTAAACTTATTTTCTCTAGAAAAAGGCGTCTAAGAGGAGATATGATTACCTTATATAAATACATCCAGGGTCAGTATAAAGATTTGTCAAGGGAGCTTTTTGTACCAAGAGGTTTTCAACTGACAAGAGGATATCCCTTGAGGTTAGAAGTAAAAAGATTCCACCTTAAAGAAAGAAAAGGGTTCTTCACAATAAGGGTGGTTAATCTGTGGAATTCTCTACCAGTGGAGGTGGTGACAGCGGATTCGATAGATAACTTTAAAAGAGGACTGGATTTTTTTTCTAATTAAAAAGGGAATTCAGGATTATCCTGGATAATTAGAGAGAGAGTATTGATCCAGGGAGAAATCCAGCCGCTAGTATCTGGGGTCAGGAAGGAATTTTTTTTTCCCCTTTGAGACGATTGGCTAAGTTTCACTTTTTTTTTTTCTGTTTGCCTTCCTCTGGATTAATTAATAATTTAAAAATAAAAATAAATAATTAAATAATTGATTAATAATTAATTAACAACTAATTATTAATAACTAATCCGCATATTGCAGATCAGAGGAGATCTTAAAAGGTTGAACTTGATGGACTGAAAGTCTTTTTTCAATCTTAATTACTATGTAACTATGTAACTATGTATGGGCACTTCAATGGTGATTTAAGTTCTCACTTAAGTTTTTTGATACCAGCTGACTGAAGACATAAATCAGGGCCCTTCCCATGGTATGCCTTTTCCTGAAATATTACTTTTGACAGCTGGATTGTCATTTGTATTGAACATAGTGCAATGCTAACATAACTGCAAGGGCTTACAAACTACCCTATTAAGAAATTTTCATGAGAAAAAAGAGAAGGTTCATGAGGGGACAAAATACAAGTCTAGTGAGAAAGAAATATACTCTGCTTAGGCCTACTCATTCCTGCTTATCTTCATGTATCCTCACTTTTTATCCCATTTAATAAATCTACCCAATTAGCACCTGAACACTCACAGCCCTATTGCCACCTTGTGCCCAGTTCTATCTCCCTCCTTGCACCACTTCGCTGGAATAAACTCCCACTCCACGTAAGACAGTTCTCCAACCTACAAACATTTAGCAATTTCCTGAAGACACATTTCCTGTGTCTTTCCAACCATGATACACAACTTACCGGTAGTTGCATCTGGTATGTTCCACTAGTTCAGCAAAAAACCTAAACATTTTTTGCTCTTTCTATAATGTTAAAAATAAAATCCTCTAAATCCTCTAAATCTCTGATGTGGTGCATTAGTTTTATTTTGTCCCTAATCTTATGATTCTCCCACCAAGTCTATTTAAAATTGCATTTATTCTTTTTAATTTTCTCACAGCACTGCAAACCAAATGGAAGAGTTTTGTATTTGCAGGAGAAAGAGAACAACCCTATCCATTGCAGCTGCACCCATAAACATTCATTGATAGTCAAATGAGTATAATCGGTCATTAAAAAAAGTCAGCATCATTCAATTACTGCGATTTTGAGATCTGGGCCCACAAGTGGAGGTCTCAAGTTACTTTGCTATTCAATTGCATTCCGTTTGCGGGCTTCATCGAGTTAAGTGCTGCGAGCTGCGATTTCTAGCTATTTGTCAAATCGCAACTTACTTCCCTCAAAGCCTGTGATCTTTCCTGGCCGCAAGAGTTACGATTGCTAAAATGGCAACTCGCTATTCAATTGCTCCGATTTTCCCTCGCTAACCACTCCATCAAGCCTGAAAATGGCTAAACTTGAACCACACATATACCAAAATAGAGGTGCTCAATCAGAGAACGAACTAACCTTAATAAGTTAGTTCTATGGACATAATAACCCACTCTGAGAGCAACCTCTTTTTTCTGCGATTGAGCACCCCTAGCTATGTTTTCTGTTTATTCAAATGCCCCTTAGGAATTAGTCTCCCTAAGGGCGATGGGGGACTCCAGACATGGACCCCTTGCTCACTGTGCCTTAGGGAGTTCAGCTACACCTCACTGACAAGGCCCAAGGAAGACCGAAATGTATGTCTGGGGTTTGCTGTTTCTCCTGTTCAGAGTAGAATTGCCTGGTATTTCGGGGCTGGGTCACTCTTCTGAGTGGGACCAGACTGATATACTAGAGGATATTTCTCCCTGTGAAGGGCACAAGTGAGCTAAAAGAGGTTGCTTTCGTAGTGGCTTATCATGGCTATAGAACTAACCTTTTAAGGTTAGTTCTTTCTTTGATTGAGCACCTCTAACTCTGAATTTTGTTTGAAAGTTGAAAGAACCAGATTTCACAATGATCTTACCAAAGGACAGATCCTATTCTTGTGTAATACATTTTTTGCTAAGCGTATAGCAAAATGATTAAACTTGTTATGCAACAATTCGCAAGTGAAATAAGTTTCCCATTATTAATTTAGAAAGCACATTTTTTGATTTTTTTTGTGAAAAGAACATATGCGTCTTGTGGGAGTCACACTATTTTTTTTTACTTTTTCGTTTGAAGCTGAACAGGTGTAAGTTGATAAAAGATGTATGTAGTTATATAATCATACAAACAAAATTGTGCTGTGTAGGTTGAAAAAACAACTGTAATACAAATTTTTTTTTAAACAAAGATATTTTGATCATGTGGTTTAGAAAGATTGGGAGCAGATAATGATTTGCTATTTAAAACTTTTTTTTATTTTTTTTTATTAGGTAACCAAATAAACAGGAGGATAGCAAAAAAGCCAAGTAGCAGTTTGACATTATTACCATACAGTCATACCCAATTAAGGGGAAAAAGAAAGAAGAAAAGGTTATCATTACATTACACCATATGAAAATACCATATAATAGTTGAAATCAAGTTAGCCAAAAAGATCTATCCCCACTTGTGGGAAGGTCTAAGGGTAGCCAGGTTACCTAAGTTTTTCCAATTTTCTAAGGAAAAAGTTTACCTAAAATAAAACAGTTTGGTAGGCTCGGTCTAGCAGAGCAAACACCCAGAGCCTAAGTAAGAAACAAACAGAAAAGAAAAGCAAAAAACAAACTATGTTGTATACACACAATATAACTCTAATTTAGCTAAAACAGTATATTAAAAGAGAAAAATAAAAAGCATTGTTGACTACACATGAAATTTAAATTCGAAAACAGATATTTGTCTCAAGGGTACTGAAGTATAAGTCCTGTTGGTTACCAGCTCGGATCCACCGCCCGTCCCGCCTCCTCCAGTCCCCGGTCCGCAGCTCCAATGTAAGAATTAGCAAAATATAGCACAATGATAATTAAGAAGACTTCACTTGATGGGGTCTATAGGGAGAATGAATCGAGGGATTCCATATCTGTGGGAGTAATGAATGCTCAGGAAGATGTTGAGACCACCGCTAGCTCATGGTGGCCGAGGACCAGAGGCGGAGGAGGAGCGAAGGACCGGAGCCAGACAGCCCAGAATGCAGGGGAGAATAGAGACAAAAAGAACAGTTCAAAACATTCAGAAAATCAACATCTTATCAAACAATATAAAAAACAATATAAAAGTTTAGTGGAAGTAAATCCTCACTAAATAACTTAAGGCACACAAAGTGCCGAGGGCAAGGGGGGGATCTCCCCAACCTTGGAATCCCTACTAGTGAGGTGGGGCAAAGTATAGGTCCAGGCGTGTAAAAGGGTTAAATTAATGGACCTGAGGGGGCCCGTGTAGGAGGGTTTTTGAGTCTAAGATTGGATTTAAATTGAGGGGTCTGAGGGACCCCGGTTTAGGCCAGACCAATGCCGGGGGGGTGGGGCTAGGGGTGAGTGGAGGCTAGGGCGGGGGCCTTTCTGGGAAGGTTAGTGGATCCACCACGGGTCTAAATTATATGGAAAGATCCAAATGGGCTTGATGTTGCTTTGTACAGGAGAATGGGAAGGGGGTTAAAGCCCTTTCTCAGGCATATAGTGGATACAGTTTAAGATCTGACTCCCAGGGACAATAAACATACGGGGCATACCAAACCTGGTCCAGGGGAAAGTCGACTTGGTGTGGGAAAGAGAACCAAGTAATCTAAAGTTCCAAAGTTGCCTTGGAAAGTATGTAGGAATTCAGCATATCCTACTGGGAAGTGCAAGCCTAGAGTAATGACTCCAGATTGCAAGTCTTAAAGAGTCATTGATGAATATCAGGGAAAGCGATCCAAAATCAGATTTTCGTGGATGAGGAACGCAAAACCGGATTACTAGGAATGTCCAGCGAGGGTTTAGAAAGAAGCGTAGAGATGTTTGGTGTGACCTCCATTCGGGAAGGTCTCCAGGGTCGCTTAGGTTTCGAGGCTGTTACCCATTGGTAGTCGGGCATTGAGAAGGCAGCATTTTTGCAGGTTCCACTGAGCTGGGGTCCAGAGGGTTTGGGGGTTCCGACAGTCCAGGATCTGGGGCTAGATTGAGTTGAGCCAGAAAAGCCATACTTTCTTCCAGTGAGAAAACTGTATAAGCGGATGAGCCCACTTGAAAGGAGAGGTTGAATGGGAAGCCCCATCTATATTTAATTTTGTTGTGAATGAGGATTGCAATTGCGGGCTTCATGAGTTTACGTTTCCAGAGCGTAGATGGTGCTAGATCCGCATAAATCTGTAGAGTGGAGCCGTCTGGACCCACAATGGCGGGGGATTTTCTGGCTTCCTGTAGAAGAAGGTATCTTGCATTCTGGCGGAGAAAGTGGACCAAAACGTCCTTTGATTGATCAGAGTTCGGGGGACGTCCCAAGGCTCTATGAGCTCTCTCGATTTCCCATGCTGACTCTGGGAGCGTCGGTAAGATGGACTAAATAGTCGTTTGCAGGTACAGCAAAAGATTAGTTACCGCTTATCGATGCCACTGAAGTGAACATTGAATCGTCTCGAGCGGTTCTCCAGATCTTCTAGCTTGGCTTCAAGGGTGGAAATTTGCAGTGTTGGTCAATCACCTGCCTATCAGAAGATTGTGACTCAATGATTTGATCTGTTAGGTTTTCCAGGTGGTTGGTGCGTTGACCCAAGTCTTGGATTTCCTGCTTGATTTCCCTGACTGCCGTGGATAGGCGAGCTTGTAAGAGAGCATCTATTCTTGCCACTGTCGCATCTGTCAAGTCCACATGTGGAGGGCAATCCGGGGTATCCTCCATATCTGAGCTGTCTGAAGAGGTGGGGTCTGGCTGTGGAGATGGAGCCAGTGGAGGGGCTTGTGTTTGAAAGTGATCCTTAATTCCTCTAGATTGCTGGGTTTTCTTGCTGGATTTCCCCATGATGGATAGGAAGATAGTGTTTTCAGCGGGTAAAGTTGAGGCACGAAAATGTGAGAGGACACTGCCTAGGCTGACAATCGGGAGGTACAGGGATAGGCTTTCTTTCTGTTAACAAGTAGGGATTATATCCGCTTAGCTCCCGTCCCAGTCATAACACACCAGTAGGCCGGGTGCAAGAGGTCTCCAGTCTGGTCATATCAAGTCATTGGGCCTGGCGCCTTCAGGTACACTTATAGTGCTATTCAGGCATTATGATAGGAAGCCTTGGCTGGTGAGAAAGTGTAGGGAGGAAAAAATCTTGTCCCATGAGATAGCTGAGAGGAGCAGGTAATGATGAGGGGTGCAGGGAGTGGGTAACTGAAAAGTCCTTATAGCTCTCGGTCAATGTTGTATGGAGCTGCAAATACTTTGTAGGCCCACCAGATGGCAGTGTGGTGTAGTTTTATTGTTGCAGGTCTGAATTTTCAGGCCTGAAATTTGCCCACTAGATGGAACTGTGCAGATTTATTAAGTGAGCTATTTCTATCAAGTTGTTGTGACCTTTGTCCAAAACATGTTGGGCGTGCCACCCTAGGTTGTGCCGTCCACCCCAGAGCAAGTCTTCCAGCCCTTGGGGTATTTCCCAGCCACTATGTTTGATAAAAGACAGTTCTGGCAAGAATGTACTGTAGAGATAACAAATTACAATGGATTTTCTTTTGGGCTTATAGTCCTGGAATGCTGTAAATCACCAGATACAATAGCTTAAGGTTTTCCTTTAACCCCTGGGGGGCTGACTTGTTGTGTAACAGCTCTCTGTACCCTGCTTCTAGGCCTTTAACACTGTGCAGGCACTGGGGTTGAAAGTGTTAGGTATTCCTTAGTGGTTCATCACTTTAGTTCTTAGCATCCCCAGATTAGATGGTATCTGTGCAAGCATGTTAGCTTTTGTTCCTTGCCTTTGTCAATATGAGTGTGGGCAGACTTTGATTCCAAACCCTTTAGGCTTCACTCTAGAATTGGAGGTGTATGGGGCCCCTGGATTGGAAGGTCTGATCAGAGGGTGATAATCTGGGAGCTTATAAAGCAGAAATAGTCTGCATTAAGGTTATATCCGTATTATATGAGATATAAGCTGCTGGGTCTTTTTTTATTTATTTACATAATTCACAATTATACAGTTTATTGTGAGTACAATCCAGATTTTATTCTATAAATTCTACAAATTGTTACACAGAAAATATCTCCAATAGTGTAAGGCATCTAGATTAGAGCTGTATAGGTTTGATCCAGACAAGCAATTTTGGTGTTTTACCAACCTTGAGTATGGATGGTGTTTATCAGAGTCTCTTTTGTTCTGGTTCAACAGCAAATCTCAGAAGAAAAAGTTTCCAAACTTGATTTTTAAAACTAGCTGGGTCCTCCTATGCACAATCCTGGTCATATATATCAATTTGGTGATATATAAGTCACTTTATATATGGTCTTAAATGTTTTTTCAGCAGAAACACACATCCTCTTTCATATATTATAGCGTAAGCTGCTGGGTCTTCTCTTAAAAAGTAATACAGCTTATTGTGTACCATATCTTTAGATTATTACACAGACTAGATCTCCAGTAGTATAAGGCAAATAATTGTATAGGTTTATAACAGGCAGGCAATATGAGTCATTACCAACCTTAAGTATGCATGTTGTTTATCAGTGTTTCAGAGTCTCCTTTGTTCTGGTTCAGCTGCAAATCTCAGGAAAAAAGTTGCCAAACTTGATTTTTAAAGCCAGCTGGGCCCTCCTGTGTGCAATCCTGGTTAAATATGTTGATTTGGTGATAGAGAAGTTACTTTATATATCATTGTCATGCTTTTGCAAGCCTTATTGCTGGGAGCTATGTTGTTTTGCTTCCTCTCTGTTTGCTGCTAGCCACACCCCCCATCGCTATTTAAAACTTTGAGTGAGTGCTATTTTAACAGCTATTTTAACAGTTAGGAGAAGCATATAACCCAAGACATAAATAAAAGATATGGTCAACCCTGCAGTCTGCATCTATTTTATATATTTTTTTTATAAGTGTGTAATGTGACTCCCACTTCAAAAATGAGTTATAATGGCATTTTTACCCTATTTACTTTTTGGAGACTGTTCAATACTTTTTTTATATTAATAACATAGCTATTTGAAACTTAAACTTGCCTTAACTTGCCTTCCTTTGTCTTGCCTTTACCTATTAAATTATAGTGGCCAGAAGAAAACTGAGATTATGCGTCGTTTTGAAAGTTGATTTAGATAGGCAAACACTACTAATTGACCTAACTTTATCCATTTATCAGGCAAGAAACAACATTTTGTAATGTCTAAAACACACATGATATGCTACAATATGGTACATAAGCATCCCTGAGGGGGCCAGAGGTTTGGTTGACTCTCATGGCGTAGACATTACAATATTCCCCAAGTTTCCATGCAACTGCCCACAGTTTCCTGAGAAGTTTATAATGTCATGTTATTTCTGCTTCTTGCAGTGTCTGCTGACTGCCAGCAGCTGGCAAAAGCTACAATGTTGTGAGGTTCCCTTCAAAAAATAATAATTTTTTACAATCTAAAATATGAAAATAGTCTGATTTTGACTGTTTTATCATCCTTGACCATCAATGCAGTGGGGGGAGAAACTTCACTGTAACTCCTTGCCATTTGCTCTCACACAGCTGTATTATTTAAAGTCCCTGCCATATTCACAAGCAAAATGCATCTTTATAGCCTTCCTGAAAAATTTGAGAAGGCTAGGTTCTAACAATCCGCAGAAAGTAATAGCTCCTGAAACATGAATGGCAAACTTGAGATATTAGTACTTAGTGTATATATTTTTTATGCCTTGGTGAGGAAGTTATAGTCTCCAATGTAGGGATAGCAAATCAATTTTTACAAAATTCCATGGAGATAGAAAGGAATATTGAAAAAGTAAGTCAATGTCCAGAATCTGTATTTAAAGTCAGTTCCCAGAACATGTACTGTATAACATGATGGCACTTAAAAATGTATAAGAAAGAAGGAGATCCAGAAACAGAATATTATTTAACTGATGACGTTTTATATATGATATGGAAGCAATGGAAGTTTGAAAAAAAAATTGTCAGTGCTTCTGATCCAGACCCACACACCTGAAATTTGTAGTACAACAGTATATGAAAGAACTGGACTAGTAACTGTAACTCATGCTTACTGCATCAAAAGCATTCTGTCCACACAAGTGTGTAATGTGACTTCCTGTATGTTCTAATTATATTTTGAACCTATTTAAAATGTTTAATACTTTTTTGTATTAATAATATAGCTAATTGAAACTTAAACAGCTATTGCATTCCCTTTTCTTGCCTTTACCTATTAAATCTATCAATCACTGTAGGAGTATTACTTTTAGAGATCTCTTTTATGTTCAGTATCATTTAAAATGGTTAAAAAAATGGTGTTAAATAGGAGTCAGCATACACCTGCCATCATTTAAAGTGCCTCTGATTAACCCCAAATAAAGTTCAGCTGCTCTAGTTGATCTTTCCTGAAATTTTCTTAGTCGCATCCCACAGCAAAAGCCATGGTCCACAGAGAGCTTCCAAAGCATCAGAGGGATCTCATTGTTAAAAGGTATCAGTCAGGAGAAGGGTAAAAAAGAATTTCCAAGGCATTATATATACCATGGAACACAGTGAAGACAGTCATCATCAAGTGGAGAAAATATGGCACAACAGTGGCATTACCAAGAACTGGAGCTCCCTCCAAAATTGATGAAAAGACGAAAAGAAAACTGGTCTGGGAGGCTACCAAGAGGTGGTACATGTGACAACAATCTCCCGTATTCTTCATATGTCTGGGCTACGGGGTATAGTGGCATGATGAAAGCCTTTTCTTACGAAGAAAAACATCCAAGCCAGGCTACATTTTGCAAAAACACATCTGAAGTCTCCCAAAAGCATGTGGGAAAAGGTGTTATGGTCTTATGAAACCAAGGTTGAACGTTTTGGACATAATTCCAAAAGATATGTTTAGCGCAAAAACAACACTGCACATCACCAAAAGAACAACATACCCACAGTGAAGCATGGTGGTGGCAGCATCATGATTTGGGGCTGTTTTTCTTCAGTTTAAACTGGGGCCTTAGTTAAGATAAAGGGAATTATGAACAGTTCCAAATACAAGAGAGGAACTTCATCTTTCAGCATGACAACAACCCAAAGCATAGATCCAAATCAAGAAAGGAATGGCTTCACCAGAAGAAAATTAAAGTTTTGGAATGGCCCAGCCAGAGCCCAGACCTGAATCCGAATTGAAAATCTGTGGGGTGATCTAAAGAGGGCTGTGCACAGGAGATGCCCTCGTAATCTGACAGATTTGGAGGGTTTTTGCAAAAGAAGAGTGGGCAAATCTTGCCACGTCAAAATGTGCCATGCTGATAGACTCATACCCAAAAAGACTGAGTGCTGTAATAAAATCAAAAGGTGCTTCAACAAAGTATTAGTTTAAGGGTGTGCATACTTATGCAACTATATTATTTTATTTTTATATTTTTTCTTCCCTCTACCTAAAATATTTCAGTTTGTTTTTCAATTGAGTTGTACAGTTTATAGGTCACATTAAAGGTGAAAAAAGTTCTGAAATGATTTATCTTTGTCTCATTTTTTTACAGCACCAAAACCTGACATTTTAACAGGGGTGTGTAGACTTTTTATATCCACTGTAGCTGCTCTTGTCTTAAAATACACCTCCAACTGTCCTCTTCGCTCTGCTAATGACTTACTTGTTTCCTCCTCTCTTATCACCTTCTTTCACTCCCAACTTTTTTTGTGCTGACACTACTCGGTGGAACTCCCTGCCTCACTCTACTAGACTATCTACCTACCTCAAAACCTTCAACAAATTCACAAAAAATGCATCTGTTTGTTGGATGTTTCCTGGAAGTTTCCTGGATTATGAATGCATCTGATAGAGGCGAATCAGTAGTGTATGCAACATTTTTTTGCATGAAAAAAAAAATACATTTAAACACTTACCTTGAAGCTAGTAAAATGTCTTGTAATTTCTGACAGTTGAAAATCAGGATTAACACCCTCTCCAAACCCAAGCTAAATTAGCATTAATTAAAAAAAAAGTGTTTTGGCCAATCAGGAGGAAGCAGAGGCTGAAACATTTGCATCACAATCTGAGGTTGCTATATGTGCTGTAAAGCAGCCTGGAATATGTTGTCAGACTCTTAGTACTTTCTAACATTTGCCAGTCTGTGCAGCACATTCACACTAGATTACACCTGCAGGTTGTCTGTTCCCTGCATCAGTGCTGCTGGTGTTTTTTCTCTCTGCCTGTCTGACCTTCAGCTGTGACCCAACCAACCATGTGACTGGCAGCATTTCCTCTGGAGGTCACAAACTGTATCTAGCTACTCTGCAGCCAGGTACACTGTTATGTAAGTGTCTTAGGGGTGTGCAAATCCAGATAGCAGTACCCAGCATATAAAGTGTATATAAGTACATTAACATTTTTTATATAATACATATTTTTCTACTAATCAGTGGCAGTTTTTTAGGAAACATTTGACACCCATGAAACTTCTGTATACCTTTAATATGCACAACTACAGTTCAACACAAAGACACCTCCACTTGCTTGAACCTATTGCCTTCACACTGCCACATTGCGTCTATCACCCTCCTGTATAATACCCACACCCTTTAGATTGTAAGTTTGTGAGTTTTCAGTCTTGTAAGGTGCTTCGGAAACAAGCACTATGTACATTTGATTTTAAGCTAAAAAATAGGGCACTCCATTCATTTGCAATGTGTTAATGTTGTTTTTGCTGTGTACTTAACCCCTATATAACACCATGGAATATGTTGGTGCGTTACAAATAAAGGATTATAGTAAAAATGCAATGGAAACATTGGCTTTCTTAAATTGTAAGGTTGTAAGAAGCTTTATTTTTTAGATATGTTTGTATATAAAGTTTTATTTGATGGTATTGCCATCTACAGTATATCATAATGTGTTTTGTCTTGAAAAGTCATTATTTCCCCATTTCTTAGGATATGAAATAAGCATAAAATACACTTTTCTTGCTTTCTTCAAAAGGGGCTAACTCCCATTGCTGGGCCACAATCTTTATTTTGAGCTATGGGTATTAAAACAGATTGTGGACTAGTTTAAATATTATATCCTATAAGTAAAGGTTATTATTGATATATTTATATGTTGTTTGTTCTTTTAAATGCATTTTACCATGCAATGCTCTTAGCTCCCATTGGAAATAATAAATCATCTTGTATTCATGGTAATGGTGGTTTAGCATAGGGCCATTGTATCCGTTGTATGAATCTTGCTGCTAAATAATAGTGTTTTATATCTGGAGCTGATAGTCCACCCAGAGATCTATAAAGTACATTTTGTTTCATTTTTGCTATTTTTGTAAAAAGCTTTTTGGTGGGATTTTTTACAAAGTTTTTGGAGGAACTCTAACTAGTAACATTCTAAATAAATATAGTAATTGTGAAAGTGTGTCAGGGGTAATCTGTGTCATCTAGCACTAGGGTCTCATCTCAGAGGCCCAAGGGTACCAGACTTGACTTGGCAAAGGCACTGGACTTGGAAATTGCACCAAACTTGTCAATGGCACTTCTGTGTCCCTTGGCATGGCTTGGATGCAGACAGATACTCTTTGTGTTCCTTGGAAATGCTTGATGGCAGACAGACACTTACCATGACCCTTTGCCCACAGGAGCTGCAAAGATGTGGACACAGTCTACATCTAAGGCAGCACTCCAACAACAGGAATTGTGAAATGGAATCAGCCAGAGTATAAAGGCCCTGGAACTCACTGATTGACTGAGCTCATGGGCTGTAGCCTATTAAAGAGAGGAGTAATGGCCCATGGTGTAAAGTCCAGGAAGTTCTGCCTGTACAGCACCAAACAAGCAGACATTCCACAAGGATGTGGAAGGACTTTTAAGTGGGTTACTGTGTGTAGGTGCAGGTTCAGATGCAGATGCAGGCAAATCCTGGCTAGACCAGAACCTTCTATGCGTGTGTGTAAGGCCAGGCCAAGGCTCTATAGGCTTAGGTTCAAGATTCCTCCGTGTCTGCCCTCATACATGATCAGACCAAGTACTCCTCCTGACAAAGGGATTCACCTTATGCATCACTACTCTCCCTAGTAGGAAAATAGAGAACTTAATCCATTCTTTAGTTCATTAGTAATTTTTGTTATTAACGGAGGAAACTTAACCTCATAAAGGCAGTGTGGATTGGCTTGGATTTTTACACCTAGGTAAGACATTTTTTATTTATTTACCTAAAAGGTAGATTTTTACTTAATAGAAGTTCAGTATTATTGTTTCAATGGCATTGTGTATGATTTTGTTGTGTTAATTGTAGACCTGACAAAGAGCTAAATTGGTTGAATAATTTAAAAAGATTAGGGATTGATATGTGCGGATTTGAAAGCTGAATAATGTCATCTGCATAAAGTGCTAATTTATACTGATTTTTCAAAACCTTAATTCCAGTTTTATTGCCCTTCTAATTGCTATAATTGCTAATGGTTCAATATATAAGGCATATAAAATGGGATAGGGGACTGCAATGCTTGCATTGCTCCTCTTTGTATTTCTATTGGAGTGGAATGAATGACCTTTGTGCATATGTTTGCAGTAGGTTTATATTAGAAGGTTGAAATAGCTCTCATTATTTTGGTTGGAAAGTTATAGTGGAATAGAGCAGTAAATAAAAAAGTTCAGTTTAGCAGGTGAAACACTTTCTGGGCCTCTAAGGATAGCAGCATGGATTGTGCATTGTGATTGATAGCATGTTGTTGTAAAGTAATAATCCTGCATACATTATCTGGAGCTTGCCTCCCAGTATGAAACCTACTTGATATGCATGTATAATTGTTCATATTTTTGTATTAATTCTCATAGCTAGAATTTTTTGCCTTTACTTTTCTGTACGGGATAGGATCTTTCCTTGGTTTAGGCAATATTATGTGAATTCTGAGGAAGGTTTGGTGCCATTTTGCAATGCTTAAAAAAGGTTATGGAGTTTTGTAATCAATTGTTTTTGGTATATTTTATAGTAGCTATGACTGTACCCACCCAACCTCTGTATACCTTTACCAATCTTTTCTTGACTAATTTGCTTTTCTAATCTTCAGCCGTGTCTAATGTGAGTTTCAGTAATTTAAGTGGTTTTAAAAAGTGAGAGATGTTTTGTTCGGTAGCTTCCAGGTGCTTTACTATTTTTATATATGTTTTGGTAAACCTTTTGAAATTAATTGATTATCTGGTTTGGCATGCAGAGCTTGTTACCCCTTTTTATTTTTAATGCATTGAATAAATGTATGTATTCTCTGTTTTTGTAAAAGGTCTGGCCAACATAGTATTAGACTTATTAGTCTGTACATAATAAAGTTGTTTTGTACATCTGATGTTAATGCATCATCGGTTAACAGAACATGCAATTCTCTTTAATTATTTTTTCTAAAAGTATTACATTTGATATCTGCTTATGTTTTATGGCCAATTGATTGAGTTTAGTTGTTAGGACTTCTGTTTATTAATGTATTTTTATAGGAAGATATGCTAACTAGTGCATCGCAAATTACAGCTTTATGAACTTCAAAATATTATAATTGGATTCATCTGGTATGACTCGTTAATGTCAAAATATTTAGTTAATTGCCTTTTTAAATAATATTCTTACATTAGGAGCTTTTATTATATTTTCATTTATGCGCCAGATACCGGACTGACTTGGTGGCTGAATGTCAATTAATGAAGCCACAATAATGGCACAACCATTCTTTATTATGAATGTATGTCCTTAAATTGTGTAGTATTAATTGTTGGCCTATCATGATGTAATCTATCCTAGATAGCTATTATGTAAATGAGAATAAAAAAGTATAATCATTCTCCGTAGGATGTTGGCAAGTCCATGAATAATGGATATGCAATCTTTGCAATCACTGTGATTACAATGTTAGATCTGCTGACTCTGTTACCATTGGATGTTTAATTAATATACCCATTGATCTAGTTGTTCATTAAAACTACATTGTAATAACCTCCAATAATGAGTATGCTTTGCTTATGTTTAGCACCTTTTCACCAAGTTTATTGAAGATTATTGAATTGCAAGCCCGTAATTTCCTCCAAACTGAACTTTTGGCTGCAGGTCAATTTTTTTTCTGACCATTTAGATGTATTCAATTGTCACTAACCTATAATTACATGCTCACAGCCTCCACACACAAACCATGAACCCATAAGTAGCATTTCAGGGCATGATCATGATCAATTAAGCAAACCCGTATGTTACTTTTTAGACAGAGCCAGTAGTAAATGAGACCATCATCATTATGTCAGTAAAACATGGAGTTTAGACTACAATTAATTAGTGTTTAGAAGTACAATTTGTGATCACACTCGCAATCCAGCAATCAGTAAAAATCATTAAAAGCAACTATTCTAGTCCATGCGGGTTCCATGATATGTATTAACCCCTTAATTCCCAGGATCTATATAACACAGAAATAAACTGTGGTGCTTGTCCTAATGCATATCCGCATAGCTAGCGATTTTACTATTATTTAGGTGAGGCCTGGGAGTCAAGAAGGGCAGAACTGGGCTCTTCACCAGCCCCGAGCCCTGGTGCATTGCACCAGTTACACTGGGAGTAGCATCCCCCCTTGGTAAGTTATGATGTCTAGTTTGGCTGTCCAAATCCTCTTGTAGTTCCATTAATTCTGTATAATAATTTTTAATCTCATATGATTCTAGATACATTATACTTGTGTTTTAGTCAAGTCATCTATTTTAGCTCCTAGCAAGGCCATTCTCTCTTCTATTGTATGACGCGGAGGCTGCACAGGCTTCCTGGGTCAGCACGTATCGTCGCGTGACCCAGCGGAGCCTGTGAGGCCTTTCAGCCAATCAGCTGCGTTGGGGGGGGTGTCAGTCGTCTGCGTTCATGCCGTTTTTCACAGCAGCACGGTCTCCCGACTGAAATCCCACCCACCCACCCTGTTTATTTGGTTTTGTAAAAATGTAAGATGTAATTATTATCTTTTAAAAAAAAAAAAAAAAGAAGTTTTTGTATTCAAGGAATTTTGGAGAAGTGGCAAAAAATGTTGTATTTTGATAATTTATGGCTTGGCAGGAGGTGAGTTGCCCGGCCCACTGGCCTAAGTGGGCGTTGCCCCTACCTCACAGGGCGTGCTTAATATAAGCATTGGGGCTTTGGGCAGGGCTCAAAGCATGAGGTCACTATCCGTGGCTGGGCTCCTCCCCTGGTAAAAGGATTACAATAGTTCATGGAAATAAAGTTATGTGTTTACAATTGTTATAATTAAGCTGTGGCCCGTTGTTCTCCCATTTCAGTCGTCGTGTCATTTATTTATCACCTTAGCCTAAATGGATTATGCATGGGTCATGAAGTTATCTCAGATTTCATTGTTGATAAATCATCACAAATTACTTGTTATATCACTTTCTGTGAGGCTAGAAAACATGTTTTACATCTTGTCTTTGTGCCATGGGCTAGTACATAATTGTAAGTCGATTTCATGACATTACTTGAGCCTGTGTTGATAGTCACATTGCTTGTTTTGGTATGCAGAACTATTTAATACCTACGTTAGCATGTTTATTTTTGTTTGCAGATTTTTTTCATACCCTTGTTGTATTCTAGCTCTATATTCACCTGTAATTTTATCGAAGTCTTACACTAAATGGAGTTAGTAGATGTCTCTCTCTATAGTATCATTTGGATCCAATTTTATAGTTGTAGTACAGGTGGATTAATGTGGGAAGGTTAAAAGAAATTCAGTGCTGAGTTAGTGCAATGGGTCAGAATTGTATAATGGTCTAGGTGCAGTAACACAGCAGGATAGAAATAGTGGGAAGGGGTGGAAGTTGGGAATAATATACTAGGTATTCTTGTTAGCAGCTGTTGCTGAGTGATCATGTACAGGTAATTTTATATCATTTAATTAAGTAAGACAAATCATGGGCTGGTAAAAGAGGGTCAGGGAGGGATGGTAGTGCTCTCATTGTAAAATGCAATATATAAATAGTATAATTATTCAATATAATGCAAGAAAAATTTCAGATTACTGAACAACCACAGTTTTCTTTTTCTTCTCATTTTTTCCAGTTAAGTCATTAACTGGTCATCTAAAATATAGAGGACACAGGCCCTCATTTAATTGCAATTTGGCCAATTGCATAGGGCTCTAAATAAGCACATAACATATTTTTTTTTAAAGAGGTTTTTAGTTAGTAAGCATCTATCCAAAAGCAAGGGTTTCACTAACTAAAAACTTCTTTAAAAAAATATGCTATGTGCTTATATAGAGCCCTATTCAATTGGCCAAATCGCAATTGAATGAGGGCCACAGTGTACTACAACAGAAATAAACACATTTAAGCTGTTGTAAACTAACCCTAAAATTTTGCCAAAGGAAATCCAGTTCCAAATGCTTCCGTTCTCATGCTCATTGATAATCTCATGTTACCAGTCCTCAGTTGAATTCTCATGCAATTCACAGTGCATCATGGGAAATATACATCCAAAAATTTGAGGTGCTGTTGAGAAAGAACGGAATTATCAGCGTTAGTGATGTTGCGAACATCAAATTTTGGGTTCGCAAACAGCGAACTTTACCAAATGTTCGCGAACGGGCGAACATCGGCGAACCCCATAGACTTCAATGGGCAGGCGTATTTCAAAACCCACAGGGACTCTTTCTGGCCACAATAGTGATGGGAAAGATGTTTCAAGGGGACTAACACCTGGACTGTGGCATGCCGGAGGGGGATCCATGGCAAAACTCCCACGGAAAATGATGTTGTATTGATCAGGTAGTGTAAGGGTTACACCTGCTTCACAGTAACAGACCAATCTCCCCTTTTAATGCACCGCAAACAACCGCAAACAGTCCCTTTGCACAACCGCAAACTCCCCATTTGCACAAGGTTGGATACCAAGTTAGCCATGTCCCGTTCCTTGTCCTCACTGATGTCATTGAGGGTCTCTTCCTCCACCCAGCCACCAAGGGTCCCCGAAAGGTGACAACAAGCCCCCTGGGACGCCTGCTGTGTTTGGTCTTCCACCTCCTCAAAGCCACCTTCCTCCTCTGACTCCTCTTCTTCAGACTTCCAGAGTCTGGGGGCTTCCACTGCCCAGCATGGAAGATTATACACAGGTCAGAGTCTGGGGGCTTCCACTGCACAGCATGGAAGATTATACACAGGTCAGAGTCTGGGGGCTTCCACTGCACAGCATGGAAGATTATACACAGGTCAGAGTCTGGGGGCTTCCACTGCCCAGCATGGAAGATTATACACACGTCAGAGTCTGGGGGCTTCCACTGCCCAGCATGGAAGATTATACACAGGTCAGAGTCTGGGGGCTTCCACTGCACAGCATGGAAGATTATACACAGGTCAGAGTCTGGGGGCTTCCACTGCACAGCATGGAAGATTATACGCGTTGCCTCTGTCTGCGTTATTATAAGATGTGTACTGTTAAGTAGTACTATTCCTATCGGTTTAATCCCTGTTACGTCCACTATCAGCAGACGTGTATATGGCATGGATTTTTGGAAGCGGGAGATGGAAAAAGATGCTTGGTCGGTCCTCCCACTTCAAATTTGAGCCACGTATTCCATGCTTGGCAGCCGTCACCAGGTTTACCCACAGTATAGGTGATATACCTGCCCTGACCATGCTTTGCAGACCAGTTATCAGTGGTCAGATGGACCCTTGCCCCAACACTGTGTGCCAGAGATGCCATTACTTCCTTTTGCACAATCGAGTACAAGTTGGGGATTGCCTTTTGTGCAAAGAAATTTCGGGCGGGTACCTTCCACTGCGGTGTCCCAATAGCTACAAATTTTTTGAACGCCTCAGACTCCACCAGCTTGTATGGTAAAAGCTGGCGGGCTAAGAGTTCAGACAAGCCAGCTGTCAGTTGCCGGGCAAGGGGGTGACTTTGTGACATTGGCTTCTTACGCTCAAACATGTCCTTGACAGACACCTGACTGTGGGCAGATGAGCAGGGACTGCTCAGGGCGAGACACGGAGTGGTGGATGGTTGAGAGGGGGCAAGCAGGGCAGCAGTGGTTGACGTGGCAGAAGATGCTGGACCAGGAGGAGGATGGTGGCTTTGACTTTGTGTGCTGCTTGTACTCATGTGTTGATCCCATAGGCGTTTGTGATGTGACATCATGTGCCTTCGCAAAGAAGTTGTACCTAGGTGGGTGTTGGACTTCCCATGACTCAGTTTCTTTTTGCACAGGTTGCAAATGACATCGCTGTTGTCACAGGCAGACACACACAAAAATTGCCACACTGCTGAGCTCTGCAATGACGGCATTCTGGTGGTGGCAACAGCATGCACTGACTGGCGTGGTGTCTGGCTGACCTCGGGTGCCGATGCATGCTGTCTGACTGTGCCACTAGCTACTTGCGACGACCTCCCCCTGCTTCCAACTCGTCTCCTCCTCCTCTCTGTCTCCACATCTGAACTTCCCTCCTGTTCTTCTTCTCTTATAGCAGGCACCCACATGACATCCACGGACGCATCGTCATCATCAACTGCTTCACTTGTATCTGACAACTCAACAAAGGAAGCAGCACCGGGTACAACATCATCATCATCAGACAGTATGTCCATGTGTGTAATGCTGCCTCACTGGGACATATCCCTGTTATCTACATCCTCTGGCACTAATGCATCACTCATTTCTTCCAACGGATGTGTAAATAACTCTGCTGACGGATCAAGTGAAGCGGCTGTGGTGCTAGTGTTGGTGTTGGCGGCAGGCGGGCGAGTGGTAACTGGAGAGGTGCCCGCAGCTAAGCTGGAGGCGGATGGTGCGTCTAGGTTCCGAGCGGAAGCTGTAGAAGATAGAGTGTCCTGTGTTAGCCAGTCAACCATGTCCTCAGAACTTTTCAAGTTCAGGGTACGTTGCCTCTGAAAACTGGGCATTATTCTAGGGCCAAAGGGAATCACAGCACCACGACCACGACGGCCCCTGCGGGCTGGCCTGCCTCTGCCTGTCATTTTTTTCCGATTAGTGGTACTATGCGTGCAAGCTACTTGGACACCAGATATGAGTATCACTGTGCACTGGTAAAAGTTGACATAGTAGATGCAATAGGCTTCACACACACGCCTGTAGGCAGGCAACTGATATTCAATCGATTTCAGTCAAAAAAGTGTTGTTTTATGTCACTGTACACTACGGTTGCACCAGATTTGACGTATCACTGTGCACTGGCAAAAGTTGGCAGAGTAGATGCAATAGGCTTCACACACACGCCTGTAGGCACGCAATTGCTATTTAATCTATTACAGTCAAAAAAGTGTTGTTTTATGTCACTGAGCACAATATAAGCTGTGAGCCTGACACAGGCAGGCAACTGAAATTAGATTACAGAAAAAAAAAGGTTGTTTTCAATGTATGTAACACCACCAGGTATGAATAGTAAAAATCAGCACAATATAAGCTGTTAGGTGTTAGCCTGTCACACACACATGCTGGCAGGCAGGCATAGATTACACAAAAACAATTATAAAATAAAATAAATGATGTTCAAAGTTTCCTCAATGATAAAGTATAGGGGGCGAACCGAAAAGCGCATGTGTTCGCAGTTCGCGAAAATCGCCGAAAATCGCCGCGAATAGTTCTCCGGCGAACTGTTCGGGACATCACTAATCAGCGTGAATTACTGATTTTAATTCACATTGAGGTGATGAAATAAGCATTTGGACACGGCTCCTTTGTGCACCATATTTAGAGTACTGTAAGTTTATTTTTGCTTTAGTAGTCTAATTTGCTATGTTTAGATAATATTGTAAAGTCTATGAAGAGATGAAAATAATTATAGTCACCTTATGTCTAGACCAGGGGTGGGCAAGTTCAATCCTGGAGGGCCACACCAAAGCCTGGATTTGAACATCTCCTTTCTGTGCATAGGTGAGTCAATCAGGATGACTGAAGAAGTGATTACTCACCTATGCACAGCAGGGATATCATCAAATTCAGGCCTGTGGGTGGCCCTCCAGGACAGAACTTGCCCATCACTGGTCTAGACCTATGTGAAAAATGCCTCCTATTGAAGTGCAGAGATTTCATATGTTTTTTAATTCCATGCTGCACTTAAATGATTCCTATTTAACATCCAAAGTAATTCATTTTTAGAGGACCACCTTAAATGTTTTTTATATGGGTTATAAATCTTTTCCTTATTCAACCTTACAAAGTCCAAGCAATCTCAAATTCTTATTCTAGAAAAAAAACCTTTAACCAGTTGTGAGACTCACATGGTTCACTTGAAATTTTCTGTAAGGGTCTTCACAGTAACACTTAATGATCTTTCTATTTTTTTATTGTTTCGATCATGTTGTGCCTATTGTGGGTGCACATAAAAATAATAAAATTATTTTTTTACTTTCTCTATACTACTACTAAAAGCTTTTTTATTTCATATTATTAATTATGTTCTATATCTTTTTATAATATTAGTATTTCTGAGGACCACCTTAATAAAGTTCACTGTCTACTTGTGGTCTATGGGCAACAGCTTGTTAACCTTTAATGTAGAGGGCTTCAAAAGACCTAGGTTTAAAATTTTCTCTGCTCAGATTTCAGTAAATTCAAAAAATATTAAATCCCATGTCATGAAGTAGATATTTCCTTTAATCATAGACTGTTTGCAGCTCTTGCTATTCTGATGTAGATAATAAATGTAAAAATAAATAAATAGGTTATATATGCTCAACCAGCTTGCACTGTTGATAGAAGGGTATCTATCAGCATTTATGCATTTGAATGCAGATATGGAAATGTAGATTGTGGGCCAGTTGGATTTAATGAGTGCCAGCTGTAACAAGAATCTATTATAACCTATTTGTGGCATTGAAATACTGCCCTAGTGTATGTTGAAACTGGGTGAGAGGATGGGATTGAGTTTAAATTTCTGCATATATATTAACCCTTATTTGTAATGCGCTGACATGTTCCGTAGGGTAGATACAGAGTAGATATAAGTCAAAAATATTTTTTACAAATGACAATATATATATATATATATATATATATATATATATATATATAGAGAGAGAGAGAGAGAGAGAGAGAGAGATAGAGAGAGAGAGAGAGAGAGAGCAGCCAATCTGGATTGAAGAACTAAAATTAATAACTGGAGGCTATTTTAATTTAGAAAATGGATTTTATACAGCTAAAGCAGTGATTCCTGAACAGTGTGCTGGGATATACCAGTGTGTTATCTCCTTAGCCCAATGCGTTGCAGGGGATTTGGGCAAAGGGCTGAAATGATAAAGAAAATAAATCATCATTTTTAAGATGTGATGATCATTGAGGGAATGTAGTACTAATCTTTATACTTGGACATACAAATACTAAGACTTTTTAACCAGATTAACAAAAAAAAAAAAAAGTGTATAAAATATAGTGTTTTTCGGTGGCACATCCTTTTGCGCCGTCATCAGAGCGCAGAGAACTGCGCTCTGATGACGCTCTGCACTCCAGCCTGGTGCTGTGTTCTAATTTGTAAGCTCTTGTATAATGGGGGGCACCAGACAGGGGCAGATCACACAGCACCAGGCTGGAGCGCAGTTGTGTGCGCTCTGATGACGGCACGCTAATCAGCTGTGCGCGAAGCACGGGTTGCTGCGTTTTATAGAGTGAACTTGATATGCGAATGTGGGGGTGCTTCTTAAGATTTGCTGAGCAATATTCACTATACATTCAACATTCGATAGTTTTTTTCTAACTTCACTGCGTGAGACAAGTTGATGTATGTTCAGGGGCGGCCCGTCCATTGGGGCGTCAGGACAAACGCCCCCCCAAATATTTTCGTGACCCTGCAATAAAAAAACACAACAATGTATTAGTAATAACCCAAAAACAATTAAATATAAGGTGTACATCATCATTCAAGTCTTAATACAGTAATAAAATGAAGTAAACTATTCCCAGGGACAATGTCACTTTAAGATAACCCCTTGCGCTGTGTGTATATATTAACTAATGCTGCTGTGTATCTATTGTAGCCCCCTGCACCCTGTGTGATCATATTACACTAGTAAAGTACACTAACCCTTAGACTCTTCTCTTCAATGAGGCCTGGCCTGGCCCCCTGACCGTTAATGCATGCCGCCCACCATCACAGTGACGATATGCATGGGCGGTCATAAATGTATCAATTTAATGACTGACAGTCTTCCATCATTGACCAATCAATGATGGAAGGTTGTACAGTTGCCAAGAGAACATTGTAAACCCACCCAGACCGTTAGCCCTGAGCGCCCGCCAGCTAATAGGGCCTCGAGTTTACTTTTTGATTGACTGATACAGTGAATAAAACCACCAGTTGCCTGTCCCTTCCCCCTTTCTGTTTCCTGACCCTGGTCACGCTGAGACTGAGAGACCTCCCTGGCTGAAACTACTCACATCTGCTCTGCAGCCTGCCTAACAGTAAGTCTACCTGGCACCTGCCCTGCCCCTGGCCAAACCAAACCCCTAGTAGCCCCTAATAAAAGGTAGGGTCACCCAGTTACCCCACTATGCCTGCCTGGCCTGCCACCTACCCAGCCACCCACCAACTTACCTACCACCGACGACCCTAGGCCTGCAATGCCTGGTGCCACCCCCAGCCATCACCCCCATGTGGCCTGTGCCACCCCCGATCAGGCCTGCCCTATGCAATGCCACCGCCCGATTACCCCGATCACGGGATCGGGGTAGTCGGGTGGTGAGCGGGGTAGCACAGGCAACATGGGGGTGATGGGATCACCCCCTTGATGAGGCCTGTGCCACCCCTGATCACCTCCATGTCGCCTGTGCCACCCCCGAGGCCCGATCACCACCACCCCGATGTGGCCTATGCTATGCCACCGCCCTATTACCCCGATCACGGTGATCGGGGTATTGGGGCGGTGAGCGGGGTTGCACAGGCCACATGGGGGTGGATGATCACGCCCATGAGGCCTGTGCCACCCCTGATCGTGGCCTACGCGGCCACTGACCGACCGATGGGCGCCTGAGCGTGACCGACCCCACCCTGATCCAACTACCTACCTAGCAGCCCCCCCCCTTTTTTTTTATTCCATTTTTAGAAGTAACAGGCATGTGCATGTGCCTGTCACTTTTAAAGATAAAATAAAAATAAGGTAAGGGAAAAACAATACAGTAAAAAAATAACACATACTAAACAAACAATAATACAATTATATAAATAAAGTAAACAGCACATACATATTAAACAAACAATAATAAAAATAAAATAAACAACAGCACATACTTACCTGTCAAATTGACCCCTCCAGCGTTGGCCTTCTGCCCTCTATGACCTTAATAGTCATAATAATCCAATGTTGATTGAAGCCCATGTCATAAAATCCAATGTTGATTGAAGCCCATGTCAAATAAATAATCCAATGTTGATTGAAGCCCATGTCAAATAAATAATCCAATGTTGATTGAAGCCACTGGTCAAATAAATAATCCAATGTTGATTGAAGCCACTGGTCAAATAAATAATCTAATGTTGATTGAAGCCACTGGTCAAATAAATAATCCAATGTTGATTGAAGCCACTGGTCAAATAAATAATCCAATGTTGATTGAAGCCACTGGTCAAATAAATAATCCAATCTTGATTGAAGCCATTGTCCAAAAATAATCCAATCTTGATTGAAGCCATTGTCCATCCATCCATTCTGGCCCATTGAAAGAGGCCTCCACCAAAAAAAACCTGACGTTCTAAAAAAACAAAAACAACAAACTAACAGAGCTCCTCCTACAAGGAGCCCCACCCGCGATTAATTGATTTTTTCCCACAGTCTGCTTTATATACTAATTTTTGAAGGACTCTGATTAGCTGAAATTTTTGATTGACATCGATTTCAACCAATGAGAGTCTTTAGAAAATTAGCAAATCAGCAAGCAGGTATGGAAGCCTGTAAGGGAAAAAAAGGTTAGTGAACTTGTTTGACCCTGTATGTATTATACATATTACAGGGCTATTTATGTGATATACATGTTACAGGATAATATCATGTAACATGTATAGCCAAAAAATAGCACTGTAATATGTATAAAAAATAATGTGTAATAGAAATACATGAACAATATAATAACATAAGTTATAAAGTACATCAATTAATCAAATAATAAATATCAATTAATATATATTGTTTTATGTATATGTTTATGTATATTTATGTGTATTTTTTATGTGTGTGTGTGATATATATATATATATATTTATATATATATATATATATATTTATATATATTGATATATATATATATATATATATATATATATAAATATATATATATATATATATATATATATATTGATTGATTGATATATATATATTGATTGATATATATATATATATATATATATATATATTGATTGATTGATATATATATTGATATATATATATATATATATATATATATATATTTATATATTGATTGATATATATATTGATTATTGTTTGATATATATATATATATTGAGTTATATATATATATATATATATATATATTTATATATTGATTGATTTATGTATTGATTATTTATTTATATATATATATATTTATTTATTTATTGAGATATATTGATATATATATTTTATACAATGTGGGCCTATATGGTCCCACTTTGTTATTTAAGGTTTTTAAGGTGCGGTTGGGGCCTATATGGTCCCAATTTGTTATTTAAGGTTTTTAAGGTGCGATTGGGGCCTATATGGTCACACTTGGTCTTTTAAGGTTTTAAAAGTTACGGTTTGGGTCTTGAACGTTCTAATTTTTTTGTTGTTGTTTTCTATCACTTCCCAGGTGCAAACTATCTGTGGAAGCAGATTTGTTTGGACTCGTTGGTTGACTTACTGGACGTGAATACCCCGAGAAGGAGAGTCAACTGTAGGTGAGTATATGGTCACACTTGGAATTTTAAGGTTTTTAAGGTGCGGTTGGGGCCTATATGGTCACACTTGGTCTTTTAAGGTTTTAAAAGTAAAGGTTTGGGTCTTGAACGTTCTAATGTTTTTTGTTGTTGTTTTCTATCACCCCCCAGGTGCAAACTATCTGTGGAAGCAGATTTGTTTGGACTCGTTGGTTGACTTACTGGACGTGAATACCCCGAGAAGGAGAGTCAACTGTTGGTGAGTATCATTGCATTTAATTTTCTGTCCATGCGTATAGGTGCAAATTTGATGTTGATGTACTCTTGTCACATGAGGGTTTGCAATCTGTAATGTATACCAATGAATTCAACACACTGTTATTTTAAAGTAATTTTGTGACATAATATAAATTAATATACCGTGATCTCTTTCTTCTATTGGTATCAGAAATGAATACTATTGACTCTCTACTTGTGAAGCCTTTCGGCACCCTAACCTATGAGGAGAAGGTGGAAGTAAAACGGTTAGGACCTGACCAACCAGAGATAAATCTGCAGCAAATCGCAAGAGATAGAGGGAAGCAATATATCCGTACTTTCAATACGGTACAAGAAGAACAACTGGCTTTGTGGAAGCGTTTCTAGGAAGGCCTTATATTGTTTCCCATGCATCCTATTTGGTGGTGACGCTGCTTGGACCAAAACTGGAGTGACTGACATAAAACATCTAGCTGCCAAATTGGCGAAACACAAAAGTTCTAAAGCTCACTTGGATAACAGGATCAAGTTTGAGATGCTTGGACAGGCGAACATTGCAGTTCAACTGGACCAAAGATACCAAGTCAGTATTCAAAAACACAACGAAGAAGTGGCTAAGAACCGGTACATCCTTTCCAAGATAATTGATTGTGTTCGCTTTTGTGGCACTTTTGAACTGGCATTAAGAGGACACAACGAGAGTGAAACATTGCTAAATCCAGGAGTGTTTCGAGGCCTGGTGGATTTGGTTGGCAGTATCGATAGTGCAATGGAACAGCATTTGAAGACTGCAACTGTGTTTAAGGGCACGTCCAAAACCGTGCAGAATGAGCTACTGGACTGCATGCATGAAGTTATTAAGGAAGTGATTCACCAAGAGCTTAAGGAAGCCGAGTTTGTGGCAATCCAAGCGGATGAAACAACCGATATTTCCGCTAGGACACAGTGCGTTGCAGTGTATCGCTACATTGACAAGAAGCATCAAGTGGTGGAAAGATTTGATGGCTTCACGGAAATGAAATCAACGGATGCAGACTCGATTGCTGCTGTTGTGCTGGAAAGTCTGAATACTGTTCTCCCAGAGCCAGAAGACAAGAAGAAACTCATAGCTCAAAGCTACGATGGTGCCAGTGTGATGCGTGGAGATCAAGGAGGAGTTCAAAGAAAAATAAAAGACGTGTACCCGAACGCACACTACGTCCATTGCTATGCTCACCAACTGAACCTAATAATGGAGAAAGCAGTTTCAAGGATTGGAAGAGTTCGAGTTTTTTTTTCAAACATAGGCGGCATACCATCTTTTTTTTCACGCTCTCCAAAAAGGACTGGAGTTCTGGATGAGGTAGTTGGTAGAAGACTTCCAAGAGGTGCACCGACACGATGGAACGTCAACGTTAGGACCGTGAACGTGATCTACGAGAACAGAGATGCGCTACTTGAGTGTTTCCAGACAATTGAAGCATGTCTAAACTTTGATCCAACATCTATACGTGAAGCCGCAGGTTTCATTGGAATGCTGGAAGACAGGGAGTTCCTTTACTTCCTTAAATTATTTCATTTAATAATGCCACATGTTGACATCCTCTATAGTCAGCTTCAGAAGCGAGACACGGATACTGTTTATATCAAAAAAGTCACAGAAGACTTTGTCGCCAGCATCCAGAAAATCCGTAATTCTGTTGAAGAGATAGAAGCAAGTTTGCCGAGCGATGTAACAGTCAACAGACGGAGTGCGGAGATCTCAACCTTGAGACAACTTTCAAGAGAGGTATGTGACATAGTGGTGGTTCATGCAAAAGAACGTTTTTCATTTTCAAATCACCTAGTCAGTGCCAAACTTGTTCAAAGTGACTTGTATAAAACCCATGACACTTGCTTTCCAACCCAAGCTCTGGAAGACACCGTGCAAGCATATCCAATACTGAAGAAGGAACAATTACGCACTGAGCTGTCACTTCTGTATGGGAAGACAGATTTTCATGCTTGTACAAGTGCTGTTGCTCTGCACAAACTTTTACATCAATTGAATCTGCAGAATGATTTCACAGAGACAGTGAAATTATTAAGAATCCTGATTACTACACCGATGACCACTGCAGAATCAGAAAGATGCTTCTCCACATTGAAGAGGATAAAAACCTTTTTAAGAAGCACCATGTCCCTGGAGCGGTTGAATGCATTGGCAATGCTCTCAATGGAAAAGCAACTGATTTCTGAGATCCCAGACTTCAATGAAAAAAACATTGAGAAGTTTTGTTCTTTGAAAGATCCGCCGTGCAAAATTTAAATACAAGTGATTGAAGCAAAGAAGAATGCATACCCCCAAGGTAAGCAGCACCACCTCACACTACCAAACATAACTAGTGGTAAGTAAAGTATGAACAGTGTGTGGGTGTGCATATGGAAGGAGCTATGAAAGGTGTGTGCATGGTCAGTAACAATTGTTGAAGCCTTGGCGTGGTTTGAAGGAATTGGAGGCACTTCCAAGGGTAGCTGTCACTTGTGCTCAGGAAGCCAGAATTTCATGTCTGTACAAGTGCTGTTGCTCTGCAGCAACTTTACCATCAATTTAATCTACATAATTTAACAGAGTGAGTGAAGCTATAAGGAATCCTGCTTACAACACCGAAGACTACTAAAGAACCAGAAAGATGCTTCTCCACATTGAAGAGGATAAAAAGGTATTTAAAAAGCACCATGGCCCTGTAGCGGTTGTATGCATTGGTTTTAAGGAATTGGAGGCACCTTCAAGGGTACGTAAAGTTCTCTGAAATGGCACCACCTCACTACCAAAAATAACTAGTGGTAAGTAAAGTATGAATGGTGTGTGGGTGTGCATATTGAAGGAGCTATGAAAGGTGTGTGAATGGTCAGTAACAATTGTTGAAGCCTTGGCGTGGCGTTACTGCTCATATGGTTATCCATATGCTAATTCAACGTGTTTGTTTGACATTGATTATTGTGTTGTCTAAACAGAAGTGAAATGTTGTTTTTTTCTTGAATCCCAAGATCCACTGGTTTGGGCCTATACAGTGCTGATTGGTCTTCTAAGGTATGTTTGGGGCCTATGGTCACACTTGGTCTTCTAAGGTATGTTTGGGGCCTATATAGTTCCACTTGGTCTTCTAAGGTATGTTTGGGGCCTATGGTCACACTTGGTCTTCTAAGGTATGTTTTGGGGTCTATATGGTCACACTTGGTCTTTTAAGGTATGTTTGGGGCCTATATGGTCACACTTGGTCTTCTAAGGTATGTTTGGGGTCTATGGTCACACTTGGTCTTCTAAGGTATGTTTGGGGTCTATATGGTCACACTTGGTCTTTTAAGGTATGTTTGGGGCCTATATGGTAACACTTGGTCTTCTAAGGTATGTTTGGGGCCTATGGTCACACTTGGTCTTCTAAGGTATGTTTGGGGCCTATGGTCACACTTGGTCTTCTAAGGTATGTTTGGGGTCTATATGGTCACACTTGGTCTTTTAAGGTATGTTTGGGGCCTATATGGTCACACTTGGTCTTCTAAGGTATGTTTGGGGCCTATGGTCTCACTTGGTCTTCTAAGGTATGTTTGGGTCCTATGGTCACACTTGGTCTTCTAAGGTATGTTTGAGGCCTATATGGTTCCACTTGGTCTTCTAAGGTATGTTTGGGGCCTATATGGTTCCACTTGGTCTTTTAATGTTTTTTAAGTATGGTTTTGTTCTTGAATGGTCTGATTGATTTGCTTGTTTTCTTTCAACCCCAGGTGCAAACCCTATGTGGCTGCAGATTTGTTTCTACTCGTTGGTCAACTTACTGAACGTGAATACCCTGAGAAGAAGACCCGACTAATGGTAGGTGTCACTCCTTTAATTTTTCTGTTAATGCGTATAGGTGCAATTATGATGTAGTCTTGTCACATGAGTTTTTTCAATCTATATTGTATACCAATGAATGTAACACATTGTTACTTTACTTCTTGACATTTCTGCATTGCTGATCATGTATTTCAATGGGCTTTACAAGTATAAGGTCATTGGGCGGGGCTTATAAAGGTCATCATGACATCAGGGGGAGGAGTTATAAAAATGGGTGTGGTTTGAAAAAGGGGGAGTGGCTATGTTTCGCCCTGTCGCCCCTCCAACTTGAAAAGTCACCAGCCGCCACTGTGTATGTTGGTATATTGTGATCAAATTCTCTGTATACAGTAAACAGCGAACACAGCGAGCACCGCCTAGGAGCTTCACCGCTGTCACAATGTCTTCTAAGTAGTAATATATGACACCTCCATTCTTTTGTTTTTTAGATTTGTTTTTAACTTGTACTTAACTCCTGTATAGCTCTACAGAATATGTGGCATGTTACAAATAAAGGATAATAATAATATTATTAGTAATAATAATAATAATAATGTTCACCATGTATTAAAGTGGTCATCAGTTCTACCTAGATGTTCAATCTTCTCATTGGTGCCGTTTGTCCAGTCACGGTACACTTTAAACACAGCTGACCGTGAACAGTTAACATATTGCTATGTTTCAGAAATACTGCTACCCTTGGCCTGAAATCCAATGACCATTCCATTTTCAAAGTGGCATAAATTGCACGTTTTACCCAATGACAGTGATGGTTGATATGTTTTCAGAATGCCTACATGTCACATTTTATACACGCAAAGCCATCTCACATTTCATTGGCTACATACTACTGACGTCAAAAGTAGGCATTGGTCATGATAATGTGACTTGAACCTTTATTTATATATATATATATATATATATATATATATACAGTAGTACAAAAAATGAATAGTACATTAGTGATTCTATTTGAATGTCTAAAAAAATAGTTAATAAACTTATTTCCTGCACAAATTTCTCAGAAATACAGTTGATGCACTGCACTCTGGAAAAACTGGGCGGGGACATGCAAATGAGACCACAATGCATGCTCACTCTGTTACTTCAATAGCCACTATATACATGGCTCTTTGTATGCTTATGCTTACTGTATATATATATATTTATATATATAAATTATATTTATATAAAATTATGAATAATTAGATTATCGTAGTGTATAATGATACTTTTTTATTGTACAAATACTTCATTCAGAGTGACAATCTTGTTAGAGGTTTGACCTCTCTTTGTCAAGTTTAAAGCAATATTGATCTGATAAGGGGAGATCAAATCTGTCAAAAACTTGTCACTCTAAATAAAATGTTAATACAATAAAAAAAGGTATCACAATACTCTGATTATTTTATCTAGATTACTGGACAACTGCACATTCTTGGCTACTCTCTCTCTCTCTCTCTCTCTCTCTCTCTCTCTCTCTCTCTCTATATATATATATATATATATATATATATATATATATATATATATATATATATATATATATACTGTATATATAAATGTAGAAATGAAAATATAAAAACAAGTATGAAGGATTTCAATATAATGGAATAATAATTAGAAATAAAACATATAAACCTCAAAAAGTTTAGTTATAAAATACCCCAACTACAAAAAATTACAAAATCAATCATACACTATGTCTGCTGTACCACCATCAAAATCTACAATGTGGAAACCTATATTTATAGCATCTGATCAAGGATGAGAGCTTCTAATAGTTTTCACAATGCAGGAGGGTATTGGCCATCCATCTTTTTGATAAAGGTGGAAGTGGGTTCCCTGGCGGCCCAGTGGATAGGATGCAGGTGCTTTTACCACAGCGTCCTGAGTTCAAATCCAAGCGGTCAAACTGGTAAGTACTCGGATGGGAGCTGTATGCTGTGGCCCACTGGAGAAGGAACTGGCAACCCACTCCAGTAACTCTGCCATGAAAACCGAGCAGATCAGCATGGTGTCATGTCCATGTGGTCACTGAGAGTCGGACACAACTGAGCAATACCATTTACATTTTACAAAGGTAGATGCAAAATGTGAAAGCACATTATGCATTTTCCTGTAGACTAAATTTGAAAAGGTACAGCACATGTTTAGACTTGACATGAAAGATTAAAATGTAATATACAAACATTGGTTTATGAGTAAACACATGTACACAGTTAGAGAGACAGTCACACAATGCATCACTTGCCATCTCTTACAGCCTAACTGTGCTAATTCTTACTGTCTGCAAAAGCAGAAAGAAGATGCAAAGGAAGAGGAAGTGTAGGAACCCATGTTATTTCCACAAAAAGGGTGACCTCAGGTACTGCACTGAGCAAGTCAGAAATCAGATAGAGGGAAACAGATACATTGTTGTACTTGCCTTTGATTGGCCACAACTAATTCTGAATTGTATGCTAATTTAGCTTGAACTTTCAGGGGCATTCCTTCTCGCAATCAACTGCCTGTTTATTTTGGAATGTTTTTATGCCAAAAAAGTTTTTACACACTACTGATTCTTCTCTACCAGATTCATTTAAAATCCATGACACTTCCATATACCTTTAAATTCTTTTTTATAACCTCACCCCATAAAGATCTGAATTTCCCAGTTCCTAACATTTTGTTTTAACAATTCACATTTCCAAAATATAAACATTTGGCATGATTAATTGTCAGAAGGACCAGGCAATTTCTAGCCATTATACTCTACCCCTAAATAAATTAGATTAATAGAGAAAGAAAGAAAAATCAAACATCTGTAGCAATAAAAACAAGGAGTTATTAACTTTTTCCTCAAATGTTTCCTATCAAAATGTAATGCAATGTAGCTGATAATAAAAAAAAAGATCACAAGCAGATTTAAAAAAAAAAAGTCAACATATGAAATTTAGGGATGCAAGAATGATATATTATGTGATTATTTCGAATGCTAGTATGCTTTTTATTTCTATATCAATTCTGAAACAATGAGAACACAGTTAAACTTTTATTTTTAATTAATCAAGTAATGTTATACCAAAGACCATGAAGTGCAGAATCTACAAAATAATCATACAGTATAAATAATTGCAATATTAGAATATTATCCTCAGTTCTCCATGTACTTTAACCTCTTATCCTCACATATTCTACAATAAACTTTAAATAATAATGATATAGTAAATAATCTGAATGTATTCAATATAAACATTAAATTGGTCAATGTGTCCATCAAAATTAAAAGTTATTTACAGCTCAGATGTTAATGGTGTATGTTAACTTCTCTTCAATAATGTCTAGACATATGAAGACAAACTTTAAATTGTACTTTTTACTTCATTATGCATATTTTAACAACAAAATTATCTTTCTCTTATACACATATCCTTAAAGGGATATCTAAGTTTCCTGGAGTATGACTGCATCTGATGTAGGAGAATCAGAAGTTTATGAAAAAAAAAAAATGTCATGAAAAAAACCCAAAATAAACATTTAAACACTTACCTTGAAGTTAACAAAATCTATTGAAATTTCTAAAAGTTTAAAATTAAGGTTAACAACTGCTCCAATTTGTTTTGGCCAATCTGGTTAGATGCAAGATTTGAGACATAGCACTATGTTAGTTGCTATGGCAACAGCCCACAGCATAGACAGGAAGTAGGGATGAGTCATATACCAGCAGTGACTAGGAGGCTGACAACACTGCTCTCCTACTGGCTGTGGTGCAAAGCAGCATGGGATATGTAACAAAGAAGCCTTGGAAATGTAGTGTATCACTGACATGTGACAGGAAGCTACAAGGAGAAGCTGCAAGGAGATTGCCTGAGATAGCAAGAGCAGGTAAATAGTAGGTTAATATTGCTCCCCAGATGCTGCATGGTGATTGGGTGAGGACCAGGAAGTCATGTAGACACTCCCTGGGGGTGTCAACATAATCATTAGAGGGATTTTTAGATATTAATAAAAGTAAAATGTTTTATGAGATGTGCTGCATACACATGAACTGCTTTTTGTCTACAGAGTGCAGAAATGTATTAATCCAGCTCACTTAGATATCCCTTTAAACAAACAGCACAACATATTATCCGCTGAATCTTCACAGCCTCTAAATAACACAAAGTTATATTTTGCCAAAGTTATTTTTCACTGGAGCTTTTTATAGAACATAATCATATATATGTTCTTACAATTGGATAGTTTGATGGGCTTTACATTAAGTCTGCTTCTTTTTCTTATATTCTGTTCTTTACCACTCATCGAGTAACATTTTGTCTTTCATTAACATCAGAAAAGAAAGGCTGTTTGTTGTAAAGGAATGTCTTATGTCTTAGATAAACACATTAACTTTAAAGAGTCTGTATATTAATCCTAACAATATTTTTTACCACATTCACCATGGAGAAAGCTAAATAATCTTAACTCATGACTGACAATACTTTCTTCTGTGTTGTCTTCTGATTTAAATACCTATGCAGCTGTGCAACCATAAGTATTTCAGTATGCATTATAAAACAAAAAATCCTTCAGGACTCTCACCTCCCAGCTTCAATGAGGGCTTCAGGCATGACCAGAGATCAAAGAGAGTCAATTGTAAATATCAAATTGTCAACATAAATCATTTATTTATACTCAGTCAAATTGAGCTTAAGTTTATCAAAATCATTTGCTTTGTCTTCTTTAGTAAAAGTAATATGCTCCAACCTAAGGATATAGAGCCTCATTCAATTGGCCAAGTCTCAATTACTAGAACCCATAATGTAGCCCGTAAATGTTACAGATATTCAGTTGTTACATTTAGCTACTCGCATTCCAATTGCGAGTTACAGGATCATACAGGTGGATTGTCAAAAACGTAACTCCGTCCTATCTCCTCCATTGATTTTTCAAGCCCGTAAATTTTACCAATGCTAAAGGCGCAAGATCCATATTCAATTACAAAAAAACAACATGCCCGCCATTGCCTTCAAACCCATAAATTGCAAATGTATCAAAAGAGTACTAGAGTACTCTCAAGTGGGTTAAACACCTGTTTTTATAATTGCAGCAGCAAATAAACACACACTACAGTACTTTAAATTACTGGGAAAGCAATGAAAGGCATTAGAATTAGTTGTACAACAGTCTCAAACGCGCAAATCTGAACTAAAAAATAATTATTTGTAATTTTTATTTCTGTGTTATATTGATCCCAGAAATCAAGGGGTTAATACTGTTAAAGAAAATATTAACTACCCATATCTTGCCCTGTGCTTAATATAAAATTGATGCTTTAAAAGTTACATTAAACAAAATGTTTTTTCTGCCAAATTCATCTGTTCTATTGCATACACAAAATTGCTGTCTCATTGCTGTCGTCAGTCACCCAACTTCTGCCAGTACAAGATAAGAAGTCTCAGGACATGCAGAGACTTGGATTGGTCAAACCACATTACTGGGACATCTTTAAAAAGTATAAAGACACTGTTTTATCTAATCATAGTGCGCACCAGCAAGAATTACTTTGAAAGTGCTACAACTTTGTTTTGTAATCCTGTTTCATTGTACAATAATACTTTTTTTTAATTTGGACCAGTTGTTTCCTGTTGCATTATTTCCTCAACAGATTATGGCGCCGAAACCCGGGAGGTGAAAGCGATCAGCGGACAGAATCAGGTCTGGAAACTAAGGAGACCGACCAGCGCCTCTAATAGGTGAGAACCTTTGTATCTCAAATAGCATTCCCTTCCTCTGATTCCTAAAACCTCTGTCCCCTGTCGTAAGTACAACCTTCCAAGAACCTGAAACAACTGTTTTACTGTTGTTCCTCTGCAGAGAAAGACAGTGGGGGCAGTGATGTGCTAAGTAAGAGGACGCTATCGTCCTCAGATACAAATGTTTTCTATCTCTCTGAGTTTGTCAAGTAAATTGTAACTAACCATAGTCTGCACAGCAAAGGGGCAAAAATCATAAAAGGTAAAGTGTGGGTTGATGCAGTGTTTCATACTAAGTGCGCCTTGGTCTGTAAGTCTTTGGGGTACCCCCTGTGCTCCGCCTTTGGACATCAGTCCACTTCTGCTATTAGGTACAGGGCTACTCCCAGAGAACGAGAGCGAACCCCGATCTTTGATCACCTCTCAGCTTTGTCTCTAAACTACCCTGGTCTGAGCCTATACTCTCCCATACTAAAGGGCATGTCCCAAAGCTGTAGCAGACTTGTCTCCGATGAATAATCAGACTGTTAGGTCAAGTGCCTTAGCCTGGTTTGACTTAGATAATATAAGAGGCCAGATAGTTTTTGGGATAGTCAGAGGGAGGAGAGTCAGTCTGAGTCACAAAGGGGAGAGGAGGGTATAAATATTATTATTATTATTATCGTTTATTTGTAACGCGCCAACAAAATTCTGTAGCGCTGTACATAAGATAAGTTCCAGGCAAAGGTAAATAAAAATCAAAACATAACAAAGCAAAGAGGGCCCTGTCTTTGAGCCTCGAATCCAGTGTCCATGGTGCTTTCCCCAAAGCACCCTGCAGGATTGAAACTCGCATCCTGAGGCAGTAGGACAATCTGGTGGAGCGAGGCAAGGAGTACCAGAGAATAGGGGCAGCACGAGAAAAGTCCTTAAGGCGAGAATGAGAGGAGGTGACAAGAGTTGTAGTAAAAAAAATAATGGCTGTGTGATGTTATGTACACTGAAAGGGAGAGCTATGTGTATGTTGTGTGACATACTGTACTATGTGTCTGGGGGTGTTATGTATATACAGTGTTTGTGGCTACTGTGAAAATCACATTCAGTGTGAGAGAGGTTAGTTCTATATTCTGTTCTAGATAGTTTATCTCATCTCCCTACCCATATTTCAAAAGGGGGAATGATTGCGAGTGTCAATACATTTTGGTTTGCACCAGGTTTCTCACAATTTGCAACTGAGTGGTGTAAAAAATGCATGATCTGTGCCAAATGCAATCCAGGTAAAATAACAAAGGTAGAGATGAAACATCTTGTAAAGTCTGACTACCCGTTCCAAAGATTGCAAATAGACTACATCCAGCTACCCAAATGTGGTGTCTATGAGTATGTTTCGGTATGTGTGGATATGTTCTCCTCCTGGGTAGAGACTTGGCCCATTGCTAAGGCAACGTCAAGTGTGACTGCTAAAAAGCTAATATCTGAAATTGTGTGCAGATATGGTCAACCTGAGACAGTAGAGTCTGATCAAGGTACTCATTTTACTGGGCAAATGTTTGCAGAAATAAGGAAAGGGTTGCAGATTTACCAGCATCTACAAACTCCTCACCATCCACAATCATCTGGGAGAGTAGAGAGAGCAAATGGTGTTTTAAAAAATAAAATAGCTAAGATCTGTGAGAAGACAAACCTTACCTGGGTACAAGCCTTACCATTAGCCCTTTTTGCAGTGATGCTCACCCCAAAGGAAAAACATGGCCTTTCGCCATTTCAGATTTTGTTTGGTAGATCACCACTGACTGGCCTTTTCTTTCCACAAGTATTACATGGACAGTATGCTCATTTAACTGATTATGTTGTGCAGCTACAAATGCAACTGACTAAATTGAATGGAAAAGTTTTCTCTTCATTATCAGATCCAGAAGAAATAACCGGCACTTCCCACCTGCACTTTGGAGACTGGGTGGTGATAAGGAGATACATGAGGAGACATTTAAAGCCCCAATTTGATGGCCCATACTAGGTATGACTGACCACTTACACATCAGTCAAGGTGGAAGGGAAGCCAAACTGGATACATGCTTCCCACTGTAAGCTAGTAGATTTCAAGGTCAGTGATAAAAAACGTGTTCAAAGGGTGAGGCCACTGGGGACAAAAAGGATTAACAAACTGTCAAAATTCATGTACTGCTCTGCTTGTTTTTCTGTGCTTTATACCTTCATGCACGGGCAGACGGCGGGAAGCAGACAAATTCCATCTGGCTCCTACATCAACAAACTGCCAAGTAGCTGAATGCTACCGACTGTTGGATATGTTCCAATATTCCTACCACACATAAACAAATCCCTTTAATTGGTGTACCAATATCAATGAATGGTTTGAATTGAACAGACTATAGTGATGAGGTTCAAATAGATGTAGATCACTCTACTCAGAATGCTCTCCCAGATCAAGGGACATAATTAGAAATTGCTGGTATAATTTCTCCACCTACAATGTGTCTGGGGCCCATGTACGTGAATCACATAGCAAAAATAAAAGGTCACTTTGCCAGTTTACCCAAGGTACATGTGGGGGAAACAGATTGTAGAAATGCTACCTTAACATTTAAAATGGAACCTAATGATAAACCATGTGATATGGTAGATGGGGGTTGTAACAGCTTATGTTTTTGCCCAACATTGAAAGCTTTGTGTGCCCTTAGGTGTTCTTACCCTGAACGAACAGACGAAGATGAGAAGAGCTGTCAAAGTCATGTGCAACCCAATATGCAAAAAGCGCATACTCTCATTGCCTAAGATATGATACAACAGCCACAGAGATGACCATCTGGTAGCCTAGCTCGACTGCCTGCCTCTCCTGTAGACCCTTTTGCCATTTTTGGGAGCCAGGTGGACGACATCATCTCTGCGAGGGGATTCCAAAGTTGCACCACGCCAGTTTTGGCATTGCATTTGCTTCAAATAAGGGAAGTCAGTGTGTAGGATTTAGCCTAGGTCTGGGGTGGGTTGCATCTCTGGCTGCTGTTGTCATCCTTTCAGATAGAGATTGTATGCTTGTGCTTGTATGTTACCAATAAAGATGTGTGAATGCTGAGAGGAAATGGTCACCAGGTAGGCAGCCTGGAATAAATGCCAGAATCCCACTTTCTATACAGCTTATCTGTGTAGTCCGTGAAATACGGGCTGTCTAGGGGGTCACTTCCAGTTAGGTAGGCTGTTAGTGAGTTAAACAAGAAACGCAAGGTAATAAATATGTGTGATAATAAATTATCAAAAGAGTGAGAATTGTTAAAGAAAATATTGACTGCCCATATCTTGCCCTGTGCTTAATATCAAATTGATGCTTTAAAAGTTACATTAAACAAAACGTTTTTTCTGCTAATTCATCTGTTCTGTTGCGTACACAAAATTGCTGTCTCATTGCTGTCGTCAGCCACCCAATTTCTGCCAGTACAAGATAAGAAGTTTTTAGAGTTTCAGGACGGGCAGAGACTTGGATTGGTTAAAATACATTACTGGGACATCTTCAAAAAGTATAAAGACACTGTTTTGTCTGATTGTAGTGTGCGCCAGCAAGAATTACTTTGAAAGTGCTAAAGCTTTGTCACTTTGTTTTGTAATCCTGCTTCATTGCACATTAATTTGGACCAGTTGTTTCACGTTGCCTTATTTCCTCAAAAATACATACCAGGCCACCCACATGGACTTAAACAGATGCTTTAATACATTGCTTGAGTGCAACCTGATTGGCAAACATTACTTAATTGTGTGTATGAATGCTTAGCCTTCAAATTGCAGGTTCATTGTAACCTCCATGTTTTACTGAGTCATGATGACTGTCTCATTTACTATTAGCTCTGTCTAAAAAGTAATTTACGGGTTTGCTTAATTATTGCCTAATCATGCCCCCTGAAATCCTATTTCCGAGTTCATGGTTTGCGTGTGCAGGCTGTGTGTCTGTAATTATGGAGACAATTGAATACATCTAAATGTTTAGAAAAATGTAACCCGCATCCAAAATGTCAGGTTACAGGTAATTACTGGCTTCCAATTGAATGAGGTTCATAGTCTGCTTTAGAAATCTACTCTCCTAGAGGGACTGTTACTAGATTTGCAATAACATGAATGGGTTGCATGTGTCTAAACCAGCTCATGCCTCCTAAACATACAGCATTACTCAATTCCTCCCTTGTTTTGACACAAAATTATACAGTGCAATCTTTAAATAGCTGACGGCAAGAATGCCACTTCAGGATAACATAAGATGATGTATGGAAAAGTCAGGATGGTTATGTCTAGAACTGAATCGACAGATTATGGGTCTCATTCAAGTGAGAAATTGTAGTTTACCGGGGCTCGTAATGTAGCCCGTAAATTAATTTGCTATTCAATTGGCGTCTTTTTGCGGCTGTTTCTAAATCGGTAGTTAAGGTCTTGCTTAATTGATCATGGTCATGCTCTGAAATGTTACTTACGGGTGCATGGTTAACGGCAGGGGTGTCCAAGTTCGGTCCTGCTGGTCCGCACACAGGCCTGGATTTGAGGATAGCCCTGCTGCACCCAGGTGAGACTATAATTTCTTCAGTCTCATCCTAATTGACTCATGTGTGCACATAAAGAAAATCCACAAATCCAGGCCTGTGTGCGGCCCAGTCTGACCAAACTTGGACACCCCTGGTTTACAGTTTAGGTTTTTGGCCAGGTAGCTGTGGGCTTGATCAATTGAATCACTCTGTAACTGTTGCAAATTTCAAGCCTGCAGACTTACAGCCAGTATAAAGTCAGCTGGAATTGAATGGAGGCCCTGGTCTACTATATGAATCTCAATGGCAAAGGAAGCTCTCTATGTGTGGACATCAACAGAACTGACACTGTCAATGATCCAGAAGGGATCGATATTGCTACAGTTGAACCCAGTGTGGTGGTGCTAATCTATGTGTTTGAGTTGGACTTGCATATTTGGCATACTGCTAGGAAGATATAATATTAACCTGACCCTACAACCTCACTGAATAAACTGAATTGTGCAAATTGTTAAGATGCTGTAGGTTGGGGGAAAAGATATCAGCGATCTGGACAAAATATTCATTTTTATTATGTTGTCTCTCCCCAGCCAAGATAAAGATAGTGTGTTTCACCTACCAAGATCTGCAGTTATTTTAGAGCAATATATACAGTACCTACATATTTTTGCCACATTCCCTGCTTTTATCCATAGCTGAATTAGAACTTTACAATCACTTTAAATGGAACTGAACATGGAAATGACATGGGGCATATATACTAAATTATGAAGTGTTCGTGATGCTAAGTTTTAATACATATGCCCAGAGGAGAACAGAGAATAGAGAGGGTCTCTAAGAATTGCCCGATATTTTACCCTGTAATTCTTTGGCATGACTTTAGACTGTAATAATCACAATAATAATATGTCACTGACATGTTCCGATAAAATTATAAAAGTACAAACTGTGCAACTGGAAAAGCTTGGTATGCTACAGTTACCGTATATACTCGAGTATAAGCCGACCCGAGTATAAGCCGAGGCACCTATTTTACCACAAAATACTGGGTAAAATGAGTTACTTGAGTATAAGCCGAGGGTGGGAAATGTGCTGCCCCCTATGTCCCTCTTGTGCCCTCTGTGTCCCCCTCTTGTGTCCCCCTCTATCTCCTGTGTCTCTTCTCCCCTCTCCCTTCCCTGTGTCTCTTCTCCCCTCTCCCTTCCCTGTGTCTCTTCCAACCTCTCCCTTCCCTGTGTCTCTTCCAACCTCTACCTTCCCTGTGTCTGTTCCCCCTCCCTATCACCCTTCTCAACCCCCCTCCTAATCCTCCCTTCTCATCCTCAACCTCCCTCCTCATCCTCAACCTCCCTCCTCATCCTCAAACTCCCTCCTCATCCTCAACCTCCCTTCTCATCCACAACCCCCTCCTCAACCTCCCTCCTCATCCTCAACCTCCCTACTCATCCTCAACCCCCTCCTCATCCTTAACCCCCTCCTCAACCTCCCTCCTCATCCTCAATCTCCCTCCTCATCCTCAACTTCCCTCCTCAACCCCCCTCCGCAACCCCCCATCCTCAACCCCCCTCCTCAACCTCAACACCCCTCATCATCATCCCTCCTCAACCCCCTCCTCAACCCCCCTCTCCTCAACCCCTCTCCTCAACCCCCCTCCTCAACCCCCTCCTCAACCTCCCTCCTCAAACCCCCATCCTCAATCCCCTCCTCAACCTCCCTCCTCAACCCTCTCCTCAACCTCCCTCCTCAACCTCAACCCCCCTCAACCCCCCTCAACCGCTCCTCCTCATCCTCAACCTCCCTCCTCATCCTCCCTCCTCAACCCTCTCCTCAACCCCCATCCTCAAACCCCTCCTCAACCTCCCTCCTCATCCTCCCTCCTCAACCCCCCCATCCTCAACCCCCCATCCTCAACCTCCCTCCTCAACCTCAACCCCCCTCAACCCCCCTCCTCAACCTCCCTCAACCTCCCCCCTCAACCCAAAACCCCCTCCTCAACCTAAACCCCCCTAAATACCTCCCCTTCTCCCCTCACTTACCTGCTTCTGCTCCGGCCCCGCTCCTTCTTGACCCGGCACCCAGTATATGGTAATGACGCGACGCTCATGACAGGTCAAGAAGGAGTGGAGGCCGGAGCAGAAGCAGGTAAGTGAGTGGAGAGGGGGAGGTATTTAGGGGGGGGTTAGAATGAGGAGGGGGGTTGAGGAGGGAGAATGAGGAGGGGGGTTTATAATGAGGAGGGGGGTTGAGGATGAGGAGAGGGGAGCGAAAGAGACACGGGGGTGTTAGAGAGAGACGGGGGGGGGTAGAGAGACATGGGGGGGTTAGAGAGACACGGGGGGGGGGGGGATTAGAGAGACACGGGGTGGAGTGACTCGAGTATAAGCCGAGGGGGCCCTTTTTTTTAGCCTTAAAAAAAAGGGCTGAAAAACTCATCTTATACTCGAGTATATACGGTATATAGTTTCAGTCCAATCATGCAGATCCTTTATAATTAATGCAATCTTGTGTGCACAGTGTAACCTATGGTAATGAGAGAGAGGGGAAAACTAGGGTGATAAAATTAAATGAAGCCTTGTATCACTCTCTTCCCTGGTATACTTTTCAATTTTTCATTTGCCTGTAAAGTGTTTTCTGCTCTTTTTTAATCATTAGTGGTTTCTGTTAACTTCAATGTACATTGGAAGTAAAGATTATCACTGCTTTAAGGGAGATGAAAGATTTCTGGATTTCACTAGTAATATAACATACCTATTTATCTATATACTTTTTGTACTTACTTTATTAAGATGTGCTTAAAGGCTCTGTTTTTTCTGCCTAAAGTCTTACAAATAGTTCCTAACTTGTTTCTCCCCGCTGTATCTCATGGAGGCTTCTATGTACAGAGGTTGCAGTGTCTCATAGTGACCAATCAGTGGCAACATTCTGCAACATGCTATTTACAAGAGGTCTCTGACAGACTAATTTGAAATACTGCAGTCTATGTATTCATGAGCTGCATGAACTACAGAGGGCAGACTCAAACAGGTACACATTCAATGATTTTAGGCAGAAAAAAATGTTCATAAAAGTAAATAAATACATAGGTATATTGTATTCCTAGTGACATTTAGAAATATTCAATTTAATATTAAAGTGATGCAGCAGAGATTCCAAATATGATATAATTTAAAATGACATGTAATAACATGTATTTATTATTCAAATGTTATTTTAAAAAATCAGTTCTCATTAACCCTCTAAGGACAATATGATATTTCTTGCTAATGAGAAACATTGCCATTAATTGCTGATCACCCCAGAATCTATATTGACTCCAGCGTAAGCTATGTGAAAACAAAACACTGGACATGCTCAGGCACCAGGAAGTAATGCATCTAATCAATATAGTTACTCCACTGGTCTGAGCATGCCTAGCCATTGCCAAATCCCGGAGGTTAATCAGCAATCATTCTCATTCTTAGAAAGAATGTCAGAGGGACTATAGAAAGGCTCATAGAGGTAAAAAAATGTAATGGAAGTTAACTATAGGAAAATGCTATTATTTTCAGCAGTAACATTCAACTGATAGATTATGCAAGTACACATTACCAATAATTTTTAATTACAGCATCTCTGGAACTTCCATCACGTTACTTTAATTACCTATCAACATCATGTAAACTACATAAATAGTATTTTAGAAAAGTAATTAGATGTAAAACAAAAACAAATTCTAAACATGTGGGAGGTGGCAGCTACTAGCTTGCATTACATACTGCACACATATTCACGCCATTTCACCACTAACCCATTTTTTCCTTATTTTAATAAATGTCAAAGCACAAGGGTTGCATTAGAAGAGTATGAAGGAACAAGAGCTGCTGCACTACTCCTCAGACACACAAGCTCCTTGAGATGATTCACTATTCATGAGTATTTATTTTTATCTTTATGCATGCAAGACAGCTCTACTCTCAAATGCTGAGACGGAGCTAAAAATAGGAAAGAGAAAGCAAAGATGGGATGAATGGAGGGATAGGTTGAGGGTTATAATGTGGAACTGAAGAGAAAAAAAACAGCTCATAGTCTCATAGGGGAGGAAGGAGGAACAGTATCATCCAGAAGTTTATTGAAACTGTTGAAGAAACATTCACACCTAACCCACCTCCTCCCAATACGCTGGACAATCAAAACTGCCCATTTAAGGTATTCCTTAAAGGACCATTTGCCTCACTGCTCTTCTTGGTGTGACAGAGCACAAGATTGTATGTTAAAACAGTCTGTTTTTTTTTTACTTACACTAATAACACTAATAACACTTGAGGTCTGTTTACAAACAAACTGTATCTTGACTACTGACCATTGCATGATTGATAACATAAAGCATGCACTGTGCGGTGAAGGCTCAATGAACACAAAGATGCCAAGCATTTTCCCCTAAACTCAGGAACGCAGCTGGACATGCATACTGTATGGAGACTTTTTATTTATCAATTTCTCTGTGAAATACATTGCAGTGCGAGCCTTGCAAAGCGGGGCGAGCACTTGAAGCATGTAGCACTTTGCCGCTGACTAACTCGGAAAAAAACTAAAAACAAGCAAAATAATTACAAACAAATTACACCACACACACAGCACAGGGGGAGAGCCAGGAAGCCTGGGAATGATGTTGCAAGTGAATTTGTGCCATATTTGACATTTTTCGTCAATCGAAAATCGGTTAAGCGACGAAGAAAATGGTGTACGAAAAACGTAAATGATCTGAAACAGGATGAAAATGAGGCTGAGCAAAGCCAGGCACGCAGGACTTAGAAAATAAACGACGGCAAAGACAGTAACACTTACACGAACAACGCCAGGCACACGGGACTTTGAAAATACACAACGGCAAAGACAGTAACACTTACACCAATAATGCCAGGCACGCGGGACTTTGAAAATAAAACCAACGGCATTCAGTGCCAGCAACGCAAACATTCAGCAGACACACAGAGGAGAAAGACACAGGGAAGGGATGGTGGGGGGGGGGGGGGGTGGAAAAAAAGACACATTGCATTCCCAAGCACAAAACTGCCAGGTTAACGAACCCTGCAATGAGCAGCCCGTACAGTAGGCGGGAGGAAAGGCTCGCAATGAGCACCGTGAGTGGGAAAGGCTTGCAATTGAGGCCCACGATGAGCGCTGAAGGTGATCATTGCAAAGCAGGAAAACTGAAGTACATGGGGGAGAGGCTCACAATGAGCGCCGAAGGAGCTCAGCGCGGGGCTCTTAATGAGCGCCGAAGGTGCTCAGAGGAGCAAAAGCCTCACATTGTGTGGCAAACTGAATTGCTAGCCTTCAGTTTTATTCCCGTCATTTTTGATGGGTAATTTTCTAGTATAGATATATTTATATAATTACCTGGGAATTGGTTGAGAACAGTGCATGTGCATTTACTATATTGTGGATGCAATTCCAGCACAGGACAGCTAATAGCTTGCAAATATAATGTCTGTATGTGATTTACCAAGGACCTCAAAAAATCCAGAGCTGCACAGATTAAACAGCAAAATAAACATCTGGAGCTTCTGTCATATACAGCTTTGTGATTAAGTGCTGCAGAACACCAGTTAACTGCAGTTAGTAAGGATATGTGTTGGTGCGCCCTTGTTTTTCTTTTATGGTGAGGGATCTGGGTGTTTAAGGAAAGATGGGGGTAATAATGCAGGGGAAGGGTAGAGATGATAGACATAGCTTAAGTTAGAGGAAAGGAGATAATTGGGTAGATAAGGTGTATCAAGAAGATCTCTTGTATCTACATATGATATGTTAGGCAGCTTTAATAACATAGTGCCATATTAAATTCCAGCCTTGTAAGTCCAACGTGTAGCACGTAACAACTGCGTGCTAGAGATGTGGCTGTTTTACGTCAATATTAAATTAGAAGTGCTGCGAGTTACGAGCGAGAGACGCAAATCCTCAATCAGTTCTCGGCCGTCGGAGTTGCGAGCTGGAACGCAAACAATTAAGCAAGCACGTACTTACGGGTTAAGATGGAGCCAATGGAAAAAGAGATTGTTAGCGTTACATCACTGAAAAAGGGGAGGGTAGCTTTCAAAGTCCTATGTGCTTCAATAACAGTTTGAGATCTGATCCACATTCCAGATATTAATAAAGCCGTAAACATGATATTCTATTACATGCGAGTAACAGTATATGTCTCAACACATTGAATGCAGGGATCGATATAACACAAAATATAAACATGAAATAAAGTATTTTTGGGGCCGATTTGCAGGCTTGAGAATGTTGAGCTATTAATTCTTAGAACTAGTATTACTTTCCCTTATAATAAATGTACAGTAGAGTGTTGTTATTTGCATTACATGTGCTACGTATTGAACTTTACCACCCTTGCGGATGCTCTTGAGTACAAGTTGGGCTTTGGGCTCCATTTGCGTGTTACGGGCTTGCATGCTTGTGACTTTGTAGCAATTTAATAGCTGAATTGAACAAGTAGCGATTATGGGCATGACAGATCAAAGGATTTATGTGCGTAAAGTTCAACGTTGCTCCACATGTAGCCTATTCTCGTCCGTCCTGCGTCTTAACACTCAAGTCCGATGCAAGCTACGTAATAGGGCTAATTTAACACCCGTAACCCATAAATTTGGAGGACTTGGGTTGCTCATTGCACTGCGAGCCTTGCAAAGAGAGGCGAGCAGTTTAGGCATGCGAGGCACGCAGTTGGTTCAAACGCATAACTCGAAAACAACAAAAAAACACCAAAATAATAAAAATAATAAAATAACACACTCACACACAGCACAGGGGGAGAGCCAGGAAGCCTGGGAGTAAGGTTGCAAGCGAATTTGAGCCATGTTTGGGATTTTTCGTCAATCCAAAATCGGCTAAGCAAGAAAAAAAATGGAGGACGAAACATTTTAAAATTCTAAAACTGCATGAAAACGAGGCTGAACAAAGCCAGGCACATAGGACTTAGAAAATACATGACGACAAAGACAGTAACACTTACACCAACAATGCCAGGCACGCGGGACTTTGAAAAAAAACCAAAGGCAGTCAGTGCGTAACACGCACACATTCTGAAGACACACAGAGGAGAAACACACAGGGAAGGGGTCAGGAAGGAGATGGTGCAAAGAGACAAATGGCATTCCCAAGCACAAAACTAGCAGGTTAATGAAACCTACAATGAGCAGCCTGTACAGTAGGCGGGAGGAAAGGGTTGCAATGAGCGCAGAGGGTGCTCATTGCAAGCGACGCAATGAGCGCAGAAAATGCTCATCGTGGGGCTCACGATGAACCCCCCTGTGTGGGAGAGGCTTGCAATGAGCACCAAAGGCACTAATTGGAAGCCCCTCAATGAGCTCTGAAGGTGCTCAGCATGGGGCTTGCGATGAGCGCTGAAGGTGATCAGTGGAGCGAAAGCCTTACATTGTGTGGCAAACTGCATTGCCAGCCGTACAATTTTAATCTTGTCATTTTTGACGGGCAATTTCATAGTATATATATATATATATATATGTGTATATTGTATATTTAAAGTGCCTTGCAAAAGTATTCACCCCCTTGGAATTTTTTGTGTTTTGTTGCCTCACAACCTGGAGTTACAATGGATTGTTTGAGGATTTGCATTATTTAATTTACAGAACATGCTCACAACTTTGAAGATATATTTTTTTTTTATTGCGAAGCAAACAACAAATAGGACAAAATAACAGAGAAAGTCAATGTGCATAACTATTCACCCCCCCTTAAGTCAAAACTTTATCGAGCCACCTTTTGCGGCAATCACAGCTCCAAGTCACTTTGGATAAGTCTCTATGAGCTTGACACATCTTACCACTGAGATTTTTGCCCATTCCTCCTTGCAAAACTGCTCCAGCTCCTTCAAGTTGGATGGTTTGCGCTTGTGAACAGCAATCTTTCTGACCACAGAATTTCTATTGGATTGAGGTCTGGGCTTTGACTAGGCCATTCCAACACATTTACATGTTTCCCCTTAAACCACTCAAGTGTTGCTTTAGCAGTGTTTTCGGGGTCATTGTCCTGCTGGAAGGTGAACCTCCGTCCTAGCCTCAAATAACGCACAGAGTGGTACAGGTTTTGCTCAAGAATATCCCTGTATTTAGCACCATCCATCTTTCCCTCATCTCTGACCAGTTTCCTAGTCCCGGCTGCTGAAAAACATCCCCACATCATGATGCTGCCACCACCATGTTTCACTGTGGGGATGGTGTTCTTTGGGTGATGTGATGAGCACCTTCCTCCATACATTTAGGAGTCTCCCACATGCCTTTTCGCAAAATCAAAACGTGCCATTTTGTTTTTTGCTGAAAGTAATGGCTTTCTTCTGGCCACTCTGCCATAAAGCCCAACTCCATGGATCGTACGGTTTCTTTTCGTCCTATGTACAGATACTCCAGTCTCTGCTGTGGAAGTCTGCAGCTCTTCCAGGGTTACCTTAGGTCTCTGTGCTGCCTGTCTGATTAATGCCCTCCTTGACCGGTCCGTGAGTTTTGGTGGGCGGCCATCACTTGACTGGTTTGCTGTTGTGCCATGTTCTTTCCATTTGGTTATGATAGATTTGATAGTGCTCCTGGGGATCATCAAAGATTTGGATATTTTTTTATAACCCTGACTTGTACTTATCAACAATATTGTCCCTTACTTGTTTGGTGAGTTCCCTGGTCTTCATGGCAGTGTTTGGTTAGTGGTGTCTCTTGTTGTCGTGTTGCAGCCTCTGGGGTCTTTCAAAAAAGGTGTGTATATGTAATGACAGATCATGTGACACTTAGATTACACACAGGTGGACATCATTTCAATAATTATGTGACTTCTGAAAGTATTTGGTTGCACCAGAGCTTTTTATGGGCTTCATAACAAAGGGGGTGAATACATACGCACATGCCAATTTTCTGTTTTCTATTTCCAAAAAATAGTTTTATATATATATTTTTCTCATTTCACTTCACCAACTGAGACTATTGTGTTCTGATCAATCACATGTAATTCAGAATAACAAAACATTGAATTTATGGCTGTAATGTAACAAAATAGGTAAAAAGTCAAGTGTAACAAAATAGGTAAAAAGTCATATATATTTTTTAGATTGTAAGTTTGCAAGTTTTCAATCTTGTGTCGGTGCTTTGAAAATAAGCACTATGTATGCTTGACTTTAAGCTCAAAAACAGGACACTCCATGTATTGCTATGTTAATTTTGTTTTTACCATGTACTTAACCCCTGTACAGCGCTATGGAATATGTTGGCAAATTACAAATAAAATATAATAATAATAATATGTATATATATATATATATATATATATATATATATATATATACACACTAAGTATGTTGTAAACCCCAAAATATAGCTGAAGGTGAGGAAATACAATTATTGTTACAAATTGGAAATGCAGCTAAGCATGGGCAAGTTCTAATAATGGCAGAAAAACACTGAACATAAATGGACAACATTTAAACCTTACTAAATATACATACACATCGGCATATACCATGTGGGAATAAAAGTAAAATGAGTAAATCACAACCCATGTGGCTTAACAATGATTTAAAGATCAAGATACAGAGTAAAAACAGGCATTTAAATTATAAAAACAAGAGGGGACAGAGACTGCTTTACGGGAGTACAAGGAAATCAACAAGGCTTGCAGATGGGCTATTAGACTGGCTAAAATAGAATTCGAAAAATGAATTGCAAAAGAGAGTAAGATTAACCCTAAAATATTTTTTAAGTATATTAATGGGAAAAAGGCGAGGAAGGAAGCTATAGGAACATTACAATGTGACACAGGCCATCTGATAATTAGTGACCAGGAAAAGGCAGATGAGCTAAATAAGTTCTTTTCTTCGGTATACACAAGGGAGGTACCAGTGGTTGGGACACTGCAACATAATGGGGCTACACTACCTTTGCCAAATAAATGGTTAACGCAGGAAGTAATCCAAAAGATGTTGGAAAAAATAAATGTTAATAAAGCCCCGGGTCCTGATGGAATACATCCACGGGCACTGAGGGAACTGGGCTCTGTAATAGCCAAACCATTATATTTAACTAGCAACTTGCCCGTCAAAAAATGACGGTCAATAAAAGAAAGTGTTGAAATGCTGTTTGTCACACAATGTGAGTGTACTGTGTGCCTCAACTAACTAAATTCATCAAAAAGCAGAAATCTACATTACATAAAATAAAAAAAACTAAAATCACCAAAAATAAAAAATGTACATTACAGAACAAAAAAAAAAAACCTAAGTCACAAAAAATAAAAAAAGGAACATTACAGAAAATAAAATAAACATTACAACCCCCCCACTACATTTAAAATAAAAATACACACCTGAAAAGGAAATACATATAATACAATACAATACAATTAAATACAATACAATTAAATACAATACAATACAATTAAATACAATACAATACACCCCTATCTAATATACATCCCACTATGTAATATACATCCCACTATGTAATATACATACCACTATGTAATGTAATATACATCCCACTATCTAATATACAATACTATCTAATAATACATCCCCCTATCTATCTATCTATGTAATATACAATAAATACTATCTATATACTATACATCCCCATATCTAATATACAGTACATGCTATCTATATATAGCAACCCTAATTCTGAGCTACAATAAAATAATTAAGACCACTTACCTTTGAGATGTTTCTTCAGATCACCAACCTAGGGTAAAAAAGATTTAAAAAATTAATACAGCACATTTACATGAAATAACTAAACATTCTAAACATTCTAAATATTCTAAATATTATACTCACCTTTCCAGCATGTCCCGTTCCAGCATTTCACGTCCCAGCATGTCACGTCCTCCTCCATGTTTGCCTCTGCGGCGCTGCTCCTATTAAAAAAAACATAACATTAGCACAGATACATAAACCTAAAACAAAGTGAAATAAACAAAATCTACATTATACTTACCTCCCCGCAATGTGTCCGGCCTCCTGTTGTTCTGCTCCAGAAGCATTCGCGCGTAAAAAAAACTAAGTAAAAACTACACACATCCGCCCTGGCGGATGTCTCCGATGCTAATGAGCTTCCTACGGAGTGTTCCAAAATAAAATTGCCAATGACGGCTTCTGATTGGCTGAAAAGGCTGTCTATCAAATTCAGCCAATGAGAAGACCCCAATTGTGAACCATTGAAAAAAGTATACACCCCAAAATACCACACTGATTGGATAACACACCTGTCAATCTTTATTTGAACCAATCCTTCACCAATCAGTACGTGGGGGTGTATTCCATTGTGATTGGCTATTGTCAGTGCAACCAATCAGAATGCGCAGATGCTCCAACCAACCACCCTGTGGGGGTGTATTCCATTGTGATTGGCTGAAGGCATCTGCGCCTTGTGATTGGTTTAAATAAAGATTGACAGGTGCATTATCCAATCAGAGTGGGATTTTAGGGTGTATCCCTTTCTGATTGGTTCACACATTGCGCCTCCTGATTGGGTGAATTTGCTAGACAGCATTTTCAACCAATCAGAAGGCGCCATTGCCTATTTTCTTCCGGAAAAGTCTCTGGGAGCCTCATTAGCATCGGGGATGTCCGTGAGTGCGGATGTAAGTATATATATATATATTTTTTATACAGGGTGGGGCAGAATAGGATCCGGAGGAGGCCGGAGACATCGCGGGGAGGTAAGTACAATGTAGATTATGTTTATTTTGTTTTTATGTATGTGTGTTAATGTTGTTTTTTATTTTAACAGGTGCCGCTCCGAAGAAGGTTAAAAGAATAAGGACGGGACATGCCAGAAAGGTGAGTAGAATATTTAGAATGTATAGAATGTTTATTTATGTACTGTAAACGTGTTGCACTCATTTTTTTTTTTTCCGTAGGTAGCTGATCTGAATGGACATCTCCAAAGGTAAGTGGTCTTAATTATTTTATTTTAGCTTAGAATTAGATGACTTTATATATAGATAGCATTTACTGTATGTTAGCTAGGGGTATGTGTTTCATATAGATAGCATAGAATGTATTGTCTATTAAATTGTGGTATTTATTTAGATAGATTGGGGGATGTATATTATATAGATAGGATGTATATTAGATTATGGTATTTTTTTAGATGGATTGGGGATGTATATTATATAGATAGGATGTATATTAGATTATGGTATTTATTTATATAGATTGTGTGATGTATATTAGATAGGGGTGTATTGTATTGTATTGTATTGTATTATATTGTATGTATTTGTATTGTATTTGTATTGTATGTATTTGTATTGTATTATATGTATTATATGTATTTCCTTTTCAGGTGTGTAATTTATTTTTTCTGTAGTGAAGGGGGGGGGTTGCAATGTTTTTTTTTCTGTAATGTTCCTTTTTTATTTTTTGTGACTTAGGTTTTTTTATTTTATGTAATGTAGATTTTTTATTTTTTGTGACTTGGGTTTTTTATTTTATGTAATGTAGATTTGTTTTTGGTTTTTGACTTTAGGCTTTTTTATTTTCTGTAATTAGAGTGATGGGGGTTATTAGGGGGTAGGCAGGTAGTGTAGGTGTTAATAGGTTAGTGTAGAGGGTGTTTAGTTGATATTTAATATTTTATTGGGGGGGGTATAGTGCAGTGTAGTGTTTATACTTAGTGTCATGATGGTCCTTGAGGACCATCATGACACTTATGTGGTTAATGTAGTGTTGTAACAGGCCCATAATGGTCTTAATATACCCTTATGGGACTGATGGGGTTAAATAGAGGCTTATGAGGGTCTGTATGGACCCCAATGAGTGAGAGGGTCAATGAAGTGCTTATGGGGGTCTGTATTGACCCCCATGAGTGACAGGCTTAATGAAGGGCTTATGGGGGTCTGTATTGACCCCCATGAGTGACAGGGTTAATGAAGGGCTTATGGGGGTCTGTATTGACCCCCATGAGTGACAGGCTTAATGAAGGGCTTATGGGGGTTTGTATTGACCCCCATGAGTGACAGGGTTAATGAAGGGCTTATGGGGGTCAATATTGACCCCCATGAGTGACAGGGTTAATGAGGGGTTTATGGGGCTCTGTATTGACCCCCATGAGTGACAGGGTTAATGAAGGGCTTATGAGGGTCTATATTGCCCCCCATGAGTGACAGGGTTAATGAGGGGCTTATGGGGGTCTATATTGACCCCCATGAGTGACGGGGTTAATGAGGGGTTTATGGGGGTCTGTATTGACCCCCATGATTGACAGGGTGATAGTGTATATTTGTTTTCTTTTACAACGGGTCCTTTAAGGACCTGTAACGTGGAAATTTTGAATTTTCATTGCAGTGGGGTCCCCGATCGCGGGTTCAGTATTAGGTCCTCTCATTTTTAACATATTTATTAATGACTGGACTGGAAAGTAGTGTCTCCATTTTCGCTGATGACATGAAGTTGTGCGAGGTAATTAAATCAGATAATTATGTGCTTTCTCGCAAAAGGGATTTACATGAAATTGAGGAATGGGCATCTAAATGGCAGATGATATTTAATACGAATAAATGTAAAGTTATGCATCTGGGAAGGAAAAATAGCCATGCAATTTATAATCTTAATGGAGCAAATCTTGGTGTATCAGATATTGAAAGGGATTTGGGAGTGTTTGTGGACAACCACCTAGGTAAGAATGCTCAAAGCCAAGCAGCAGCTGCAAAGGCAAATAAAATATAAGCATGTATTAAGAACGTTATAGAGCCCAGGGAAGCAAATATAATTCTGCCACTATACAAATCTCTAGTACGCCCCATTTGGAACATGGAGTACAATTTTGGGCACCACTTAATAAAAAGGAAATTTTAGAGATGGAAAAGGTACAGAGGAGGGCAACAAAACTAATAAGGGGAATGGAAAGGCTAAGTTATGAAGAAAGACTAACCAAATTAAACTTATTTTCTCTAGAAAAAAGACCTCTAAGAGGATATATGATTACCTTATATAAATACATCCAGGGTCAGTATAAAGATTTGTCAAGGGAGCTTTTTGTGCGAAGAGGTTTTCAACTGATAAGAGGACATCCCTTGAAGTTAGAAGTAAAAAGATTCCACCTTAAAGAAAGAAAAGGGTTCCTCACAATAAGGATGGTTAATCTGTGGAATTCTCTACCAGAGGAGGTGGTGACAGCGGATTCAATAGATAACTTTAAAAGGGGACTGGATTTATTTCTAATTAAAAAGGGAATTCAGGGTTATCCTGGATAATTAGAAAGACGATTAGCTAAGTTTCACTTGTTTTTTTTCTTCTGTTTGCCTTGCCTTAATTAATAATTAAAATTAATAAATAAATAATGAAATAATTGATTATTAATTAATTAACAACTAATTAATCAATAACTAATCCGCATATTGCAGATCAGAGGAGATCTTAAAAGGTTGAACTTGATGGACTGAAAGTCTTTTTTTCTACCTTAATTACTATGTAACTATGTAACTATGTAACCCCTCACATTTTTGGAAATATTTTATTATAACTTTTCATGTGACAACACTGAAGAAATGACACTCTGCTACAATGTAAAGTAGTAAGTGTAAAGCCTGTATAATGGTGTAAATTTGCTGTCCCCTCAAAATAACTTAACACACAGCCATTAATGTCTAAACCGTTGGCAAGTGGAAATGTCGAAATTGGGCCCAAAGTGTCAATATTTTTGTGTGGCCACCATTATTATATGTTCTATAACATGAGTTATCCATATTCAATTGCAAAAATTCAACACGCCCGCAATCGCCTTCAAACCCGTAAATGGCAAATGTATCAAACCCGTAAATGGCAAATGTATCAAAAATGTATATCAAAAATGTATCAAACCTGTAAATGGCAAATGTATCAAACATTTCTAGTATTAGAAAGGACTCACAAGTGGGTTAAACACCTGTTCATAACACTGTTAAAGCAAAAGTAAACACACTACTGTACTTTAAAATACCGGGAAAGCAATGAAAGACATTGGAATTAATTGCACAACAGTCTCAGGATCGCAAATCTGCAATTAATAAAACATTTTTTTAACTTTTCATTTCTGTGTTATATTGATGCCAGCTATCAAGGAGATAATACATATTAGGCCACCCACATGAACTAGAACATATTTATTGATTTTCTCTTGATTTCTACAATTCTGGATTGCGAATCCAATTGCAGATGGGACTTCTAAACACTAATTAATTGTAGTCTAAACTCCATGTTTTACTGAAGCCATGATTACGCTCTCATTTACTATTGGCTCTGTCTAAATTGTAACTTAGGGGCTTGCCTAATTGATTCGTGAGGCCGACCAAGATGGCCACCCACCGGAAGTCCTCTCAATTTACAATTAAAGGCCTTGAGGTCCCACGCATGACAGAGTTTTCTACTCTTATTTCAGAAGTTTCATGTTAATGTTCAATGACATGTGGGAAAGAGGGGACCCTTTAAGTATCACCAAAATAACCCCTTTGTTAGGTTGACAGAGCAAGTAGTACTTCATATATTTCCCAACCAACTAAGTATTTTTTTAATTGTTTTTCTTCTTATTTTTCTTATTTTTACTTATTAGCTGCCAGAGGTTTCAATAATTTCTTACTCCATAACAAGGAGAAAATGTTTGTTGCTGTTTCAGGAGGATATAGTTCTTGACACTTCCCCTATTACAATTATGTTTTCCACCACTTGGGGCCTCATTCAATTGTGATTTGGCCAATTGAATAGGGCTATATAGAGGCACATAGCATATAGTTTTTAGTTAGTCTTTTTCTACCCAAAAGCAAGGTCTTCACTAACTAAAAACTTCTGTAAAAAAGTATGCTCTGTGCTTATATAGAGCTCTATTCAATTGGCCAAATTGCAATTGAATGAGGCCCTAGGTTTGTAAAAATGAGAAGTTTAAAAGCCTATTTGTTCTACATATTTTACATGTTATATAAATAGCACAACATTATGTGCAGGAGAAGGGAACTATATCCAAAGTTGTTCATGAAATGCACCTTTAAAGAATAACAAAAAATAAAAATATCTTTCTTTTAGGTATATGGTTTTCTAATTGTTGCTCATTATAAATTACACTGACACTTATATTTTAGTAGAGCCCTTGCACAATACAATAAACAGAAGTAATTGGTACAATGTACTAAATAATCAGTTTTGTATTTAAAGGGACACTGCCACCCACACAACAAATTAGTTTCAACGTACAGAGCATTAAATACTAAGGGCCTCATTCTATTACCGGCCGTAAATCGTCCGTAAGGCTGCGATTCCTTGCGGGGGTTCAGTTAACTCGCGATTCTATTATACGGCCCCGCAAGGATCTCCTCTTACGGCCGGCCGCATATCTTGGAACCGGCCGTAAGCTCAGAAATCTAAAAACGCAAAAATAAATTCAAGCCTGCACTGTACAGCTCTGTAAATGCTAGGGATCATATTGGGGGACATGAGGATTAAAAGTAACCCACTCTCAAGCTTGCACATCAGCCCAAACCCGAGTTCAAATTAACTGTTTCTTTTCCGGCTGCGGCGTGGGTGTGTCTGAGGTGCTCCAAGCACTCTGGACTTTTTACATGGATATTTTACGGATATTAAAAATAAAATATTTTACGGATTATTTGAGTATAGGATAATTATGTGCTATTTTTTCTAACACCTAAAATCCCTTTATAGTCTTCACAAAGTGCAGGATGGCTTTATTTGAGCTATTTTATGTGCTTAATTGGTGCTAGCGGGACCTCTTTCCTGCAAGTAAGCTGCGGCTCGTTTTTAGCCTTGCAGAGAGGTTTCCCGGAGCAATTGAATTGCAAATAGGAATTTCTTACGGCCGAAACTCTTGCGGCCGTTTTAGATCAAAGGCTTTCCTCTGGCGCGAGCGGCCGCAAGAGATAGCAAGGCACCGGCCGCAAGCCTGCCGGAGCCCCCGGCCGTAAGGGAATAGAATAGCCGAATAGCTTGCAGCCGGTCCTTGCGGCCCCGCAACGGCTGCGGCCGCTAATAGAATGAGGCCCTAAATATATTGTACTAACACATTTCTCTACAGAAAAGCATTCCTGAGGTATTCAGCAATGTCAGCTGCTAATGTGCAACACCATATGCAAAGTTACAGTTTGATAAGTATGGGTTTGGGGCCGCCACAGAAACAAAGACACATACTGCGTTGGAATAATATGTGTTCATGAGCAGCTCATTTGCAAAATAATGTAGCACAAACAATGCTGAATATTTCTGGATTTATTTACTTTCAAAATAAATAGCTAGTAAAATTTTAGTAAATTGTCCTGCTATTTAAGATCAATCCTTTAGCTGATGTTTATCTCAGTAACAGATGTGAAAAGTTTGAATAACAGAGTGAAAATAAGCTAGGAATTTTAAGTACTGAATCATGTAAATCCCAGAGTTAATACACTCAGATAATATTTCAGGCTACATTTGCTTTTCAGTTTCTAGAAGGATATGATGATGAAGTAATTACGTTCACTTGTCAAAACCAAAGCTTTGTGTACAGAGGTTTCAGAGAAATTCCAATTTTGCTGTAGAAGCGAGTTCCTCTTTTACAGTTCTTTCCATAATTGTGGTTTGGAGGACTTTGCTAAATTTCCTCTTATTATACAGAGCATGCCTTTGACATTACATGGAGTATAGAGCAGCTGAAGAGACATGCTTATTAAGCAATCTTCAGTCTCTTATTAAAGGCTGTGGCAACCTTCCAGCCAGAAGAGTGCAGCAGATAAAGGCCAAGATGAAAAGGCAGTGCTAATGCCTGGGTACATGAATATTTAGCAAAATAACACTGCACAACCAGCTGTATTAAGAGGATTTTTGGGACAGCCTATATAAATATATGAACATTTAGGATAATGCAACAACACACATTTATGATCAACTTCATCTTAAAAAGGCCATTGAAAGTTATTTTTCAGTTTAAAATTAAATACTAATTGGAAGTTGGCAAATGTGCCCCGGTTATAGTCCAGCTTCCATAACTTTTAAGTAATAAAGATCAGTACAAGCAAATTTTCAACATATTGTGGTAAATATATATATATATATATATATAATATATATATATATATATATAAATTAATATTTGAGAAAATGAATACTGAAAATAACAGATTTTCATCTCTTCTTTATGCTCAAGCTCCTCTGGTCCTTTACAAACTGCTTAGCACTGTGGCCGAGGTTCTCTGATGAGCGCCTCTGACTTAGTTTTTTTGTTTATGCAAATTACCCTTAGGGTTTAGTCTCCCTAAGGGTAATAAGGGACTCCAGACGTGGACCCCTTGCTCACTGGGCCTTAGGGAGTCCAGCTGCACCTCATTGACAAGGCCCATAAAGGCAGAAACGCGTCTGTGGTTTGCTATTTCTCCTGTGGGCAGTTGCATACTAATTATAATTGGTTTAATTTTCTTAAGCAATTTTTACTTTAAAATGGATCAATGAACAACTGTACTTTGTTATCTCTTAATGTTCCTGCTTTGGCATGAGCTTAGAACTAAGGATGTGCATGTAACCTTTATTCAAGAATCTCACAACAGGTACAATGATAACTTTACACTAAAACCAAAAAGATTGAATAGAAGTCTCCAGGGTTTATCCAGCTTTGGCAAGTGGGAGGGTTTAGCGACAAGGAAGGCAGATACCTGTTGTGGAAAGGGACAATTGATAAAACTATAGTTAATTATGTCTGTTATTGTGGTCCTAGTTGTAATTTCTGTTTATTTTACAGGTTTTATTCTTATTTTAACTTATATTTTTTATTTTATTTGTGACTTTAATTTTTTGTAATATTTTATAACTTTTCTGAATTTTTTATTTTTAGTAACTGAAAGGTTTTTTTTTAAATTTTTGATCATGCAATTGTTTTTATTTTTTATAATTTATTTAGGGTGTATTTCTTTATAGGTAGTGTACTGATTTTACTTAGAGTGGCACTTCCTGCATTAAGATAGACTCCCATGGTAGGTACAATGTTCATTTAGGTAGTATAGACCCCTACAGCATCGGGGTTAATTGTAGTTGCCACAGGGGTCCAATAGTGACACCCGTGATGAGATTAACATTTAGGTGCCACAGGGGTCCTTTAAGGACCCCAAGGTATAGGGTTGATGTTTTAGATGCCATTAATGTATCAGTGGAGTGATGGGGTGATCAGAGAATGGAAATCGGTTTTGAGCAGGTAAGGGGGCGATCGGGAGTGAGCGCGGAAGTGGATCCCTGAGGATTCCCTTTACCTAGTGCATGGATGGAGGGAATGCCCAGGGATTGTCATTAGTGTCAGTGGGTTTATGCTCGGTAATATTACTGAGCACAGCCTTACTCGTAATCCTGAGCCTTGTAACTTTACATTACTGATAAACGTACTCACAGCCACAATTACATTTGTCAGTAGTTTACTTGTGTCGAATTGAATGGTGCTCTAAGTTGTCAACTTCTTTTTCTTCCTGTGTATTTACTATGGGCCTGATTCAATTGCCCAAAAGTGTAAATTTATACACTTAATATTGCTGCATATTTGGCAGATATTACTTTTTGGCACTAATAAATTCTCAAGTCAATAGAATGCATATAAAAATTTATAAAAAAAACAACCAAAGCCAAATTTATGAGTTCCAGACATTTGCAAGTAGCTAATTGAATATGGCGCTATGTACTGTAAGTTTTCGTTTGACTGCTTTAATTTGATGACTAATCATACCCTCCTTTCTTTCTGTACTTACTTTTATTTCTTAATAAACAATTTTAAAAAGAAGAAACAATCTACACAAATAAGGATAGGACTTTTTTTAGGGGGCACCTAAAGTGGACCTTTAAATGATCAACTGCAGTTGGAAAACATACAACACACTTTAGTTTTAATTGTTAATAAATGTTTTTAAATTAACTACCAAACATAAAATCCTAAAGATTATTCTGATGGACTTCACATAAACACATACCAAACACTTCACTTTACTGGAATAAAGAAAATGGGATAGTTTGGATGTTTTTTCTCTGCTGTGTCATTATACATTTATTGATATGGTTAGAGTGCAATATCCTAAGAAAATAAAACATAAGATTCAGATTGATGTAAATAGCACCAACATAACCAGTTTATCATATGAGCCAGTAGTTGAATGGGTTATATTTTAAAAAGTTCTACAAATGTTTAGCAATGTAATAAAAACATGAGCAAGTTGTCTCATTAAAAAAAGATACATTTTTGGATTTAAAAAGACTTTAAATCTTTAAAGAACTGCAAACAAATGGAAAAGCCCTTCAAAACATGTATCTGCCCTTGATCTTTGCATTTAACTATATCTAATTTCAATCATGACCAGTACATAAGGTATAATGTTTCTTTGCTTTGGTGTTCATTAAAATCCTGATAAACATGCTATCTGTAAAAAACATGAATGGTGGGTGGAATCATGCATCCAAGAATGGTATTGGTTAATACATTAGGAAAGCATGAATTGCAGCATTTACTGATTAATTTCTGCAAAAATTGGACATGTGCCGTTATATTTTGTGTATTTTTTTTCTTTATATAAAGATGCAGTGATTCATTTTGGAAGAAAAGTCTCTAGAAATGTTGGTGAAATCTTCAAATAGTAAGTGCTATCTGTGAAATTACATACTGCAGTTTATAGTTTATAGAAACAGACCTTTAAATGATCACATGCAGCAGCCAACTACTGATCTATTGCTAATTATACTGCAAAAAAGTATATCTATAATTGTACTTTTTCTTAGTTTTTTTACATAAAAGTAATAACGTTATTTTATGGTGAAGTGTACATGACCACATGCCAACACTGCTTTTCATTACTGAAATTTCAAGAAAAGTAATTGTTTTCACTGTGGATATTTTTTTTTTTTTTTTTGCTGTATCCTTACATTATTATTATTATCATTATTTATTTGTAATAAGCAAACATATTCCGTTGTGCTATACATGGTTTAAGTTCAAGGCAAAAAACAATAGCAGTATTAACACATTGCAAAGGATGGATGGCCCTGTCTTTGAGCTTAAAAAACCTGTGCCCTTTTCCCCAAAATTTCATGCAAGATTGAAAACTTGCAGATTTATATACCGTATTTATCGGCGTATAAGAAGCACTTTTTCTCCCTGAAAATAGGGGGCAAATGATAGGTGCGTGTTATACGCCGATATTCCCTCCCCCCTCCTCAACCTCCCTCCTCACTCTAAACTCCCTCCGCATTCTAACCCCCTCCCTCCTCAACCTAAACCCCCCTCCTCCTCAACCTAAACCCCCCTCCTCAACCTAAACCCTCCTAAATACCTCCCCCTCACTTACCTGCTTCAGCTCCGGCCTCCGCTCCTTGACTCGGTGACGTCACATGTGCGCCAGCGCGCCACGTCATTAGCATATACCGGTATATGCTAATGAAGTGGCGCGCTGGCGCACATGTCACGTCACCGGGTCAAGGAGCGGAGCGGAGGCCGGAGCAGAAGCAGGTAAGTAAGGGGGGTTTAGGTTGAGGAGGAGGTTTAGGTTGAGGAGGGGGGGTTTAGGTTGAGGAGGGGGGGTTTAGAATGAGGATGGGGGTTAGAATGCGGAGGGGGGGGTTTAGAATGAGGAGGGAGGTTGAGGGGGGGTTGAGGTTGAGGAGGGGGGTTGAGGTTGAGGAGGGGGTTGAGTACAGGGGGATTGAAGAGGGAGGATGAGGATGGGGGGTTGAGGAGGGGGTTGAGGATGGGGGGTTGAGGAGGGAGGATGAGGAGGGAGGTTGAGGAGGGAGGTTGAGGAGGGGGGTTCAGGATGAGGAGGGGGGTTGAGGATGAGGAGGGGGTTTGAGGAGGGGGGTTGAGGATGCAGAGGGAGGTTGAGGAGGGGGGTTGTGGAAGGAGAATGAGGATGGGGGGGTGGAGGAGGGGATTGAGGATGGGGGGTTTGAGGAGGGGGTTGAGGAGGGAGGATGAGGAGGGAGGTTGAGGAGGGGGTTGAGGATGAGGAGGGAGGTTGAGGTTGAGGATTTTGCTTCAAAGTTCTTTATTTTCATTTTTTTTTTTTTCCTGAAATTCCCTTCTTAAAATGAGGTGCGTGTTATACGCCGGTGCGTGTTACATGCCGATAAATACAGTATTTATTGACACAATTTGAGAGTGCCTTATCTCTTAATAAAAATACACAAATTGATTAAATGGCACCAACACAACTAGTTATTGCTATCTGTATAACACATGACTAATAGTGAATTGTTCATATCATTTAAAATACTGTACAAATCCCAAGCAATGCACCAAAACATGAACACATCTGCCAAGTAACTCACATTTACAGAAGATCTCCAACTAAAAACTAAAAGACTCTTTGTTGCACCACTGACCTGGACATTGATATTGTGCTTTTGTGTACAGTATTTTATTTATTATTATATAGTATGCATTTAGTTGTGCAATGTAAATAATCCTATAGCTTCTGTATATAGTAGAGCAGTACAAATGAGGCAGTTATGCATCAAATGGACACTGCAAAGAGGTGGGAGAGCATGACCCCTATTCACAATATGCAGTCAATTATACCTCTCTAAAATTAGCAAAGCATATAAATATATCTCATTATCTATAACTCTGTCATCAATTAATTTCTTTCCTATATCAATTTTACCATTTTGTTTGGGTTAAATAAAAAGGATTTAAGCACTGTGAGGGACATTTAAGGACCCAGTAGCTGTATATTAGGCCATTCAAGTAAAATATGCTGCCTCTCACTGCACTAGAGGCTGCCCTACATAAAGGACCATACATAAACCCATGTCCTTTATCCTATATTCAAAATGTTTACACTATGTTCAGAAACATAACATGGTTCACACCGGCAAATTTGAGAGGTGATTTATCAAATCACATGGGGAAGGGGTCCAGTGACCAAATACACTAAATGCAGAGATTTATTATATAACATTGGTTATAATTATTCGATATAAGTAACTTAGGTAATGTGTACTTGTCAGAAACATACTACTTCTTGCCATTGTCTTCTAACAATTACACTATGAGACTTGAGTCTTACTTAAACAAATAATATTTTCCCATAACATAAATATATTTGTATCACTCAGTCAAGTCCAATTATTCGTTACCTCATGGACTGCAACACACCATGCTGATCCACATGGTAGTCATGGCAGAGATACTGGAGTGGGTTGCCAGTTCATTATCCAGTGGGCCACAGCATACAGCTCCTGGTATTCCTAGTTGGTCTCCCATCCAAGTACTAACCAGGCCCAACCCTGCTTGGCTTCAGGGTGGTGTGACCTCTTGTTTCCCTGACTGGAATCAAACCCACGTCACCGTGGTGAAAGCACCAAATCCTAACCACTGGACCACCAGGGAACCCTAACTACATGACTATATAGTCTTGAAATGGTACCTATTAATCCTTCTGAAAGTTATTTGACATTTTTTTATAATAGAGAAGGTATTGTTTATATATACTTTTTAGTATGTATTTTTTCTATACTGAATAAGTAACATTTGATATTTTATCATCTGAGTGAAGGGGCAAAATAACTGCCAAAGTAATATGCATATGTACGTAATGCTTTATCCTTTAACATTTCTTTTGTTCTCTAAGTTTTATTTGGTGCAACTGAACAATGAAATATTTTCTCTATACGAATATAAAAAAGTATAAACAGTGTATGTATTTCTGCTCTGTCGTATTGTATTCTATTTAAAGAACTGTAAATAAATAAAAGTGGATAAGCAAGCTAGTCTATTCAAAAACATGTAAATGCCCTTGATCACTGTATTTAGCCAAGTAAAACTTCTATTATGACATGCACAGAAGTAATGTTTATTTGCTTTGGTGGTCACTGTAACCTGATAAACATGTTAGCTGGAAAAAAACATGGGGGTGTGATCATGTATCAAAGAGCAGTATTAGATAATACATTGGAAATGCATGACTTGTAGCATTGACTGATTAATGTTTGCAAAAACAAGAGACATTCCTCTAACTTCTGTATATTATAAAGACATTGGGATTAATTTTAGATGTAAAGTTTCTAGCAAATGGAAGAACATTGATGAAACGCCCCAAATAGTAAGTGTTATCATTTGCAAAGTTATATAAATATTAGAACTGCACATGAATAAGAACTTTCTTCCATCAGGACTTGGACACCATACATGAGCATTAAAATGGATATTATAAATTTCACCTGCAATCCTCTATTTTTAATAATAACTACATTAGAATAAACATGTTGCATATTCTGTGAATAAACTTTGTACATTTCTTAGTTCACTACATCTTTTACTTTATGCACTTTTAATTCATTTTGTATTTTATGGCCTTAGTTTAATAAAATTAGTATTAGTATTGTATTAGAATATTAGCATTTAAACATTTAAAGCAAAATTAAATGCCTATTAAAATTAAAATTAAAATAAACTACCTAAGTGTCTTTTTGCATATGTAAACATTATTTTATTAACAAGTGATTTGTTTTGACTTACTAAAACCGTATGTTATCAGTCCCTGCAAAGGTCTGCCTCTACAGCTACATGCATAAATGGGCCCAATTCAATTGCAAGCCCGCAACTCTATCGTAGTAGGCCGTATTTCTGTGGGTGTGTCGCGGCCTCCCATTTGTCTCAGATTGCGATGCTATTCAATTGCTCAAGCCCACAAGTTAATGTCCCAAAGGCGAAAACCGTAAACCATGCACTGGTTCGTAGCAGTTTAGGTGGGGAACATGATCAATTATACAAGCCTGTAACCTCCCATTTCGAATCAGCCAATAGAAAATGAGACTGTCATTATTATGGCAGTAAAACATGGAGGTTACATGTCAATGAATAAGGTTCACGGGTCCGATATGCGATCAGACTTGCAAACCCGCAAAATAAGGAATTATAAAAATGAATGCCAATACTGTTCTAGTCCATACAGGTGACCTGATATGTATTAACTCTTTGATACCCGAGACTGATTTAACCCCGAAATGAAACATAAAAATAAATCTTATATACTGTTGATTTGCGAGCTTGAGACTGTTATACAATTAATTCTAATGTCTATCATCGCTTTCCCAGTTATTTACAGTGCAGTATTTATTTTTTATTTGCATTTACAGTGCTACGAATGGGTGTTTAACCCCCTTGCGGGTCCTTTCTAGAAGTCATAGGATTCTCTCCTTCTTTTGCATTTTCGGGCTTGGGAAAATTGAGCAGTTGAATATTGATTTTAGCCTTTGAAAGTGACAGATCACAGGCTTCAGGAGGCTGCATGTTACGAGTTTAACCATCTGAATTTTTTCAAGGACGTAACTCGTAACCCGTTTGGAGCCCGCAAAACAAAAAGACCCCAATTGAATAGCAAATTAACCTGCAACCTCACTCATGGGCTACTGGATCGCCCAAAAGCTCAATTGAATGGGGCCCAATGCTTTTATTGGCAATAGATGTTCTAGCCTCTTACAGAATGTTTCTCAGTAGCATTTTTTTAAAACAGAGCTTTTAAGCACTCGTTAATAATGGGTAATGTATTGTAATATTAGAAACATGTAAACTTCCATATGCCTTTAAGAAGAATTGAGTGCCCAAATGTGATGTTGTTCTAAATAAGAGATGTTACATGTAAGGAAATTATAATTTTCCCCCCACAAAAATAAATTTTATTGATTTTCAGCCTTATTAAATTGCAATTTGGCCAATTTAATAGGGCTCTATTTAAGCACATAGCATATTTTTTTTTACAGAAGTTTTTAGTTACTGAACTTCTATCCAAAAGCAAGATCTTCACCAACTAAAAACCTCTGTAAAAAAATATGCAGTGTGCTTAAATAGAGCCCTATTCAATTGGCCGAACTGCAATTTAATAAGGCTGTTTATTTTACTATATGAAGATAAATTTTAAAATTATAGAAAACAAAATGTAACACCTTAACTGCTAACATATCTTAGTATCTTATTATTTATTTAAATTAATTATTTATTTAATTTCACAAATAAGAGAACTGAAACATCATTCATTTACAATAACTAATGCAATGAAGCAAACAAACAGAGAAACACTACAAGAAATCAATTAATACTCCACCACCCCCCATCCACTCCTTCCCCAAACCATGACTGTATCAGGAGTTCCTTCCTAAAAAAAATGTTCTTCTACATTCTTATAAGTTTGCTAAATATATTTAATTTGATTATTATTCAGAAATTAAACCTATTTGTAGCCATGCAACATGGGTTCGATTCCAATCAGGGAACCAAGAGGTCACACCACCATGAAGCCGAGCAGGGTTGGGCCTGTTCAGTACTGGATGGGAGACGACCTAGGAATACCAGGAGCTGTATGCTGTGGCCCACTGGAGAAGGAACTGGCAACCCCCTCCAGTATCTTTGCCATGAATACAAGTGAATCAGCATGACCATGGACATAAAGATGTGCCTGGTGTGTTATGGTCCATGAGGTCACGGAGAGTTAGAAACAACTGAACGTCGCAAAAAATAAATAAATAAAACAGTTAAATAATCTTTTTGATATACAATTTTGGTAACTGTATGAATCTGGAATACTGTGTCCCAAAACATCTAGATTAATGAGCATGACAACCATATATGCAAAAGCAATTCAGTCTCACTACATCCTCTCTAACATAGTGGTGTTGTTGTGGCTCCAATAATAAAAGCTAGCTGTTAAATACCCTTTAAAAATTACGTTGTAACACTTTTTTTATACTTGTACAGCTCAAACTTGTGGATGTTTTACTAATTGTTAACTATTGTTTTTCATTCATTTTTTATTCTATATCTTTTTCCTCAATTTTAATGATATTTATTCTGATAATTATTGTTTATTTTTATAGGTATATGGAATATAGTTTATTAGTTCTTTAATGCTTCCACATCCTCTTTGCATCAGAGAGTTAGAATTCATTAATGCACACTTTTTTAATAAAATGGTTCCAAGCTTTTTCAACTTTTCACTAATGCTCTGCCACATACAGATGACCTTGTTAATAACTGGCAGATATACAGTAATAAATAAAGTAATATAACAAAAAAACAATTAAAATCAGGGCCTATTAAATTGTTATTCAACCTTGCTCTTTTGTACTGTATTTCACAAATTCTGTTCCATTGATTTCTCAGGTTTTGTGTGGCCAGTGATTTCATAGCAAGATTACACCAAAATGATTTTCTTTGCTTTTGATAGAAAGCTTTGTGCGTGGTAATTGGTTTAACAATGTGATGCCCAAGAAAAGGGAAATTCAGATACTAGGGATGGATTTTAAAATCATAGGGAATTGCTGTGTGGGTCCTTATTTCAAGTCCAAATGCTCTAATATATAAGAGCCTGATTCAATTGAGCAATCGTAAGTTACCGGAGCCTGTAAGTGAGGCCGTAAGTTCATTTTCTATTCAATTGGCGTCTTTTTTCGGGCTCCAAACATTTTGTGGTTTACAGGATTGAACCCAGAACTTACGGCCTCCCGAAGCATTTGATCTTTCACTTCCGCAAGAGTTACGAGGGCTAAAATCGCAAATTCGCTATTCAATTGCTCCAATTACCCAAGGCCGCAAACATTTTAACACCCGTAAACGACAAATGTAGGAGAAAATTCTACAAGTACTAGAGAGGACCTGAAAGGGCGTTTATCCCCTGTCCACAGCACTGTAAATGCAACTAAAAAATTAATCCTGCACTGTAAATAACGGGGAAAGCGATGAAAGACATTAGAATTAATTGCATAACAGTCTCAAGCTTGCAAATTGGCAGTAAAGAAAAATTTATTTTTAGGTTTCATTTTGGGTTATATCGATCTCGGGAATCAATGAGTTAATATATATCAGGCCACCCATATGGACTAGAACTGTATTGGCATTCATTTTTATAATTTTGTTTTTTGAGGGTTTGCGAGTTCCATCACATATCGGACCGCCAAACCTAATTGTTTGACACAGAACCTCCATGTTTTACTGCCGTAATGATGGCAGTCTGATTTTCTATTGGGTGTTTCGAAATGGGAGGTTACGAACGGGAGCCTGCAGTACGCCCGCAGACATACGGCTTGGATCCCGCAAGACGTGGGCTTGCAATTGAATCAGGCTCTATGTGAAATTTAATTTGTATGTTAATGCCCCATTAAAGGTACATAGAATCTGATGTTTTAAAAGAAAAAATTTGACTTAATCATATTTTATATTTTATCATTGTATATACTATGAGCCTAATTCAATTGAGCTTTCGGGAGATCCGGGCTATGGAAATGTAGCTGGCAGGTCATTTTACTATTCAATTGGTGTCTTTTTGTGGGCTTAGATTGAGTTACGGGCTCTGGAATCCGATTCACTGCGATGGTTCAAGTCGCAAGTTAATGTCCCTCCAAGCCTTTGATCTTTCACGGCTGCGAATCACTATTCAGTTGCTTTGATTCCCTCTTGCTAACCATTCCGTCAAGTCCGTAAATGGCAAAAGTCGAACCACAAGTTACTGGTACCAAGGAGGTCTCGCAAAGGGCTTAATGACATGTTCAGAGCGCTTTAAAAGCAAACAAAAAATTAATATTGTACTTTTATAAAAAGGGAAAGTGATGTTATGTGTTAGAATTAATAGCACAAAATACTGAAGCTTGCGAATCGACCCAACAAAATACTTAATTTCATGTTTAATTTCCGTGTTATATCGATCCTGGCAATCAGTGTGTTAATACATACATATAATGGAACTGGCATGTAATAGAATATCATATTTACGGCTTTATCAATATTGCATTATATCTGGAATGTGGGTCTGATCGTAACTCATAATTCAAGCCTGTAGGACTTCAATGAAAAATGGAGGTTGGATTTCAAAGTCGTACTGGCTTGAAACACGAGTCACAATCGGTCCCACATTCCATTGGCTGTTTCTAACCTGGAGTTATGGCCTTGCGTCAGCGATCACGTTCAAGCTTGCAAATGCTACTTTCGATAGCAATGTTTGCGATGTGCGCTATTGGGCTGGGACTTGCGGGCCCGGCCAATTGAATAGCACCATGAGTTTCAGCAGCTGCGCGCCCGCAGGAGGTCCGCAGACTTACATCCTATACTTCCATAACTTGTGCCTCTCAATTGAATGAGGCTCTATATGTTCTAGGAGGTGTTATACCTATCAAATATATTGTATTTCCCTGGTTGTAATTTCCTCTATTACACTTTCTGTAAATTAGTTTGTCCTCATATTACCTTCTACCTTTAATGGTCATACAGCTAAACCTGGGTGGAGCATAACTAAAAGTCTCATAGTTTGTAAAAACACTGACCTGCCTATTTCTTCAGATTTCCAGATCTCCACTCAGCTTCAAGCAGTCATAAGCTGCAGGCTCACCACGTGTTTTTCTCCATTTCAGACAAACTACAAACCATCAGTCCATTAGCTCCCTCCCATATTTAAATCAAGGCTATCCAGGTGCTGTTAATTAACTGAGCAGGAATGTTAAAAACAGTAGTCCCACTGCGGGAGGGGGGGGGGGGGGCTTTGCAGAATCAGTGGCTCACATAAACCCTTTGGATAACTGTCACACGTCTAACTTTCAAGCTCAAAACTATGTCGTTGAGAGGCTGTGTATATGTGAGATAGTATCCACCTTGCAATGTTGAGTTCTAGCTATGTGGAGGACTTTGAAACTGAAAATTTGCATGAAGGATTCTGTTACCATTTTATGGCCAGGCATTCTTTTTCCACCAGAGAGTAGTTTTGTTTCCAATGTAGAACTTGCTGCTAAAAAACAGGATGGGATGCTCATAACTTACCACAGTCTGTCATAACACCAAACCTGCACCAGATGCATCAGTTTGAAAGAATAACTCTTTCTCATAATTGGGGGCTATTTAAATTGGATCTTGACAAAGTGAATACGTTGGGCCTCATTCAGTTGAGCAATTGTAAGTTACAGTAGGCCATAATGGAGGCCGTAAGGTATTTTGCTATTCAATTGGCATTTTTTGCTAGTCGCAAATCCTTGCAGTTGTTAAAACCGGAACTTACAGGCCATCAAAGCCTTTGATCTTTTTAAAATCTGAATGAGTTACAGTCACTTAAATCACAATCTCTATTCAATTGCTACAATTTCTCAAGACCGCAAACTCAGTCAAGCCCGGAAATGGCAAATGTCGGCCAAAATCATACGGGTTCCAAATAGGGCTTACAGACTAGTTTGTAACACTGCAAAAGACAGTAAAAACACACCAATGTGCTTTCAAATATGGGCAAAGCAATGGAAGGCATTATAATTAATTGCACAACAATTCGCAATTAACAAATACATTTGCATTTGTATTAACCCATTATTATGAAATTATATTTTATGATATTATTATTATTATATTATTAATCAACTGCATAGTAACTAGGGCTCATTAGTTTACATATATAGGAATGTGACACAAATGTGATATATGTGGATGTCCCAAATCCCCAACCATTGAAAACACACTGACACAGTGAGAACAGTATAACAAAGCTTTATTTAATACACAGAGCACAATCAGAAATGTACAAGATTGTGCATTAATATAACGGCTGTGGTGTGGGCAGATGCCTGGAGGGCAAGATGCTTTTTTGCGGAAAAAAGGGATACCTAAAGGGGGTAATGTCATAGTCTAGAGTAAGCATGATGCATAGCACCTACCAGGGTCATGTGTGGTCACTATACCACGGCAACCGGAATCTGATGAAAAAAAGGATCATCAGAAATCAATCCATTGAATTGAAAACAACAGTCATGTGCATAACACTTACAACTTCTCTAGATCTGCTCAATGAAACAGATAATTCAACATCTGGATTGTGCAATCCAATCCAGTTTCACACATACAATGTGTTCCCAAAACAAAAATCGGAAAAAAAAGTGGTAAAAAAAAATAGGTAGAGGAAGATGAAAATAAATACAACATGCATGTACAGTACAGTACTAAATACTGAAATTGTAACAATATACCAACTCACCTGATTTCCACCTGCAAGCATTACTAACCATATTAGTTCTCAGGATAACTCACTGGCCATATCCATTACTAATGATGTGTCATCTCACAATAAATGCTTACCTGTGACCAGCGTCAGTGGTCAAGGTGTACTATCACCTTCACAATATGATATTGTTGATATCACATCCATCAGCTATACAGGTGTTAGCACATGTTAAAGGATACTCATGATATCAGCAATAGGGGAAAATACCCATTAATATGGAGAGCACACAAAGGTCAGCAGCCAGACACATCAGACACAAGGACTTGTTCTCATACTGATATTAAGGTCAGGATCATATGCTTCACTAGTTCATATATTAATGCTGGCATTAACATGCCACTGTGAGACTTTGCAAGTCCACCGCCATAGCGATATTAGTCTACATTTAAGCTACGAACAATCATTTCCTAGCTTTAATATTGTGGGAGCTACATGTTAGGGGGGGGGGGGGGGGGGCTGTCATTAAAGGAATATCTACCTGAGAGGCACTGGGAAAATCTTACACTTAATACATTTCCTTCACAATGCTTGCAGATGCAGAGGATGCATTCATGGACCTGAGTTGTGCCTAAAACAAAACAAAACAAAAACATAACACCTGCAAAATAAGGCCTTAAAAAAGATAGGGACTGCAGCATCTCTTCTCAACAGCATTCCTCAGTGACCATTAATTGGTGAAATGTTACACAGAAACCCTACATGTCCAAAGAGAAGAGGATCATGGACCATGTGATGGAAGGTAGCGATCTGCGTACAAAATATCACCATCACATAGGCCAAGATCCAAGACTCTGTAGCCAGGCTAGATTACGTTAACATTTGGACCAATAGATTGTCACTAAGGAGTGCTTTTGAGAAGGCACAAAACATATGTGCAGCCCCTACATCCTCATCCACCTAGCTTTAGGTCTCCAATCCCCAGTGGGCATCCCCCCAGGAGGCAGCGGCATGTACAGTGGTGGTGCTGATGGTCTTGGTGGAGGCATGGGGGGGAAGGCCTCCAGGGTGGAGGAGGCGGGGCTAAGGACAGCCTGGCTTGGTGGTGGGGATTGAGGTCTGAGGGGCGTTGATGGGTGAGAAGGTGGTGTTGGTGGTGGCCCAGTTGGGATAGTCTGAGGCACGGCTGGAGCCTCGCTCCACGCGGGTGGTGGTGATGTTGCTTGACCTGGTGGTGGTGGCTAGTCTGCCACACTGGTGAGGGAGACGGAGATGGGGTCAAGCCCCGCTGCTCCCTCCAGTAGGAGGACCCTGGTGATATGCCAAGTCTCTGGAGGAGGGGGACAGTGGGGTCAAATGCCACCGGTGTGGCTGATGGCCCTGCTGATGACCCCACTGCCCAGATGACATCCTCCGAACCAGGGCCCACTTCTTTAATTCTTTTCCCTGCTCCAGTTCCTGCTCCGATGGAGCCGACGCCCCCACCACTGGCCTACCACTGGACCCAGACCTCCTTGATGCTGAAAGAGAGAAAGGAAAAGTATATGTTATTAGTATGATAAATAATACATTGTTTTGTGTTCATGCCTAACTATCTGACATCTAGGCTTGAACCTGGATGATTCACTTAATTGCAACTATGAGTAGCTATCATTTGCTAGATGTGATCTATTCTTTGGTTCTTGATCTTGAGTGTTCTTGGCTCCTATCTTGATTCAGGCTGTGGTCTGTAACAGCATACGTTGCAGTGGGCACACCCATACATGGACTCTCTATTGGTTGATTACTGTTGTTGTGCCCACAAATGACAGTAATTTGTCAGTTTTATGAATTTAATGACACATCCATCTATCTGTTGTTAATTCCATAGAGCTGACATGTCAGCGCCCTTGTTGGTTATCATGTACATGTGTAGTGTCTGTGATGTACATGTGGTGGCATGCTGGTGTATGTGATATTCACCTGACATGAAGGCTGGATCCTGCTGGGCCACCAGGTCTGAAGCTCCAGCGGCGGGCACCTGGCTCGGAAGGTTCTTGGGCACCCTCTCCCACTCCATATATTGCACAGTCACTTGGGGGTCACCACTTGGTGCTGCAGCTTGACTGGCCACCTTGGCCATCATCCTTCTCACCTTGGTCCTGATGTCGTCAAACCGCTGCTTCACAGACCCCATTTGCCTTTCCGCTGTTCCGCGGCGGCCGCTACCTCATCCATGCCTGGGCCATAGGGCCGGGCCTAACTTCCTCCCCCTGCAAGGATAACGTGGCGTCCATGGATGGAACCAAGGAGGACCACATTCTCCTGGTGCGTATAGTTCAGGGCCCTGTGCTTGCCTTTATCCTCCTGCCCTCCCGACTGTGGATGGGGATCCTTTGCTTCCTCAACTGTCCCTGAGGACTGTCCCTCCACCGAACTACCACCCCACCTGGGATCAGGCCCCTACTCCTCTGTCCCTGGATTAGATGTGCCTATTTCTATGTGCACCCTGCCACCACCTACCTTCTCCACTCCACTATCTTCCTCTCCTCCACTCTCCACCTCCTCCACGCCTCTGCTGCTCTCCTCTCCACCACTCTGCTACTCCTCTTCCTCCCCCTCATCTGCCACTCCTCACCTCCCCCACCTCCTCATCCACCTCTCTCTCCTCCTCGCATCTCCTCTTTTCCCCTCCTCTCTCCATTACAATCTCAGAAATAATATAAAGATAAATAAAAATAAATGTTACTGTATATATATAATGGGGAAAAAATGTTTTTTATGTGTATTTATTAACTGTTGAGTGATGGGGTGTGGGGGATGGGATGGGGGTGTGTATGAAGTGACCTAGCTCTATGTGTGTAATTTAACTTATGTGTATTTGTATTATGTGTAATCTCTAAATATGTGTAATCAAAGATTAAGTGTAAAATCATAAATAGATGAATATAAAATAACAAAAATGTAAGATACTGCTCTCAAACCTCTCCTACTCTCTCTCACTCTGCTCAAACCACCAACTCTGGGACCTGCATGCTACTTCGTCAGAATCTACAACACAGTCAACGCATGGGCGGGTGGAATGCCACTTTATAATTTCTCTCTGTCAATCATCTTTGGCTAGCCCGATTTCTGTTGGCTGAGAGGCCTGCGTCACACTCCGTAATACCGTGATTGGATCGTAACTGCGGACCGCTTTTATTCCAGCTCATTAACAGATTGAGGGTGCGGGAGGGCTTTACGGTCTTGAGGCTTCGGCCTGTAACTTGAGCCCTTGTTCAATTGAATAGAACCGGAATTGTAGCAGAGTTCAAGCCCGCAGCAGGCCTGCAGACATACGGCCTATAAACCACAAAATGCGGCCTTGCAATTGAATGAGGCTCTTTAAGTCTTCAAAGGCTTCATTAGCCGGTTTGCTCCACTTTACCATATCAGGAAGACTAGCTTTTGTGAGTTCGGTCAATGGAGTTGTTCTTGTGATAAGATGGGGAATGAATCTTCGTTAATACCCCATAATGCAATAAGGCCCTCACTTTGGTTTTCCTTTAAGGTTGTGGCCAGTTCTGGATTGACTCCACTTTGTTAATATGTGGTTTCACCAACCCTCTTCTTCAATATAGCCAAGATTTATAGCTCCACTCAAGGTTTTCAGTAAGCCCTGCATGTCTCAGAGTTCCAAATGCCACTTCCACTTTCGAAAGATGTGCCACCCAATGAGTGGTTGGATGAATATTTAATTTAAGTAAGCTGCTTCAGGACTTTTTATTGTAACAGAGTGAAAATACAATATTTTCTTTTGCAGATTGTGTCAAATGTATCTGCCAATCCATTTGTTAAATCCAGCATTAAGAAACTGGCCTTTCTAAGCTTATTTCTCAGTTTGTCCACTCTGGAAATGGAATAAGGAACTGAAACTGAATTCAGTTTGCAAAACGATTTGAACCATAAAAATAGGACTGCGCCATCCTTGTTTTGTTCCACCATTGTATGGCTTTCTCATTTTTGTTCAAGGGTCAGTTCTTGAGATACATGCACTTTCACTTCTGCTGACCGCAAGAATTCTACACAGCAAATCTTCTGATCATTCAGCCAACTATGTAACATCCACATCTACTGCCTGCTCCTTCCAGTGTTTAATGTGGTAGACTTGCTCTGGTTTCGGCCACTCAGGTTGCCTTACTTTATAATCCACTTCTCCTATGGCTTTAATAATCTTGTAGGCCCTTGCCATCTCACCAGAAGTTTACATTCAGCTATACGTACTAGCACTAGTACTTTGTCCCCAGGATGAAACTCTTTTACTTGTGCAATGGAATTATAATAAGTGTGTTGGTATCTCTGAACGTTCTCATACCAGAGGAGAAACTTGGAGAAAAAATGTCCTCAAGCTTTCACATGTACTGATTGCTCTTCCCACTCTTCTCATATGTCCTTGAATCCCACTTGGATGATGACCAGAGAAAAGTTAAAAAAGGTTCAATTCAGTAGTGGCTTGAGGTACTTCCCTGATAGCAAAGAACAAGTAAGGTAAAAGTAGGTCTCAGTTTTCCCTGTCCCGTGCTACAACTTTTCTAACCATGCTCTTCAAGGTCCTATTAAATAGTCCTAGAAATCCATCCATCTGTAGGTGGTAGACAGAGGTTCTCAGACTTAAAATGTAAGAGCTTGCACATGTCTTTCATTAAATTTGATGCAAAGAGTGTTCCATGATCTGTCAGCATTTTCTTTGGTATTCCTACCCTTATATAAAGTTGTAGGGGTTCTTTAGCCACATTTTTTTGAACATGCTGTATGCAGTGGTATAAATTCTGGATAGCTTGTTTAGTCAAGTATCACTATATAAACTGGTGTCCTCTGGGTGATTTTTGTAGAGGTCCCACAAGATCCAAGCTATTCTCTCAAAACACTCCTTTAATTATTTGTAATGGTGTCAATGGGCCTCACACTTAAGGTTGAGGTGCAGTTATCTGGCATTCTGGACAGGATATACAATAGTGAGACACTTCTGCAGATATAATAAAAGCGCTTCAAAATTCTTCCCAATGTTTTGGCAATTTCTAGGTATACTCTAAGCAGGTTTTGATGAGCTAGGTCTAGAACTTTCCCTCACTGTGTTTTAGCAGAACTTGCTCCAAAGCCTCATCACACCATTCTGTAAAGCATATCATTCTGTAGTAGTTACGTAGGGGTACGTTAGAAGCTTGATCACATGCAAAGTGATTGTTTTCAGAGAAACTTCTGCTTTAGGTCAAATCTTCCTCTTCAGGTTCTCCTGTACTGCCACTTCTTTCATCTTTATGAGACATAGTTCCTTCTCTGATAGCGTATCTTCTGTCCATCGCCTAACAGGCAGCTAAGGAATCCTCAAAAGCTTTTCTCCTTATTTCTGTACCAACCTTTTTGGCTTTTCTTATTTCCATCTTTGTTTTATAAGCCTTCCTTGGTCCAGAGAATAAGTTACTGTCAATATGTGACAAATGAGACCAGATAGATTCCTGAGCAGTATGGATTTTCTCTTCAGGCTTTTCTCCGGCTTGTTGATTTGAAGGATGTCTTAAAAAATGGGAAAATCCCTACCTAGCATGACAGGATAAGGCAGTTTAGTGACCACTGGTGCAGTGATTGTCATCTTCTTCCCACATACTTACAGTGTTGCTAGGGTAGAGATTGTAAAATAGAGATTCACTGTTCCATGCACACATTTTATGACTATTTTATTACATATTTTTATTTCACTAGGCTTTATGATTTTATTCCTGAAGATTCACTGAACTTCCTGAATCGATTAGTGATGTGGTATCTTTACCTTTAACCTTTACAGTTTTGGTAAATTGGTGAAACCTTTGCCACTCCCACCAAGTTGATCATATTACAATTGAACTGGTGCTCTCCCATGTTACATTGCATTGGTTCTTCCCTGTTTGGACAATGGGCCATTATATGCTCCAGTTCTCCACAACAGAAGCACTTGATATTGTTTACTGGATTCTGTGTGTGCTTTCAACAACCAGTGTATCTGTGGTATCTTGTAGCAGATATGTTCTAGATTCTCGATTTACAATTTCTAGTCTGGATCAAGGTTTTCTAACCCTATTATTAGATTGAGTCTTTTTTTTAAGTGTCTAACTGTTGTAGGCCTTCCCCTATGAGCAAAGTGAGAGTTCATTCATAGCCAGGTATCTTTCTGTCAGTGCATCTCATCTGGAGTCTCACATCACTAGCAGTTCAATAACTCTCCATAGTCCATTATTTTCAGGACACACCCTTTTTTGTTTGTTAAGGCAGCACATTAAACAATTGTAAGCGAATGGAATTTCTGTGCTCTGACACTTCTGGTAACTCTGTCAATGAGTTCTGCTTTCAGATCAGCATAATTCATTGCCTGGTATAAGCAGGCTTTCTGAGCTTCACCACATAAGTAATGGGTAGTTAGTTACTTTGGGGCCAAGTTCCCCTAGTGGCAACTCTTTCAAAGGTCAGGAGGTATACTTCTACACCATCTTCACTAGTAGTTTTCTATTGGAAGATATTTGCTTTAATCCTGCTACTGGTCACTGAAGTCACATTAGTTTCTGCAGGCATTGGGAGCTGCAGCTGAGACAAAAGTAATTGGTTTGTTTCCATCTGAAGTTTGTTTCCGTCTGCTTATTTCAGCAACTTCTGTGTAATTTCTTGGCATGTTTTGGCTTGTACCAGTTCCTCTAAAATCCACTGACACCACATGCGATAAGTTACCAGTCTCCTCTGGGTTTGTGCCCAAGTTCCATGCACTTTGATTGAGGCACACAATACAAGAGGCTGTATATACTTTTCCAAGTTTTACTAAAATGTACCCAGTGATGCAAATATAAGAAACAAAACAATTCAATGGAAAAGAATAGACATAGCTTCCACTGAAGTACTACCATAACCAATACATTTTTTTCTCACTAGCCCACTCTCATTATGGGTGGAGCTCAACAAACAGAACAATAGTTTGTAACATTACTGGATATTCCCATGTCTCCATTCTGCCCCAAATCGTCATAAGCTGCAGGCTGCTGTCTCACTTTGTGTATTTCTCTATGTCAGGCAAACTGCAAACAATCAGTGCGTAAGCAGTCATAATCAGGGCTTCCCAGATGCAGCTAACTATCGGAGCAGAAAATGGAGTTTCTCATCTGTCACATACATATATATATACATGTATACATATATATATATACATGTATACATGTATACATATACATGTTCGTGCAAATCCATACTGCATGCAACATAGAAACAGGTTTGATGGCAGATTAGAAACAAATAAGTCCATCTGGTCTGCCCATTCTATCTACCTAAAGCTAAATACGACCCACGGTAGCCTTATGCTTGTCCCAGGCATACCTAGATTCCTTAATTGTTTTTAACTCTACCACCTCTACTGGACAGCTACTCCACTTATCTACTACTACTCTTTCAATTAAATAGTACATCCTCACATTACACATGTAGACAAGCACACATAAATAAACATATACATTTTGTCTCCAAGTGGTGTGCTCTCCTTCCCTCCTTAGAGGCAATGGCATAGATGATCTTTATCTCCAGCTTTCTTTTTAAAAGGTCCTATCACATATATAGTTGTGAGCGTACGAGTTGTTGCTAACGCTGCGGGCTCGCGTAGCGAGTCGCGGGCCGCGCGTAGCGAGGGCACTGTGCCAGGTTCTCAGTTGCTGGCAGGGAGCGCCGAAGGCGCTCCTTGCCAGCAACTGAGGACCCTCGCGAAGCGAGGGCCTCAGTTGCTGGCATGGAGCGCCGCAGGCGCTCCTTGCCAGCAACTGAGGACCCTCGCGAAGCGAGGGCCTCAGTTGCTGGCTTGGAGCGCCGCAGGCGCTCCATGCCAGCACCTGAGGACCTCGCAAAGGGAGGTCTTCAGTTGCAGCAACTGCGACCCTTGCAAAAAAAAAATTACGTCGCAACACATTACGACACTCGCAAACAACATACGACACACGTTCACACACATTACGACACTCGCAAACAACATACGACACACGTTCACACACATTACGGCCTCGCAACACTCGGACGCAACTCGCGAACATTACAAAATTACAAACACAATACATACACACAGCACATACATAAAAAACTTACCTACACAAACAGGAAGCACCCAGGACCTCAAAAATGCAACTTACAACTTAATTGCACTCAAAATAAAAGAGTTTAGACACTAAATACTTTGTTAAGCGACACAAAAAATGGCCGACGAATAAAACGAAAACGAGGCTACACACGCAAACACCATACGAGACACGTTACTACACATTACGACTTCGCAAACATCGGACGCAACACGCCGACATACAAACATTTAAAACTTAACAAAGACACACAACAAACACATAAAAAGCTTACCTACAGCAAGAGGAACCAGCCAGCACCTCAAAAAAACAAGTTACACCTACATTTAAATCAAAATAAACACTTTAGACACTAATACCATCGCTAAGCGAGAGAAAAAATGGCCGACGAACAAAACGAAAACGAGGCTTCAGACGTAACTACACTACACTTACTCGCAATAATGAAACACATACTATGCGGAACGTATCACAATCATATTAAACACCATTTTGAACAGTAATACGCCTAAAATGGCGGATGGAACGCAAATTGTAAGCTGGAACGCAAATAGCGCATGCGTATTGCGTTCTAACGGTCTCACTTTCCAGAACTTTCTACAAGTTTATAAATACTGCCTATTTCCAACTAAAAAATACATTTCTCCTCAGGTGATCAACGGAGTGACTTCTGCTTTTACTTGAGAAGACAATTCTTTACTAATTTACTACTTTACATTGTGCAAATTACAACTGACAGGTAAGCTATAATATATTACATTTTATTATCAGGTCAGGTCAAACAAATAAAAAAATAAACTAGGATTTATGTAGTCATCATGTATTGCACATTTATGTGTATAGGCTCACAAAAAAAAAATAAACTGAGCTTTATGTATAGTGACCTCTGACACGCACATATATGTCTATAATGTATAGTCACATGTGACACGCACATATATGTCTATAATGTATAGTCACATGTGACACGCACATATATGTCTATCATGTATACTGACATCTGACACGCACATTTCTGTGTATTGCCCCTTCATAGTGACATGTGACACGCACGTATATGTGTATAATGTATAGTGACATGTGAGACGCACATATATGTCTATAATGTATAGTGACATCTGACACGCACATTTCTGTGTATTGCCCCTTCATAGTGACATCTGACACCGACATATATGTCTATAATGTATAGTGACATGTGACACGCACATTTATGTGTATTGCCAATGCAACAAAATTAGCTTACAACAAAATCAGTAAACAACTACATTTAAATGACATTATATCTCATGTATACTAATATGTCACACGCACATATATGTGTATCATCTATAGTTACATCTCACACACACACATTTATGTGTGTTAGAAATAAATAAAAAATAAGGTTACTTATTTGAGAAGACAATTCTTTACTAATTTACTACTTTACATTGTGCAAATTACAACTGACAGGTAAGCTATAATATATTACATTTTATTATCAGGTCAGGTCAAACAAATAAAAAAATAAACTAGGATTTATGTAGTCATCATGTATTGCACATTTATGTGTATAGGCTCACAAAAAAAATTAAACTGAGCTTTATGTATAGTGACCTCTGACACGCACATATATGTCTATAATGTATAGTCACATGTGACACGCACATATATGTCTATAATGTATAGTGACATCTGACACGCACATTTCTGTGTATTGCCCGTTCATAGTGACATGTGACACGCACGTATATGTCTATAATGTATAGTGACATCTGACACGCACATTTCTGTGTATTGCCCCTTCATAGTGACATGTGACACGCACGTATATGTGTATAATGTATAGTGACATCTGACACGCACATTTCTGTGTATTGCCCCTTCATAGTGACATGTGACACGCACGTATATGTGTATAATGTATAGTGACATGTGAGACGCACATATATGTCTATAATGTATAGTGACATCTGACACGCACATTTCTGTGTATTGCCCCTTCATAGTGACATCTGACACCGACATATATGTCTATAATGTATAGTGACATGTGACACGCACATTTATGTGTATTGCCAATGCAACAAAATTAGCTTACAACAAAATCAGTAAACAACTACATTTAAATGACATTATATCTCATGTATACTGATATGTCACACGCACATATATGTGTATCATCTATAGTTACATCTCACACACACACATTTATGTGTGTTAGAAAAAAATAAAAAATAAGGTTAATTTAACCATTTAAATTTGACTCATGTATACTGATATGTCACACGTACACTTCATGTATGTGACATATGTGTGTAGACACCAACAAAAAATAAGGTTAATTGAATTCATTTACTGCAATTCAATAGATCATATAAAGCTGAATGTTTCTATTTCTTTTAATATTCAAACAGACTCTGCATCAACAGCGTCTCTCAACAATTTGCACCGTGCACTGTGAAGCACAATCCCTTTTAAAGAACACCAACAAATTTGAAGAGGTAAGATACAACAAGACATTACATGCTCAAAAGGCCATGCTTTGCTAGATGAAAAATTATAAATATACAAATAACTATTTCACTTTCTTTTTCAAACAGACACTACAAGAAGACCGGCGGATTAAGATTGCCAGGAAGGCACCGTCTGTCATTCAAAACTTCTATCAAGGTAAAGTATTAAGTATAAACAAGAAAGAACCATGAGCCTTATTCAATTGCAACTTTCTCAATTGAATAGAGCTCTATATAAGCACATAATATTTTTTTATACAGAACTTTTTAGTTACTGAACTTCTAACCACAATCAAGGTTTTCAATAACTAAAAAGTTTGCTCAAGAAATATGTTATGTGATTATATAGAGCCCTCTTCAATTGGCAAAATTGCAATTCAATGAGGACCTATATATCTTTAATGGCCAAGGGCCTCACTCAAATGTGATTTGCCCATTTCAATAGGGCTCTATATAAGCACAGAGCATATTTTTTAAAGGAAATTTTTCTTTTGTGAACACGTTCCTTTTGGATACAAGTTCACTAAATACAAAATTCCGTAAAAAATTATGCTCTGTGCTGATATTGAGCTCTATTCCATTGGTCAAAACACAATTGAATGAGGAGCTCACAATATAACAAATGCAGTAACCAAAGGCCCTCATTCAATTGCTATTTTGGACAATTAAATATGCCTATAAATAAGAACTTTTAGGCCCTTACTCTATTTTAACAAATATATGTCATGTGCTTATTTACAACCCTATTCAAATTTATACATTGCAATTCAATTACGGCCTTAGAGTACTATTACATTGTAAAATATGCAATTGAATGAGGGCCAAACTATGCAACATATGGTACACACAAAGGCCCTCATTCAATTGCAATTTGCCCAATTGAATAGGGCTCTAAATAACAACATAACAATTGCTTAAAACTAAGGTTTTACTTAATAAAAAAATATCAAAAATACAGTTTTTCAATGACTACAAAATTATTTTAAATAATATGCTATGTGCTTATTTAGGGCACAATTCAATTAGCCAAATCGCAATTCAATAACACACAAACTGCTACACACAAAACAGATTTTCTTATTAAATGTTTAACAACCTATAAGCCTTACAAAGAAGCCAAAATAAGAATAACAAAAGTGTTGCGCACCTAATAGCATTGTACAAAAAATCCCACAAACACATAGGAAACTACATTAACATTCTTCTTTAATGTTTAACAACCTATAACCTGTACAATCAAGAAGAAATAAGTTTTGCACAAGTGATGCCCACCAAACAGGATTGTCAAAAACTAACACAAACACATAGCAAACTACATTAATTATATTATTTCATGTTTCACTAACTATAACCATCCCAATAAAGGTTAAATAAGTATACCACAAGTGGTGCGCACAAAACAGGATTGTACAAAAACTAACATAAACACATAGCAAAATAAATTCATATTCTTATTTAATATATCACAACCCACAAGCCTTACTAAGAACCTTAAATAAGAATAACAAAAGTCGTGGGATTGTACAGAAAGTTACAAAAAAAATTTTTGAAAAAAATAACCATAAATGATACAATACAGCCTAATTCATACATTTTTAACTTATTTAAAAGACATTTCACTCAAACAACATTTTCTATTTTACATTACAACAGATACTGCGTGAAGACAATCGGACGAGGACTTTTGCCACAGGACCGGACCATCGGACGAGGACTCGGACCAGACCAGCAGACGAGGAATTTCAACACAGGACCAGACCAGCAGACGAGGAATTTCAACACAGGACCAGACCATCGGACGAGGACTTTCACCAACGGACCACAACATCGGACGAGGGATATCGCTACAGGACCACAATATCGGACGGGGGCTATCGCCACAGGACCACACCATCGGGCGAGGACTTCCAACAGAGGACCACACCATTGGACAACGATTTTGAAACGAGGACCAACAAACATTCGGATTTAAATCACACTTCAACCAAGGTAAACTATAATAAGTACTAAAGTATAAAACTAAAGAAACTGCTTTCAGTTGCATCCGTGTCAACAGAAAAATAAAATAATTAATTTACTATCTCCCTTATTTTATTTCAATTGCTACTATGCAATACATAGCTCAATAACCACATCACTTTTTTTTTCAGCAAAGAAGTTTTGCAGTCGTAAATATGTATCCACAAACAAAGTTTTTAATAAATAAAACCATTATTTTAAATAAATATGTTACATGCTTATTTACAGCAGTATTCCATTGCCCAAATTCTGAGCCACTGAAGACAGGAATTATAAATTTAACTAAATATCAATGATACATTCATGATTTGCCTTTTATTTCAACAATTGTGCACAATAATCTTTAACAGGAATTACAAATTTAAATATACACAATTACATTTATTTGTTTCCGTTTACAGATTAATATGGCTGATAACGAGACCAAAGAAGAGAAGAAAAGACGTCAAACTAGAGAAAGACAAGAGAGATGGGCCGCCCAGCAGACACCGGAGGAGAAAGAAATTCGAAGAGAAAAAGAACGCAAAAGACTTGCAAATAAAAGAATATCAGCTGCAAAAATGAAAGATAGAACCAAAAAAAATAAAAAAATAATAAAGCATTTACAAACTGTTCCTAAAACATCAGATGACATTTTACAACATACCAGTCAAGACAGACCAAAAAAAACAACTACAAAAAAAAAGCATTTACAAACTCTTACTAAAAACTTACAGGACATTTCAACCGAACAAGTCCAACATATACCAAGAAAAGCTACGAAAAAAACTAAACATTTAGAACCTGTTGTTGAAACATTTCAGGACTTTTCATCTGATGAATATCAAAGTCAACATCCAATATGCGTTGCAAATTGTCCTTTAATGAAGTCTTTAGCAGTAGAGGTTCATAGTTGTGGGGACATGACTACTCAATGTCAATTTTGTGAGGCTTATTATTTTAAACAGGAGAGACCTCGAGATGGACAATTTATTAGTTGTTGTCAAAAAGGAAAGTTCAAACTTCCACAAAGGAAACAATTTCCAACCTATTTACTAAATATTATGACTCAACCTACTTTTCCAAATTACAACAATTTTAAGACAAACATAAGATCCTACAATAGTGCCATATCATTTGCATCTATGGGGGCAACATTGGCTGCTAATGTACCAGGACATGGTCCTTACTGTTTTAAAGTCCAAGGACAAATTTATCATCGGACTTCACATTTACATCCAGAGGAAGGAGAGCAAAGAAAATTCGCTCAACTATATGTCCTAGATACAATGGAAGCTGTTGACCAACGTATGCAGATGGAAGAAAATAAAAAATGCTTACCCAGTGTTTTTATAGAGCTAAATAACATTATGGACAACAATCCCTACAGTAAAGCTTACAAAAAATTGGCAGAAGTAGAAAATGAACAACTACTTCATGCACAAAGACATCAATTACCCATGCCAAAGGTTAATATGGTGCTTAAAAGAGACAGACATACTGATAAACGTCGTTATAACTTGCCAACATCAAATGAGGTTGCAATGGTCTTTCACAATGATGAAGGAGAACCACCATTTCAAAGAGACATTAGAGTATATCCCAGAAATGAGGACCAACCATTTATTAATATTAATATCTTAAGTCCAAATTTAGATCCAATGACATATCCCATCTTTTTCCCACACGGAGAAGCAGGTTGGCAACCAAAATTAACCCTTCCCAGTTACCCAAATGCTAAAGCCAGAATCCGAAATAATGTTTCTATGCTTGAATTTAAAGTTGCTCAAATTGCCATTAGAGATGATTTTAATCCCATTTTATGTGGTGGAAAACTAACACAACAATGGATTATTGATTCATATTTGCAAGTTGAGGCAAATAATTTAAACTTTATAAAATATCAACAAGATAAACTACGTGTAGAACAATATTGTGGACTCATGGACTATGTTGCTGACGTGGCTACAAGCAGAGACATGACAGCTGGCAAAGCCATCATTTTACCATCTTCCTTTCAAGGATCTCCTCGAAATATGAGAGAAAGATACAATGATGCTATGGCTATTGTGACAAAATTTGGAAAACCCGATTTATTTGTGACATTTACATGTAATCCACAATGGCCAGAAATTCATCAAAATCTACTTCTTGGACAAAGTGCTTCAGATCGACCAGATTTAGTAGCCAGAGTTTTTAAGATAAAATTAAATGAATTAATACGTGACTTTACTATAAATCAGTTATTTGGCAAATGTCTTGCTTATGTATATACCATTGAATTTCAAAAAAGAGGCCTTCCACATGCACATCTTCTCATAATACTTCAAGAGAAAGATAAATTAGATACTTCGGCCAAAGTGGATGCAGTCATAGTTGCTGAACTACCGGATCCAGAACTATATGGTAGACTATATGAGATTGTTACTCATCGCATGATTCATGGACCCTGTGGAGACCTTAATCCACAATCACCATGTATGGAAAATAATCAATGTTCAAAAGATTTTCCCAAAGATTATAGAGAAAAAACATATGCCAATTGTGATGGATATCCACTTTATAAAAGAAGAGAAGGAGATAGTGCCATTATTCGTGGAAAAAAAGTGGACAATAGATATGTAGTACCCTACAATCCACATTTACTCATGAAGTACAACGCCCACATCAACGTAGAAGCCTGCACTTCCATCAAATCAATTAAATATGTCTACAAATATATTTACAAAGGTTACGATGCAGCTACTGTAGTCGTCAAAAGTGCAGACAACCCTGAAAGTAGTGAGTTAGTACATGATGAACTTGCATCTCATGTAGATGCTCGCTATGTCAGTGCGCCAGAAGCTATGTGGCGGCTTTTAAAATTTGAAATGCATGATAGATCACATGCAGTATATAGGTTAGCAGTACATTTGCCACAACGACATTTAGTCTATTTCCATTCTGGAAATGAAATGAATGCATTGGCCCAAAGTGAAGATCGTCACACTACACTAACTGCATGGTTTGCATTAAATTCCACTGATGCTCAAGCAACACAATACTTATATATTGAAATTCCATATCACTATGTTTTTGTGAATGGATTATGGAGAGCAAGAAAAACCAGAGGCAATAAAATAATTCCACGAATTTACACAGTCAGTCCAAGAGATGTTGAACGATTTTGCTTACGGATATTACTTTTAAATGTTCCAGGAGCACAAAGTTTTGAACAATTAAGAACTGTTAATGACATTGTATATGAATCCTTCCATTTAGCTGCAAGAAATAGAAACTTACTCGCTGATGATACAGAGTGGGAAAGATGTTTAGAAGAAGCAGCACAATGTCAAATGCCACGACAGATGAGAGAACAATTTGCTTTTATTTGTATCTTCTCAAATGCTCCAAATGCATTAGCTTTGTGGGAGACTTTTAAAAGTAATATGGCTGAAGACTTTATGCGACGATACAATGAACCCATTGCACACTTAAAAGCCTTAATGGAAATTCAAGAAGTCTTTTTAACTCATGGATTAAGTTGTGCAAGTTTTAATTTGCCTGATCCAGGTCTAATAGATGACATTAACTTTGAAGACTATGACATTCAACTACAAGCAGAAAGAACACAAGAAAGACTTGCAACTTTAAATACACTACAATTGCAAGCATTTCATGCCATTAAAAATGCTATAGATGATGACATGGTGACAGAGCGTTATTTCTATCTTGATGGACCTGGCGGATCAGGGAAAACATATTTGTACAATTTATTAATGAGTTCAGTACGAGCACAAGGACAAATAGCAATGGCGTTTGCCACTACTGGAATTGCTGCACTTTTATTAGAAGGTGGAAGAACTGTTCATAGTGGATTCAAACTGCCAGTGCCTATTTTGGAAAATTCAGTGTCAGATATTCGCATGACATCCTTACAAGCAAAGAAATTGAAGAAATGTAAATTAATTATAATAGATGAGGCCACAATGATGTCATGCTATGCCCTCCAATGTATTGACCGTTTGCTTCGTGAAGTCATGGATAATATTTTTCCATTTGGTGGAAAGGTAATTTTGTTGGGTGGCGATTTTAGACAAACATTACCTGTCGTTGTACATGGAAATCGAACAGACATTATTGAAACATGTATAAAGTCAAGTACAGTATGGAAACATTTTACCCATCTTCAACTGCAACAAAATATGAGATCAGAAGGCCAAACTGATTTCAATGATTGGCTTATTAAAATTGGAGAAGGAAGAACAGAAAAAATACTACATTTACCTGACGACACTGTAGAGATCCCACCTCATATGATTTGTCAACAAGATATTATATCGGCTATATTTGAAGGGAGCATAAATAACGAAGAATATTCTGAGCTTGCCAACCAAGTCATACTGACGTGTAAAAATAAAGATGCATTAATACTCAATAATGAAATCTTAAAAAAAATTTATGCACCACAAAGAAATTATCACAGTGCTGATTCTGTACTTGCTGATGACAATGAAAGTCAGGCAAACTTTTCAACTGAATTCATTAACTCTTTAACTCCTTCTGGAATGCCACCACATATTTTGCAGCTAAAGAAAGGTGCAATTATCATGTTACTGCGAAATATGAACCCCAAAAAAGGCCTATGCAATGGCACAAGATTAATTGTTCAACAATTAAAGGACCATTTTATAGATGCTGAAATTTTAACTGGGACCCATAAAGGAGAGAGAGTTTTCATACCAAGAATAGATTTAGCACCAAGTGAAAGTAGTCTCCCTTTTATACTTCAAAGAAGACAATTTCCCATTATTATGGCATTTGCCATGACCATTAATAAATCACAAGGTCAGCCTTTCAAATCTGTGGGTATTTACTTGGAAGAACCAGTTTTTGCACATGGTCAATTGTACGTTGCGTTGTCACGGTGCAAAAATCCACAGGCTATTAAAGTTTACATTGAAAACAATGAAAGTCAAGGTGATTTATTAGAAGATGGACGTATTTTTACTAAAAACATTGTCTACTATGAAGTACTATAACTTTGCAGGATACAAACTAAAGCCATGCAAACATTTTGGAAAAACATTCAAAAATACAAAACAATTGGTTGTTTAATTCAGTCATAATTAATGGAAGTCATGTTTATGGATAATTCGCCTCACAAAATACTTGCCTTGCATTTCTATGAAAAATTATGTTAAAATGTTAAGTCACTATGTTAATGTTTCATTCATGTTTATCGCCAGTTTATGTGCTCAGTAATGAATTACTTTAATTACGTACGGTTTAAGGAGAGTTTTTACTGTATGCCTTCCTCTACATTCAATGTATATTAAACTTAACAATTATTCTGATACAAATTGCATGTTAATACTGATTAATTTAAAGTTAAACTGTTTTTAAATTTAAATGTTAATACTTTTAATTCAAAATTATGTTACAAAATGTATTTACTATGTTCCTGTTTATAATGTTCAAAATTACACAAATGTTTTGCAAAAATTCCAAAGTTACATAAAAAATAAAGTTCAATTTTAAAAATATATACTTTCAAGGTTATTCCTTACATATATTTTAAACTTCATGTTAAAATTCGGCACGTTGCAAAAAGTCTTTTTACTTTTTACTTTCCTCTGGATTCTATGTATATTAAAGTGAACAATTCTTCAGATACAAAATTCATTTTTAAAAACCATTACATCAACGTTTTACAAAAATACATCTTCATATCACAATACTTACAAGGGTCAAAAATATATTTAAATAACTAAACAACTTCACAAACATATACATCACATTGCCGTCATTTTTTGACGGGCAAGTCGCTAGTCAAAACATAATTATTTGTAGTCATTGTCCTTTTAAAATAACACAAAATGCTTGCATTCTCTTCATCAGATGATCAAGGCATCCAAAAATGGTTAATCTGCTTCCAAAACCCCTGTAATTATTTTTTTTATCACAGTCATGAAATATAGTGTGTTATAGACAGGAACTTCCTGGGATATGGGTGTCACTATCTGAGAAATCAATGGTGAATTCTCACTGCAAACAAGAACTGGCTAGGTGTGGAGTAAAGACTTGGATCTGACTTCCTTGTGAGGTCGATTTACTTACTCTGCTTTAGTACATGAAGGACAGAAAAAAAGCATTCCAGATACATTTTAACCTGGAAATACATATAAAGACACATACAGTCTATAATTCAATAAAACATGCATCACCTATAATAGTTGGCAAATTAGTTGGTAATGCTCTGGAATGTTACAACCTCATAATGAGGCCCGGAGGACTTAAAGGGCTTGCTCGCAAGACTTTACAAATGACGGGCTGCAATGAGCACTGAAGGCGCTCATTGCAGGGCAAGTGAGTAGCGCCAAAGGCGCTCATCACGAGCCCTGCAAGACTTTAAAACAGCCGACACATGAGCACAAAAGGCACTTATGTCAATGGCTGCAATCACCGATGAAACGAGTAGCACTTTCACTGTGATCGTGAGGCACTCAACAGTTTACGATTTTAACGGCCAAATAGGTCTCAACTACGTAACTCGAAAGACCCCCAAAACCAGCCAAATAATAAAAAAAAATTACAAACACACTCACACACAGCACAGGGGGAGAGCCATTAAGCCTGTGAGTGAGGTTGCATGCTAATTTGAGTTATATTTGGCATTTTTCGTCGCTTAAAAAAAACGCTAAGCAAGAAAAAAATGGCGGCTGAAAAAAACGTAAAAATTATGAAATTGAGGCCGAAGACATTAACACTTACCCAAACAATGCCAGGCACACAGGACTTAGAAAATACACAACACCAATGCCAGTAACACACGAACAACGGCAGGCACACAGGACTTTGAAAATAAAACCAACGGCAGTCAGCCCGCGCCATGCAAATATTCAGCAGAGACACAGAGGAGAAAGACACATGGAAGGGACATGGGGGAGATGGTGGAAAGAGACACATGGCATTCCCAAGCACTAAAGTTGCAGGTTGCCGAGGCCTGCAATGAGCAGAGAAGCCACTCATTGCTGGGCTAGCGATGAGCGCCAAAGGAGCTCATTGCAAGCCTGTAAAGTAGACAGGAGGCTTGCAATGAGCGCCGAAGGTGCTCAGTAGTGGCAGAACATTGCATTGTGTGGCAAACAGCATTCCCAGGCTTCAAATTTTGTTGACATCATTTTTGAAGGGCAAGTCGTTAGTTGAAAAATAATTGATCAAATTATTTTTGGAATTTTATATATTTTATTTATACAATAATTTGCATATACTACATGTATTTAAATGAATGCTGTTTTTACAGTCCACTTAACACCCTAGTAATTCTGTACATATTTATTATACTGCACAATTTCCATTTACTTTTTATTTTTATCAAATAAGGCTTCTTTCTTTTATTTATAGTTACTTGACATCAAATAACTTTTCAGAGAACCTGTGGACTAATGTGAATCTCTGAACTTTGCAAAGTCAGAACATTGAGTGGATTATCCTAATGTAAATAATCCCAAAGTTCCTTCTTCCTTATAAATAATAAAATCCATTCAACAAATTCTATCATTGTTAAAACCTATTTGTTTATCTGTAGAACACACAGGGCTTTATGGAATTAATTTTTTGTTTGTGAATATGATCAATGTCAGAGATTCAAAATCTGCTTGTGAGCTCAATTCAATGTTCTATAAAAATGTTGTACTTGCTCCTATAAATTATATTAAGTTTTATAAGATTTGGCATTATCTAGCTCTGACACTAATGAAATGACTCACTATGATGCCAAAAGGAGAGCCCCAGGCAAATAGGGTTGGAATTACATGAACAAAGAAGATTTAATTTTATAATGAGACACACACATACTGTGAGACATGAGGAGAAACAGATACAGGGTAATTGAAGGAAAAGTGGATGCACATCAGCACTAAATGACAAAATCTCACAGAAATGTGATCGCTGAGTGATCGGACTGTAAAATGGTTACAAGTAACTTTAATGTTTTGGTTATCTCCACCATACATAAGCATTATATGGCTGCTTATATCACTGGGGGGGGGGGGGGCTCCCCCCATAGCTCTTGCTGCTCTTACCTTCTCTGTCACCTTGGCCCAGCTGTTGTCGTAGCAATGCTTCACAGACCTCACATCCCTATTAGTGTAACCTAGGGCAGTGACCTCTTCTGCTACCTCACTTCAACTCTGGGCCCGCTAACCAAGCCTTGCATCCCTCCCGCCATGTAGAATGTTGGACCGGGCGCAGATAGCATGGCGAAGGACCATTATTCTCTTGTGCAAGTAGTTAGGGGCCCTGTGGTTAGCTAAAGCCTTGTGTCCACCTAACTGCTGCTGGGGATCCTGTCTTCCCTCATCTCTCCCTGAGGCCTGTCCCTACCAACCACTATCTCCCCTGGGATCAGAACCCTCCCACTCTGTCTTTGCACTATGTGTGCCTGTATCATGGGGTGCATAATTTCCTCCCTTGAGCTCTCCTACCGACCTCCTACAACTGCCACTCCTAGCCCTCCCTCCTCCTCTCTCCTCACTGCTTCCTCTCTGCCCTCCTCTCCTGATGGCACCATCTGAGCAGAAAATCCTCCTCTACTCCTCCCGTCCCACCATAATAAATAGCGAGGGCTGCGGGCGAGGGCCTCGGTTGCTGGCATGGAGTGCCGAAGGCGCTCCTTGCCAGCAACTGCGACCCTCGCAAACTTTACGTCTCAACGCAAACACCACGACACACCAACTACGACCCTCGCAAACTTTACCTCGCAACGCAAACAACATACGAGACACGTTAACACACATTACGACCTCGCAACACTCGGACGCAACCCGCGAACATTACAAAATTCAAAACACAATAAATACACACAGCACATACATAAAAAGCTTACCTACAGCAAGAGGGAGCATCCAGGACCTCAAAAAAGCAACTTACACCTTCATTTCACTCAAAATAAAAGAGTTTAGACACTAAAAGATTTGCTAAGCGAGAGAAAAAATGGCCGCCGAACAAAACGAAAACGAGGCTACAAACGCAAACAACATATGAGACACGTTAGCACACATTACGACCTCGCAATAATCGGCCGAAACCCGCGAACATGAAAATTTTTTAAACAATAAATACACACAACTCATACATAAAAAGCTTACCTACAGCAAGAGGGAGCATCCAGGACCTCAAAAAAGCAACTTACACCTTCATTTAACTCAAAATGAAAGAGTTTAGACACCCCTGAAAAGTTCCCTCCTAAAATTTGCATAAAATTCATAATTCATGTTGGCCAATCAAAAGCAGCTATAACATTGTTTCTAATAACAATCTGAGATGGCAGTTTGTGTAGCAAAGCATCATAGAATGTGTAGTCTTTTTTTTCACCTGAACAAGGAAGCAAGGCAGAGCTCAGGCATTGCTGTATGGATTTATGCACTGTGCTGTTGTTGGTTTTAAGGTTAGTATAGGGGTACAAACACTACTCAAAAGTGTTTCTATTGGTAGGTACACAGTTCTCTGGGTGTGGAAAACACGTTTTATTTTTAAATAAAATAAATCTGTAACTCAATGTAATGTGTGTTTCTGATATAAGCAGCATGTGTCAGATAAGAAAAAGTTAAAAACAGGGAAACTTAGATATACCTTTAAGTTTAAATTTCAAGGGCCTCATTCTATTATCGGCCGTAAATCGGCCGTAAGGCTGCGATTCCTTGCGGGGGTTCAGTTTACTCGCGATTCTATTATACGGCCCCGCAAGGATCTCCTTTTACGGCCGGCCGCATATCTTGGAACCGGCCGTAATCTGTGAAATTTAAAAAGTCAAAAATAAATTCAAGCCTGCACTGTACAGCTCTGTAAATGCTAGGGATCATATTGGGGGACATGAGGATTAAAAGGAACCCACTCTCAAGCTTGCACATCTGCCCAAACCCGAGTTCAAATTAACTGTTTATTTGCCGGCTGCGGCGTGGGCGTGTCTGAGGTGCTCCAAGCACTCTGGACTTTTTACATGTAAATTTTACGGATATTAAAAATGAAATATTTTACGGGTTTGAGTACAGGATAATTATGTGCTATTTTTTCTAACACCTAAAATCCCTTTATAGTCTTCTCAAAGTGCAGGATGGCTTTATTTGAGCTATTTTATGTGCTTAATTGGTGCTAGCGAGACCTTTTTCCTGCAAGTAACTGCGGCTCGTTTTTAGCCTTGCAGAGAGGTTTCCCGGAGCAATTGAATTGCAAATCTCTTGCGGCCGTTTTAGATCAAAGGCTTTCCTCCGGCGCGAGCGGCCGCAAGAGATAGCAAGGCACCGGCCGCAAGCCTGCCGGAGCCTACGGCCGTAAGGGAATAGAATAGCAGAATAGCTTGCGGCCGGTCCTTGCGGCCCCGCAGCGGCTGCGGCCGATAATAGAATGAGGCCCCAAGTAATTAGATATGAAGTAGATATAAAAATAGAAAATCAGTAAAATAGGAACAACTCCTAACTACTCTCCAAAACTCACCAAACACCTTATCTCTCTCTAGCATAAACTGTCCAATGCCCAGACCTATATGTTCATTTACAAAAGCTACAACACAGTGTTTGGGCAGGTAACACAAAATGTTATGACCTGTTCCTGTCAATTAACTTGCTGTTCGCATTTTCTACTAGTTCCAATTGCTGTGTTGCAGCAAGAAATTCAGTAAAATGTGTTTTTTGGTGTAATTTACTGAAACGTCACGTAATCCTGCCCCTTGTATTTTACTGACAAGACAAGGGTTACGGATTGCGAGTGAGCTATGTAAAACTAGGAAAGCAAGGCATGCAAATTGAAAAAATAAAGCTCCTGAGTAAGCAATTGAATAGGGCGCTTAGTGTTTAAAGCTATAGATAAGTTTCCTGGGTTTCAAATGTTTGGTAAGAGAGAGGCAGGGATTATCAGAAAATATGTGTTATATAGATAAGTTCAGTGTACTTACAAATCAGTGGTGGCTGGTGACTTTCCAAGTTGGTGGGACAGAAACCTTGCCCCTCCTGTTACAGTTACTCCACTCAACAGGATAAACTCCTACCCTTCACAATATATTACCTCTTTAGGTCCGGCCCACTGATAGACTCCACCTACTTGATCTTTTTTTTTCTGTCACTTCCCTAACTTATTATCTTGATGAGGGTGAGGTGGTCATGGTTCTGCTCACTATTCCCATGCTGGGAAGTGCCTCTGTTTTGTTGATGACTATAATTGATTAAAACACATATTAATACATATTAGATCAGGATGTATGCCCCCTCTCTATTGCTTCCTCTCTATCTCCCCTCTATCCCCCCTCTGTCTCCACTCTATTCCTCCCTCTCTCTATCTCTATATATCCATTTTCCCTCCCCCTCTATCTATCCCTTTATCTATCTATCCATCCCTCTCTCCCTATCCATCTTCCCCCCTCTCCCCTCTAACCCTCTCTTTCTCTCTCCTCTATCATCATCATTATTTACACAAATAAACGCACAGATATATATATATATATATATATATATATATATATATATATATATGTATATATATATATATATATATATATATATATATATATATATATATATATATATATATATATATATACAGTATATATATATTGTGATCTGGCAAGCCTTTGGCTACTGATTTTTCCTGTGATCCAGATAAACCAGAGTCCCAATATGTTTTTATCTTGTGTTTTTATAAAATGTTACCAAACAAACGTAAGCTTATTATCAGCATAAAATAAATATCTACATAAAAGTGCTTGATAATTTACAGGAACCCCCTGATTAGCCCTGAAACCGCTTCTCGGCCTTCAGGTAAAACAGTACTCTTTTCACATAGAGGGGTGGGGTTCTGGCACACCCTCTCTCCAGATAACCCAACCTCCAGGGACCCTTGACCCTCTCTTTTGGTGAGGGATAATAACTGTTACTTCATAAACTTCTCCCTGGTGTGTATTATCAGACTTTGTAATGGTATTTTTAACTCCAGTCTCTCTCTCTCTCAACTTCTCAGCTGCAATGTATCCTCTGCTTTAATGTCTTATCCCAGCGGCAGCTCTAGGCCACTCTGCCTGGGAATCCTCAGTACACAATGTATTCTCCTTCAGGTTTTCTTTCACAATACAGACGGCAGATCCACACAGGACCAACCAGCCAGCTCCTCTCTGTAGCTTGCAGTGACTGCTAATTAGCAGAACACCACTTGGGCCCTCTCATCTCTTCTTTCCAGCCTTTTAACTGCTGCTTCCACTGGTAATTAAATCTTACCCGGGAGTTTAACTCTGTCACTCCTGTATAGGACTCTTCAAGGCTCTGTATCTTGCACCATACTCTGGGGGAGGGTGGCACTCTATTACAATATATATATATATATATATATATATATATATATATATATATATATATTACATATTATAATTGTCCAACTATGAAATGTCGTCACGCTGTTTGTGTGGTCCGTACGACTTAGTGATGGGCGCCACAGGCGTTCATCACCGGCGAGCCATTAAACCCGGAGCACTTAGGCAATGAGTGTGTAGCGAGGCGAAATGTTAAACCCGAAGCCCGATGAGCATAGCGAGGCGAGCTGTTAAACCAAAGGCGCTCATTGCCGACGAGCCTCGAATAGCGAGGCGAGCCGTTAAACCTGGAGCACTTTTAGTGGGACTTAGCCACTTTTTGCGGGACTTAGCAAAACAAAATACGAGAGGCGCGGGACTTAGAAAAAAATATATACGAGACGTGGCACTTAGAAAAAAAAAGATAGGAGACGCAAAAAAATTACGAGATTAGCGGCTGAACCAAAAACCTGCAAAAAATTACGAGATTAGCAGCCGAACCAAAAACCTGAAAAAAACACTAACTACACCTAAAAAAATTACAAAAACATCACAGACAGCATGGGGCACCATCCAGCACGTCTGTAAGTGAGGTGGAACGCAAATTAAACTTGATTTAGTTTATTTTCAGAAATCGAAAATCGCCTAAGCGAGAAAAAAAAATGTCCGCCGAAAAAAATGAAAACGAGGCTATACGACCACGAAGCGCATAAAACACAGCCAGACACATGTGGTAAAAAAATACTAATATGAAGACCGGAAAATAACTGCGGAATGCGTAAAACATAGACTAACGGCGCCATTTTACAACACTTACACATTTACACATTAACATTGTGAAATGGCGGATTTCCCGCCTAAAACAACAGTTTTGTCTCGTGCACGCAGCCTTTATATAGGGCACACTTCACACAGAACTGACACTTTCTCCTCAGGTGATGACAGCCTGGACATTTTCTGCTGCCGGAAAATCAAAGGAGATTGTTAGGTCTTCAGGATACTGCTTGATGAATATTAAATGAAAAAAGGTACATTATATTAATAATCATTAATAAATATATATATTTTTTTTTTTGAGGAAACAAGAATTGACGCTTGATTTAGTTTAGCAATACTTTCATGCTTACCTGTTTGTAAGATATTAATTAATTGAATAATGAATTAATAATATACTTTAATTAATTAATTAGTAATTAGTAATCATTAAGAAAAAAAAGGTTAACGTTTATCAATACATGATTAATGCCAAAAAATTGCAAAGACATTTACACATTGATTAATTAATTATTAATGTACATTATTTAATTAATTATTAGTAATCATTATAAACCCCCAAAACACAAACACAAATGTATACAATTTTTTTTTATACAATTCCTTTAGTTTAAGAATATATTAATGCTTACATCTTTAGATTATATTTAGTCAGTGATTAATTTATTATTAATGTACATTAATTTATTAATCTGTAAAGACTAAGATTAAAAAAGGGTAAAAAAAAGTATCTTTTAAGATGCACTGACATATCTGTGATGATGTGGATTGACTAATAGGGATTAATTCAAATATTACAAATTATTTCCTTTTTTTTTACACTTTCAGTGGCGCTGCAGCTGAATCAACACATAGAGTGACGTTTGCAGCCTTTCAGCAACATAAACAGCACCTTTACAGGTATATCATTAAATTATGTTCTTGGGGACAAAAAAAGGAGAAAAGTAATCTTAGTTGGAATTGATGACAGTTATGGATTAATTAATCTATATATATATATTAATTAATTAATAATTAGTAATCAAGACAAAGAAAGTTTTGCTCTTTAACAATACATTGATGAGTATTGCTTTTATGTTTTCAATCTATGCTAATATATCTGTGTTGATACTGATTGCTTGATAGGGATGAAGCAACATATTACAAGTTATTTTTTATCTTCTTGGACAGTTTCAGCGTACCTGGAGCTGACTGAACACAGAGAGTGACGTTTGCAGGCATTCAACAGCATAAGGATAATCTTGACAGGTATAGAATTAAATTATATTCCTACAGAAAAAAAAAGGAAATGTATTTAAATTTGAATTGATAACAATTATTGATTAATTAATGTATAATAGTGTATTAATTAATAATTAGTAATCATTCTAAAAAAATAGTTTGATTTAACAGTTCATTGAGGAATAGGCTTTTATGTTTTGCATCTATGCCAACATATGTGTGTTGCTGGTGATTAACTGATAGGGATGAAGCAAAATATTAAAAAGGATTTCAATCTTATTTCACAGTTTCATCGGATCTGCAGCTGACTCAACACAGAGAGTGACGTTTGCAGCCTTTGAACACCATAAAGATCACCTTGACAGGTATATCATTTAATTATGGAGTTAGGGAACACAAAAGGATACATTAAATATTGCTAAAATGAATAACAGTTATTGATTAATTAACATGTAATAATATTTGATTAATTAATAATTAGTCATCATTTAAAAAACAAAAATGCAATAAAAAGTAAGAACTATTTTAACATGGACTTATATATCAGTCCTACAGCTTATTTATGAACATTTGTTTGGGAAATATTAATAATAAGATAAAAAACAAGATGAAGTTAGAAGAATTTAGAAAAAAAATTACATTTTACTAAGCACCTAAATATATGGAGTTCATTCAATCAAGAAGGAATGGAATTTAATTATTAAAACTTATTTTCCTGTTATTTAACAGATTAATCATCTCTGGAGCGGATTCAAGACAGAGAGTTAATTTGCAATGATTTGGACACAAAGAACTGTAACTTCACAGGTATATAATTTTACATCAATTAAACATCATATCTACATTCATTGCATCTTTAAGAAAATTGAACATTCTTTTGGAACACATCTATACTTTGATAATAGCTGTTTATGTGTGATCTTCTTTATGACAATATAAGTAACTTTTTAGGTTTCACATTGATCTAATTTTTCCATTAATTCACTAACGTATATTCATTTAGTAATGAATTGATAATTCAGTAGTGAAAATATATACAGTATATGTGGAGACCTTTGCTATTTAATGTATGTCAATAAAAAAATACAAAAATGGTTTCATTTATTGCATCGAAAAAAAGTAAACGTTTTTAAAATGTTTGCATTCTTTATTTAATCTGATTTACTTTTAGACTGAAACCAGCTACAAACAATCCGTAAAGAAAACAAAACAAAAAACAAATTACATCTCTATTTACAACTACAGATTACAATGGCGGATAATGGAGAAGAAAACATTGAACGCAAAAGAAGATTGGCAAGGGAAAGGAAGCAAAGATGGAGAGATGCACAGTCACCTGAAACTTTTAACGCTTAAGTTTGCTTTACTGCAGGCAATGAAAGAACTGCCTTAGCTCAAAGTGAACACCGAGATACAACACTTACAGCATGGTTTAAATTAAACTACCAGGATACGCAGACAAGACAATTTTTATACATTAAGATTCCATATCACTATGTATTTGTAAATGGTCTATGGCGACAACGAAGAAGAGATACACATAAAATTATACCACAAATTTATACCGTTAGTCCAAGGGACATTGAACGTTTCAGTTTAAGATTACTTCTTTTACATGTTCCCGGTGCACAACGTTTTGAACATTTACGCACAGTGAATGACATAGTTTATGATACTTTCCTATTAGCTGCAAGACATCAAAACTTCATAGCTGATAATACAGAATGAGAGAAGTGTCTGGAAGAAGCAGCACTATGTCAAATGCCAAAGCAAATGAGACAACAATTTTCATTCATTTGCATCTTTTGCAATGTACCTGATGCATTTACTTTGTGGGAAACATTTAAATTAAATATGTCTGAAGACTTCTTGAAACGTTACAATGAGCCAATAGCACTGTTAAAAACTTTAATGGAAATTCAAGGAATATTGTTTGCTCATGGATTAAATTGTGCAAGTTTTAATTTGCCTGATCCAGGACTTATAGATAACATCAACTTTGATGATTATGACACTGAGCTACAAAAACAAAAAACTGAAGAAAAACTGGCAACTTTAAATACTTTACAGTTACAAGCATTTAATGCCATCACAAATGGTACAGATGATGAAATGGTCAAAGACCGGTATTTCTATCTAGACGGCCCGGGTGGATCAGGAAAAACTTATCCGTACAATTGTTTGAGTTACATTCGAGCACAGGGTCAGATAGCTATGCCATTTGCAACAACTGGAATTGCAGCACTGTTGTTAGATGGTGGTAGAACTGTGCATAGTGGATTTAAGCTACCAGTTCCCATTTTGGAAACATCAGTGTCAGATATTCGACTGAATTCTTTACAAGCAAAACATTTTTTAAAAGTCAATTAATTATCATAGACGAGGCAACAATGATGTCATGTCATGCTTTGCAATGTATTGATAGATTCTTAAAAGAAGTGATGGATAATAATTTGCCATTTGGTGGTAAGGTGATGCTGTTAGGAGGAGATTTTAGGCAAACATTACCTGTTGTGCTACATGGAAATAGAACTCAGAGATCATTGAAACATGTATCAAGACAAGTAAACTGTGGAAAATATTGAAACATCTCAAATTAGAATGAAATATGAGATCCGAAGTCCAAAATGTATTCAATGATTGGCTCATTCAAATTGGAGAAAGAAAACATCCACAAATTCATGATTTACCCAATAATACCATTGAAATTCAATCACAAATGGTTTGCAAGGAATCACTCATATCAGCAATCTTTCTAAACACTCAGAATAATGACGATTACTCAGACATTGCAAACAAAGTGATATTAACATCAAAAAATATAGATGCCTTGAATCTAAATAACGAAATTTTTAAATTCATCAATCCACCACAAAATAAATATTACAGTGCAGATTCAGTTCTGGCTGATGATAAAGACAGTGAATCGAATTTTAGTATCGAATTTATTAATTCTTTAACCCCATCTGGAATGCCACCACATGTTTTGCAATTGAAAAAAGGGGCAATTGTCATCTTATTGAGAAATATGAATCCAAAAAAGGACTTTGTAATGGGACCAGATTAATTGTGCACGAGTTAAAAGATCATTTTATACATGCAGAAATTATGACTGGGACCCATAAAGGTGAACAAGTTTTTATACCAAGAATTGATTTAGCTCCAAGTGAGAGTGGTTTGCGTTTTGTCCTTCAAAGGAGACAATTTCCAGTTATCGTGATATTTGCCATGACCATCAATAAATCCCAAGGACAAACTTTTATGTCTTTGGGTATTTTTTTATAAGAACTTGTTTGTGCACATGGACAATTCTATGTTGCTTTTTCAAGGTGCACAAATCCAGATGCAATTAAAGTTTCAGTTGAAGACAACCCAAGTTAGGGTGATCTACTACACAATGGCCGTATTTAGTGGTTTCATTTGAAGGAAGAAATTAAAGGTCAATTGCCCTCTTCTTAGTGGAACACTATTTCAGTTACACATATATGTCAACAATTTCAGAAAATTACAGTAATAACCAAAAGGAAGAAAGGAAAAAAAAAAAAAAAAAGGACTTACATCACATATATAGAAATAAAAGGCTGCTGTGCTCTTAGAAAGGAAAACAGTTTCAAGGAAAATTTAAAAAAAATGGAATGTCTTGGAAGTCAGTTCAGACATGATTGGCTCCACAAAACAATAAGTTTGCATTTTAGAAATTGTTTAAAATGTAATATGTTTTATAGAGCTTTGTAAGCTTAAAAATAATTTGAAAAGGACTGATTTAATGTTAGTAGCAGCATCATCATTTCTTCACAAATTAAAATGGTGCATGATATATAGATTACTGCTCCAGTTAATGGAATTATTTTTGGACAACACTTTCAAAACATTTACACAGTTAAATTACATTTCTTGAAATTTGCCTTCCTCTGGATTCAATATTCAAGCTCAATATAGTTTAAAATAAATTAAGGTTAAATGTTAGTATCTTATGTTAATGTTTGCATTGTTAGCATTGTATGTTCAAAAGTTCACAAAATTAATTTAGTAAATGTTAAAAAAGATTTATGTCATTTGCAGCAGAAACATTTGTTAACAAAATTCAATGTATAATTAAATAGAAAGTATTCATCCAGGGAGTAATCCGATCACCATTTAATGGGGTCAGGAAGGAATTAATTTGTTTCCCCTTTTGAGACAATTGGCTAAGTTGCAATGGTTTTTACTGTTTCCCTTCCTCTGGATTCAATACCTATGTGTTTTAACAGGAGTTTAAATTAAAATTTGTATGTTAAAAAGCATTCTTTCATGGTTGAAGAGACTCATTTACAAAAAGTTCAACAATTTCATGTTAGTATTGTTAAAAGAAAAACTTACACACTGTTTACAATATGACTTCAATATTAGAAAACTTCATGTAATGGTTTAAAATAAGTTTTCAGAGAAATTGAATGGATTGTTATATTATTATTCCATACATGACAATTAAGAAGTTGGATATGGTTTAACAGTACATTGTTAAAAAAATTAAAGAAACATTTTTGTACTTCTTTGTACATAAGAAAAAGATTTAGAGTGTTAGACAATCACATTGTGTCACAAACAGCATTTCCAGCTTTAAAATTCTATTGACCGTCATTGACCGTCGGGCAGTGGATATAAAAAGTCTACACACCCCTGTTAAAATGTTAGGTTTCTGTGCTGTAAAAAAATGAGACAAAGATAAATCATTTCAGAACTTTTTCCACCTTTAAAGTGACCTATATACTGTACGACTCAATTGAAAAACAAACTGAAATCTTTTAGGTAGAGGGAAGAACAAAATATAAAAATAAAATAATATGGTTGCATAAGTATGCACACCCTTGAATAATACTTTGCTGAAGCACCTTTTGATTTTATTACAGCACTCAGTCTTTTTGGTTATGAGTCTATCAGCATGGCACATTTTGACTTGGCAAGATTTGCCCACTCTTCTTTGCAAAAACACTCCAAATCTGTCAGATTGCGAGGGCATCTCCTGTGCACAGCCCTCTTCAGATCACCCCACGGGTTTTCAATCGGATACAGGTCTAGGCTCTGGCTGGGCCATTCCAAAATTTTAATCTTCTTCTGGTGAAGCAATTCCTTTGTTGATTTGGATGTATGCTTTGGGTCGTTGTCATGCTGAAAGATGAAGTTCCTCTTGATGTTCAGCTTTCTAGCAGAAGCCTGAAGGTTTTGTGCCAATATTGACTGGTATTTGGAACTGTTCATAATTCCCTCTATCTAAGGCCCCAGTTCAAGCTGAAGAAAAACAGCCCAAAGCATGATGCTGCCACCACCATGCTTCACTGTGAGTATGGTGTTCTTTTGGTGATGTGCAGTTTTTTTTTTGCGCCAAACATATCTTTTGGAATTATGGCCAAAAAGTTCAACCTTGGTTTCATCCCACATAACACCTTTTCCCACATGCTTTTGGGAGACTTCAGATGTGTTTTTGCAAAATGTAGCCTGGCTTGGATGTTTTTCTATGTGAGAAAAGGCTTTCGTCTTGCCACTCTACCCCATAGCCCAGACATATGAAGAATACGGGAGATTGTTGTCACATGTACCACACAGCCAGTACTTGCCAGATATTCCTGCAGCTCCTTTAATGTTGCTGTAGGCCTCTTGGTAGCCTCCCAGACCAGTTTTCTTCTCGTCTTTTCATCAATTTTGGAGGGAGCTCCAGTTCTTGATTGACTTCACTGTTGTGCCATATTTTCTCCACTTGATGATGACTGTCTTCACTGTGTTCCATGGTATATCTAATGCCTTGGAAATTATTTTGTACCCTTCTCCTGACTGATACCTTTTAACAATGAGATCCCTCTGATGCTTTGGAAGCTCTCTGTGGACCATGGCTTTTGCTGTGGGATGCGACTAAGGAAATTTCAGGAAAGACCAACTAGAGCAGCGGAACTTTATTTGGGGTTAATCAGAGGCACTTTCAATGATGGCAGGTGTATGCTGACTCCTATTTAACACGATTTGGAATGTGATTGCTTAATTCTGAACACAGCTACATCCCCTAAGAGGGTGTGCAGATTTATGCAACCACATTATTTTTCTTTTTTTTTTTCTTCCCTCCACCTAAAATATTTCAGTTTGTTTTTCAATTGAGTTGTACAGTTTATAGGTCACATTAAAGGTGGAAAAAGTTCTGAAATGATTTATCTTTTAGTCTCATTTTTTTCCAGCACAGAAACCTGACATTTTAACAGGGGTGTGTAGACTTTTTATATCCACTGTACAGCTTGTTTGACTAAATTCAGTTAGATGACCCCAAGCAGCAATACAATGTTTGTGCCTCCTTATTTCAGTTTCTTTTTTTATTATATAGTATATATTGTACCAGGGATGCCTCTTACCATGTAAATATAAAAATATTCACCCAGGGGCCCATTTAGTGATGAATATATGCACAAGATGGAGTTTTTCATACTCTTATAAATACTTATACACAAGAGCAGAGGCATTTATAAAGTAGTTGTAATAATACATAGGTAGGGGCATTTTTACTCCTAGGAATAAATACATAGGAAGGCACTGGTATTATTCTCATAGAAATAAATATATAGAAAGACAGGGGTAATTATAGGAATAAATATATAGGAAGGCAGGGGTACTTATACTCATAGAAATAAATATATAGGTAGGCAGGGGTACTTATACTCATGGGAATACATATATAGGAAGGCGGGTACTTATACTCATAGGAATACATGTATAGGAAGGCAGGGGTACTTATATTCATGGGAATAAATATATAGGTAGGCAGGGGTACCTATAATCATAGAAATAAATATATAGGAAGAGAGGGGTACTTATACTCATGGTAATAAATAAATAGGTAGGCAGGTGTACTTATACTCATAGGAATAATTATATAGGAAGGCAGGTGTACTTATACTCATAGGAATAATTATATAGGAAGGCAGGTGTACTTATACTCATATAAATAAACATATAGGAAGGCACGGGTACTTACAGTATACTGGTAGAAATAAATATATAGGAAGGTAGTGCTACTTATACTCATAGGAATTCAAATATAGGGATGTAAGGGTATTTATAGCCACGGCAATATATATATATATACTCAGGCAGGAGAATATATAATCATAGTTACATTGTAACTGAGGTTGAAAAAATACTTTTAGCCCATCAAGATCTCCTTTGATCTGCCATATGCGGATTCGTTGTTAATTGATCCAGAAGAAGCAAACAGAAAGAAAAAAAAACAAGTGAAACTTTGCCAATTGTCTCAAAAGGGAAAAAAATGAATTCCTTCCTGACGCCAGATACTGGTGATCGGATTCCTCCCTGGACCAATAGTCTCTCACTAATTAACCGAGATAACCCTGAATACCCTTTTTATTGAAAAATATATCCAATCCCTTTTTAAAGTTATCTATTGAATCCACTGTCACCAACTCCCTTATTAGAGAATTCCACAAATTAACTACCCTTACTGTGAAGAACTCTTTTCTTTCTTTAAGGTGGAAACATTTCTCCTGATTGGCCAAAACGCATTATGCTAATCTTAGGGTAGATTTTCAGGGTAGTCAGCTGACAAAAGCATCAGCTTGCAAATTGAAAAGATTTAGCAAACAGGGGGAGTTTGTAAATGTTTGTTTTGGTATTCTTTAATGCAAAAAATATTTTTCATACACTACTGATTCTCTTCTATCAGATGCACTCATAATCTAGAAAACTTAGATATGCCTTTAAGTTTACAACATCAAAGGTTACACATAACTAGCAGGTAACTTTATTTATAGTTACAATAAGTTATGTACTGTTTTGGCTAGCATTCGCTATCGACTGTCCTTTTATAAGGTCGCTGCAGTTACAGTCATTTTTTCATTATGAAGTTTATTTTACATGTTATTATTCTGTATAATACAGGGTCTCTTAGTGAGCTTATACAAAGACAGAATTTCACTTAGTCCTTTTTAAAGCCTTGACACTTACAACTGAGTTATTTCAGTTGAAGACATTGAATGCTTCTCTTGTTGAAGCAGAAACATACATAGCAGCTCACTCTACAGTACATTGTAATAGTGATAACAATACATGAAAGATTACTTTTTTATATTTTTTGAAAAACAATTTGTCCAATATAAGTAATGAAATTCATCATTTTTGTCAAAGTTTTAGCTAATCAAGTTTAATTTTGTAAACATTATTATTATTATTTTTTATTTATATATGTATTAACATTTTTTTTGTAATGCGCGACATTACATAGCGCTTAATGTTTTTTTTTTTTAACAAACTATGAAAGAATGGAGCGCCCTGTCTTCAATTTTAAAGTCAAGCATACGGGGGGCGGAGTTTGTGTCTGACTGGAGCAGACGTGTGTGGAGAGAGCTCCAGGGCCAACTCTGTGTTTTGGCCCTAAATTCCCACATAGAAGGGGCAGAGTACCTTTTTTCAATATTGGGGTAGTAGGAAGAGGTCACCTCTAACCCCCGGGGGACCCTGAGCCTGCTCTATTAGCAGCACAACAGAGCTAGTAGCTGTGGATCCAGAGCCTGACAGCCAGCCCAGCAGACCCCATGGTGAGAGGCAAAAAACCTGTGTAACAGACCTGTAGGTGCCCCCAGGGTTGGCTGGTGTGGTTGGGGTGGGCCACAAGGCATCAGAGGGGCTGTGTGAGAGGAAAGGAGAGGTGAAGTAGGGGCCTGGGAGCTCCAGTTGCCATCTTAGGGAGAGGTCAGGAGAGACGGTGGCCATCTTGGATTTCTGGAAGACAGGCTTCAGGACTGAGACAGAGGCCTGCAAACAGTGAGTACCCTGAAGATTGTACTAGCTCCACAGGGGCTCTTGTGGTGGACACTGCACATCTAAGGAAGCCCAGGGCTGCCTAAACATAAGCTGCTCAAGCCTGTAACAGGCAGCACACCTGTGTGGAGACTATTACACAGCTTCTCCCCCTAAAATCTGGAAATAAGGAGGCCCTGTGGGAGCTAAAGTTTGAAGGAACTAGACTTTGTTGAGCCCTAAAGGGGAAAGAGTCACTCTGCATAAGATCTATTGACTGAGCTACTAAGGTCTGACAAAAAATATCTCCCTGAGCTTGAACCCACAGCTGATGGTACTTGAAAGGTACCCTTAAAAATTTCTTATTGTGAAGCTACGACGCGGGGTAAGAGGCCACAGGCCAAAAAGGCCAATCCCACCCCCAAGGTTGCAGAGAGCCCCAGGTAGGGGAAGAAACCACCCAGAGGGGGCCACACAGCCCAAGTTTGGGGGTCCATAAACCCGAATTGCTCTACCAGGGAGGGAAGCAGGGGTTGAGCAGCAGCCCTGAAGACACAGGACTCACAAACTAAGCTGCACAACATATCATGTCTGAACAGCATATGACCCTGGTACAAAGAACTATATGCTGGTTAAAATGACAGTTTAACAGGACCACACGAGATGTCCCCATGGGTACAGTAGCAACAAATATCCAATGGAACTAAAGAGACAGAACACCCCCCGTTAGAAGCGCTTTACCCTGGCCGTACATTAACAAGACCTCATGTCTACTTACTTCAGAGCATGGCCAGAAAATACATACAAAATGGCCACTCGGACAAGTTCAAAAGCATCAAAGAAAAGCCAAAGCAATAAAAACATCCAAGACTTCTATAAATCAACAGATAGCAGCCAGTCCCCAAGCAGAAGCCCAAAGTCGGACCTAGCAGGAGTGCAGGACCCATCGGAAACAGAGGAGCCACAGAGTACCCCCATGGTTATTGCAGACTGCTCACTCAAAAAAATTTAACTAATGCTGCAGGAGGAGATACACTTGGCAGTGAAAGACCTCCGCAAAGACATCCACACGTTGAACCAGAGGACGCAGTTTCTGGAAGAAAACCTCGACCAACTGGCTGATTCAAATGAGCATTGCAGGCTTGAAACAGAACAAAACTCTAATCAAATAAAAGAAATGCAAGCTAAAATTGAAGATTTAGACAATCGGTCGCGCAGAAGCAACATCTGCATCAGGGGCGTCCCGAACAAAGTAACAGACCTGATGTCCTACGCAAAAGGCCTACTGCACTCCCTCTTGCCTACGACAGATGAATCAGACTGGGCCATAGAGAGACTACACAGAGCGATAGGCTCCGCAAAAGACCCCAATCTCCCTAAAGACATCATCTTGAGATTTGTTCTGCAGAAAGCAAGGGACGCAGTCCTAATGGAGACTAGGAAAAAACAGATCCTGACAGGCCCAGACGGGTCGAAAATACAGATTTACATGGACCTGGCCCCATCCACCCTCCAAAAGAGAAGAGAAATGAGGCCGGCACTGTGCGTGCTACAACAACACAAAATAATATACAGATGGGGCTTCCCATTTGCCCTCACTTTCCATCTAGGTGGGAAAACGTACAGAGTACAAAACTTGGATGAAAAAGAAACGAGAGAGGCAGGCCAGGGCTCAGGCGCGTCTAACTGAAACAATTAAGAATCATAAGGAGATTCAGTCCACAAGGGCGGCCTCCAGAACTATCCAGACAGACTCAGTAAAAATGAGAGCACTCCTGAGGACTTTTTGAAAGACTAGCCTGATTTACTGAAAATGGTACTATGTCTATGGACTAATAACACATACCCTCCACAGGTTGAGTTGATTTTTAGCCAAGGGTCCTAAAGGGGAAAGGACATAGATCTATCAGGAAAGGCCTAAGAGGGGCAAAGGGTCTCCACCGCATAAGAACTAATGATAGACACAGGTAGCCTCAAAGTACATAGTTTTTTTCCGCAGTATGTCTAGTAGCACTGAGCCCAGGGATGCTAGGGCACAAAACTATACAACACAGGGTGGGGCTTAGCCAGCACGAGGTGAGATAGTAGACATTAGGTAGTGGAAGGCAGAAGGGGGTATTTTAACTAGTCTAGCCAGACTGGGGGAGTAATAGGAGCACACGGAAAGTCTAGGGGGAACGCTAACTAACCGACAATATTAAGTACCTATGGAGGATAGCGATAGTGGGAAGACACGACTTGGTTAAGGGGTGGGACAATTAGCCCAGAAACCCTGAGGTTTTTTAAACCAAGTAGATTCCTCCCCTGGGGCCGTCAGAGGCAAGGGAGGGAGTGTCCTGAGGCCTTGACTACCACAGGATTAGGTGGTGTACATGGAGGAAAAATAAAGTTACAATGTTGAAATACAAGTTAAAGTTATGCAATAGCTTAAACAAGTTGTTAACCTATGTTATGTTTTCCTTTTTTATTAAGGTTAGTACCTCGCAACTCAGAAATGATCAGACGTCAAAAATCCCTGGAGTGTGGAGTGGAGGCCCGCTTCTGTATCCCTCACAGTCACTAGTGCACTCAGAAGAGATGGTCCCTTACAGGTGATGCACATAACTAGAGATCTTAGACAAACAACTAGGGTACCAGATGGATAGTACACACACTATAATCACGCACAACGTGAGAGGGTTCAATTCACCTTGCAAAAGGCGTAAAGCATTTCTATACTATAAAAAAATCAAACCTGCAATTATTTTTCTCCAAGAAACACACTTTGCGAAAGGCAGGGTCCCCTTATTCCTACATAGTGATTACACAAATGTATACACGTGCTGCCAACAATCTAAGAAAGCGGGTATAGCCACTCTAATACACAAGGACCTACCGTTTACATTTGAGAATCAACTAAAAGACAAGGAAAGCAATTTCCTGATAGTAACTGGGTCGATTCTAGACATGAGGGTCTTCCTGGTCAATCTGTACGCCCCAACCACCAACCCAGCAAATACATTAATAGCATTACTAAGAACTATGAAACATCTTAATATGGGACGGGTAATTATGGGAGGTCACCTAAACCTGACACTGCAACCCCTACTAGACAGATTGGGGAAATCCTCACTTAACAGAGATGCCAAGAAACTCCAGATAGCACATAAGTTACTTGCAGAACTGGAATTGATAGACGCATGGAGAGGGATACACCCCACTGACAAGCAGTTCACATTTTTCTCAAACACACACGGCACATACTCAAGAATTGACACGCTATTAGTACAAGCCTCGCTATTCAATCATACGATTGATTCCCAAATTCTAGCATGCCACTGGTCAGATCACTCAGTAGTTTATATCAGATTGAATCTGGAGGGGGTAAACAAAGGCTCGCCACAGTGGCGCCTCAACGAGGGACTCATGTCCAACCCTACAATTCAAACCCAGGTTAAGGAGGAGATCAAAGCGTTCTTTGAAATAAACGACATCCCCGAGACAGGAATTGGCTGGTCATGGGTAGCCCATAAAGCGTACATAAGAGGGGTACTAATGAAATTAGCAGCGACACGTAGAAGGCAGCAATTACAGGCAGAAAATGCCCTCACTAACAAGCTGCAAAAGTTAGAAAGAGACAATCAAGCCAAGTTTAGTAGGGTAACCCAAAATATTATCGATAAAACTAGACTAGAGCTGGATGCAGTCCTAGCAGCAAGAACGGAGCTAGCCATTAGAAAGACCTCGCATAAATTCTATTCCCAAGTTAATAAACCTTCCTCAATGTTAGCTAGGAGGCTCCGATATAAAAGGGGAGATAACAAAATAAACCAAATAAGAGATAGGAAAGGTTATATCACCAAAAAACAGAACAAAATAAAAGAAACTTTCATAACAGCCTTCCAAGAGATATACTCCACTAAGCAGGTTGCAAGCGAGTTCTTAAGAAGTCAGGACCTCCCTAGTCTATCTAAAGAGGAAGCAGACAAACTAAACGCAGACATATCAGTAGAAGAGGTGTGCAAGACGATACGTTCCCTTAAGAAAGGGAAAGCCCCCGGACCTGATGGCTTCACGAACATATACTATTCTGCGTGCGAAGCGGAACTGGCCATACCACTGACAAAATTATGTAACGCAGCCCTGGAGGGGGGGGGGGGGGGGGGGACCCATGCCCCCAGAGTTTAACCAGGCAAATCTTAGATTTATCCCCAAACAGGGAAGGGACACAAATAAAGTAGAAAACTACCGCCCCATATCCCTACTCAACGGGGACATCAAAATTCTGACAAAATTAATGGCGGTCAGATTGGCAGCCATTATACCTAGGCTGATACACAAAGACCAGGTGGGGTTCATTCCTCTCCGGCAAGCAGGAGATAATGTAAGACGAATCCTGAACCTCCTCCATATTGCTAAACATAGAGACATCCCACTTTGTACCCTGAGCATAGATCTAGAAAAAGCGTTCGACTCGATCGAGTGGCCGTTTCTCCTAGCCACCCTTTTGAAATTTGGGTTTGCGGGGAAATTCACTAACCTTATCAACACACTTTACAAAGACCCCATAGCGAACTTCAACTTACCGGGGGACAGGGGGCGCCCATTCGGATAAGTAGAGGCACGAGACAGGGCTGCCCACTCTCACCGCTTCTCTTCGCATTAACAGTAGAACCCCTGGCACAAGCCATCAGGAGCAGTACAGCTATTAAGGGAGTAGAGGTGGGTTTGCACAACTTTAAGTGCTGCCTCTTTGCAGACGACATCGTGTGCACCCTCACAGACCCCCTTAGCTCCATACCCGCCCTCCTGGCCCTGTTGGAAACGTTTGGGGGCATCTCAGGATTAAAAATGAACGTAGATAAGACAGATGCAATGGGCTCTAGACTCCCCCAACAACAAATTAAGCAGCTTAAGGACAAGTTCCCATTCACATGGCCCCCAAAACACCTCAAATACCTAGGAGTTAAGTTAACACCGGAAATAGAAAACATATATGGGGCGAACTATATCCCCCTGTACCAGGAACTAAGACTAGAATTGAATAAGTGGCATAAATATAAACTCTCTTGGTCAGGGCGACTGAACGCCATTAAAATGAATATCCGACCAAGAATCCTGTATTACTTCAGGACGCTCCCCGTACCCATTAATAAAAGAGAACTTGACATGTTCCAAAGAGATACCTTTAGATTTATATGGGGATATAAAAGACCCCGAATTAACAAAAAAAACATGTATGCACACAAAACTCTGGGAGGCATGGGTTGCCCAAACTTTAGGCGGTACTACAACGCGGCCCAAATATCCTTCATCCCGCAAGCACACTCCATCACTCATCAACCCCTGTGGGTATTTATAGAGAACTTCCAGATGAGGCCTTTGAAATGGGACACTCTGCCCTGGATAACTCATAGCGTAGTGCCTCACAAGCTAGGAGATAACAACCCGATGATCAAATTAGGACTGGGAGAGTGGGAAAGGACCTCGTCCAGACACCACTTGAAACCAGCGATCAGCGCCCTAACCCCCACGTTCAACTGTTTAAATGTCTTCTGACAACAGAGCAATTTATCGAAAAATATGAACTACCCATCCAAGAGTATTTCCACTATAATAAAATACGGCATGCTATCTCGTCCCTAGTTAGGGAGAATGGAATGCCACAAACAACATGGCTCACAAAGGTGTGCCGTAAAGCACCTCTGACCAGAGGCATACTTAAAACAATTTACATGGAAGTAAACAAAATTGGAGGTGAGCACAAACCGAATAATGTCCTCCAATGGGAAAGAGAGTTGGGGGTAGGTTAGGACTGCAAAGCATGGAACAACATTAGTGCAAGACTGACCAGGGGTTCCTTATACTTTAGCCACATGGAGACAGCGACCAAAGTCTTTTACAGGGCATACTACACCCCTGACAAGTTACACAAAATGAACCCGGCAGCGCCCCAAAACTGCTTTAGAGGTTGCCAAGAGGTGGGATCATTCCAACACATGGTGGGATTGCCAGGTTGCAAAGACCATGTGGAGTCAAGTCACCGGCCTAATTTCAGACACATTGGAAGTAGACTTACGCCCCATGATTAAAATCAAGCATACAAAGTGCTTTTTCTAAAGCACCCAATAAGATTGAAAACTTGCAAACTTCCATGGTATGGGTGAGGTATATAAAGGTGAGGTACAATTTATTACGCAAATTAGGGCTGAAGGTGATAAGCTTCTTTAAACAGATGTGTTTTTAGTAAGTCTTTGAATGATTTGATGCAGGAGAATATTCTAGTGGAGCAAGGTAAGGAGTTCCAAAGAATAAGGGCAGCACGTGAAAAGTCCTGAAGGTGGAAATGAGAGGAGGAGATAAGAGAGGAGGAAAGAAGAAGGTCATTAGCAGAGTGAAGAGTACGGTTGGCAGAGTATTTAGAGATGAGAGCAGACATATAAGAAGGTGCATTATTATTGAGGGCTTTATACGGTAGGGTCATTATTTAAATTATATTCTGGAGGCTATAAGTGACTGACAGAGAGGTGCTGCAGACACTGAACGTTATGTACAGTAGATGAGTCGAGCAGATGCGTTCATTATGGATTGGAGTGGAGTTAGACAGGTGATTGGGGAGGCCAACAATAAGAGAGTTGTGGTAATCGAGGCTGGAAATGATAAGAGAGTGTATAAGAATTTTGGCTGTGTCTTGTGAGAGAAAGTGACAAGCGAGGCAAGCGGGACTTAGGCTGCCAGCAGTTGAGGAACCTCGGGGGCACAAAAATCCGACCGCAAAAATACAAATGTAATGGCCGAACCGCGGAAATCGAAAAAGACGAAAAACATGAACAATAATAAAAAATAAATTTAAACACAAGCACAGGGGGAGAGCCAGGAAGCCTGGGAGTGAGGTTGCAAGTGTTTTTGAGCCTTATTTGCTGTGTTTCGTCACTAAAAAATCGGCTAAGCGAGAATAAAAATGGCGGACAAAAAACGTAAAAAAAATCTGAAACTGGATGAAAACAAGGCTGAGCAAAGCCAGGCACGCAGGACTTAGAAAATACACGACGGCAAAGACACTAACACTTACACCGCCAAAAAATCCGACCTCAGAAAAATACGAATTCAACGACGGCAAAGACAGTAACATTTACACGAACAACTCCAGGCATGCGGGACCTAGAAAATACACAACACCAAACACTTACACTTACACCAACAACGCCAGGCACACAGGACTTTGAAAATAAAACAAACGTCAGTCAGCTCGCACCACACAAACATTCAGCAGACACATAGAGGAGAAACACACAGGGAAGGGGCAGGGGGGGATGCTGGAAAGAGACACATGGCATTCCCAAGCACAACACTTGCAGGTTAATGAACCCTGCAATAAGCGGCCTGTACAGTAGGCGGGGCTCGTGATGAGCGCCGAAGGTGCTCAGGGAAGCAAAAGCCTCACATTGTGTGTCAAACAGCATTAAATGGCTTACAACTTTATTGCCGTCATCTCAGAAGCTGCACAGACATATTTGGAAAATAGGAGTAGGACATCACAGATTAGGTCAACAGATCTTTATATTCATACTAGCGACTTGCCCGTCAAAAAATGACAGCAATGAGATGAGTATGTTTGGAAAGTTGTTTAGTTATAAATATATCTATGTGACAGTTGTAAGTATTGTGATATTAAAACATGTTTAGTTTAGTAAAATGTTCTCTTAGTGAACAATAAGTGTTGAAACATTTTCTATTAAAAGTATTAACCTTTTAATGTAAGAACAGTTGAAAATGAAATTAATCATTATTGTAAACTTTAGGCAATGGTTTGTTAAGATGCAATTTGTATGTGAACAATTGTTAATTTCAATATACATGAAATCCCAATAAAAGCAAATATAACTTTGTAATATATGTAAATAATAAACTTGAAATTGTATTTTGTGAAAGTTTAACTTTATTATTTGTGTAACTTTGGAACTTGACAAAACATTTATATAACTTTGAACATTATAAACAATAAGATAGTGAACACATTTTGTAACATAATTTGGTATAAAAATTAATAACATTTGAATTTAAAAACAGTTGAACTTTAAACTAATCAGTATTTAAACTAATCAATTTGTATCAGAAGAATTATTAACTTCAATATTTTACATTTAATCCCGATGAAAACAAACAATAGAAACCCAGCTTGAAAGGTACCCAATTGTAACCTGAATTTTGTAATATATTTAAGTAAGAAACTTGACATAATATATTTTTAAACTTCAAGTTTCTTATATATGTACATTTCCAACAGTAAAAAAGATTTGTACAAATTGAAACAGTATAAACAGTAACATAGTGAATAAAGATTGTAACATAATTTTGTATTGAAAGTATTAACATTTGAATGTAAAAACAATTTAACTTCAAAGTACTCAATATTTAAAACTTAAGGCAATGGTTTTTTAACATGCAATTTGTATCCGAATAATTCTTAACTTCAATATACATTGAATGCAAAGGAAGGCAAAAAGTAAAAACTCTCTGTAAAATGTACTCAATGAAATAAATTCCTTCATGACCACATGAACTGTCGATAAACCTTAATACAGGGAGTAATATTAACATAACATACAATATTTACATTGTGTCTTAAAACGTGGTGGAGCTGTTAACATGAACTTTGTAATATGTTGAAGTAAAGAAAGTTAAAATCTTGTTTTCCAACTTGTAACATTACAAACAGTAACATAGTTAATTAACATTTTAACATAAGTATCACATATATATAGTTGCTCTCCTTTATGGGTCTCAGTTAAAATTTCAGCATCTATAAAATGGTCCTTTAATTGTTGAACAATTAATCTTGTCCCATTGCATAGTCCTTTTTTGGGGTTCATATTTCACAGTAACATAATAATTGCACCTTTCTTTAGCTGCAAAATATGTGGTGGCATTCCAGAAGGAGTTAGTGAGTTTATGAATTCAGTCGAAAAGTTGGACTGACTTTCATTGTCATCAGCAAGTACAGAATCAGCACTGTGATAATTTCTTTGTGGTGCATTAATTTTTTTAAAGATTTCATTATTGAGTATTAATGCATCCTTATTTTTACACGTTAGTATGACTTGGTTGGCAAGCTCGGAATATTCCTCGTTATTTATACTCCCTTCAAATATAGCGGATATAATATCTTGTTGACAAATCATATGAGGTGGGATCTCTACAGTGTCGTCAGGTAAATGTGGTATTTTTTCTGTTCTGCCTTCTCCAATTTTAATAAGCCAATCATTGAAATCAGTTTGGCCTTCTGATCTCATATTTTGTTTCAGTTGAAGATGGGTAAAATGTTTCCATAGTGTGCTTGACTTTATACATGTTTCAATAATGTCAGTTCGATTTCCATGTACAACGACAGGTAATGTTTGTCTGAAATCGCCACCTAACAACATTACCTTTCCACCAAATGGAAAAGTATTATCCCTGACTTCACGAAGCAAACGGTCAATACATCGGAGGGCATAGCATGACATCATTGTGGCCTCATCTATTATAATTAATTTACATTTGTTGAATTTCTTTGCTTGTAATGATGTCATGCGAATATCTGACACAGAAGTTTCTAAAATAGGCACTGGCAGTTTAAATCCACTATGAACAGTTCTTTCACCTTCTAACAAAAGTGCAACAATTCCAGTAGTGGCAAACGCCATTGCTATTTGACCTTGTGCTCGTACTGAACTCATTAATAAATTATACAGATAGGTTTTTCCTGATCCGCCAGGTCCATCAAGATAGAAATAACGCTCTGTCACCATGTCATCATCTATTGCATGCTTGCAATTGTAATGTATTTAAAGTTGCAAGTCTTTCTTCTGTTCTTTCTGCTTGTAGTTGAATGTCATAGTCTTCAAAGTTTATGTCATCTATAAGACCTGGATCAGGCAAATTAAAACTTGCACAACTTAATCCATGAGTTAAAAAGACTTCTTGGATTTCCATTAACGCTTTTAAGTGTGCAATGGGTTCATTGTATATTCGCATAAAGTCTTCAGCCATATTACTTTTAAAAGTCTCCCACAAAGCTAATGAATTTGGAGCATTTGAGAAGATACAAATAAAAGCAAATTGTTCTCTCATCTGTCGTGGCATTTGACATTGTGCTGCTTCTTCTAAACATCTTTCCCATTCTGTATCATCCGATAGTAAGTTTCTATGTCTTGCAGCTAAATGGAAGGATTCATATACAATGTCATTAACAGTTCTTAAGTGTTCAAAACTTTGTGCTCCAGGAACATTTAAAAGTAATATCCGTAAGCAAAAACGTTCAACATCTCTTGGACTGACTGTGTAAATTCTTGGAATTATTTTATTGCCTCTGCTTTTTCTTGGTCTCCATAATCCATTCACAAAAACATAGTGATATGGAATTTCAATATATAAGTATTGAGTTGCTTCAGAATCAGTGGCATTTAATTCAAACCATGCAGTTAGTGTAGTGTGACGATCTTCACTTTGGGCCAATGCATTCATTTCATTTCCAGTATGGAAATAGACTAAATGTCGTTGTGGCAAATGTACTGCTAACCTATATACTGCATGTGATCTTTCATGCATTTCAAATTTTAGAAGCCGCCACATAGCTTCTGGCGCACTGACATAGCGAGCATCTACATGAGATGCAAGTTCATCATGTACTAACTCACTACTTTCAGGGTTGTCTGCACTTTTGACGACTACAGTAGCTGCATCGTAACCTTTGTAAATATATTTGTAGACATATTTAATGGATTTGATGGAAGTGCAGGCTTCTACGTTGATGTGGGCGTTGTACTTCATGAGTAAATGTGGATTGTAGGGTACTACATATCTATTGTCCACTTTTTTTCCACGAATAATGGCACTATCTCCTCTTCTTTTATAAAGTGGATATCCATCACAATTGGCATAGGTTTTGTCTCTATAATCTTTTGGAAATTCTTTTGAACATTTATTATTTTCCATACATGGTGATTGTGGATTAAGGTCACCACAGGGTCCATGAATCATGCGATGAGTAACAATCTCATATAGTCTACCATATAGTTCTGGATCTGGTAGTTCAGCAACAATGACTGCATCCACTTTGTCCGAAGTATCTAATTTATCTTTATCTTGAAGTATTATTAGAAGATGTGCATGTGGAAGGCCTCTTTTTTGAAATTCAATGGTATATACATAAGCAAGACATTTGCCAAATAACTGATTTATAGTGAAGTCACGTATTAATTCATTTAATTTAATCTTAAAAACTCTGGCTACTAAATCTGGTCGATCTGAAGCAGTTTGTCCAAGAAGTAGATTTTGTGTAATTTCTGGCCATTGTGGATTACATGTAAATGTCAGAAATAAATCGGGTTTGCCAATCTTAATGACAATAGCCATAGCATCATTGTATCTTTCTCTCATATTTCGAGGAGATCCTTGAAAGGAAGATGGTAAAATGATGGCTTTGCCAGCTGTCATGTCTCTGCTTGCAGCCACGTCAGCAACATAGTCCATTAATCCAGAATATTGTTCTACACAGAGTTTATCTTGTTGATATTTGATAAAGTTTAAATTATTTGCCTCAACTTGCAAATAAGAATCAATAATCCATTGTTGGGTTAGTTTTCCACCACATAAAATTGGATTAAATACATTGCGAATGGCAATTTGAGCTACTTTCAATTCAAGCATAGAAACATTATTTCTGATTCTGGCTTTAGCATTTGGGTAACTGGGAAGAGTTAATTTTGGTTGCCAACCTGCTTCTCCGTGTGGGAAAAAGATGGGATATGTCATTGGATCTAAATTTGGACTTAAGATACTCATATTTCTGGGATATATTCTAATGTCTCTTTTAAATGGTGGTTCTCCTTCATCATTCTGAAACACCATTGCAACCTCATTTGATGTTGGCAAGTTATAACGACGTTTATCAGTATGTCTGTATCTTTTAAGCACCATATTAACCTTGGGCATTGGTAATTGATGTCTTTGTGCATGGAGTAGTTGTTCATTTTCTACTTCTGCCAATTTTTTATAAGCTTTACTGTAGGGATTGTTGTCCATAATGTTATTTACCTTTATAAAAACAGTGTGTAAGCATTTTTTATTTTCTTCCATCTGCATACGTTGGTCAACAGCTTCCATTGTATCTAGGACATATAGTTGAGCGAATTTTCTTTGATCTCCTTCCTCTGGATGTAAATGGGAAGTGCGTTGATAAATTTGTCCTTGTACTTTAAAACAGTAAGGACCATGTCCTGGTACATTAGCAGCTAATGTTGCCCCCATGGATGCAAAGGATATGGCACTATTGTAGGATCTTATGTTTGTTTAAAAAAAATTGTAGTTTGGAAAAGTAGGTTGAGTCATAATATTTTGTAAATAGATAGGAAATTCTTTCCTTTCTGGAAGTTTGAACTTGCCTTTTTGACAGCAACTAATAAATTGGCCATCTCTAGGTCTCTCCTGGTTAAAATAATAAGCCTCACAAAACTGACATTGAGTAGACATGTCCCCACAACTATGAACCTCTACTGCTAAAGACTTGAGTAAAGGACAATTTGCAAAGCATATTGGATTTTGACTTTCATATTCATCAGGTGAAATGTCATATAATGTTTCAACAACAGGTTCTAAATGCTTTCTTTTTTTCGTGGCTTTTCTTGGTATATGTTGTATTGTTTGAGGTAAAATGTCATGTAATGTTTCATGAACCGGTTCCAAATGCTTTGTTTTTTTTGTTGCTTTTTTTGGTATCTGTTGTATTTTTTCTGGTAAAATGTCATCTGATGTTTGAGCAACAGGTTGTAAATGCTTTATTTGCTTTGTTGCTTTTTTTGACATATCTTTAATTTCTGCAGGTGACAGTCTTTTGCTTGCAATTCTTTTGCGTTCTTTTTCTCGTCGAATTTCCTTCTTCTCCGGTGTCTGCTGGCTGTCTGCTCTCTGTCGTCGTTCTCTAGCTTGGCGTCTTTTCTTTTCTTGTTTACTCTCATTATCAGCCATGTTAATCTGTAAAAATAAAATAATGTATCATTAGTTTATTTTGAGATGTTAAGTTTGTTTTGATGAAAAATTGTTATCAACAGTATGTTTACATTTTATACTTAATCAATTTCAATGCGGTCAATTGAATAGAGGTCTAAATAAGGCCATCAGAGAATTATTTAAAGAAGTTTTTATTTAGTAAACATGTATCCAAAAGCAAGTGTTTCACTAACTAAAAAGGTATTTTAAAAAATATGTTATGTTCTTATGTACAGCACTATTCAATTTGTCAAATGGCAATTAAATGAGGGTCTATGACTGGAATTTTAGAATGACAAATTGTATAGACTCTGTGTTTTGAGCCTTTTTTGGACTATGCAATTTTTTTTTTCAGGCTACATTGAAGTTTTTATTTACTGTTAAAGATTATTGGCCCTAAAAGACAAATAAGAGATTGATGAAAAATGTGTTAGTTATATTTTTTTAACAGTTATAGTTACTGGTGCTTTATTTTAAATTTTATTTTCTGTTGACATCGATGCAAAGCTAAGATATTTATTTATTTTTCTCTTTTTTTACTTGTTATACTGTACCTTGGTTGAAGTTTGATTTCAAGCAGAATCTTTGTTGGTCCTCTGTTGAAAGTCCTCGTCCAATGGTCTGGTCCTCTGTGGAAAGTCCTTGTCCGATGGTGTAGTCCTCTGTTGAAAGTCCTCGTCCGCTGGTCTGGTCCTCAGTTGAAACTCCTGGTCCGATGTTCTTGACGCAGTATCTGTTATAAAATAAAAATGAAAATGTTATTTTATTTGAATGTCTTTGTATTAAGGAAAAAATGACATTATTTCTGTGTTTTTCTACAATCCTATTGGTGCGCCCCACTTTTGGTATGCTTATTTAGGGTTTTTTCTAAGGCTTTTATGTTGTTAAACATTAAATAAGAATATAAATGTAGTTTGGTAAGTGTTTGTGTGAGTTTTCGAACAATCCTGTTTGGTGCGCACCACTTTTGGTATACTTATTTATGCTTTTTTCTAAGGCTTATAGGTTGTTAAACATAAAAGAAGAATATGAATTTAGTTTGCTATGTGTTTGTGTGAGTTTTCCTACAATCCTGTTTGGTGCGCACCTTTTTATTTTATGCTTATTTATGCTTTTTTCTAATGCTTATAGGTTGGTAAACATTAACTAAGAATGTAAATGTAGTTTGCTAAGTGTTTGTGTGAGTTTTTGTACAATCCTGTTTGATGCGCACCACTTTTGGTATGCTTATGTAGGCTTTTTTGTACGTCTTATAGGTTGTTAAACATTGAAAAAGAATATTAATTTAGTTTGCTATGTGTTTGTGTGAGTTTTTGTACAATCCTGTTTGATGCGCACCACTTTTGGTATGCTTATTTATGCTTTTTTCTAAGGCTTATAGGTTGTTAAACATTAAAGAAGAATATTAATTTAGTTTGCTATGTGTTTGTGTGAGTTTGCGTACAATCCTGTTTGGTGCGCACCAATTTGGTTATGCTTATTTAGTCTTTTTTGTAATGCTTATAGGTTGTTAAACATTAAATACAAATATAAATGTAGTTTGCTATGTGTTTGTGTGAGTTTTCGTACAATCCTGTTTGGTGCGCCCCACTTTTGTTATGCTTATTTAGGCTTTTTTCTAAGGCTTATAGGATGTTAAACATTAAAGAAGAATATTTACTTATTTTTCTCTTTTTTTACTTGTTATACTGTACCTTGGTTGAAGTTTGATTTCAAGCAGAATCTTTGTTGGTCCTGTGTTGAAAGTCTTCGTCCGATGGTCTGGTCCTGTGTTGAAAGTCCTCGTCCGATGGTGTAGTCCTCTGTTGAAAGTCCTCGTCCAATGGTCTGGTCCTCTGTGGAAAGTCCTCGTCCGATGGTGTAGTCCTCTGTTGAAAGTCCTCGTCCGCTAGTCTGGTCCTCAGTTGAAACTCCTGGTCCGATGTTGTTGACGCAGTATCTGTTATAAAATAAAAATAAAAAAGGTTATTTTATTTGTATGTATTTGTATTAAGGAAAAAATGACATTATTTCTGTGTTTTTCTACAATCTTATTGGTGCGCCCCACTTTTGGTATGCTTATTTAGGCTTTTTTCTAAGGCTTATATGTTGTTAAACATTAAATAAGAATATAAATGTAGTTTGGTATGTGTTTGTGTGAGTTTTCGTACAATTCTGTTTGGTGCGCACCACTTTTGGTATACTTATTTATGCTTTTTTCTAAGGCTTATAGGTTGTTAAACATTAAAGAAGAATATGAATTTAGTTTGCTATGTGTTTGTGTGAGTTTTCCTACAATCCTGTTTGGTGCGCACCACTTTTGTTATGCTTATTTAGGCTTTTTTCTAAGGCTTATAGGTTGTTAAACATTAAATAAGAATATAAATCTAGTTTGCTATGTGTTTGTGTGAGTTTTTGTACAATCCTGTTTGATGGGCACCACTTTTGGTCTGCTTATGTAGTGTTTTTTGTAAGGCTTATAGGTTGTTAAACATTGAAAAAGAATATTAATTTAGTTTGCTATGTGTTTGTTACAATCCTGTTTTGTGTGTACCACTTTGTGTGTACCATATGTTGCATACTTTGGCCCTCATTCAATTGCAGTTTGGCCAATTCAATAGGGCTCTAAAAGTGCTTATTTATAGCTCTATTGATTTGTCCAAAATAGCAATTGAATGAGGGCCTTTGGTTGCTGCATTTGTTATATTGTGGGGGCCTCATTTAATTGCATTTTGGGCAAAGGAATAGGGCTCAATATGAGCATAGAGCATATTTTTTACAGAAGTTTTTAGTTAGTGAACTTGTATCCAAAAGCAAGGTCTTCACTAACTAAAAACTTCATTTAAAAAATATGCTCTGTGCTTATATAGAGCCCTATTGAAATGGGCCAATCACATTTAAATGAGGCCCTCGGCCATTAAAGATATATAGGTCCTCATTCAATTGCAATTTTGCCAATTGAATGGTTCGTTTCTTTTTTATACTTAATACTTTACCTTGATTGAAGTGTCGAATGACAGAGGGTCCCCTCCTGGCAATCTTAATCCGCCGGTCTTCTTGTAGTGTCTGTTTGAAAAAGAAAGTGAAATAGTTAATTGTATATTTTTTATTTAGCAAACCATGGCCTTTTCAGCATATAATATCTTGTTCTATCTTACCTGTTCTTCTTTGTTGGTGTTCTTTAAAAGGGATTGTGCTTCACAATGCACGGTGCAAATTGTTGAGTGACGCTGTTGATGCAGAGTCTGTTTGAATATTAAAAGTAGAAAGATTGAGTTTTACATGATCTATTGAATTGCAGTAAATTAATGTCATTTAAATATACTTCTGTAATTATTTTCAATTAACATTTTTTTTTTGGTGTGGCTACACACATATGTCACATACATGAAGCACATTTGCAGAGTTCAATGTAATTTTTTTGTGTGCGTGTGACATATCACTATACATGAATCATATTTTAATTGTTAAATGAACCATATTTTTTGTTTTGGCCAACACACATAAATGTGCGTGTGACATGTCACTATAGATAAATGGCTTTTTTGATATAAAAATACTTGTTTTGATTGTTTTTTGTTAAATGAACCTTATTTTTTTTGTGGTCCTACACACATAAATGTGCGTGTCACATGTAACTATACAGAAATCCCATTTTCATAGTTCATTTTTTTTTTTTTTGTGCTGTCTTGATAATAAAATGTAATATATTATAGCTTACCTCTCAGTTGTAATTTGCACAATGTAAAGTAGTAAATTATGAAAGAATTGTCTTCTCAAGTAAAAGCAGCAGTTATCTATGAAGTCACTCTGTTCATCACCTGAGGAGAAATTTATTTTTTTGTGTAAAATAGGCAGTATTTATAAACTTGTAAAAAATTCTGGAAAGTGGGCAGTATTTTTTGAAACTTTCAAGTGCCTCAGAACGTTAGCACGCAATACGCATACGCTATTTGCGTTCCAGCTTACAATTTGCGTTCCATCCGCCATTTTGTGCGTAGTAGTGTTCAAAATGGTGTTTAAGTGTGACTGTGGTACGTTCCGCATAGTATGTGTTTCATTCTTGCGGGTTACTGCAGTGTAGTCACGTCTGAAGCCTCGTTTTCGTTTTTTTTCGGCGGCCATTTTTTCTCTTGCTTAGGTGATTTTCGGCCGTTTAAACTCATTTTTTTTACTTAAATGGACGTGTAAATGAACTTTTGGAGGTGCCTGATGCCCCCCTTTGCTGTAATTAAGCTTTTTATGTGTTTGTTGTGTTTATTTCTTGTGTTTGTGATGTTTTGATGCGCGGCAGTTGGAATGTGTCTTTCGCGGCCGTATTTTTTTCCGATGCAGCCGTATTTTGTTGCGAGGCTGTCGTATTTTTTTGCGATAGACGCGGTTAGCTTTTACGTGTACGACGCAGTGTCTTTGTTTCTAAGTCGTGCGTATGTGTGTTAAGAGCGTGTGAGGGGCCTTTTTTACTGTTTTTTTGTTAAGTCTTGCTTGTGTGTGTCTGGGTGTAAGCGGGTGTGAGGCGACTTTGAGGTTTTTTTTGTTAAAAAGTTGTGTGTGTGTGTATGTGTGTGAACACAGCCGATGTTGGGATGCTCCCACCACCGCAAATGCGGGGACGTTGTTGGGTTTTTGTTGGCTGGGAGGTTGGGTTTATTTTGTTAAAAAGTCGTGTGTGTGTATGTGTGTGTTAACACAGCCGACGTTGAGCCTCCACCTCCGCAAATGCGGACCCTTGCTTCGCGAGGATCCCCATTTGCGGGGACGTTGGGATGCTCCATCACCGCAAATGCGTTTGCGGGGAACTGCGTCCCTCACTTCGCGAGGGACGCAGTTCTTGCGGGCTCGCTGCGCGAGCCCGCAAGCGTGAGCAACAACCCGTACGCTCACAACTATATATGTGATATAAATCAGATTAAATAAGATTGCATATTTACTTTTCAAAAATAGATGTTAGGATTATGTATATTAATTAATGCAGATGTTATATTTTACTACCTGTGTTATTTTTTTTAATTTATGAAATTGATTAAGTGATACTTAAATCCTTCTGACAGCAAGCCTTGTGAAACAGCCTTCTCTAAGTATTTCCAGTTAAATGGCATTCCATTGTAATAAATAATATTAGATCTGTACAGTATATGTACTTAGGAAACATGTATTAGATCCATGAAATGTGCATACATATCTAATGTCACTTGCCACTATAAGGAATCATTGGTGAGCCAAACTGCTTTCAGAAACCCCGCTATAATGTGGAAGTGTTAAGGTAGAAAGAGACCCCAGAAAGCTTTAAACTTATGTGAACTAAAACTTTGGGTATGAATGTATTAGCCCTCTTACTTCACAATAAAATCCATATATTCAGATTACACTAACTGTTATAATATTGTGGTCCACACCTGCCCTTTATGCTAAAACCAGTATATACTCTATTATAATTATCTATACACTGGAGAATACCTACCTTAAAATTAAGTCAGTATGTCAGTATGTTATCTGCACCAATTTTTAATTTGTAGAGAGAAATGTTCACTTTATCAGCTCCTACTGTAATGAAATAATAACATCCAAAGCTCATTAAATCCCACACTTTTTCTTTTGTTAAAGCACCAGTGTACTGCATTTACCACTAAGGCTCATATGTTTGTTTGCTGTGCATAGACTATTAAAAACAGTATGCAGTATAAAATAAATACAAGTTATATTTTTGCTTAGGTTTTAAACTGTCAGTTTTCCCCTCAAGCAGAGCTGCATATCTCCTCCTACATTTGTCATCAGGCATGTGGTCATCTCTTCTTGTTTGCAGAACTGAATATAGAGTCTGACCAGTGAACGTTCTGCTTCAGACTGAGCATACTCAGTAAAGGAAAGGGGACAGGATGGCACTGCAACTGGGCAGGGCTTGTGAGTTACCTGCAAGTAGGTTACAATAGAGCTTCTATGTAGGTAGTGGGAGTGGAGCTAATTATATCATGTGACAGGACCAGTGACATCAGCCCAGTCTGCTTCCAAGATCGATGATAATCAAGTACACAGGCAGAGCTGTCCACGCCCCTGAGACACAGGTAGGGGGAGAGACACAGCTCTGCTTGAGGAGAAAACAGTTGGTTATTGACATATTTTTTAAGGTGAATATTATGTAGGTACTGTATAATCAGCTGTAATATAATGTTCTTTTTTGGCTGATGCTTTTTCAGTCTTTCTTTGGGCCTCATTCAATTGCGGTTGGGCCAATTGGATAGGGCTCTATATAGATTGCTAAGATAAATTTGCAATAATTCAAATAAGTAAACGTTTTGAGTTTCTGGACATACTGTGGATTCTATTTGAGGTTGTACTGAGGAGCCATTCAGTTCTTAGGACATAACTGGTATTATAAAATATATCTAAATTAAAAGATCTGTATATACATAGTCAAACCAATTTTGGTTTGAATATACCCAGGATGTACACTTCAACTTTAATTACATGTGGTCACTACACCTCCACCTAATTTGTTGGCAATTTGATAAAAACATACAAGTGGGGGTATAATATGTGCTTTGAAATGTACTTTCTTAACAATAGAAAGGTTCATAATGTGAACATAATTCTATATATGTCTATCATATTGTATAATAAACTCGGAACAGATAACATACTGACTTCACTTTGAAGTACAGTTGTCACTTCCTCTCTTATTTTTCAGTGTATAGTTAAAGGGACATACAAATGGTTTCTTTGTTGCGTCAGAGTGTATTTGATGATGTGCCACATTGTGTTTTTATTTTTCAAGTAAAAACTTCAAGGCACAAAAAAATAAAAATAAAAGTGTAACCAATCTTTAGAGATTGTCCTCGGGTAGCCAGTGAGATCTACTGACTAAAGTATGTTCTCTGCATTTCCCGTTAGCTTCAATTAAGTTAAATTGGCTTTGCTTTTGTGCAAAAACAACTTTTGTAATGTTTAAAATGTGCTATCTTAAATGCATGGGAAAAAGCTGTCTATGTCCCTTTAAGTATAATGGAGTGTATACTGATTTTAGTATAAAGAGGAGGTGTGGACACTGGCATTATAACGGATAGTGTGAACTGATTTGGGTATGTGCTCATACATCCATTGTATGTTAAAGAGTAAGAACAGGAAATCCCTGGGTTAAAAAAAAAAAAAAAGATTTTTTTTTGCTGTAAGTGCTCTTCATGGTGTGACAGAGCACAATATTATTTGTTAAAATTATTAGTTTTTTTTTAATTACACTAATAACAGATAAAAAATCTAAAGCTTTAAGTCTGTTTACAAACACAGTCTGTCCTGCCTACTGACAGATTCATGATTAACAACAGACAGCAGAGCCGCCAGGTGAGGACTCTGATTGATAGCAGTTTTGCCCTCAACTCAAGAATATACATAAGATCAGGCTCCCAAGGCTTTTTGGATGAGTTTTTTTTATGTTCTGTTTGTTTGAATTAAAAGGAAGAGAACAATAGTTTCTGTAACTTATTATTACAATAAAGGGGTATTGTTATTATTATTATTACAGTATTACTATTACCACATATGAACCATTATATATTATTATTCAGGGATCTGAGTTCTGTACAAATCCAGTTTAAGACTCAGGAACATATCTTCCCCTTACCCTGGGGATCTCTTATATTATTAAGATGAGCATAAGTGTGTGGTGCCTACCTTGCTTTGTTAAGTGGTCTTTCTTCTACCTAGATATAGGGAAGAAGATGTTCCTTTAATAGAAAATGGATGAAGCCACACAACAGGAACATTGAATTTATTTGCTGAGTGTCTTTCTCTAAGACTACTCAAAGCAACTTGCAGTTAGTCTGTATAATAAAGGTTTATATTTAATATTACTTGACATTGGCAGGCAAGCCTCATGTGGGTCCAGTTTTGTTTCCAATTATCTTCTAGTTCACTTAGGGCCTCAGTCAAATGCGATTTGGCCAATTGAATAGGGCTCTATATAAGAACATAACATATTTTTTTAAATCTTTTAGTTAGTGAACTTCTATCCAAAAGCAAGGTCTTCACCAACTAAAAACTTCTGTAAAAAAAATATGTTATGTGCTTACATAGAGCCCTATTCAACTGGCCAAATCACATTTGAATGAGGCCCTTAGTATTTACTGACAGACATAGCATTTACCTGCTCTTCATGGTGTAACAGAGCACAAGATTATAAAATTAAGAGTCTGTTTATAAACACCATCTGTCCTGCCTACTGACAGATTCATGATTAATACCATGATTAAAACCAGTATATACTCTATTATAATTATCTATACACTGGAGAATACCTACCTTAAAATTAAGTCAGTATGTCAGTATGTTATCTGCACCAATTTTTAATTTGTAGAGAGAAATGTTCACTTTATCAGCTCCTACTGTAATGAAATAATAACATCCAAAGCTCATTAAATCCCACACTTTTTCTTTTGTTAAAGCACCAGTGTACTGCATTTACCACTAAGGCTCATATGTTTGTTTGCTGTGCATAGACTATTAAAAACAGTATGCAGTATAAAATAAATACAAGTTATATTTTTGCTTAGGTTTTAAACTGTCAGTTTTCCCCTCAAGCAGAGCTGCATATCTCCTCCTACATTTGTCATCAGGCATGTGGTCATCTCTTCTTGTTTGCAGAACTGAATATAGAGTCTGACCAGTGAACGTTCTGCTTCAGACTGAGCATACTCAGTAAAGGAAAGGGGACAGGATGGCACTGCAACTGGGCAGGGCTTGTGAGTTACCTGCAAGTAGGTTACAATAGAGCTTCTATGTAGGTAGTGGGAGTGGAGCTAATTATATCATGTGACAGGACCAGTGACATCAGCCCAGTCTGCTTCCAAGATCGATGATAATCAAGTACACAGGCAGAGCTGTCCACGCCCCTGAGACACAGGTAGGGGGAGAGACACAGCTCTGCTTGAGGAGAAAACAGTTGGTTATTGACATATTTTTTAAGGTGAATATTATGTAGGTACTGTATAATCAGCTGTAATATAATGTTCTTTTTTGGCTGATGCTTTTTCAGTCTTTCTTTGGGCCTCATTCAATTGCGGTTGGGCCAATTGGATAGGGCTCTATATAGATTGCTAAGATAAATTTGCAATAATTCAAATAAGTAAACGTTTTGAGTTTCTGGACATACTGTGGATTCTATTTGAGGTTGTACTGAGGAGCCATTCAGTTCTTAGGACATAACTGGTATTATAAAATATATCTAAATTAAAAGATCTGTATATACATAGTCAAACCAATTTTGGTTTGAATATACCCAGGATGTACACTTCAACTTTAATTACATGTGGTCACTACACCTCCACCTAATTTGTTGGCAATTTGATAAAAACATACAAGTGGGGGTATAATATGTGCTTTGAAATGTACTTTCTTAACAATAGAAAGGTTCATAATGTGAACATAATTCTATATATGTCTATCATATTGTATAATAAACTCGGAACAGATAACATACTGACTTCACTTTGAAGTACAGTTGTCACTTCCTCTCTTATTTTTCAGTGTATAGTTAAAGGGACATACAAATGGTTTCTTTGTTGCGTCAGAGTGTATTTGATGATGTGCCACATTGTGTTTTTATTTTTCAAGTAAAAACTTCAAGGCACAAAAAAATAAAAATAAAAGTGTAACCAATCTTTAGAGATTGTCCTCGGGTAGCCAGTGAGATCTACTGACTAAAGTATGTTCTCTGCATTTCCCGTTAGCTTCAATTAAGTTAAATTGGCTTTGCTTTTGTGCAAAAACAACTTTTGTAATGTTTAAAATGTGCTATCTTAAATGCATGGGAAAAAGCTGTCTATGTCCCTTTAAGTATAATGGAGTGTATACTGATTTTAGTATAAAGAGGAGGTGTGGACACTGGCATTATAACGGATAGTGTGAACTGATTTGGGTATGTGCTCATACATCCATTGTATGTTAAAGAGTAAGAACAGGAAATCCCTGGGTTAAAAAAAAAAAAAAAGATTTTTTTTGCTGTAAGTGCTCTTCATGGTGTGACAGAGCACAATATTATTTGTTAAAATTATTAGTTTTTTTTAATTACACTAATAACAGATAAAAAATCTAAAGCTTTAAGTCTGTTTACAAACACAGTCTGTCCTGCCTACTGACAGATTCATGATTAACAACAGACAGCAGAGCCGCCAGGTGAGGACTCTGATTGATAGCAGTTTTGCCCTCAACTCAAGAATATACATAAGATCAGGCTCCCAAGGCTTTTTGGATGAGTTTTTTTTATGTTCTGTTTGTTTGAATTAAAAGGAAGAGAACAATAGTTTCTGTAACTTATTATTACAATAAAGGGGTATTGTTATTATTATTATTACAGTATTACTATTACCACATATGAACCATTATATATTATTATTCAGGGATCTGAGTTCTGTACAAATCCAGTTTAAGACTCAGGAACATATCTTCCCCTTACCCTGGGGATCTCTTATATTATTAAGATGAGCATAAGTGTGTGGTGCCTACCTTGCTTTGTTAAGTGGTCTTTCTTCTACCTAGATATAGGGAAGAAGATGTTCCTTTAATAGAAAATGGATGAAGCCACACAACAGGAACATTGAATTTATTTGCTGAGTGTCTTTCTCTAAGACTACTCAAAGCAACTTGCAGTTAGTCTGTATAATAAAGGTTTATATTTAATATTACTTGACATTGGCAGGCAAGCCTCATGTGGGTCCAGTTTTGTTTCCAATTATCTTCTAGTTAACTTAGGGCCTCATTCAAATGCGATTTGGCCAATTGAATAGGGCTCTATATAAGCACATAACATATTTTTAAAATCTTTTAGTTAGTGAACTTCTATCCAAAAGCTAAAAAAAATATGTTATGTGCTTACATAGAGCCCTATTCAATTGGTCAAATCACATTTGAATGAGGCCCTTAGTATTTACTGACAGACATAGCATTTAACTGCTCTTCATGGTGTGAAAGAGCACAAGATTATAAAGTTTAGAGTCTGTTTATAAACACCATCTGTCCTGCCTACTGACAGATTCATGATTAATACCAGACAGCCGAGCCGCCCGGTGAGGACTCTCATTGATAGCAGTTTTTGCCCTTAACTCAAGAATGTACTGAAAAGCTAACCCACTCCATAATCTGCACAGCCTGATTTGTTGAGCGTTAAAAGTTTTTTTTCCTGCTTGCTACACGTAGCAGAAACTGCATGTCTGGCAGAGGGCAGTCAGTGACTCATGTAAACACAGACTTTACTTTTTGAACTTCCAGTGCAAAAATGCAGGTATTTAAAAAATTGAAAAAGCATTTCCCTTCTGGGTTGCTACCATTTAGGGTCACCCAAGATGGGTAGGTCATAGCAGAGAAGTAAGACACATCACAGTACACTGGAGAAGGAACTGGCAACCCACTCCTTCACCATGAAAACCTAATGAATAAGCACAATATGTGAAAGGCATACTGTGGTCCATAGGGTCATGGAGAGTCGGATACGACTGAAAAAGTGCCCCTTTAACTGTTAATTAAGAACAGTTCTGTCAAGGTGCAAATAGTGTGGACCTGTAATGATCCTGTGAAGGAGGGATGCCTTTCTTGTAATGTTTACAGATGAAGTGAAAGCTCTCTTCTTGTGCACTTGCACTGCAGTACAGACAGGCCACCACTTGAGGCAGCAGAGCGCACACAGCCCAAGCACTGGTCACATGGCCCAATTCCTGGAAAGTTCCTGGAAAGCAGCCTTTGCATTTACCAGATATGGGGAGGGAGAGACAGGCGAGCAGATCGCAGGCAGAGGAGGGGGAGAGGAGACACACACAGACCCGCACATGAGGAGACAAGGCAGGCTTCCTAATCACAGCCCACATGCCAAGGTAGATCTTGTTGGATCGTATGGTTTGGAGCAGATGGATGGGATGGTGCTCAGTCCACCTTGTGTGAGCCTGCAGTGATCATGGGGAGGTGCCCTGTGTCATTATTATGATCCTAATATACAATGTGATGACATTGGGGTGTCTATAGCATCTCCAAAGGATACAGCCACCTTATCTTATAGGAGGGGTTGGGGTGTTTGGGGGGGAGAGTTAAAAAAAACAACAACAGTCTTCTGGGGAAAGTAATCCAATGAGATTCGAGGATGGGGGTTGATCTAGGAATTGCAGCCCCCCAGTCACATACTTAGTGTCTAAGTCACATCCTTGGGCTCCTTTATACTAAATACTGTAATAAAAGGAAGTCAGTGCAAGAAGCAGGGATTGTGAAAGAGCCCACCTGAGAGCAGAAGGTAACATTGTGTATCCCAGTATCAGTACTGTGTGTCTGTGCATTGTGGCAGGTATGGGGGGTCTCTGATTCCTAGACAGCCTGGAGACTTTGGGATGTCTGGCTATATTTGGGAGGTGACAGGAGGGGGTTATCTGCACTATTACATACAGAAGAGCTTATTTGCACTATAACATACAGAAGAGCTTATCTGCACTATTACATACAGAAGAGCTTATCTGCACTATTACATACAGAAGAGCTTATCTGCACTATTACATACAGAAGAGCTTATCTGCACTATTACATACAGAAGAGCTTATCTGCACTATTACATACAGAAGAGCTTATCTGCACTATTACATACAGAAGAGCTTATCTGCACCATTACATACATCATACTGACTTGCCAACAACTTATACACCTAAATACAGGTAGGGTCCCAACATAAACCTGCTGTGAAGGCATTTATTGTGCAATGTTCCTATAAGACTAAAGTTAGGATCTGATTTCTCTGTAAGCTCCTAAATCTACTGAAGTGTACATATAGAGTAAAGTCTTGGTGGCCAGTAGAATGTACCACAACCTAAAATATACCATACATTAATTGTTATTAATTTTATTCAGCAGTAAAATGTATCATAAAATATACCATACATTATTAATTTTAATGACAAGTAGAATGTATCATAACATAAAATATACCGTACATTGTTATCAGTTTTAGCAATACAGGTTATCCAGGTGCACTGTGCATGAAAGTCCCTTTACCTAAAATGCAGAATGACCGGTGTTTGGCATTCACTGCTTGATGGCTTTCATTCCCCAAACAGGGTGTGTTGGGCAAAATTATGATTATTTCAGCTCTTTTCTCTGCAGTAGTCGCATGTGTGTTTATTCATTGTTTTGGAATCTTAGTTTAAGGTGGAACTGATGATATTGTAACTTTACTAGAATCCACTATTTTGCAGATATTGTTTATAAAACCATATGTGTCATTAATTACAAGAGGACTATCAAACTCTGTTGTAGGGTTATCACATTTTAAATAGTCATTTTGTTTGTGGCATATTTATGTACACAATGTGCTTTCTTCTGTATGGTGTGTGTGTGTATCTTCAGTATTGTATTGAAAATATGTGTATTTACAGTTGTGTATAGTAATGTAGAAGGTGCAAGCTTTTCTTTATTACAATTTATTGGTATGTTTATTCTTTTATAAATACATATATGTGTGTGTGTGTGTATTTACATATATATATATATTTACACACACACACATTCGCGCATATATATGTGTGTGTGTATATATATATATATATATATATATATATGCGCGTGTGTGTGTGTATATATATATATATATATATATATATATATATATGCGTGTGTGTATGTATGTATATATATATATATATATATATATATATACATATACACGCGCATATATATATATATATATATATATATACACACACACGCGTGCATATATGTGTGTGTATATATATATATATATATATGTGTGTGTGTATATATATATATATATATATATATATATAATACATGTTATTTGAACAACTAGTGCATATATAAAAATATCCTTATACAGCTATGTCTGTAATGTATAGATTTCTAGATGTATAAATTAGCATAGTTATCTATATTGTGATGATACAGTTTCATGCGTACAAACCTAAGTGTCAGTGCAGATCTCCCCTGGCTTTGTGTCTGTGCTATCCAGGGAGGTCTGCGTGCAGTGCAGTAAACAGCAGCTCTTCCAAGAATCACTGCACATTTCGCGCTCATTTCCCTCCTCCTCAGACAATTTGAAGGAAAACGTCTCTTTTATACTATTTTTGTTCAGAACTCATCCCGCTGAAGCTGTAACCTCAGCCTTGTAGGACTTTAATCACAGCAGCCCGGGTGTCCTTTGCTTGTATTGATTCTATGAAGCCAAGGAATCCCTGTGTGTTTACTGCAGGTAGTGTCTGGGATATGACATTGATTGGTGGATATCGGTAACCCCTGTACTTATATCCATGCAGGCTATGTATTGCAAATATGGGCTTTGTTATTTATTCATGACACACCAAAACATATACAGCATATGAATTTACTGTATATATATATATATATATATATATATATATATATATATATACATATATATTTGTGTTTTTTGTTTTTATTGTTAGTTCTATTATTATTGTGTTTGTGTGTCTATATATTCTGGAGGAATACTTCTTTATTAATTTACCATGGGTGTTTAATTACCATTATGGCAGCAGATTGTTTTCGTCTAAGCCTACTCTTTTCTTTAATTCCAGGAAGAACCAAAAGGCAGATTACCTCAGGGATATTGATACGGTGTGGGGGATTTAAGTACAAATCTGCCCAGATCGCCCCAGCACTGTGGCTATGCACTTTGACCTCTGTTAAGAAGCAGTGGTGCCCCCAGCCTTGCCTCGCTCCTGCCAGCCCCCTACCCCCAGGACAGAGTGGAGCTGCTGGCTGCAGCTGGCTGTCCAATGACCCTGAGATCACCTGACACGACAGACAGCAATAGCAGCATACATAGCGGCTCTGGGGAGGGGGTATCCCCACCAGGGGCGACACATGAGGAACAGGAGCAAGAGGACCGTATTGCACTATCCATGCTAGAACTCCAGAGGTCAGGTAGGTTCTCTCTGTGTTAGTGCCCCGTAAGTGTGCATGTAATAAAGGGAATACATTTTTTATCACCTGGCACAGTCTATTTCTTAGATCCTTTTTTGTAATATATTGTACTTAAATGGCCTGTAAAGCAGTGATGGACATCTTATTTCGCATTTGGGGCGTATATGTGGTTGTAGATTCCCACACAATGACTTTAATTTTTGTAGTAGACGTAGCAAAAAGGAAAGAATCACTGAGACAGACTGGTAAAGGTGGATTAATGTGTAAAAGTGGGACATGAAATGAAGATTTTGTAGGGCAAGTGAATGATTTATATTTGTAGTAGAGGGAGAAATGGACTGTGTGCTGTAACGGTGAGACATTCTCTCCTGGCCAGAAGAGCTTCATGTTGCCCACCAGTGTTGTAAACAAAGTGCTTTAGCTTTCTTAGAAACCCATTAAATGCAAGGGGAGCAACAATTTAAAAAGTTTCATGGAAAAACTAATTCCTGCAAGTTGCATTCTGTGTATGGAGTTTAAAAGAACGGGTTCTGTAAGCTTCCCTTGAGACTTGATCCTAGTAGTGCCTGAGGTGTTAAAGCCACAGAGAACCGTAAGCTTGCTTTCTAGAAGAGTCATAAAATGCTGTATAAAAGCCAGAGATTTTACTCTTCTACGCCAGACTTCAGAAAAGAAAAAAAACATACAAATAGAAAATGGAAATAAATGTCAGATGATGTATTTGTTTATAGGTTTAAAAATAACCTAGGTATTTGCTGATTAAAATTGCAGCTTTAATTTATATATATATATATATATATATATATATATAATATATATATATATATATACATATATATATTATTTTTTTTAATTCCCTACAGATATATAACAGGAACAATTGTTACTTTAGAAATAAATTAGACTTATTTTTAGGCAAACTATCTGAAGTTGTTCTTAGATAGAAAAAGAACAAATACTTGGTTGTAAAAACTCACTCCAGTTATATCTCAAACTATTATGTCATTGCTCTGTATCAGATCTACTTTTTTAACTTTAAAGGCATTCATGTGTTAGTTGAATTGGTGATGTGATGTGCTGTATGTAGGAATTTAATACCAATGCAAACAGACTTAATTATTCCCTAGCCTACCTATAAGGAAAGCAGGTATCTTTAGAATCAGTAAAAACATTCTTCAGAAAACTGAATATCTGGCCACAAAACAGATTCAAATCAGTTACCAGTTAATAGTGTCTAACAGCATTATATATATATATATATATATATATATATATATATATATATATATATATATATATATATAAGTAGATAATGGAGCAGTATTGTACAGTGTTGGCTTCAGTGTTGTGCACGTTTGGCTTATGTGCAGTCCCTGGCAGATGGTAAAGGGATTAATCATCCCAAAATCAAGTTGTTGTTTTTGTTTTGTTTTTTTAGCTTATTCTTAAGAAGCATGAAATATTGGCTGTATGCTGTATTATCCATTTCTAAAGTTAATAAATCCTAGGGGATGTCATTTTCTTGTTGCTGTCTTTATATGCAAATGAGCAGCTCTTGCATATTAATTAACTGTTTTGCTAATAAAAAATTACAGTCTGCTTGTCTGTCTGTAGTTGCCAAAACATAAAGCCACCCAGTGTTGGCATACAGTAGCTGCAAAATCAATTCGAAACAATTCAGACATTATTTATTGTAGAGAAAAACTGCTATTGCAATGTATATAGATTTTTTAATGCTATTTAAAATTAAATCAGCCTCGTGTTGGCGTGACTGAGTCCCTTTTTAAGAACATTGACTTAAGTTGTAAATATTAAGCCAGGGTAAAGTTGGCAAAGACAAGGTGGAAGGTTTTTTCTAACAACCTATTACACATAATTAATTTCTAATGCACGTGCAAGCGTCCCCATCGGGCATGTACTATAATTTGGGTTGTGTTACCTTTGTTTCATTAGTGGGTGGGGAAAAGTTAAACAAACAGGTACGGACTATGCCTTTCCATGTCAGACAAGATGTCTGCAGCTGGCTGGAGTTCCTAGAATTCTGTGTAGGGTATTTGCATTTAAAAACTAAAACGTAGCTTTGAAAACTATCCATTGTAAAAATAGAACCCGCCTCCTCGTAATGACTTTCTTGATGTTAGATTTTTTACAGCCAGTATTTGATTTTGTTGAATTATGTTTATGGTAATAATTTGAATCCTATTAAAATATATGGATTGTTTCCCATTTTGCTAAATGCAAGTTTACAAGGCAGTTGTTCTACCCGTCTTATTTATATAAGTGAAAAGTAGTTCCTCTTTAAGAGTGATAGAAACAAACTGTAAAATTTTATAGTTTCTCTATTGTGAAATAAGGAAATCTATTTGTTAGCGTTGTTTGGCTAGATTTACTTGTGAATGTGCCCCCACAGTATCTTAGTCAAATTGGTGGAGAAAGTTGCCCCTTCTAATTCACGTCTTTACCCTTGATCAGTGTTCTCTTGATTCCAGATCTTCATGTCACCTGATAAATTCCTGTTTGGTGACGTGTTATATTGAGGGGGAAGTTATTGACATTGTGAACTAAAGTTACCTCCGACAGCTACTTGGAAATGTAGAATAGAGCAAGCAAGTTATTTTTTTGTGTTTCTATAAAGTTTATCTCTTTTCGTCATTTGAGTGAAAATGGCAATTGCCTCTAAAATAAATAATATAAGTAATGGAGTACATTCTATGAAATTTAAAAAAAAATTGTGATTTTTTTTGCAAATGGGGAGCTCCTCCAACCTTAAAGAGATATCTAAGTGTTTTAGCCAATCACAAGCCGCAAATACATTCTACTACAATGTAACAATCAATGATGGCAGTTTGTGCAGGAAGGAATCATGGGATCTGTAGCCCCTTGTAGAAGGAAGTAGGAGCCAGTCACTGATCTGTAGATCTTTGCATTAAGCTGCTGCTGGCTTGAAGGTTAGTAAAAGGTTCAACCTGTACCCAAATGCAGTGTTTCTATTGGGAGGTTCTCTATGCCTATGTAAGCAGCTCCTGGGGTGTGGAAAACAAGTTTTATTTTTTAAATAAAATAAACCTGTATGTGTTTAGAATGACTCAATGTAATGTGTGTTTCTGATATAAGCAGCATGTGGTAGATTAGAAAAGGGTAAAAATATACCATTTTAAGTATGTAAATATCAAAATCGCCATTTGCACTCAATTTATTGCTTCTTAGGAGCAGAAAACCTCTAGGATCCCAAGTTCCAACAACTTTTTGCAGTATTTATAAGTATATTGTATCTCTAGGAGGAATTCGCCCATTCTCTGTCTCCTAAGTGTTATATTTGTACTCACTCCTACTTTTTATTAATGCTTCTACAGTGCTGATCTAGATCAGATTGGAAGCTGCTCCTTAAGATTTATTTCTGATTCCTACATTTTGGTGCATTATATAAATGCAAGCTTTGCTTCATTAATCCTCAAGATAGCCTTACGTGTGTACCATGCACGCTCCAATACCACTGGAAAGTTGTTCCAATTATCGACCATCTTTCCTTTACAATATAAAATAGAATTGACACTGTAATATTTTTATTTTTTTAGTATGATATCCATGTGTATTTTCATTTTCCATGCATTATATTGCACAGCAACACGAGTCTGCCTTTCAAAGGTTTATCTAGAAAAAATAAAATTCAATTTCTCAAAATAAAACCGTAGTTTTTATATCTGATCATATTGACCTTTTATTTTTTTATTGTTTTATGATAATTCCGTGCTGAATACCTCTATAAAGAATCTTCACATAAAGTACATAATATAAATGTCCGTGCAACTATTCTCTGGCAGAGTGAGATAATCTTCTTTTCCTTGAAAATCTATTTCCGTTTAGGACTTTGCCCTTTTCATGGAATTATAAATACTCTGATCTTTGAGGTCATTGTTTCTATATATTTTGGTAAGATTTACAGTTCCTAGAAAATGTAAGCCAACGCTGAACACATCCCTGCAATTATGAGCAGAAAGCATGACTACAATTCTGAAACAGCCCTGGACAAGAAAGAATTACTCACAGGTGGTATAAAGTAAATAATTTATGTCACCGTTTCAAATATTCCATCTTTAGGGAAAATAATTATAGAATTTATGCAAACTGTGGATCTATAGATACACTGCTGAAAGTAGATGTTCATCTTATTATGTAATTATTTTAATTAGCAGCAGTTTTTTTTTTTTAATTAAGTATTCAACATCATTTGAGTATTAAACATATGTAAATGCACTACACTGGTCCTTTGTTTGCTGTGCATAGGTTATTAGAAGCATTATTCTGTTAAAAATAAGTACAATTTAACACGTTTTTTTTTTTTCTTGGCATTTAATCTGTTTGTGCCACACTAACAGGCCATAAAATCTAAATTAAAATTCCAAATTCAGCTTAAAGGGACATGGAAATAATATTTGTATTTGATAATGTATACAGTATATTTTAATTTTTCAAATACAGAGCACAATTACATATTCTGATGTTTTACTGCTCTTGGGGGGCTTGCCCTCTTTCAGCCAATGGGATCTACAGATTAAAGTATGCTGTCTGCATTTCCTGTTGGAAGTTTCAACTTTTGTAATGTTTTAAATGTGCACTTTTAAATGCTTAAAAAATAGAAGTTTTGTTTCATGTCCCTTTAACATCCTTTCTACCAATCATTAACAACAATATAAAATAGTTTGTTATTGCTCTAGTTGTGCAATAAACAGATATATTTATTGCCCCCCATTGCGGTTCATACACTGTGATGTGCCAGAGAAAAGTGTTCAGTTTACATATTATAAGCATGGTATTTTGGCAAATGTTATTTTTTTTTAAATACCGGTTCCTATTTGCACCTTGTTTAAATGTATTGAGACAAGGGTTTATTTATGCTATTTGCTTTGTTTCTTAAAGATAATTCAAGAAAATCTACACTTCTTTGAATTTTTAAGACAACTGTTGTAAATGATTGTGTTGGATGATTTTTGGAAAGCTAAGCTTGATTATGGGCAAAAACTAAAATAATCACAATCTTTTTATGTGGTATATTTTATATTCATGAGGGTGTGTCCTTATTCCATTGTATTGCATATAAAAGGTAATACATTAGTAACTGTGTTTTCTTATTACGTTGTAGTACTCTTGCTTATTTTTAACTGCAGTTCTTAAATATATCATTACACTGGCCCTTTAAGAGTTAATTGTTTGAATGCAGCAAAGCCCTAACTTCTGACTGTCTGCAAATCAAAATGCTTCTAGGATACAGATGCTGCTTGTACAGTAGTAATGCCGCTTACAGTAATAGATTTATAGGAAAAAAACAGCAGCTATGATCACAAATACTTGAGTCATGTCTGCCCTGAAAATATTCAAACGTCTGGAAGTGCCAAATGATACGTGGTATTGACAGAACACTTTCCTAAAGGTGACTTCATTTTCCAAGAACTGAGCTATTAAAGAGTCTTTGAAAGCACTTCCATGAAGTTGGTCCCACACTGTTTTCTGGAATAGTTCTTTGTGTTGCATACATCTGATTTTAATAAAACATAGAAAATCAGGAACTGCAGCGATGCTGAGAATATATATAATGGTTCTATAAAGTAGTTGTACTGGGTTACTGAGTAATAGATTGGACTCAAGACTTTTCCATAGTGACTATCCATAATACACTAGTGGTACATAATCTACAACCACATGGTACAACACATACCAGTTCCGTTCCTTAAAGGACCTCTGTGGTCGTTTTCTTTTTTTTTTTTCAAAATGGTCTTTCAAATAAAGCCAATAATGATCAATATGTACTTTTTTTTTTTTTTTACTTTTCTACAAAATTATTGCAGTTCTTTTACTACATTTTATTTTTGAGCTGCTTGTTCAGGAGGTTGCCATTCCATTAGACCTGTTGAAAACACTGGAAGTAGATCCTGTTGTAGGAAAGTGGTTAAAGCTATAGAAAATAAAAATGTAAATTCTAAGTGAACACCCACCCACGCTATTAGATGATGGAGAGAGGTCCACAATTCTCTGAAAAAGTTATGTGTTCCCTTCTCCTATGGTTATTACTCAATCATAATATGGGGTGATAGTCTTCTCTGGTTATGATTAACCAATCAGATTGACTCGCTGGCTTTAAAGTAGTTGACCCCACATGGACCTTTATGGACCCCATGGAAGTTTGGGATAACGTTTTTTGGGTGGAAAATAATTTTTTGTCTTAATAGAAGAATCTGTTTAGTCTTTTTTGCATAAGACAGTTGGCAACAGGGAGAGATCACAATGTTTTTGTTAGATAATTGCATCTGGTTGAAATTGTTACCAAACTCTTCCCCCCTCACAGGCCCAAGTGCAGTGTGCTTGCATAAGGAAAGGCAAACACTGCTTTGCAGAAATGTAAAACGCCCATCTCACACACAACTTCCATCAGTGTATCATGGATGCCACTAGAATCCTGTAGAGGCACCACAAATATCTTCTTGCTTATATATATAAATGCATTGCACTGCACAGTGGCCTTTTTAAACAAGAGTCAGAGAAATCTTTTAATCACATAGTTACATAGTAATTAAGGTTGAAAAAAGACTTTCAGTCCATTAAGATCTCCTCTGATCTTCAATATGCAGATTAGTTATTAATTACTTAGTTGTTAATTAATTGTTAATTATTAATCACCTATTTTTTTATTTTTATAATTAATCCAGAGGAAGGCAAACAGAAAAAAAAAACCCAAGTGAAGCTTAGCCAATCGTCTCAAAGGGAAAAAAAAAAAAATTCCTTCCTGACCCCAGATACTGGCGATCGGATTTCTCCCTGGATCAATACTCTCCCTCTAATTATCCAGGATAATCCTGAATTCCCTTTTTACGTAGAAATAAATCCAGTCCCTTTTTAAAGTTATCTATCCAATCCGCTGTCACCACCTCCTCTGGTAGAGAATTCCACAGATTAACCACCCTTACTGTGAAGAACCCTTTTCTTTGTTTAAGGTGGAATCTTTTTACGTCTAACTTCAAGGGATGTCCTCTTGTCAGTTTGAACCTTCTTGGCACAAAAATCTCCCTTGACAAATCTTTATACTGACCCTGGATGTATTTATATAAGGTAATCATATCTCCTCTTAGACACCTTTTTTCTAGAGAAAATACGTTTAATTTAGTTAGTCTTTCTTCATAACTTAGCCCCTCCATTCCCCTTATTAGTTTTGTTGCCTTCTCTGTACCCTTTCCAGTTCTAAAATGTCCTTTTTATGAAGTGGTGCCCAAAATGGTACTCCATATTCCAAATGAGGGCATACTAGGGATTTGTATAGTGGCAGCATTATATTTGCTTCCCTTGCTTCTATACCCTTCTTAATACATGCTAATATTTTATTTGCCTTTGCAGCTGCTGCTTGGCTTTGAGCACTGTTACCTAGGCGGTTGTCCACAAACACACCCAAATACCTTTCAATATCTGATACCCCTATATTTGCTCCATTAAGATTATAAATTGCATGGCTATTTTTCCTTCCCAGATGCATAAATTTACTTTTATTCGTATTAAATCTCATCTGCTATTTTAGATTCCCACCCCACTTACAACATTAGTCCAATCTGAGTATGTTTCATTTACAACAGCCCTTTGCTTCCTGTCTTTTAGCCAGCTCTCAATCTATGAGCAGATATTTACCGCAATTCCTGTATCCCTTAGTTTGCCCAATAGTCTCCCATGTGGCACTGTATCAAAAGCCTTTGCAAAATCCAAAAATACTACATCCACTGAGTTGCCTTGATCCAGGTTCCTACTAACCTCCTCGTAGAAACTAATTAGATTTGTTTGACATGGCCTATCCCTCATAAATCCATGTTTACTCCTACTTATAATCCTGTTCAAATAGACATATTCTTGTATATCTAATTATATATATATTATATCTTATTGACCCTTCTAAAAGCTTCCCATGCAATATTTATCTATGGAACCTAACACAATAAAGGTGTGGTTCCCATAATGTTTTTGTAACCATTTTGATGATTGTATTTTTTTATTTATATAGTGCTTTTATAGTTGACATGAGCCTTTTCTTTTCATAGGACCAGCTGGGGAATCAATATTTTAAATGATCGAGAATAAGTCTTTGCAGTCATTCAGACATCTCAAACATTTGTAGCTGTGTTTAGAAACTTCCCATTTTAAACTTGTATATGGATATATTTCCATCTTTTTAAGGACCTCTATAGTTCCATCCTTACAAAAAACAGTTTGAAGATCTTAACTTGTCAATGAACAATGGTGTTTTTAAAAGAAACATGTCTTTGTACCCACTCTAATTTTAGTGTACTTTTTTGTAAATAGTTAAATGGTAAATTGTATTATTATTATCCTTTGCTTGTAAGGCGCCAAAATATTCTGTAGCACTAGTGCTGGTGCTCTGTGAGTAATGATTATAAATAAAATAAGTGAAGCCTTTTTTTATTAAATAATCAATTCTGTAGATGGAGCCACCATTGTTGCATCTATTTATCTGGTTCAACTCTGTAGGTAAGTATTTTGTTGTTGCAAGTGAAATCTGGTATTTTACTACATTTTGTAGAAACCTCTATAATTGTTAGTAAATTAAAAGCTATTTTGTTAATTAATTATTTAATTTTCCAAAATGTCATTATGTAAATAGAGGACTTTAGGGGACCACAAGGAGGGCCAGGTCCATTTGCTTTATACAATCTATACAGTCCCCCTTTTATTTTGAGTCTTCCATCCTATCTCCACCACACCTCTGATGTTGTTAAGGAGGGCCGCCATGAAATGAAGCATATATTTGAAAACAAAAATGCATTGGGAGGTAGATTAATAGATATTCTACATATTAACATAATTTGAATTTGTTTCCTTTATTTCAATTATGTTTCCTTTCCATGTCTTTATTTTTTTTTAAAAATGAGAGTACATATACTAGCACAACCGCTCATTAAATAATCCTCTCATTATTTTCATTTTTTTCACACACCCTACAGACATCCTGTTTTGCATAATTTCCAAGGGACTTCCCTCTTACATATTGCTGTCAAAACACAAATTGGTGTTGCCTCTGACTGTCTTTATGTGACCATGAGTTTTGCTTAAATTACAATATTTGTAATCTCATCTAGTTACTGCAGAACATAAGAGCCACTAATAAAAAAAGCATTAATAATGTGAATAGTTATCCATCATGTCAAACCATGTCATTTTAATAGATTTATTTGTTATCATTTATTAACACTCATTAATTTTACTAATGTTGTTGTGTTAGTATTAATTGTAAAAAAAAAAAAAATTCTCAAACTTTTTTTTTGCTAGGTAGACCAATATTTAACAATAAAAGAATTGTAATTCAGTTGTCTAGAAATATAATTTATGCCCCAAAACCTGGATAGCTTTCGTTCTGAAGAATATTAGTCTAATTTTCATGTAGAGCTGTTGAATCCAAAGTCACGGCTGTGATCACTATGTACGGTATAGTAATATAAATGCAACATATTTGGTATCTATCAGAATATTATTTATCTTGGACCAAACAATTTGTAGATTTTTTCTTTTCTTTTTAGATTAAAAATAATTACTATGGCCCTCATTCAATTGCAATTTTGCCAATTGAATAGGGGTCTAAATAAGCACATCACATATATTTTTTAAAGAAGTTTTTAGTTATTAAGCATCTATCCAAAAGCACGGTTTTCACTACCTAAAAACTTCTTTAAAAAATATATATTATGTGCTTATTTAGAGCCGTATTCAATTGGCAAAATCGCAATTGAATGAGGGACTATAAAAATAAGCCGGTGCACAATCTTTGTACACCTTTCCTTTTAAATTATCTTCTGTTTAAAAAAAAAAAAAAGTAAAACATTATTTATAGTTTGTTGTTTTAATCTCTATGAATGAGCACATGATTGCTTTCACTCATCTGCTGTCATTCGGTATAAGTTCAATGTCCGTAATGTCACAGCACACTATCCATTTCCTGATATACCGTAGACTTGATGGTCCATTATCTTGCATTATTACAGTATTTACTGTACTGGTCCTGATTTCAGAACTTCTCAGTAGTAAAGAACATGTTCTAATTTCAGCATAAACTCTCACACAGAAGCTTTTTTTTTAATTACAAATTTGAAAAGTTGTTTACATTGATCTCTACCAATTAAAATATTCAATGATATGTGTTTTAGGTAGAAATCACAATTATTTTGTTTTCTGTAAATTGCAAAATGTGAAAACTTTTAATTGCAGTATGGGGGGGGGGGGGGCAATGGAAAAAAAAAATCACACTGCATTGCACTTCAGACATATAAGGTTTACTGCCCCTCTGTTTCTTTACATATCGGGACAGAGGAGGAGAAAACAATCCAACACAGTCCGTTTTTAATATAATTATTTCTCATTCAAAAAATAACAGAATCTTTTTGTAATGTTTAAATGTGATCTTTTTAATGGATGCTTGAATTTTATGGACAACGTTGCCCTTAAACTTATACTACCAAGCAAATTTTTCCGTCCTAGATAAAGATTTTTAATTTTCTTATTTCAGTTTAAAAAACAATCTATAGTGCTTTTGTGTAGCATGAAGTAATGTGAAAATAATAGTAATTATGTTTTAAATATGTTGATCTTCTGCTTTTTAATTTCAAGTTGTAATGTATTTTAGAATATGTTTAAGAAGCTGAAACTTTGGACAGTTTAAATATATTGGGCAAAATTTGGAGGTTCCATTAAAAGGCCCACAGAAGTGTCATTTGATTAAAGTGCACTTCAGAAGAAATGTAATTTGATCATAGATATGTTTTATGATGGTTAAAATTACAACTGATAATTTTAACGAATATATTACATTTTTTTTGTTTTGACACCCTTATTCACCAGGGGAGGGGCCTTGGCTGCAGATTAGATTGGTATTCAGTTATATAGACTTTTAGGTGATTACAATTACCATTTCAACATTCTTGTATGAAAACCAAATTGGATTTTCTTTTGGTGCTGATTAATTGCCCTTTAATGCGTGTAAATCATATTTTTCTTTTCATACAGTTTTTTTTCTTACTTTTTTGGCACAATGCAGTGTTGGTGTTTTGTATCTTTACCAGTTATATGGCCTTTCTATAACTTGGCACTGTTTGTTTTTTTCAGAGTGGGACAATCTTTCTTAAATGGCTCTAACTAGATTGTAGAGCTTTGCTTTGTTTAGACTTCAGGGAAATTTATTTTCGAAGAAAATTGTTACACGTTGATGGAGGGTGTTATTAATAAACGGTTTGTATTACTTAGAAATATAAATAACACTTGGACGATTCATATCATGAGCTTCACAAAGTGTTTTCTTTGATATGTATAGTCTACATTATCTAGTCTTAGTTAAGAAATATCTATTCTGACAATTTTATAGAAATTATTATATTTTATTATTATTATATATTAATGATTATATTTTTATCTTGATAATATATGCAACACTCTATATTCCTGAAACTGTCATTGTTGTAGAGTAACTTGTACCTTCGAATTTACCATCTTCTCGTCCTGCCATAGTCACCACTGATTTACAAGTACTACTTGGAGATGTTCACAATTTCTGATGTTTTGATAACGAAGCAGGCTCAGTTCAGTTTGAAATAACTTTTTGAGGTGCCAGCTTACCTCGAGGGTCAAAGGGGATTGCTCAGTTAAAATATATGCCAATGTGCAGTTAATATAAATGAAACTGGGAATGTGACTACTAGAACTTTAGAAGTGCCATCTTAAAGATCATTTTAGTTAAACAAAATCATGCATTTAAAAGCATCATGTTTTTACATTATAAGTTATGTTTGTATTACAAATAGGGCAGGAAAATTACATTAACTAGACATGGACCAGACTGACTTTTCCTTGATCCTGACATGTTCTAAGAAATAGAGATACAGGGACCCTTGTAACTATTTGACAGCTAATTCTTGTGCTTTTATCCATTCTTTTTATAGTAAATCTTGATAAGAAAACTCAGATAACAAGCTCTCCAGGAGGCAAAGTTCTTCTCATGTCTCATTCACTTCATTGGTATGACAGAAGCAGATCAAACTCATTATTTTTTTCTATGTGGCTTTAGTGTTCATTTTCTTTTATAAAACAATTTCTTTTTCATGCAAAAAACCTTTTTGTAATGTAGAAACGTTCCCTATAGAGAGAGCAGTGACCCTTTAATTCTAAATATTCCTATTTGCTAGAGGGCATACAAGAATTATTCAATTTTACAGGAATGTAGTATTTTTTATTTCTTGCATTGTACCTACTGGGATAAATCTAAGAGAAGCAAGCTATCTAATCTTTTTTGCTAGTTATAGGATGGAGCTACTTAACACATACTAGTAAATATGTTGGCAGGTAGAAGGGGCACATCTGTTTAAAATAAACCTTAGGCCTCACTTTAATTGAAATACTGTGGAAATATTGCCCTAAGGCATGATTAAAATATGTACTTTGTAAAATCAAAGTGGGTACAACTAGAGAGAACTCAAATCTAAAAATAAACTGTTTTCCAATAAAATGGCCATGTGTAACACAGACTACCATGATGTGGGTCAAGGCGTGTGCTCTTAGCTCACATGCTTATTGTGGGTTTCTTGCTTTTATGGAGGCACCTTCAATTGACCGTGTGGATGAATTCTCACCCCCATATTGTCTCTGTAAAATATGGCTTCTGGTTTTATCAGAAACTTCTAGTAATAAGGTTGCATTAGATTTATTTAAAAGTACACTGGAATAAGAAATGTCAGGCCAATTTACATGGAAAAAAATAGTGCCTAACCATTTAACCTATTTGCTGTTAATATATTTATGTGTGTGTGTGTGTAAACTTTAACATTTGATAGCATTATTCCGTTACTTACACCTCTTGATGGACCATTGTAATGGTCTAACAGGAACTGGATGTTTTAATTGGGTATTAATCATCAATCATCAATATTCTCATTCAATAAAAAAATGTAATCTTAAACATACGCTCAAACCTCTCCTTCCCATCCTCCAATGAATACGGCTTTTAAGAGCCCAGTGTGCTATATAAAAAATAAATTCAAAAGCTTTTACCCTGACTGAAAGCGTAATAACGCAGATAGAAGTCATAAAGCTCATTTTTAATGAGGAAAAAAAATACTGTTGCTTCTACTAGAACCTAGAAGTATCAAAAACCCTTTGATGGTTGTGTGTGAGGATTTTACTTTTCTGGAGCTTATGACTTGCATTTATTGATGAAAGCTGCCTACTTCTGGGCATGTGGAGAAGGGGACAAAGACACCATTATTTAATAAAACCACCTTCTTCCCTCTTCCACTCCTCACCCCTCAGGCTTCCATCTCTCAGGAATGAAGCAAGACAATATAGAATCTTCTACACATGAACAGATTTTTAAAAATTCTGATTTTACTGTAAAATATTTATATTCATAGATTTCTATTTTTTATTTTAACAGGCTGGTACTGGGGAAATATGACTGTTGGTGAAGCAAAGGAGAAATTACAAGATGCTCCAGAAGGGACCTTCCTTGTTAGAAACAGCTCACATACAGACTATCTTCTAACTATTTCTGTGAAAACCTCAGCGGGACCAACCAACCTGCGCATTGAATATCGAGAAGGGAAATTCCGATTGGATTCCGTTGTCTGTGTCAGATCCAGGCTTAAACAATTTGACAGCGTTGTCCATCTTATTGAGTATTATGTTCTTCTGTCAAAAAATAAGAAGATTGAATCTGAAACTCTTCCAAACAGAACAGTTCATCTTTGGCTCGTTAAGCCACTGTATACCTGTACTCCATCCTTACAACATCTTTGTAGAATGACTGTTAACAAATGTACTGATAAGATCCACGAACTGCCTTTACCGATGAGACTGAAGGATTATATTACTGAATACCGTTACCATGTATAGAAGTCATTTTTTACCATCCCTTTAGCACAGAAACACACCGCTCTACAAGAGGCTACAAAACAGAAATAAACATACCTTGACCATTGACATGTACCATTCTGAATGTTAAACTCTACGAAAGTGTCAATTCATTTCAAGAATATTGTCATTGGACTATATTAAAGACCTCTGGTTTAAAAAAAAAAAAAAAAATAGCAGAACACATCTGCTTTTTTTGCTATATCATAACTCTGCTTTATATATTTTTAATTTTCACTTTTATGTAGATGCAATTACAGGGATCAGTATGCCTGGATGTTTGTGCGTATGTATTGATCAAATGCAATATTATGTCAATGCCAAATGGTGTGAATTTCAGCTTGATTTTCCAAAATGATTACTTCTTAGCTGATGGTTTATTATTTTATGGATAATTAGGATTCTCATGGCCAAAGTCCACTTATGTGCCAAAGAATAACAGATCCCATTGTCTATTCAAATGTTTTGCAAATCTTTTAATTTGCATCCATTTTGTGCTTTAGTAACATTTTACCCCAAATGTTTGTTGCTACTATTGACGGGATCAAATATTACTAGAGGGAAACAAATTTGTTGAACTTATTCTGCTGTGCAAAACTGGAAAATATTTTGCAATGGTGCAGAGGGAATGTAGTGTTGTGCCAATTTGTTATACCATTAAGTAGAATATGGAGCATTTAAAATGATAGATTAGTAACTCTGAGAATCAAACTGCGGCAGCAGTGGGCATCTGTTGGAAATAAATACACTCTGATTTAAACAGGAGTTTATATGCCTTAATAGATAATAAATATACCATAAAGTGCAAGGAATAAAATGAGGGTACAGAAGAAATGTAAATTACCTTTTACACTTAAGTTTCCCTCGGTGGTATATTTCAATGGGTGCAACATTTGCAATAAGACCATAAGGCTTTATTTATGTCCTATATCATGTCTTAAGCAAATATATCTGGTGTTCCTTGTAAACCTTATTGGTGCTACCCCTGTAAATTTCAGACTGTTCACAGTATCCTATCTGGAAATATGTGACAGATAAAAGAAAGATGGGGAAATCACACTATTAATAGGAAAATATTTTAATAAAACCACTCTGAACTCCTCTTTAAATTGTTATTTATAGTGTTTTTTTTTTGTTTGTTTTTTAAAGACTCAAGTTATAGTTGATGGTAGTGTCCTTCAAACAAGTTTGCTTGCTGTTTCATATCATGAAAGTACAAAATTAATGTGATTCACTTTGGAAATGCATTAAACGGTTCAGGACACCTTTCTTTAAAGTGGTCCATGAGTATCTAATTTAGGTTACTTACTGGGCCATGTCGATTTATGCCATTCTGTTATACCTTTTGAGTTTGGGGCCTTCTTACTTTTCACTATATGATTTATAACAATAAATGAAATTAACTGTAATTCATATGAACTCTAGATTTTGCATCCTGCATGGAGAGTAAAAGACTTAGAAAAAAAGTCTTACATTTATAAAATGGAGTCTATCCTACATTTCCATCATTCATAAAGTTAGCACCTGTATGTTTGCATTTTGGAGCATAATACACTACTCCTTAAATTCTCAAGCTTACAGAGCGTGACCTGTATTTGCTTTGCGGTGCTATTTACACGGCACCTTCCAGCCGTAGTAGCCATCTTTTAGCCATTCAACTAGATGTGCACTGAGGTATCTTCTGGAATCAGAAGATATCATAGAACAGAAACTTTTAAACATGTAGCCAGGAATGTTTACTTTGCCAAGAAAAGCAATTTAGTAATTTGTCTGCTGCTAGGCTAAACTAATGATGTTTGTTGTTTTTGACAGTAGAAATTTACTCTGTATGTATGTGTAAAGGACCTATGCTACATGTGAAGTGTATGTACATTGACAAAACTGTATTTTCAGAGTATTATAAAGCTACTTGAGGTGCCTTTTAAGAGCTGTTTAGGTTCTCTAGTGGCAACATTGCTCTGCCTATCCTCAGAGCTATTTTCCTCTATACACCAGTTGTCCATTAAACTTGGTGCATTTGAAGGATTTACTCCAATGTAATGACGAAATTGCATTGGTGTGGTGACTTCTGCTGAGTGTATCAGCAGTGGCTCCTAATGTCTACAGTGTAGAACATTTTTTTCTATATATATATTTTTTTTTTACAATCCTGTGTATTTAACAAGTGTGTATTCTCTGCTGTAACTATGAAATAATAAAATGTATACTGAAACAATATGTACTTATGATTACATTTTGTGAAATGACAATAAATGATGAACCTAATATGACTTCTCTCACTCCATTTAGTATACATCTTCTACTATGGGTCTCCCTTTTCTTGAAGAACATCTCTACTTTTGTTTTAACGCTTACCCTGGAAACAGAGCTTACAACTTTTTTACATGGCCCCATAAAATAAATGAATCTTAAAAAAAGATTTAACCAATTTTACTGTAAGTACTAAAACTGGTCATTGCCACTCCCACCCATTAAGTTAGCCAAAATAAGATTGGCTATGGAAGCTTACTCAATTGAAACAAAACACCACCCCCTCTTAGCACCCATGATCCAGTGGTTAATAAAATATACAAACCTTAGCCTAATAACCACTCATTGAGCCTCTACTTCAATATAGTAAAAGATCCCCTATCCCCTAAGAAAATGTTGGCATATGGATGATGATGAAATCAAGTTGAATCTGTTCAGGAGCAAAGGGTAATGTGTAAATAGAGTACAGCAATAAACTTGAAACAGACTTGAGGTATATCTACAGTGAGTGGTATTGGGGTAGAAGGAGTGAGAGAACAAATACTAAAAAGAGTTGTGTCACAAATGGGAGTGATTTATAGATGTGTACAGTTTTCAACACTATGTGGAAATCCCTTTATACAGATTTGAACTGCTTAAATATATTTGTGTTTCTTTAATCAGCAGGATATAGTCTAAGCCCACTCTAACTTGGAGCCACTTTTTGAAGGTCATGAATTGTACCTAGTAATGAAGAATAAATGTAATGTTAGTCAGACTTCTAAAAATAAAGCAGAGAACAAGGAGGTCACATTTGAGGGATCATTTAGTGTTACCATCAAACGCATGTATGCCTGAGCATGCACATAAATAGTAATGAATGGTAATTATCACATTTTTAATGCTAAAACAAATAACCAAGAATATGTTCAACAGAGATTTCACCATTAAAAACAAATTATCTAAATTACAAAGACCGCACTCATTAATGATCATGTATGTCATTCCATGTAAATTGCAGAGTAGTGCATAACAGCAAAATAAATTAATAATCTGTGCTTTCAAAAAGTAGCTAAAACCAATTTTGAAACTTAAGTGATAGAATAATAGAATGTAGGCTTCATTTAGCCTCATGACAGCGTTCTGCCTATCCCATACATGCTTACATTCTATATATGTGTTTGACTACCACTTCCACTGTGTGGCTCTTACACTTATCTATTATTCTTTTTATAAAATAGTACTTTCTCAGATTACCACTAAATATTACACCTTTCATCTTCAAATCCTTGTTCTTGCATTCCTCTTTTTCTGAAGGAAACTTCCCTCTTGAAATGACATTAAATCCCTTGATATATGAGAAGATATATGTGATATCACCCTTCTGTCCTCTAAGATATACATATTTAAGTTATGAAGTATTTCCTAATGTTGTTGTTGTTGTTGTTTAGACCATTCACTTACCCTTTTCATTTTTTCTTTTCTATTTTCTTAATAACCTGAAGACACAGTCTGGATACAGTGTATTATGATAGGGTTCATATAGGATAAAGAAAGGAGGGACGTTATAATAACTAAAAAGATATGCAAGAGTAGACTGAATACACTCTTAGGGTCCGATTCAATTGCCCAATTCGTAAATGTATAGACTTAAAATCACTCTTAATATTGCTAATTATTTGGCGAATATTACTTATTGGCACTTAAGAATTCTTAAGTCAATAGAATGCATATAAACATTTATAAAAAAAGCACCCAAAGCCACATTTATGAGTTCAAGGCTTTTGCTAGTAGAATATTGCCCGTGGTTAGGTAGATAATACATACAGTATGTCAAAGGGACTAGAGTTATGACCAGCAGTGTAAATATATATTGTTACAAAAAAGGGGGGAGAAAAAAGGAAAGACACCTTTATGTCTGGTCATAGACTTTCCCATTGTATAGCATCCATGATATAGAGAATTAGTAGAATGAAACAGAGGACCAACTAGAGTATTAAATAAAATATAACCTTTATTGATCGCATATAAAAAAACATGTACAAATCTAGCAATAAAAAAGATGTTTAAAATGATATATTTAGAACATTTTTATGTCCCTAAATTAATGGTTCAATGTATAGCCCAAACTCTCATATCTTTGATATCGTCAATTGAGACAAAATAAATGTCATACAATAAGGTTAAGGCCAAGATAGCACCAACATATAGACAACACAGTATCTATGTGTGAACTGTAATAGGTCTGTACAGACAGATGATTCATGACATATGCCAATTTAAACCATTTTTATTATCAGGTATACATCATAACAAGCAAAATAAGCTAGTGAATAAGTCATTGAGAATAAATGACATATGCCAATTGGTCTGTACTGATCATCAGGTGTAGATCGCAGAGAATACAGTACACCAGTATACAATTCATAAATGTCACCAAAATCAATTACTAAGTTCACAGGTCTATGTATCATATGTAACTTGAGTGTAGTGGAGGTTCAGTGGTACCCACTACTTACCTCCTGAACCTGAGTAATAGTTAATTTCTAATCTATTCTAATCTCACTTAAGTTCTACTTACCACCTCCGTGGTTGGGCATGGTTACATTCAGTAAATTCAGGACACGGTCACCTGTAACCCAGAAAGAAATATTTGGCAGTCAGTGCTCTAAGGAGCCTGCTCTTGATGCCATCTAAAGGGAACACACACTGAGACTGATCTGACACGAGTGTTTCATGTCAAGCCTCCACAGAGATCAGGGCCAATCAGAAAATCATGGTCTCTTCCCTACCGGTTAGAAGGGAAGAAAATTAGAAAATAAATATAAACTATAAAATGAATATAAATCAAATATGGACGGCAAAAGTAAATACTTTCTGGTGGGTATACCAAGCAGAGTACTCCATCTACAGCCCACTTGGAGGTAAACTCGCACATCTTCCCAGTGGACAAAGCTAGGTGGTACTCTGCCCGGATATAGGAGCGTACCAGGGCCCAGAACTTGACCTTGCATGATAGTGGTACTCCATATTCCAAACACTACATCCTGGACTTATAAATAGCCAGCTTGGCTAATGCCATAATCACTGATATGCAAATGCTAAATTACAAATGTACAAAAGTAAATAACTACTATGCACTGTAATAACACATCTGGTTATTCAGTGTAATTCAACAACCAATTAAGGTTACAGTTTTAAGCCGATTACAGAACATGAATATTGATGTTTAGTTCTGTAATGTTTTATATTATTATATTTTAATATTAATGATGTGTGTAATGTTAACATACTTATACAATAAAAGCTGCAAAAGCTACCCATGAACCTGATCATTCAGTTCTCCTCCCCCAGACCCCTTCCCATAACCGACCTCTTCCCATAATAGCAAGCCTTCCGGAGACCCTTACCCTTGCTGCTCCACCCCCAAGACCCTCCTGGAGCTTCAATAGAAATGCTCTTATTTAAACAGACACACACCAATTTCAGACCGGGGGGGGGGGGGGGTCTTGGCTGCAGCAAAGGAGGCTCAGGGGGCCATGGGGGTCCCATGGCTTCTTGGGCCCAAGGGGCCCCCTACACTACAGATTTTTTTTTAGATGCAAACAATAAATTACACAGCACTGGGCCATCCCAGGAGAAGGCACTGGTGCACTGCACCACTGGTAGATCCGCCCCTGCTGAGTAGACCATTTTACAAACCACCAAAAAAAAAAAAAAAATATTGGACTGATACACTATTCATACTTTAATATCTGATAATGTGACTAAATGAAATGATCAGGTAGACATATATATTAAGATGTGTATACAAAGGGTGTTGATAGTATGAATAGATAGGATTTAATGTACACATACATGTTATACTTACTTGTTCAGTAGTGTGTGTAGTATGAATCACCCCCTACTAATCAATCTTGACGTAGAAAATCTGAAAGTATTAGCAAAAAAAAGATTGCCCTAATTAGGACTGTGTACATTGAGGCTGTAGTGTTCCTCAAGTTACTGAATTCCAAATGTCATCAATTTTATTATGACTGGGGAAAAGTGAGACGAACTGGAGGAGTCCAAATCTTACCTAGAAAACAGTTTGGATTCACTGGAATAAATATATGCTTTTAAGTGCATTTGTATTGATTTAAAAAAAATATATTCAAGTACAAACCAAAAAAATGTTATGTAAAAAAAAATGTTATCTCCATTACATATTTGTATTGCCAATGCTTCTCCAATTTGTGTTAACTTTTATATGTTGGTTATTCAGTGTTGCATAAGCTGTTTCATTTTCTTTGTTTCTTTCCACTGCTATTGTAATATTTTTTGATTGCAATTTTTTAACTTTGGTTAATTGTTCATAAAAGGTAATATGCCAGGTTGATGTGCTGATGCTCTGTTGTTTTGCAATGTCTGGTGTGGTTTCCATCTGGTCTGTTTCTGCATTAAAGAAAAAAATAAATAAATCATCAGCTAATTGTTGAAAATAACTTTTTGTAAGAACTATAAACTTCAGTTAAATGGGAAACTTGAATAATACATTTGATAAACTTGTTGTGACCCCTAGGCAACACCCATTAGACTTTGGTTTATTATAACAATATGACTTCCATGCACATAGCTATACATTGGTTAGTAAAGTTTTAACCCACTATTGAATAATGTAAGTTCAGATAAAGAAATAAAGCAGACAGCAGAAGGAACGTAATCCATGATGTGGACTATATTACAGACAGTTACCATCCCTAATGGCAAGGGGTTTGTGACATCAGAAGTTTAAAATACTTTGAATAATAGCATGCACTTACATTGAAAAAAATAAGGAAGCTAAATTGTTAATACAATTAAATGATCATAAACTAATGATAGTATTTTCCATTTATGTTATTTTTTTAAATAATCAGTTTGCTAATGTATCAACAGCCTCATTCAATTGCTCCGTTTCTGAGATCCGAGGTTGCAAGTGGAAAACGCAAGCTATGTTGCTATTCAATTGCTTTCATTTTGCGACCTCGGATCGGGTTAGAAAATGGCCGACCTGCAACTTGGAGCTTACGCCAGTCTGAAGACTTTGATCTGTCACTTTCGCAGCCCAGAAAATGCAAATCCCTATTCAATTGCCTATTCCTCCCACTCCGAAAAAGTATCCCAGCTCGCAAAGCGCAAATGCAGGACAAAGTCCTTCTTGCTCAGGAGGACTCGCAAGGGCTTTAGAAGCCCTTACGTATGGTCCCCAATATGTTTCCTGTGCACCTAACCCCCCCCCCCACACTCCCACATGAGCCCCCAATGATGCAGGGGCCCCGATCGGGACCCCCGCAGTGTGCCCACATTAACCCTTTTCTGTTGGTCCCAACTGGAACCCTGGAGGGTCCCCACATTAAAGCCTGCAGTGTGACCCCCACTGCATTTAAAATGTTTGAATTCCCAGCCGCTAGTCCTTAAAGGGCCTTCAGTACACTTATAGTTAAGGCTGGAAGCAGGGGTACAGTAAGTACCCCCCCCCCTTGGCACCTAACATTAAACCTCAATCACGGACAGTGCAGGGGTTGCCCTTGCAGTGGGGGTCTTGATCAAAGGACTCCCACTGCATTTAGGTCCTTAAAGGACCAGTGCTAAATAATAATTAACCCTATCACTCATGGGGCTCTATACAGAGCCCCATGAGCCCCTAATTAACCCCAACACTTATGGGGGTCTATACAGACCCCCATAAGCCTCTATTTAACCCTATCACCCATGGGGCTCTACACAGAGCCCCATGAGCCTCTAATTAACCCTATCACTTACAGGGGTCTATACAGACCCACATGATCCTCTATTTAACCCTATCACTCATGCAGCTCTATACAGAGCCCCATGATCCTATATTTAACCCTATCACCCATGGGACTCTATACAGAGCCCCATGAGCTTCTAATTAACCCTGTCACTCATTGGGTTCTATACAGAGCCCCATGAGCCCTTAATTAACCACATCACGTATGTGGGTCTATACAGACCCCCATAAACGTCTATTTATCCCCAACAGTCCAATAGGGGTCTATATAGACCCCTATAGGACACTAATCAACCCCTATAATAACACTATATGTGCTAATAGGGTCCTCCAGGACCCTCATGACACAAAGTCTAAGCACTACACTATTAACCCTAACTATACCCCATTAACCCAACATTGTGCCTATTTAACTTTAACTTTTTCCATTTTAACCCTATCTGGACCCAATAACCATAACAGTACCTATTGAACCATAACACTACCTAGTTAACCCTAACAGTACCTATTTAACCCTAACACTACCTATTTAACCCTAGCTGGGCCTATTTAACCCTAACTGGGCCTATTAAACCCTAACAGTACCTATCTAACCCTAACAGTGCCTATCTAACCCGAACTGGGCCTTTTTTAACCCTAATTGGGCCTATTTAACCCCCAATGTACCCAGTAAACCCTATCCTATAACCCCCCCTCCTACCCTACCCTATTAACACATACACAACCTACCCAACACTAATTACAAAAAATAAAAAAAACACCTAATTACTGAAAATAATAAAATACATTACTGAAAATAAAAAACAGAACACTATAGAAAATAAATAAAGAACACATAAAATAAAAAAAACACATTACTGAAAATAAAAAAATAATAATTTACAAAAAATAATAAAAACGAATTTACCAAAAATAATAAAACCAAATTTGCAAAAAATAAAAACACCCCACCAATACAGAAAAAAAAATACTCACCGAAAAAGGAAAATACATGCACAAATATCCCCCTAACTACATACTAATAACCCCTACCTACATACATTAACCCCTATCTAAACCTAACTACATACATTAACCCCTATATAAATACAGTATTAACATATCTACATACATTAACCCCTATCTAAACCTAACTACATACATTACCCCTATCTAAATACAGTATTAACCTATGTACATACATTAACCCCTATCTAAACCTATCTACATATATTAACCCCTATCTGAATACAGTATTCACCTAACTACATATATTAAAACCCTAAATATAACCTAAAAGGGAATAAATAAGACCACTTACCTTGCCTAGATGTCCCTTCAGCGACAACAGGTTTCCTGTCGCAGGTCGCACCCCTAGGAAAAAAAGAAACATGAAATTAGTACAAAATTAAACACTACATAACATTATATACATTCTAAATGTTAACCTACCTTATCCCAAGTCCTGGTCCTTTTTCTTGTCTTCTCCGACTGGGCCCCTGGAAAAACAAGAAACATAACATCAGTACAAAATGAAACACAACACATACATCTTAACATTCTAACTTTAAAACTTATTTGTCCGCGATGTCCCCGTCCTTCTCCGGCTGGGCCATTAAAAAAATCTGCCTCTCTAAAAAAAAAAATAACAGTGCTTCTCCCTGGAGGAGCTCCCCGACGCTAATGAAGCTTCTAGCGGTTCTTCTAGAATAAAAACTGAAATGTCGCCTTCTGATTGGCTGAAATGGCTGTCAATCAAATTTCAGCCAATCAGAAGGCACCAAGCTGTGAGCCAATCAGAATGGGATAAACCCCTATATCCCATTCTGGCTGATGGACCCACGAGGTATATCCCATTGTGATTGGCTGAAGGCATCTGCGCCTTCTGATTGTCTGCAATCTCATTGACAGTGACAACAGCCAATCAGAAGGTGCAGATGCCTTCAGCCAATCACAATGGGATATACCCCGTGCTTATTAAGGCTGAAGGTGATAGGCTTCTTTAAATAAATTATTTTTTCAGTGAGGTTTTGAAGTATCTGAAGCAGTAGGATATTCTAGTGGAGCGAGGCAAGGAGTTCCAAAGTATAGGAGCAGCACAAAAAAAGTCCTGAAGATGGAAATGAGAGGAGGTGAAAAAAAGAGGATGAAAGAAGTAGGTCATTACCAGAGCAAAGAGGACAGTTGGGAGAGTATTGAGAGACAAGAGTAGCGATATTAGAGGGTGCCTTATTATTGAGGGCTTTATGCGTTAGGGTCAAGATTTACATTTTTATTCTGGAGGCTATGCAAAGCCAGTGAAGTGACTGACAGAGAGCTGCTGCAGACATTGAGCAATGAGTATGGTAGATTAATCTAGCAGAGGCATACATTATAGACTGAAGTTGAGAAAGACTGGTGAGGGGGAGACCAGCAGGGAGAGAGTAGCAGTAGTCGAGGCAGGTTATAATTAGAGAGTGTATTAGAATTTCGGTTGTGTGTTGTGAGAGATATTGGCACATTTTCAAAATATTTTTTTAATGTGAAAATTACAAGATTTAGTAATGGATTGTATGTGAGGAATGAAAGAAAGGGCAGGATCCAGTAGAACCCCAAGACAACGAGCCTGAGAGGTGTGCATGATGATAACATTGTTAACAGTGAGGTGTGGAAGCTGTGGAAGGGGGTGGTAAGATTAGGAGCTCCGTCTTTGACATATTGAGTTTGAGTTGAAGGGCAGACATCCAGGAGGATATGCTAGAGAGGCAGCTGGCAACATGACCTAGAATAGAGGGAGATAGTTCTGGTGCAGAGAGGTAGATTTGGGTGTCATCTGCATATAGATGTATTGAAATCCAAAATAATTTATTAGGGTACCAAGAAAGGAAGTATATATGGAGAAAAGGAAGAGACCTATGACAGAACCTTGAAGTACGCCAACAGTACAAGGACGGGTCGATGGAGCCAGAGAAGCAGACACTAAATTTTTGATTTTGTAGATATGTTGTGAACAAAGAGAGAGCAGTGTCATGGATGCTGAGAAAGTAGAAGAGGTTGGTCAACTGTGTCAAAGGCAGCGGAGAGATCCAGGACAATAAGAATAGAGAAGTCGCCCTTTGACTTGGCGGTGAGCAAGTCATTAGTGACTTTTTTGAGAGCTGTCCCTGTGGAGTGTTGTGACCTGAAGCCAGATTGGAAGGAATGGGTGTATTTATAGTTAAGATCATGTGGACAAGGTGTAGGATGAGGGGTTGATAAAATACTAGAGATGTCATCCTCAGGTACAGTGTCAAAGGCGTCCATCATGAATGAGGGATAAGGTAAGGATAAAGGCTGCGTGTTGTCTGTTTGTTAAGATGAGAGTGAGCATGGGCCACACTGGGAGGAGACGTCATTATGGATATTTTCAGTTTTATTTTTAAAGTGGCTAGCAAAGTCTTCAGCAGTGAGACAGGAAGGGGTGGGAGGTAGTGGAGGGCAGAGAAGAGTGTTCAGAAAGAGAGAGTGGGGAGATGATAAGGTTGGATATAGTGCAGAGATTTGTAAAAATAAGGTAGTTTTGACTAAAACTTGCTTTGATTCAACTAGCACACTAGTGTACATATCATTTGTTTTATGACCTATCAGCCTTTTCAATAACTTCGATAAAAAGTAGGTTAATGCTGAGTGAAAGAACACAAAATGTTGTTATTTGTATTAGTGATGTATGCCAGCAATGGTAATGAGGAACAGTATGAGGCAGAGACTGACCAAGTCATGGAGAGGGTGCATGTGCTTTGATGGGCCTAGAGAAGCATACATACTTAATTTACCCTGCGTACTGGCACTAATCTCTGGTATAAACTGTTCTTGCTCCATGTCATTTTGTTTCAAGAGTTCAATACTGAAAGTGAGAAGGCAGAATTATGTCCATTTTACACACTGTACAAATATTAGTATAACATGTCTGGTCTGTAGGGGAAGGGGTAGGTACAGGCACTGAAATTGGCCCAAGTCACAAGTTTGAATTTTTGCCTTGATTTTTTGGAAACTGAGTGGGCCTCAACATTTTTTTACTATACTATGCTTGAATCACCCTAGGTTCAATTTGAAATTATTTATCCAGTCTATGAATATATTCTAATATCTTCTTTCATTTAATTTAATTTGTTTTGAGTCCATTCCCACAAGTCTTAGCAGCAGTGAAAATACTTGGCCGATTTGAAACATTTAAGTGTACTTAGAATGTTGTTTTCTTTCCCTATGTATAATAAATAAAGTGGAGAAAAAACAATAAAACAAAATAGACAAAAATGGGATATAAAACTTTTCATAAAAGCCAATTTCACATTAAGGCTTTGCAAGTACTGACCTCAAACCTGAATCTCCAAAGTTCAATGGAACAGGTTGCTTGAACCCATAGACAAAACGTGCCTCAGACATAACTCAAAATCTAATCTGGCAAACCCCAAAAGATAAAACCACAGAATGTATTTGAAATTTTAAAGTGCAGTAAAGCATAATGACGAAGAAGCAAAACATCTAACTCACTTCATGTAGAGTGCTTGAAGTAACACTGTAAGCAAGTATATGTGTATGAAATATTTAAATCTAAGAACATAATACTGTAGAAAAAAGTCACAAAGCTAGTTAAAATTCATTTTGTTGCCCCTGATGATCCCGGAGTTATCTATAATACTTTTGTGATTATGAGAGGAACATTTACATCTCTAAGGAGCAGGGCTTCTAATCATGTACATAGCAGCTCAAAAGTATAAGTGCAAGCCCCACTCCCTCTTCCACCACCCCTTCATTCACTGATAGAATAGAGTTTCCTAGCCCCTCAATTTTCACAAAACTTTTGAGGCAAAATGCATGATAATTTAAACAAACAGAGGTTTCAAAAAGATTTGCTCTTAATATATACAGCTGGTAATGTTAGTTTGTTACATACTTCACAGACATTTGAAGTCTTTATTCAACTACAGTGGTCCTTTAATCATAGACATTTTGAACCTTGTTTGACTGGTTGAATTATGGAACGAAAATCGGGCCATTTTTGGTTGAGAATTCCTAAGTACAGTCTATGATCAATACACAGCTCTTTTTTTATTTTATTTTGGAGATTCCTAGGGCAATATTAGCAAACACTCCCTTCTTAAGTTTATGATCACATTTTTTTAGAAAACTATTAGATTCTGAAAGGCATTTGGATGTTTGACAGAGTTTAAGTTGTAGAAAGGTATGTCAAAGTGATGGGGGTTGTTTCATAAATATTTGTAGTAATGGCAGTTTCTACCACAAAGGAACACAAAAATGAATATAAGTCCTAAAAGACAGGTGGATAAAATCTGCTAAGGTTCATTTGGATGATAGGTTATTTAGCTTGAAGAAAACCATGTGTTTTTCCAGAAGGGAATTCTGCTTTAAGAGCCAGTTTTGCAAGGCTTGTTCTGTTTGTATAGGAAAGTATTTCTTGGAGGCAATGTTAATCATTTTCCAAGAAATATTACCAATATACAGGATAAAAATGTTAAATGATTTACAAGTATGTTGCAGGCTAATCTATTATGTACACATTTAATCCTACTGCTTAACAATTCTTTGCAGGCAATTTATAAAATAGTGTACAACAAATTCTGGCCTTTGGCATTTTATGTTTATTTATTATTTTTTTGCTGTTTTGCTGTACTGTAAAACAGATAATGATTGTAGGCGTACTTATCAGATTGTAGATACGTGTTTCTAAAGGACATCAGCAAAGAAAAATTATGTAAATATACATGGAAATACACTGAGAATCCTCGATTCCCTCTTTGGGTGGGGTGTAACTCCAGTTTTATGGCAAACCCTCATCACACCCTACTTTTCTTCACAGTTTTTGCAGTTGCATTTTCTCAAAGCCCAGGAGAAAGGGAAAGTTTATAGTCTGTCTATTTTGTAGTAAATTTTGCTGTTTTAGCAGTGTATACATAATAAATGTAAATATTTCTAAGTTCCAGACAGTTTATTCAACATTAATAACATAAGTAAATACTCAATTTCCAAGAATATGCATTTCCTTTTTGCCACTTAAAATGCCTTTAACTAAACCACAGTTTTTCTTTTTATAACCTCTATTGATATAAAGTAAACAAACCAGAATTCCCGAATGAAATATGTGGACAATTCTTGTTGGGGATTGTTGGCACATATAGGTCAGTTTGAAAAGTTCATCTTATGACAAAAAAAATCATCTTATAACAAAAAAATTCTATGTACCCATAACTAGTTTAAATATACACATTTAAATCATGTTTCACAATAGCTTAAATTATTTTTTTGGGAGGCAGAGGGTGATACGAACTGTACTGCATGGATTCAAAATACTCTTGTTTTCGCTAGCATAAAATTGAGGAGTCTGTAGTAGAGATGTCGCGAATAGTTCGCCGGCGAACTGTTTCCGGCGAACATAGCATGTTCGCGTTCGCGGCGAACTGCGAACATATGCGATGTTCGATCCGCCCCCTATACTTTATCATTGAGCAAACTTTGACCCTGCACCTCACAGTCAGCAGACACATTCCAGCCAATCAGCATCATACCCTGCCTTCCAGACCCTTCTACCTCATGGACAGCAGCCATTTTGGAATCATAACTAACTTGGAGTCTTACTGAGAGGAGGGAGAGTTTAGGTGATGCTGATTGAATAGGGAAATCAATAGCTAGGCAAGTTTATTCAGTGTCCAGTGCAGTGCTGAAGGACTCATCAGATCTCTGCTGTAAACACAGCACCCCAAAAAGCCCTTTTTAGGGCTATAACATCATTTTTTGTTGTTTTTTTTTCTTCTGTCTAATCTAACTTAATTTGCCTGTCTCCCTGCTAGCCCCTGCTAGCAAGTGTGTGTGTCAGGCTCACAGCTTATACTGTGTGTGCACAGTGCAACCAATACAATCTTGTTTATTAGTTGTCTACTTTTAAAAAAACAAAACTTTTATTTTGTTAATTCTTAGTTCATTTGCCTGACCGCCAATCTAAGTTCATTTGCCTGACCGCTAGCCAGTGTGTCTGTCAGGCTTACAAGTACTGTGCCAAGTTCAACCAATCCAATCTAGTTGTGGTACCAGCAGTCTACATTTAAAAAAACAATAATTTTATTTTCTTAAATCTAAGTTCGTTTGCCTGACCGCCAATCTAAGTTAATTTGCCTGACCGCTAGCCAGTGTGTGTGTCAGGCTTACAAGTACTGTGCCAAGTTCAACCAATCCAATCTAGTGGTGTACCAGCACTCTACATTTAAAAAAAAAAACACTTTTTTTCTGTGTAATCTAATTTCATTTGCCTGCCTGCCAGCGTGTGTGTCTTAGTCTCACATCGTATACTGTGCCCACTTGCCCAGTCAATGCCACCACTCATATCTGGTGTAACAGTCAGTAGTGCACATTTAAACAAAGAATAAAATTTTGACTGTAATACATTGAATAGCAGTTACTTGTCTGAAAGCGTCTGTGTCAGGCCTACAGCGTCTACTCTGCCAACTTCTGCAAGTGCACAGTGCCACTCATATCTGTTGTCACAGTAGCTTGCACGCATAGTACCAATCTGTCAAAACCTGTAATGATGAATGAGGTCAAAGCCGCCATCCTCCTCCTGGTCCAGCATCATCAGCCACATCAACCACTGCTGTCCTCCTTGCCCCCTCTCAACCATCCGCCACTACGTCTCTCGCCTTGAGCAGTTCCTGCTCATCTGCCCATAGTCAGGTGCCTGTAAAGGACATGTTTGAGCGTAAGAAGCTAATGTCACAAAGTGCCCCAAATTTGAAGTGATACGACCAACTAAGCATCTTGATGATGATGGTGATGTAACAAGAATTAAACTAATATGAGTAGTACTTACAAACACGCCACTCCTATATGGTGGCACCTTTGATTGCACGTGCCATGCCCCAAAATTGAAGTGATACGACCAACCAAGCATCTTTTTCCATCTCCCGGTTCTAAAAATCCAGGCCTTATACACGCCCCCTGATAGGTGACGTAACAAGTATTAAACTGATAAGAGTAGTACTTACAAACACGCCACTCCTATCTGGTGGCACCTTTGATTGCAGTCTGAAGAAGAGGAGTCAGTGGAGGAAGGTGGCTTTGAGGAGGTGGAAGACCAAACACAGCAGGCGTCCCAGGGGGCTTGTTGTCACCTTTTGGGGACCCTTGGTGGCTGGGTGAAGGAAGAGACCTTCAATGACATCAGTGAGGACAAGGAACGGGACATGGCTTGCTTGGTATCCAACCTTGTGCAAATGGGGAGTTTGCGGTTGTGCAAATGGACTGTTTGCGGTTGTTTGCGGTGCGTTAAACGGGGAGTTTGGTCTGTCACTGTGAAGCGGGCCTAACCCTTACACTACCTGATCGATACAACATCATACCTGATGTTTTAAAGCACGTTATTCCAAACAATTTAAGAATGTTAGGTAATTTATGCCCTTTATGGCTTAAAACCAGACTCTGCATCAACTATGTAATTTTCCGTGGGAGTTTTGCCATGGATCCCCCTCCGGCATGCCACAGTCCAGGTGTTAGTCCAGTTGAAACAACTTTCCCATCACTATTGTGGCCAGAAAGAGTCCCTGTGGGTTTTAAAATCTGCCTGCCCATTGAAGTCTATGGCGGTTCGCCAGGATCGCTGGTTTGCGAACATTTGCGGCGGTTCGCGTTTGCGAACCGAAAATGTTATGTTCGCGACATCACTAGTCTGTAGGAATTTATTCTAATCTGAGCTCTGTGAGAATAGGAAAGAAGCTCTGGGCATATACTTTTAAATAATTATATTACAAAATTCTATACAAAATTCAATTTAAATTATTATCATTACCAAGTCCTTGCCATGTATGTAAACTAGTCTGTGCAATAAAAACTATTCAATCTCTAAAAATGGAGCTATAAATGCAAAGCAATATCAATTCAAATTTCTCACAAGTTGTCCACCATCTACAATTGTATTACCACAAATATATGTGTAAATAGAGAGAAATATGGAGATTGGTGCTTTCACATATACATGATAAGTATAGTCTTTTTAATCAATAATATAATCAATAATCTGTGTAGTAATAACAAGGTGTATGTGATGGTAAATGAGACAGTTCCTTATCTGTAACAGATGGATAGTGTCCTCTTATTTCATAGAATAGTCTCTTCAGACATTCCTAAGTTATTAACACTCTTAGAGATCCACTGAAAAGGTGTTGTAACAAGAATTAAACTGATATGAGTAGTACTTACAAACACGCCACTCCTATATGGTGGCACCTTTGATTGCACGTGCCATGCCCCAAAATTGAAGTGATACGACCAACCAAGCATCTTTTTCCATCTCCCGGTTCTAAAAATCCAGGCCTTATACACGCCCCCTGATAGGTGACGTAACAAGTATTAAACTGAT